>CM065738.1:13977349-13989849 GCA_033310375.1 Conus canariensis
CATCCCAATCCCACTCCCACGCAAAGAAAAAAACAATAAAGAAAAAAAATAGAAAGAAAACAAGAAAAGAAAAATAAAGAAAGAAAAAGGAAGAAAAGAATAGAGAGAAGGGGGAAAAAAAAGTAAAAAAACAACGCTGTTGACGCTGATTCGGTCCCTCATTTTTCTTGCTCTGCCCGGCCAAACCTTCCCACCCCCACCCCCACCCTCCACACGCCTCCCTTGACCCCTACCCGTAGCACACACACTCGCACGCCCCGCTCTCTGCTGAATAAGAGACGGCCACCAGGTCCGACGAATCCCGCGTACAGCGTTCTCCTACGGAAGGAGTGTAAACAAATGCCTCCAACCCCCACCCCCTAACGATGTATTGCCCTGCGGACGATTTATTCCATAAAGGGACTGTTTGATTAAAGAAAAAAAAGTCTAGAATGATGCCTAATGAATATGAGATAGAAAAACGAAACATCGCTACAAACTGGCATGGAACTCACAAGTTTGCATGTCTCTACCAAGGTCGAATGAACCTGGATTTACTTTGTGATTCACTTCATGAGGGGAAGTAACAGCAAGTACGAAGTCGAAGAGTTACTTCCAATTTTTTTTTTTTTAATTTACATAGCTATATGGACAAATACAAAATTTCAAAGTTTTACTGAGTGAACAGATCTAATATTCAGTCAAAAACTAACAACTCTGATGATGACTGTCAGTTCATATGGTAGCTTCATGGTGCTCATAGCCATTGGGAAATCTAGATAAAGCAAACAAAGAAACAAACAAACAAAAAATAAACTTCGCTTGATTCTCTGTTTAACCCAGATCCAAACCACATATACGAAACAAAATGTAATGGGTATATCTTTGGGCCACAGTTTTGTTCTGTTGTTGTTGTTGTTGTTGTTGTTTTCTATATTTTAAGTTTTGTTAGAGTTTTTTTCTCGTTTTTTTTTTTTTTTTGTACTCCCTGTTCTAAAAGAACTTCACTTTACAATGGGAACGATGAAATGCTGTCTGTGTGTCTGTCCGTGGTCAAAATGTGTTCCACTCGCTCCAGACAAAACTTCTGGGCCGATCTTTCTGAAAATTTTTAGATATGTTCATTATGGGTCACGGGTGATGCCCGAAGTCTTATTTTACCAGAATAACCGTTACTAACGGCTAGAACGGCCCCAAACGGGTTTTCTTCTTTATGGAATATCTCAGTGACGAAATACATTACGACGCATGTTTGATTGTGACTTTTTCTTCTTTATGGAACATCTCAGTGACGAAATACATTACGACGCATGTTTGATTGTTAAGTTTTTCTTCTTTATGGAACATCTCAGTGACGAAATACATTGCGACGCATGTTCGATTGTGACGTTTTTCTTCTCTATGGAATATCTAAGTGACGAAATTCATTTGACGCATGTTTGATTGTGACGTTTTTCAGCCCCCCCCCCCCCCCCCCCCCCCCCCCCCCCGTATTCAAAATAAACTGGGAGTACGTGTATATGCTTCGCATCTTGTTTCAAAATATTACTTACAGACAAGTGGCGATCAGACAGGGGCGTCTAAAACACAATCTTCTTTGAGTAACTCATATGTCAGACGAAGCAGCGTAGGATAGTTTCCTCTAGGAAGGAGTGAGTCAGTATTTGATTGTTTATACCAAACAGAAACATTTGAGCAAGGAGTGTGTGTGTGAAGGTGTGGAAAGAAAAGTAGTGAGGGTGGGTCGGGGAATAGGAACTGCTTTTTTTTCCCCATCAGATTATGGATAAGTCGATCAAAGTTTGTGAGAGAGAGAGGGGTTGGTTCAAGAAAGCAATGATTACTAAGTATTCGTGAAAAACGTATAGCAAATGCTATACGAGAATTTAGTTTGCTGTCAAGTATACGCATGAAGTCATGCATCACGACTGTGGTGAAATCAATCCAGTTGGCACAGTGAATTGATGACCTGCATCAACCTGTCATGTTGAAGCTTGTAGAGCAGTGTCTGGTGTCTTTAATCTTGGTTTTTACTGAAAGAACCACACACAGACGCACTCATTTATGGAAGCATGCGCGCGCGCACACACACACACACACAATATATATATATATATAATACTGAACAATTAAGTAGCGGGA
The DNA here is from genome assembly GCA_033310375.1 of Conus canariensis. Classification (NCBI taxonomy): domain Eukaryota; kingdom Metazoa; phylum Mollusca; class Gastropoda; order Neogastropoda; family Conidae; genus Conus; species Conus canariensis. Next base: position 13,979,471 of record CM065738.1, read on the forward strand.
GGGGGGGACAAGTGTACGCTAACAATTCTTCAGTCGTTATAGTAATGACTTGGCAAAGATTTGAACTTAAAAAAAAAAAAAAAAAAATTGAGGATGAAGAAAACGGGGGAAATACGTTATAAATATGAGAAGCCCTTCACTAGCCGTCTGAGAAAACTACCGTAATCCCTCTCAAAGGCACATTTATTTGTATCGCCTGCTCCTAGGCCTTTCGTCCGCTGAGTCAGACTCATCAGAGAGACACGGCTAATCGTGTCTGTACTCTTGGTGTCAAATACAGACACGCCACAGTCCATAATTCTGTGGTGTTCTCACCACCAAGGGTTCAAAAAAGAATCCAACAGCACCCTCAAAGCAGCCAGCGAAGGGTAGTAAATGGAACAAAACAAACGTGTGGAGAGGAAAAAAGTTGCTGAAAAACTAAAAGCATTATTCAAACAGTATAAAATGTAGGGGACAATCTTTGAGCCTATGCTTGAGGATCCATTCAAGGATGCAAGGGAGATCAAAAGATATGGAACAGTCTGAGTGGTCAGCTCTGCTGTTCAATAACCCAAGCACTGTGAGTGGCTAAGAATTGTACAGAACAACCTTTACTTGGATCTCCTACGAGATGCAATCTCCCACTGATTGACCAAACAATATAATGCTGAACAATTAAGTAGTGGGGGAAAACAAGTGTAGGCTAACAATTCTTCAGTCGTTATAGTAATGACTTGGCAAAGATTTGAACTTAAAAAAAAAAAAATTGAAGATGAAGAAAATGGGGGAAATATGTTATAAATATGAGAAGCCCTTCACTATATATATATATATATATATATATATATATATAAGAGAAGAGAGAGAGAGAGAGAGAGAGAGAGAGAGAGAGAGAGAGAAGGCTGTGCAATGACGAGAGTTAAGCGTGTGGTGTTGTTTGGGGAAGGATGTTAAGAAGCTTCATCAGTAACTCTGAAAGTGTCTGAGGATCCCAATGTTCAAAGACTCGGCTTCCCAACCAACAGGCACAAAGTTCCACAGCCAGCCAAAGGTTCAAAGAGCCGCTGTGTCTACCTGACGCCTGGAGCTGTGGCTGACACCTCCACTGCTGAGACGGCAGAAAGGCGGAGTGTGGGATGGAAAAGTGAGTGTGAAGGTGGTGGTGGGAGGTGTGGGGGGGGGGAGGGAGAGGAGTAGGGTGGGAGACAAACGGGGCATGAAGAAGAGAGAGGGGAAGGGGGAGTGTACACTTCCGTAAGTGGGGTGTTGGGAAGGTGCTGTGTGTGTTAGGGAGGCGAGGGGGGGGGGGGGGGGGGGGGGGGGAGGGGAGTGATCAACAAGAAGAAGAGCTCGGACAAATGCCATCAAAACCATTTGAAAGAGCAATGCAGACTTTGCTCAAGTGAAAAGTAAATCTCTCTCTCTCTCTCTCTCTCTCTCTCTCTCTCTCTCTCTCTCTCTCTCTCTCTCTCTGTGTGTGTGTGTGTGTGTGTGTGTGTGTGTGTGTGTGTGTTGTGGTGAGTGTGTGTGAGATGGACAGACTGGACAGACAGACAGACAAACAGACAGAGACAAACAGACATTGCCTGGATCTGAAGTGGGCTTCAAGTTTGCTGACTGAAAAGGGGAACTCTCAAGTGGTTTGAGCCCCGTAACTTAACGCCTCCCTCCCATATACATAGGCCCACTCCTTCTTCTTCTTGTTCTTGTTCTTCTATCAAAGTAAATTCGGATGATTTTGTTTGCAGAACACAGAAAAAAAAAGCAAGATGCAGGGTAAGTGAGTGGACTCCTGAAGCTGTCAGCCTATACACTTGCCAGCATGCCGTCTCATGTCCGAATTTATGTTTGTGTCTGTGTCTGTTATCTAGCTTGTTAGGAATTTAGCTATTTAGTCGGTCACAGTGCATCATATTTCCTTCTGTCTCTCCCAACATTATCCCAAGAGAGAGAGAGAGAGAAGAGAGAGAGAGAGAGAGAGAGAGAGAGAGAGTACACGGAAATATTCAATCGAGGATTCATATTTCAACCATAGCCCCTGCCTCATAATTAGGAAGTCAGTCAGTCAGTCACTACGCAGCCTATCACATCTGACTCTTCGAGAGAGAGAGAGAGAGAGAGAGGAGAGAGAGAGAGAGAGGAGGAGAGAGAGAGAGAGAGAGAGAGAGAGAGCAAATTCAATCAAGGATCATGTTTTAAGCATTGCCTATACTTCCAGTCTGATCGTGGAAATGTAACACCTATACACCTACCTATTTTACTGTGGAGTGCTCGATCGAAAACTATTTTCTCTACTACACACGATCGATCTATTAGTTCTGACAAGCATACAATATGAGTATCCACTTCTATACTCATGACAGCATGAACGACGCTCAGGATGATTACCCACGAGACATTTTACTATTTAAGGTATTCGGGAGAAGAGTCCTATAGGCAGTACATTGCAGAGAATATTTCATTTCTGACTTCCAGTCAAAATGATACTGATCTTCGCTTGCATGAAAGATCATGTGAAGTTGAAATGGTTAAAAGCTGAAGCACAGGCTATGCTGTTTCAACCTTTTCTTCGTTCTTCGTCCTGGCGTTCTTCGTTCTTCATCCTCAACGTAGTTGCTATTTCATTTATCCATCAGCTTAAAATCATGCGCAGTGTGGTCTCAAAACTTAGCGGATGTGGTGTAGCGTACAGGGACTAGTCCGCCGCAGTGACGCCTCCTTGATGAAACTGAAACTGGAACTTCGTCCAAGCTTCTTTTATCATTACTGCCAAGGAGACGTTTGCCATTTGTGTCCTTTATTTGCCAGCTAACTTAACGCAAAAGCTGCTAGAGAACCTTGGTGGCCAGATGACTGTGTCCTAGGACAAGACTATAGAGAACGTTGGTGGCCAGACGACTGTGTCCCTAGGACAAGACTACAGAGAACGTTGGTGGCCAGACGACTGTCCTAGGACAAGACTACAGAGAACGTTGGTGGCCAGACGACTGTGTCCCTAGGACAAGACTACAGAGAACGTTGGTGGCCAGACGACTGTCCTAGGACAAGACTACAGAGAACGTTGGTGGCCAGACGACTGTCCTAGGACAAGACTACAGAGAACGTTGGTGGCCAGACGACTGTGTCCTAGGACAAAACTACAGAGAACGTTGGTGGCCAGACGACTGTGTCCCTAGGACAAGACTACAGAGAACGTTGGTGGCCAGACGACTGTGTCCCTAGGACAAGACTACAGAGAACGTTGGTGGCCAGGCGACTGTGTCCCTAGGACAAGACTACAGAGAACGTTGGTGGCCAGGCGACTGTGTCCCTAGGACAAGACTACAGAGAACGTTGGTGGCCAGACGACAAATACACAACCCAACACACACACACACACACACACACACACACACACACACACACACACACACACACACACCTCACACGCGTTCACACAATTCACGGTTGCATCAGATTTTCGGGGTTTTTTTTCGCTCCTGTGTTCACTGTCTGAATAATTCACAGGAATATTCCAGTGGTCGTGAAATCTGCTTTAGTATCTGTCACAAACTCGCGTTGGGCTAATATTCCGCTCTTCAACGAACATATCCATTTTCATTTCAAAGTCTTATCCATGTGCTTTCCACCGTCTTCCCGTCCAAGATAAGAAAACATTCAACTACATAACTCTTACCATGGATGCCTAGATAGCATGTACTCTAGCAGACATATTGTCTCTTTGTTTTTGACCTTCTCCTCTCACTGTTATCAAACGCTGTAAACTTGTCTGGAATGTACACCTCGCCATTCCCAGACCTTGTAGGATAATCTGAAAAAGTGAATGTCTCAGAGAAAGACCACAGAACTCCTTGATGAATAAGATATAGGGCTGGAATGGTTACAATACCCCCTACCTGATGGTGCACGAAAAAGGGGTGAGGGGATCCCTGGCTGCCTACCCATCCATCATGGCACCCAGACCCTGATATCAGGTGACAGTGATGTCAATAATTATCTCCCCTCTGTGCAGAGCCCCAGAACGTAAGACAGGTCCGAGTATGGCTTTCTTTTTCACTTACTGCACTCACTAGATGTGGATGTAGATATTCTGACACCTAGAAACAAATCCCTATGAAAACAGGACGTAAAGCTGAATGTCCCGGCGGTTCATTCTCTTGTCACTGGCAGAAGCCTGCTCACAAAGCAGCTGTCAGATCCTATCCGAAGCTGAATCATCGTTCTCCTAAATAAAAACAAAACAAAACAAAACAAAGATGATAACCACTGGCTCGTCTCCACGAGCAAAACTCACAAGTATGGCCCACTTTCTTCATGAAAAGTAGGTAAGAACGGAAATCACTGCTCTAGGGAAATCTCAAGATGCTACAAATAGGCGTATTACAATAATCATGATCTTGCAACATGTGCAGCGTGCTTTTGGAGAACTGAGCCTTCTCGTGATCTAAGCTGCAGGCTGCAAAAAAAAAAAAAAAAAAAAAAAAAAAAGCACGACACACACACACACCAACACACACACACACACACACACACACACACACACACACGCAGGCACGCACGCAGGCACGTACGCACGCACCCGCGCGCGCTCGCGCGCCGAAGAATGTCATTGTAACTGTGTTAGCGATCCTGTCTTACACTGGATAGAAAATTCCATTCCTTGCATTTCCGCCGACCCAATCTGATTACAGGTGATGGGTAGTGTGAAACGGACGTGACGTCATCTTTATAGCATTGTGACAACTACAAAATGCACTATTCTGTACTCTCAACTCTCCCCCTCTCTCTCTCTCTCTCTCTCTCTCTCTCTTCTCTTCTCTCTCTCTCTCTCTCTCTCTCTCTCTCCTGGACGCAAGTTTACATTCAGAAGAGTTAAAGGGAAATCTTACGAGTGACAACAAGAGGCTGAAAAGTCCGTTATTCTGGGAGCACGGAAGGTTCTTCAGACACAGACATCAGCCATGTCACAATTGAAAATGGCTTCAACCACACTCAGGTTCTCCCTAAAGGACCATCCATAGGAACTGGATGAAGACATCAGCTCCCGACTTGCTGAAAACGTTTCTCACCAACAACCGGTCATTCAAGATGATGTGGAGGAACTGTTCAATAAATAACATCAGCTGAGATGGAAAACAAGTTTGTGGGTAGTACATAGCTGAAGCAAGAAGATGCCGCTTGTTGTTTGGAAACATCCCTGTGACCGTGTAGTGGAAGTTATAGAAGAAAGTGTGGAACGTTATTCACTGCAAACGAGATACGATCGACAACATTCTGAATGAGCGTGCGCCCACAATAGGAAAGCCATCATCGCCCCACTCCAAGCGCTTCAAGGACAGATGTATCCTGAGCAGTGGACCTCTGCTGAAAGGAGTAGGCGTATTTAAGCTTGAAAACTGTCTTAAACAGGGCGTTGAACAACGAACAGGACTGTCTTCTCCTGAAAAAGACAAGGAATGTTCTCTTTGCAAAGGACAAGGACTTTTTCCCTGCAAACAAAGAAGATTCGTCTGTCTGCAAAAACAACGTTCTTCTCACTCATAACTCACACACACCACACACACACACACACACACACACACACGCGCGCGCACGCGCGCGCGCGCGCGCGCACGCACGCTACACACACACACACACACACACACACACACACACACACACACACACACACACCACACACACAACACACACACACACACGGTTGAATCCATTACTATAGATTTTCAACACGAACAAATTGAATGTAAATCAACACAAGTGTTGAGCCTTAAAATCAACACAAAAAGAGCTCGTAAAACTTAAAGTTTTACAGAAATGATTCAACTGCCATGAGAAAAAGTTGTCGAGAGGGTGGTAGCCGCTTAGAAGTTGTGAACAGCCACACAATAATTGTGTTTAACATTTTTGACGTTGCTGAGTTTTGCTGAGTCCACTTGTTGCCTTACCCACGCTGGCTTTGCACACAGGTTACCTGATGGTCTGAAAGTCCACCAGAGCAGTCTCCACCTCTTGTTATTGTGAGCAAGTATCTGGGCTGCAACAAACTTTCTGGTTCACCTCATTTGCCTTTGCTGTTATAAATATGTACATGTATACCATGGCGCCAATTAAAAAAAAAGTTCATTAGAGTCATGTGGGATTTTTCTGCCCCGACCGGCTCCTACCCAGAGTTGAGTTTGCTGCGGACTCAGTTGGGAAGACCGGGACCACACAGTCGAGTTTCATCCACTTAATGGATGCGTTTCTGAGAGTGTTTCTCAAATTTCCTGACCAACACTGCAGGTGTCTGTATCTTTCGGGCCTGGTTGACGCCGGGATATGTTATGAAAGTAAGCGTAGAGTGCAGCCCTGTCATGTAGTCTCAGACCGAAATGGAAATCCGTAGCATCATCTTTATCATCCTCATTCTCATCGATCAGCATGAAAAAAATGTCTCAAATTCCGTGGCCCTTCATGCCCTGCTCTCATGGTGACCTCAGTTTCGATGTCCTCTCCACGTCTGTGGCCTTGGTTTGGTTCTGTCGGGGTCACCGGTATCGTCGAGTCCATGGGGGCTGTCGTTAGACGGACGTGGTGGCGCCCTCCGGAGGGAGAGCTCACTTATGCCGGCTCCGCGACTAAGCAATTAATGTCGTCAGTAGGGGGTTTATAGGTGGTGTCCTGCGTATGTTAGATCAGAACAGGCACCACTGAACACTACCGAAGTGACTCGGCAGCAGTGCAGTGTCTCCTCCGGTGGGTTGCCTCTTGACGACTTGACATTGACTGCTCCCTGTAGATTGCCGGTGCCGGGGCTGCGGCGGGACCGACCGGGCTGTGGCTGTGGACGGGGTGTCGGAATGAGCGGCGTGGGTGCACTGCCACTGAGGTGGCACAGAGGTTGGGACAGAAAAAAAAAAAGTTAAGAAAAAAGCACCACTTCTTGAACGGTGGGAATATTCCCTTTGTACCCCCCCCCCCCCCCCCAACCTGCCCAGACCTCCTCCTTTTAAGAGCTCTTTAAAAATATCTAAAAATTTATTGACTCATTGATGTCATTTGCCGCTTTGACGTTAATTGCTCCTTTGTCAAGTTAAAGCTTTTAACTAAGATTGATGAGGCTCAATGATATTAACTGCTCCTTTGATGTTAATCGCTCCTTTGTCATGTTAAAGCTTTACCAGTGTGTCCCTGCAAAGAAACTATAATTCCGCTTGTACAGGTAGCGGATACGACTTCTGGTCCCCTCCCCCCCCCCCCTCTCCCTCCCACCTTCCTATTTCCAGAAAATAGAAAACCCCAAGCTACAGAAATATCTTACTGATCTGCATATGGTGTCTACTTACCTCACCCCTATCTATATGACTTGACAGGATTGACTTACCATCGATATTGTCGTCGCTATTGAGTTTTGAATTGCTCAGCGGGTAACCCACCCTCTCTCCAATTCCTTCTCTTTCCCAAGTTCCCCGACACCATCCCTTCCCTCCCCCCTCTCCCTCCTGTCCTTCACTGTGTTCCATTGGTGCTCGTTGAGACAAGCCAAGTAAGCAGGCGAACATTGTGCAAAACCAGTGCACCAATTCGTTGTAAACTCACCGTTCTTTCAAATCATCATATTGAAACCCACTGGCGCGTGCGAGTGTGTGTGTGTGTGTGTGTGTGTGTGTGTGTGTGTGTGTGTGTGTGTGTGTGTGTGTGTGTATGTGTGTGTGTGTGTGAGAGAGAGCACGTGTTCGGGCATGTATGCATGTATGCATGGTGTGTGTGTGTGTGTGTGTGTGTGTGTGTGTGTGTGTGTGTGTGTGTGTGTCTGTGTGTGTATGCACGCGTGCGTGCATGCGTGCGTGCACGAGCGTGTGTGTGCGTGTGTGTGTGTGTGTGTTTGTGAGTGTGTGCGTGCGCGCGGGTGTGCGTGCGTGCGTGCATGTGTGTGTGTGTGTGTGTGTGTGTGTGTGTGTGTGTGGATGAGAGTGAGAGAGAGAGAGAGAGTGTGTGTGTGTATATATGTGTGTGTGTGTGTGTGTGTGTGTGTGTGTGTGTGTGTGTGTGTGTGTGTGTGTGTGTGTTTGACACGCTAAAGCACGCGTACAACTATTTACAGAGCGATGGCTCTGCCTTGTTTATTTCTCAGAAATAACGAGAAGCATGTGTCTACATCTGATTTAGGTTCAATTCATGTGCCTGTATTGATATTGCTTACAGACATGTTAGTGGGGAAATATTCATAAGAAGCAGCATCAAACGAAATACAATCCCCTCTCCTCTCCTCTGAAACACACACACACACACACACACACACAACACACACACACACACACCACACACACACACACACACACACACACATGCATCTCTCTCATCTGTCTGTCTGTCTATCTGGCCGTGTCTTCCTGCCTTACTCTGTCTGATTATCTCTGTCTGTGTGTCTGTCTGTCTAGCTGTCTATCCAGCTATCTATCTATACGCAGAGAGAGAGAGAGAGAGAGAGAGAGAGAGAGAGGAGAGAGAGAGAGAAGAGAGAGAGAGAGAGAGCAGTAGCAGAAAGACGGCGACAGATTTGACAGGAAAAGACTCTTGGATTAAATGTTTGTCAGAATAGCGTCATGATCCCATTACATCCCGTTCACTCCACCCATCCTCTGTAATCACATTTGAGTTCGCCGAAATCCAAGTAATGGGACTCTCTCTCTATCTCACTCTCTTTGTCTGTCTGTCTGTCTGTCTGTCTTTCTGTTGTCTGTCTGTCTGTCTGTCTGTCTGTCTCTCTCTCTCTCTCTCTCTCTCTCTCTCTCTCTCTCTCTCTCTCTCTCTCTCTCTCTCTGTGAAACAGTAGAGGGCCTCTAATACAGTTACAACTTCGTTTTCGTTTTAGCAGTCTGTGGTTGAGATCAAGAATAGTTTCAGTGCTTGAAAGAGAGAGAGAGAGAGAGAGAGAGAGAGAGGAGAGAGAGAGAGAGAGAGAGAGAGAGAGAGAATGAGAGAAGAGAGAGAGAGAGATAATGAGAGAGTGAGAGAGCGAGAGAGATAATGAAAGAGTAAGAGAGAGAGACAGACAGACAGAAAAACAAAGAGAGAGAGAGAGAAAGAGAGACAGACAGACAGACAGACAACAGACAGAGAAGGCAGATATTTAGCGACACAGCAAATCTTGCTGTTATGTCACCAGACTGAAGGCAGTGTGGGTTCACTTCATGCACACATAAACTCAATGTAAAGCAGGAGAAGAAAGCACACTAACTAAAAGACAAACGATCTCTTGAGACGAAGCATTCAAGTAAGAAAAAAAAACGCAGGAAGACTACGACTAATGCTTTCTAAGGCTGGTAAGATGTTCCCCTCTCTGCTTCAGACTAGCGTACACATTTATATACCCGAGCTCCTGGTAGCCGTGCAACTTTTATTTCGTAACAGACATTGTGAAATAAAGAGTTTCTAACATTTTGCAGGCCTTCAGTCAAGTATTTCACTTTTTAAAGATTGTCTCATGATTTTTTCCCATCTTTTTTCACTAAAGGCTGCAGGAACATAGAACAAAGGAAAAACTGTGCTTTTCAGACAACAAGCAAATGATTCTCAATGCATCAATGCCATTGAAAATGTGGGTACTACAATGAAATTAGCAATTACACGTTGCTTTCTCTGTGGTGTGTGCCATTAAGTTGGTCACAGATTAGCAAAGTCAAAATTCTCGGCATGGACTGTACAATTCTGAAGTTTCCGAAACAGTTTTTTTGTGGCATCAGTTGTTGGATCAATGGAGCACCTGAGGCGGTGACATTTTCTTTTCTTTTTTCTTTTTCTTTTTTTTTCCCCCTCCTAAGGCCGAAATCCACCTCTTCATTTTTTGGTGCTTCACACTGTCCTCTTCATCCGAAAAAAAAAAACCGGGGAAAAAAAATAAAAAAAGGATGTCCACAACTAGCTTTTTTTTTCCTTTTTTTTTCAACCAGTCTCTTACACACCATGCACAGTCTGTTTGTTCTCTCACAAAATCAAATGGACATATTCTTGCTGATTTTAGTGTTTTAGCGTTTGATACAATGTGTCTGGGTTTGTTACTGTTCTAATGTGTGGTGTACTGGTACTCTCACTCTGATAATGTGCTGCTTACACAAAGAAAACAACAGAAGACAGAGAAAAAGAAGGAAAGAAAGGAAGGAAGGAAGAAAGAAGAGGAAGAAGGAAAGAAGACAAAAACGAAAAAGAATTCGTTGCTGTGTAAAAACAAACGAAATAACAAAATAAATATACAGTTGTTAAGCAAATGTGAAACACAATAATCTCCAGGCGTAGATGTGCCCAGGTTGAGTACATTGAATACAACATAAAGATTTCCTTTCGCCACCTCCGTTCTCTCCTGTATGTCCAAACGTTCCCCGAAAGCCCGCCTTTGAACGAAAAACGAAAACATCCAA
>CM065738.1:13992349-14007349 GCA_033310375.1 Conus canariensis
GGTAAACTAAAACATTGGGCATCATCCGTGACCCATAATGAACATACCTACACATTTTCAGAAGGATCGGCCACGTACTTTCTGAGATATTCTATTAAAAAGTAAAATCGTTATGGGCCGTTATAGCCGTTAGTGACGGCTATAACGGGTAAACTAAAACATCGGGCATCATCCGTGACCCATAACGAACATACCTGCTAGTTTCAGAAAGATCGGCCAAGCACTTTCTGAGATATTCCATGAAGAAGAAAAACCGTTACCGGCTGTTACAGCCGTTAGTAACGGCTATAACAGTAAACTAAAACATCAGGCATTATTCGTGACCCATAATGAACATATCGACAAATTTTCAGAAAGATCGGCCAAGTCCTTTCTGAGATATTCCATAAAGAAGAAATACTGTCATGGGCACTTATAACCGTTGTAACGGCCGTTGATAGGCTATAATGGGAAACTAAAACACCGGGTATCATCCGTGACCCATGACGAACATACCTACACATTTTCAGAAAGATCGACAAAGTGCTTTCTGAGATATTCCATAAAGAAAAAAAACCGTTATGGGCCGTTATAGCGTTAGTGACGGCTATCTACTAAACGGGGTAACATAAAACCTGTATTTCACAGGCCAGTTTACAGACCTTGAGACAACGGCCATAACGGGGTAACTAACATCGATACCTGACCATAAGAACATACACAATTTCGAAAGATCGGCCAGTCTTTCTGAGTTCTAGAACCGTTGTACCCAGTACGGATGGACTAACATGATCACTACATGAACATACTCTAATTTTCAAAAGATCGGCCAAGTCCTTTCTGAGATATTCCATAAAGAAGAAAAACCGTTACAGGCGTTACAGTCCTTAGTAACGGCTATAACGGTAAACTAAAACATCGGGCATCATCCTGACCCATAACGAACATACCTACAAATTTTCACAATGATCGGCCAGTAGTTTTGTCTGGAGCGATGGAACACTTTTGACCACGACGGAGGGACGGACAGACACACAGACAGCATTTCTTCGTTCCCATTCCAAAGTACTCCCTGTTCCTATAAGAACTGGGAGTACAAAAACAAATAACACACAAAAAAAAAAAACACACACACACAAAAAAAGAAAAAAACAAACACAAGAAAGAAAATCGGAATAAACTAGAGCACTCCAGAGTATGCACGCTTTTGTCAAGGTTACATGGACCTGGATTCGCTTTGCGATTCATTTCATAAGGGGAAGTAACAGCTAATACGAATTGAAAGAGCTAGTTCCCATGTGCTTTCATTCTAAATAGGATATGGCCAATACAAAATGTCGACGTTTTATATTGATTTGACATCTCTAATATTCAATGAAAACAAACAACTTCGAACATGAGTGCCAGTTCATAGTGGTAGCTCCATGGTTCTCGTGGTCGTCGGAAAATCTAGAAAAGTCTTGTTTACCAGATCCCTGATCCTCTGGCTGACCCCGATCCAAAGTACCGATCCTCTGGCTGACCCCGATCCAAAGTACCGATCCTCTGGCAGACTACGATCCAAAGTACCGATCCTCTGGCTGACCCCGATCCAAAGTACCGATCCTCTGGCTGACCCCGATCCAAAGTACCGATCCTCTGGCTGACTCCGATCCAAAGTACCGATCCTCTGGCTGACCCCGATCCAAAGTACCGATCCTCTGGCTGACCCCGATCCAAAGTACCGATCCTCTGGCTGACCCCGATCCAAAGTACCGATCCTCTGGCTGACCCCGATCCAAAGTACCGATCCTCTGGCTGACCCCGATCCAAAGTACCGATCCTCTGGCTGACCCCGATCCAAAGTACCGATCCTCTGGCTGACCCCGATCCAAGTACCGATCCGTACCAAAATATAATGAGAACGTATTTGGGCCACAATTTATTTTCTACTATGCTTTACTGGATTACTTTATCAGTTTTTGCGAAATCTTGCTGAGGGTCCAAATAGCAAACAAACAAACAAAAACAGAAACACAAAACGAAACAAATAAACAAACACATGTGTCTGAAAACATAATCTTCTTGGAGTAAGTCATATTTCGGAGGAAGCACTGCAAGTTGATTTCGTCCAGGAAGGAAGGGATATTCTAAGGTTTTTCAGAGCCACAAAGTTTTGAGTGGGTGGCGGGGAGCTGAGGGAGAGGGAGACATCAGTGTGGGTGGGGAGGAGGATGTGATCTGGTTTCCGTCCGATGATGGCACGTCGATCAAAGTCTGAGAGAGAGAGAGAGAGAGAGAGAGAGAGAGAGAGAGAGAGAGAGAGAGAGAGAGAGAGAGAGAGAGAGGGTTGAGAGAGAGAGAGAGAGGAGAGAGAGAGAGAGAGAGAGAGAGAGAGAGAGAAAGATGTTGAGAGAGAGAGAGGAGAGAGAGAGAGAGAGAGAGAGAGAGAGGGAGAGAGGTGGAGTGACAAAGATGTTGACACAGAGAGAGACAGAGAGAGAGAGAGAGAGAAGAGAGAGAGGTGGAGTGACAAAGACAAAGATGTTGAAGAGAGAGAGAGAGAGAGAGAGAGAGAGAGAGAGGAGAGAGAGAGAGAGAGAGACAGACAGACAGACAGACAGACAGAGAGAGTGAGAGAGACGGAGTGACAAAAATGTTGACAGAGAGAGAGAGAGAGAGAGAGAGAGAGAGAGAGAGAAGAGAGAGAGAGAGAGAGAGAAACAGACAGACAGACAGACAACAGACAGAAGAGTGAGAGAGACGGAGTGACAAAATGTTGACACAGAGACAGAGAGACAGAGAGAGAGAGAGAGAGAGAGAGAGAGAGAGGAGAGCAGAGAGAACAAGACAGACAGACAGCAGAGAGACGAGACAGAGGGAGAGAGAGCGATTCACTTTTCACTCCCACAAAGTCTGCATTGCTCTTTCATGTGGGTTTCGATGGCATATGTCGGAGCTCTTCCTTTTTTGTTGATCACACACCACTTCGCTATCCCCACCCAGCATTCCGCTCTCGGAGGAACACCCTCTCCCTTCCCTCCCATTCCTTCACGTCCCGTTTGTTTCCCCTCCCAGCCCACCCCTACTTCCCCCTCCAGCACCACCTTCACACTCCCTTCTCCATCCCACACTCCGCCTTTCTGCCGTCTCAGCAGTAGAGGTGTCAGCCATAGCTCCAGGCGTCAGGTAGACACAGCGGCTCTTTGAACCTTTGGCTGGCTGTGGAACTTTGTGCCTGTTGGTTGGGAAGCCGAGTCTTTGAACATTGGGATCCTCAGACACTTTCAGAGTTACTGATGAAGCTTCTTAACATCCTTCCCTAAACAACACCACACTGCTACGTGGACAAATGCCCTCGAAAACTGTTTGAAAGAGCAACACAGACTTTGCTCGAGTGAAGAGTAAATCTCTCTCTCTCTCTCTCTCTCTCTCTCTCTCCTCTCTCTCTCTCTCTCTCTCTCTCTCTCTCTCTCTCTCTGTGCATGCTCACACGCGCGTGGGCGCGCATATGTATGTGTGTGTGTGTGTGTGTGTGTGTGTGTGTGTGTGTGTGTGTGTGTGTGTGGCGCGCGCGCGCGCGCGCGCGCGCGTGTGTGTATGTGTGTGTATGTTCGTTCTTTAATTTAATGTCTATCCACTTTACAGTGATCTTAGACAAAAACAAGAGACAAACGAACAGGCAAACAAACAAACAAAGGCAAAACAAACAAAAAAAAACATGTAAAAGGGGCCGGTGTGTGTGTATGTCGCGTGCGCGCGCGCGCGGCGCGCGCGCGTGGTGTGTGTGTGTGTGCGTGCGTGTGTGTGTGTGTGTGTGTGTGTGGGGGGGGGGCATAAATGTTTGTGTTGTTTTAAAATGTCATTAAAAGCGTATGGAGTGTGGAGGTAGTGTAGTATGCTAATCTTTGCATGCATAGTCTCTTTAATTAATGATATACCAATAAGTGACCATCACTTTAACCCATTCTAATCTACCAGCATAACGGTAAACTACTTTAGCCTGGATTCATATCTGAACATTTGTAAAGAAACAAAACATTTTAAGCATTGAAATAATAAGAGAATAAAACCAACAAATAACTCGAGAATCAAAGTAAATGTCCAACTTGACTCTTAACAATTGCCCTAACAACTTCTATAGCCTTCGCTTCGTTCCCCAAAATGTCACAAAAATTCGCGATTGATGGGTTCAAACTTAATAACCAAGTAGGTAAATATTTTTTAGTATTTCTGCATAGAAAGATGACATGGAATGGTGTAATATTTTGGCCACAAATGCACGTGACATTTTTACAATATTTTGTTTTGTATGCATCAAGTCAGAGTCTAAAGATCAGACTCTTCAAAATCCGTTCCTGATGGAGATTGTATCCCGTTTTATATTTTACAATCTCCTTAAAGAATTTTCCCTTGATCTCCTTTATTATGTTTGGACACTCTTTTGGTCTTCGTATTACCGAATCCCATGATGCTTTACCTAAAAGGCTGTAATTTTCATACAAGGATAAAGGAATATTTATTGTTGTAGAGCTCTTTTCCTTCGCTGCACTGTTTTTGGCTAACCGATCAAACCTTTCATTTGCTGCTAAACCACAGTGTGATGGAATCCAACAAAAGTCAATAGAAGAACCACGTAAAGATAAAAAATGAATTAAATGGTATATCTCTGATATCATTTCTCCTCTCACTCTTGTTTGAGAATATTTTAAAGCTTGTAAGACAGATTTTGAATCGACACAAAATAATATTTGAAATATTGAATATGGAAAACTAAGAAGATAGTTCAGTGCCATAATAATGGCAATTAGCTCTGCTGTGAATACAGAGAAATTTTTCCCAATCTGATACGATTTCTCTACTTTTAATGATGGAATAATGAATGCAGCACCTGATAACTGGTTTTTCAAGTAAAGAACCGTCTGTATATATTTTAAGATGGTTTATATAATTTTCATTTATATGTGCCTTGACATAAGTTGGCAGCATGGTCCCATCACTTTTCCTTAAATCTGTATAATTAATATCGTAATTAGCCTTACTAAGCTCCCATTGAGGAATATTACTGTAACTCGTTTGAGGAGCTACTGTTTGGGGTTCAACACCAGCATCTGTAAATAATTGGGACGTATAGGAGCCTATAGTTTTTACAGAGTCAAAACTCCGTGCTCGCTTTGGAAAATGTATATCTGATTTTAAACCAGTTTCCTTGATACATGAATTTTGTGTTGAATGACTCCTTAATATATATTTTGCTGAAGCAAGTTTCATATTTTCGGCAAAAGGCAAAATTCTGATTTCTGTGTAGGTTTTTAGTGTTGAGGCATGGACAGGGACACCGAGAGCTATCTTATAAGCTTTGCTATCGATGCTTTGCATCTTTGTTATCAAATATTTTGGAGCTGAAAAGAATATTTCCTGAGCATAAGATAATTTTGATCTCACAAGTGCAGTTGCTAAATGTATATGTACCTTACTATCTTTTCCCCACGATTGTCGACTTATCATTTTTAATAAATTCAATCCTTTTCTGGCTTTTGTCAGAATATTTTCCAAATGGTAGTTCCAATTCAATTTAGAAGTCAGGCTTACTCCTAGAAATTTAACAACTTTTTTTTATATTCAAGCGGCATTCCATTTATTTGAAAAGAGGGTAGAGGTTTAGGATCATAGCCAGAGTTGAAGAGAACCATATGCGATTTTTCATGTGAAAGGGTTAGTCCGTTTTCAATCATGTGTTTGCTGATTTTGTCTAGTTCATTTTGATATATCTTTTTAATGTAGTTAATTGATCTAATCGGTGTAAGCTTTTTTAGAGTAACTTTCATCCATATGCAAATATCATCTGCATATTGTACTAGCTCGACATTGTTTGAGACCACTTTTGGAAGATCATGCATCAAAATGTTGAAAAGGATCGGGGCTATTACACCTCCTTGTGGGATTCCCATCTGTATACGTCTTTGATTAGAGTAGGCATTACCAACCTTAGTCTGTATTGTTCTTTCACTTAAAAATTCCTTTATATAGTTATACATACAGCCTGAAATACCTATTGATCTTAGTTTGTTTAGAAGTTTTGAATGCCAAACTTGGTCATATGCCTTTCTAATGTCAAAAAAAGTGGCAAGTACGTTTTTCCTACGTGAAAACTGATGTTTAATCAGTGTGGTAATTTTTACTAAATGATCAACTGATGATTTACCTTTTCTAAAACCCGCCTGTTGTATTGGTATTATACCATTTTTTTCACAGAAGTGTTCAAGCCTTTTTAGAATTATTCTTTCCATAAGTTTTCCCACGTGTGATGTAAGAGCGACAGGTCTGTAATTATTTTTATCTGATTTTGACTTTCCCTCCTTGGGAATAGGGGTAACAGTAGATTGTTTCCATAAAGATGGCTGAATCCCTTCAAACCAACATTTTTGAAGAAATAAACTTAGAAAAAGTTTTACGCGTACACCACTCTCTCTCTCTCTCTCTCTCTCTCTCTCTCTCTCTCTCTCTCTCTCTCTTTGGTGTGTGTATGTGTGTGCGTGTGGTGTGTGTGTGTGTGTGTGTGTGTGTGTGTGTGTGTGTGTGTGTGTGTGTGTGTGTGTGTCTGAGAGAGAGAGAGAGAGAGAGAGAGAGAGAGAGAGAGAGAGAGAGAGAGTGTGTGTGCAAGTGCGTGCATGCGCGCTTGTGTGTGTGTGTGTGTGTGTGTGTGTGTGTGTGTGTGTGTGTGTGTGTGTGTGTGTGTGTGTGTGTGTACGCGCAGGCATGTGTGTGGTGTGTGTGTGTGTGTGTGTGTGTGTGTGTGTGTGGTGTGTGTGTGTGTGTGTGTGTGTAGAGTGTGTGTGTGTTAGAGACAGACAGACAGACAGACAGAGACAGAGAGACATAGACAGACAGAAGGAGACAAAACACACGTTTCGCGGATCTGAAATGGGCTTCAAACTGCAGACTTGAAAGGGAACTCTCAAGTAGTTTGAGCACCGTAACTTAACGCCTCCCTCCCACGGTGTTGTTGTTCTTGCAGTTGTTGTTGTTGTTGTTGTTGTTGTTGTTGTTCTCCTATTATTGAAAATAAATCGGATTAGTTTGGCTTGCTAAACACAGGAAAATATCGCAAGACAAAGAGACAGGACAAAGAAGATGCAGAGCCAATGGGTAGACTCCTTAGCAACTCTGATGGTCTCTAAATTGCCTAAGGTGTCGTCGCGTCCCCACCCCATTTTTGGTGCTTCACATTGTCCTCTTCATCTGAAAAAAAAAGTAATTTCCACTACTAGCTTTTTTTCTTTTTTTTCTTTCTTTCTTTTTTTTCTCCAAGCAGTCCCTTATACACCATGCGTAGTCTGTATGTTTTTTTTTTACAAATGGACATGGTCTTGCTGATTTTAGTGTTTTGGTGTTTGATACAAAATGTCTGGGTTTGTTAATGTTCTAATGTGTGGTGTACTGGAACTCTCACACTGATAATGTGTTGCTTATACAAAGAGAACAACATAAATGAAACAAAAGACTTAATACTTAATTAGTTTCTTTTCTTTCAGATTTTCCCAAAGAGAGAGAGAGAGAGAGAGAGAGAGAGAGAGAGAGAGAGAGAGAGAGAGAGAGAGAGAGTGAGTGAGTGAGAGAGAGAGACAAACAGGTAGACAGACAGACAGATAGAGAGACAGACAGACAGACGGACAGAGGCGGCATCATAGAGTTGTATGTAGAGTTTGTTACAAATACGATAAGATAGGGTAATGTTGCTTATAGCCCAGCCGAACGCAAAGGGCCATACCAGGGTTGTCACCACTTTAAAATCAACTCACAAGTCATCACAAAAAACAAAAAAATAACAAAAAATAAAAAATGAAAATAATAAAACATTTACAAATCTCTTTAAAAAAAATTCTGAAAACGCATCAGAAACTTCTTTAGAAATCTTTCAACCGTAAAATCTTAGATCAGATGAAAAATGTTTATCTCCCTCAGAAACTCAAAGATCACGTCAGGTGGGACATCTCTGAACAAAGTCTTCATGGAGTCTGCCGTAAAGTGTTTATGTCTCACACCGTGCAAGTCCCAACACTCCAAAGGAATATGTTTCACTGTGAGTGGAACACGACTCCAAGGATAAGTCCGCAACATTATGGTGAGATTCTGTATCAGTCCATTGCATTATGGTGAGGTTCTATATCAGTCCATTGCATTATGGTGAGGTTCTCTATCAGTCCATTGCATTATGGTGAGATTCTGTATCAGTCCATTGCATTATGGTGAGGTTCTATATCAGTCCATTGCATTATGGTGAGGTTCTCTATCAGTCCATTGCATTATGGTGAGATTCTGTATCAGTCCATTGCATTATGGTGAGGTTCTATATCAGTCCATTGCATTATGGTGAGATTCTGCAGCGCTAATCCGGTTTAACAGCCTGTTCTTACCCCCCCCCCCCCCCCTCTGGAACTTACCCCTGGGTAAGTCTGGGCTAGCCTGCTTTTACCCCCGGGGGTCATTCTACGACTAGCTAGAACTTACCCCCCTAGTTGGAACATACCCCCCTGGGGTAAGTTTGGGCTAGCCTGGATTTACCCCCCCCCCCTCCCCAAAGGGTCAATCTAGGACTATTTGGAATCTTCCTCCACCCTACCCCACCCTTCAAACAAGAGAGGGTTATTCAGTGTTTTCCTCTGCCTTTTCCCAACACGCGCACCCGCCTTGAAAAAAAATTGTGTTAGCCTGCATATTAACACCCCCACTCCCATTTCCTATATACAGTCAGTTGGGTTTAGACAAAGTGTAGTTCTAGACTCTTCTCAATAGATGGACCTCCTACTTCCCTAACCCCCCACCCCCAACACACATCCTGGTTCACTAACAGATACGTATTAACATTTCTCGCGCTAGCTTACACGCGTTGGTCAATATTCGGGTGTGTGAGTACGCCCGTGCATGCGTGGGAAAGAAAGACGGCTACATGCCAATGTGACCAAGTGCCAATGTGACCAAGCGTAGTTGTGACAAAATGTCGTTGTGACCACGTGTCGTTGTGACCAAGTACCGTTGTTGCTTCATCCCGGTTTGCCTCTTTTAACTATTTTACAGCTATTTAGAGTCTCTTGAGTACCTGTGTACCTTAGCTTGTACAATGCAGATGACTAGTGGTAAGTGCCACTGATCACTGGTCATTATGACGTAAATCGGAGATTTTAACTATTCAACAGCTAATTAGTGTTTCCCGAGTGCTTGTGTACCTTGTACAATGTAGATTGCTTGTGGTCAGAGCCACTGACTACTGGTCATTATGACGTAAATCAGAGATTTTAACTATTTCACAGCTAATTATAGTCTCCCGAGTACCTGTGTACAATGCAGACGACTGGTGGTCAGTGCCACTGACCACTGGTCACTATGACGTAAATCAGATATTTCGACTATTTTACATTTAATCAGTGTCTCATGAGTGTTTGTATACCTTGTGCAATGCAGACAACCAGTGGTTAGTGTCACTGACCATTGGTCACTTTAATGTATATCAGAGATTTTAACTATTTTTACAGCTAATTAGTGTCTCCTGAGTGCCTGTGTACCTTGTACAATGTAGATGACTGGGGGGTCAGTTCCAACTAGGGGGGGGGGGGGGGGGGGGGTAAGTTCCAGCTAGTCCTGGAATGACCCCGGGGGTAAAAGCAGGCTAGCCCAGACTTACCCCGGGGTAAGTTCCAGAGGGGGGGAGGGGGGGGGTAAGAATGGGCTGTTACACCGGGTCAAACACCGAATCCACAATCTGCACAGCAAGATCATTGAACACTTTCCATTAGACATAAAAATATTTTGGAGCTGCTTTTTGAGAATTGACAATTGTGCATGAAGCGACATATTTTCTTGGTGTATTAAGATTTTCTGAAGAAGCAAACTTTGACGTGTGTTATTTCCAAGACCCTATTAAAAAGGCACGTGGTAAATAACTCTTTCCGCCCATTGCTACAATTATCTCCCCTGGAGGTGGGAATGGTTTCTGAATGGGTTCTCGATTTTGTGTGAAAACATATGTTGGGGTTCATGATCCGTCGATTCCTTGAAACGTGTTTGCGATTGGTACTGACTGATAGGGCCGTTTAAATGTTCAAAATGACAGGATCACGCCTAGTTCTTCCACTATTTTTGTTTTGTATCTCCCAAACCCAGCACCCACACGCAAAACAACAACAACAACAACAACAACAACAACACACACACACACACACACACACACACACACACACACACACACACACACACACACACACACACACACACACGCAGAGGAACGCACACACGCACGAATGCAGGCACACACACAAAAGTATTCACGCACGCACGCACTTGTGTTCACGCACGCCTGCGCACGAGCGCGCTCACACACACACACACACACACACACACACACACACACACACACACACACACACAGACACACACGCGCGCGCGCGCGCGCGCGCGCGCGCATGCTCGCACGCACGCACGCACGTACACACACACACACACACACACACACACACACACACACACACACACACACACACAAACACATCGTAAAATGGGGCTGTAACTGTGTTAGCAGTCCTGTCTTGCACTGGACAGAAAATTCCATTTCCTGGATTTTCGCTAACCCAATTCAATCACAGATGATGGGTAGAGCGAAACGGACGTGACGCCATCATTACAGCACTGTGACAACCACATAATGGACTATTCTGCTCTCTCTCTCTCTCTCTCTCTCTCTCTCTCTCTCTCTCTCTCTCTCTCTCTCTCTCTCTCTCTCTACAAAAGCTTACTTCCAGAAACACCATAGCGGAATCTTACGCATAACTAACTACAAGAGCGCTGAAAAGTCCGGTGTCCTGCGAACACGGAAATTTTTTTTAGACACTGACTTCAGCTGTATCTGAATTGAAAGCGGCTAAAGCCACAATCAAATTTTCCCTGAAGGATCACGCTCAGAAACTGGATGAAGAGATCCGCACCTGACTCGGTAAAGGTTTTCACCAACAATTTTTTTGGTCAAGGTGATGTGGAGGCACGGTTTGTTAAACAAGATCAGCAGAAACCTAAACTAAAATGTGTCGTTTGTACATAGCTGAAGCAGAAGATATTGCCTGCTGTGTTCCTTTTTTCTATTTTTTTTATTTATTTATATTATTTTTATTGAGCGGGGTGGGGGGGGGGGAGGGGCGGGGGGGGGGGGGGGGGGCGGGGGGGGGGGGGAGCACTCTTGAGACAATCAAGAAAACCAATCTGACAGAGAGAAGTGTAGGATATTATCCACACACAAAAAATCCCTAAATACGGGCAGCAACATCATCCCTGTTGAAGCCATCGAAGACATACAGCGTGTCTTCAGACGTGGACGTAAGCTACATGGAATGGGCGTAATTAAGAATGAAAACTGTTTCCCAAGAGTGCACTGAAAAAAAAGGGAAAAGAACCACCCATGCTGAATCATACAAGGACTGTTCTCTGTGCAAAGTACAGGACCTCTTTTCCCTGAAAACAATGAGGGTTTTGTTTCTTGCAAAACAAAGGACTCTTCACTCTTAAAAAGAGTTCTTCTTCCACAAGAAAAGGGACTCGTTTAACTGAAAAAGAACTCTTCTCCATGGAAAAGACAAGAACTCTTTCACCCGCAAAAAAATAAGCACTCCTCTCACAGCAAAAGACGCAGACTCATCTCCTATCAAAAACAGTATCTCTTCGCCCAGCAAAAATAAAAACTCCTGTCACTGCAAAAGACAAAGACACCTCTCCTGTCAAAAAACGGTAACCCTTCACCCTGCAAAATAACAAGTGATCTTCTCCCTGGAAAAAACATTGTTCTCCCAAAGAAAAAAAACAAAGAAAGAAAGAAAGAAACAAATAATTAAACAAACAAAGACCGTTCTTTCTAAAACAAACAAACAAAAATAAACATACAAAGAAACAAAAATTCTTCTTGCTAAAACAAAAACAAACAAAACAAAAAACAAACAAACAAAAAAAAAAACCCAACCTTTTCTTCTTGTGAAAGAGGACTCTTCTCACTGAGAAAAGAGGACTCTTGACCCTGAAAAAGATCAAACTTTTACCCCGAGAAAAGCCTGTATGCCGTGCAAAAGATAAAAGGTCTTTCCCCCTCAAGTTACAAAAAAAAGGGCAAACAACATCTGCTCTCCCTGCAAAAGACAAAATCCTCGTTTCCCAGTGAAAGATAAAAATTGCTACTCTCTGCAAAAGATAAAATGCTAACGACCACGAGGTGACTGGATCCACAAATTATTACAGGTTTACAAACTCGACATGAATGTGAATCAGTACAACCGTGGAGAGTTTCAATATCTACACAAACAGTCCTGATAAAATTAGGAGTTTTAGAGCAATAAGTAGGCCTATATTGCAGTGAGAAAACATTATTGTGGTTGAAACCGCTTGGAAGATGTGTACAGTTGAAAAGAAACTGAGTCTAGCATTGTCGGTGCAGCTGAGTTTTACTGAGACAAGTAGTCGTTTCACTGACAATGGATTTGCACACATATTACTCAATGGTCCTGAAGCCCACCAGAGTTGTGGCGACACAGCTATAATCAGCAATGGACCTGGTCATTGTGACCAAGCCCTTGGGTTGAGGCAAACACTCTTTCTGGTTCACTCCCAATAAACACCATGTCTTAAATGATGGGAAGATTTCTTTTTTCCACACCCCTCCTTACCCTCCTCGTCCTGTTAAGGGGGCTTCTTCTTTTCAATCTTTCTGAGATTAATGAGACTTAATGACACTAGGTGTTCTTTGGTCATGTGAAAGCATTCTTAATATGTACTGCGTGCAAACTTTTCCTCTGGTTGTAGGCCTACATGCTGGGGATACATAGAACATCTTTCTATAATGATTCTTCAGATTAAACACCCTTTTTGGGGGTGGGGAGGGGGGGGGTTCTTTGTTGACACCACAACCGATGATTTATCCATGAAATGAAAACCAAAATGAACTGAATAGAGTGGGAGGAAAAATCAACCTCGTCGTGTAAAACAAGATCGTGAGAAGAGTCAGCAGCCGTCACAAACAGAACACATTCCGGACACGCGTGTCGTTCCCACGATCAAACACAATGAAAAAAAAGGAAGTGAAATTGAGGGAGGAATTCGGGGGTGGGGGTGGGGGTGGGGTAGGAGGTGGCAGGAGGGCAAGAGATAGGTGGGAAGGGTGTGAAGGAAGGGCTGGAAATTTCTAGT
This sequence comes from Conus canariensis, assembly GCA_033310375.1. Lineage (NCBI taxonomy): Eukaryota > Metazoa > Mollusca > Gastropoda > Neogastropoda > Conidae > Conus > Conus canariensis. The sequence continues at coordinate 14,005,526 of CM065738.1, forward strand.
GGTACGGCTTGCCCATAAAACAATTTCAATCATAAGTCTCTGTCTGCCTCTGTCTCTCGCGTTCTTTGTCTGTCTGTCTCTGTCTATCTCTCTGTCTCTGTATGTCTCTCTCTCTCTCTCTCTCTCTCTCTCTCTCTCTCTCTCTCTCTCTCTCTCTCTTTCTTTCTCCCCTCCCCCCCCCCCTTCTCTCTCTCTGTTTTTGTTTTGTTAGTTCTGAGAATACTTTTATACTTTTATGTTCAAGGTGCCGCAGCAATATTGTAAATCATTTCAAGATAGCTCCCACGCAACTATCTTACCAATGCGCTTGTTTATGATTCTATGTGTCTGTTACACATACACACGCGCGCGAGCACGCACACACGCAAATACACGCACGCACGCACGCACGCTCATAAACACACCTCTTGTATATATGTATATATATGGTGTGTGTGTGTGTGTGTGTGTGGCGCGCGAAAGAGAGAGAGAGAGAGAGAGAGAGAGGAGAGAGAGAGAGAGAGAGAGAGAGAGAGAGACTCACACACACACACACACACACACACACACACACACACACACACACACACACACACACACACACACACAGAGATAAACAGACGGACAGACATATAGACAGACAGGAACAGAGATATTACTATCTATATTGAAACAGATTGAATGGACTAAAACAGATTCAGCAAGATATCTCTCTGTCTCTAGCTCTCTCTGTCTCTCTGTCTCTGTCTGTCTGTCCATCCGTCTCTCTCTCTCTCTCTCTCTCTCTCTCTCTCTCTCTCTCTCTCTTCTCTCTCTCTCTCTGTCTCTCTCTCTCTCTCTTGATGCATATATGTATGTCTGTGTTTAGTGTGAGTGCGTGTGTCTGTTTGCCTGTGTACGTGTGTACATACATGTTTGTATGTGTGTGTGTGTGTGTGTGTGTGTGTGTGTGTGTGTGTGTGTTGTGTGTGTGCGTGCGTGCGTGCGTGTGTGCGTGCGCGCGCGTGTGTGTGTATGTGTGTGGTGTGCGTGTGTGTGTGTGGTGTGTGTGTGTGTGTGTGTGTGTGTGTGTGTGTGTGTGTGTGTGTGTGTGAGAGAGAGAGAGAGAGAGAGAGAGAGAGAGAGAGGAGAGAGAGAGAGAAGCACGTGTCAAAATATTGATGAATTTTTTAAAGATAATTTTGAAAAAGTTATGGGGAAGAGCATTACACAAAGGTCATGCATGCAAGGATTACCAAAAAAAAAAAAAACTGAACTAGAAGAATATTAACATTGGTGAGTCAATTTACTTGAACGAGACATCATTTTCAAGTCTACAAGTAAAATTCAATATCTTCCTCATCAGAGAGAACTAATCTGTGCCGCTCCCCGCGAACCCTTTATTTGCCACAAAAACGGTAATACATTCTCCTGGAGATTTCATAAGATTTAATCATTAATGTGTGTCCTCAATATTCTGACGTCCGCAAAAAACAAACAAACAAAAAAAAAAAAACCAAAACATTACCTCATAGATATTTGTATGCAAGGTCTTTGTTCTCATTGTATGATCCAGTTTCTGCAGAGTAAAAACAAAAATCATCGTTAAAATTGAGCAAATTTATCAATGCTGAGCTAATGGCAATGCTGTTCAAATTAGGATATGCTCACACGGTCAATGAGTTAGGTTAAGTTCTTGACGCAGTATTATGTTCAATAAAGTATTTTGTACCCTGGTCTTTAATACTCCGTGCTTCATCAGTTCAGAGAGATGAAATGCTGAAATTTTTTGGAAGTGTGTGTGTGTGTGTGGTGTGTGTGTGTGTGTGTGCGTGCGTGCGTGCGTGCGTACGTGCGTGGCGTGTG
>CM065738.1:14012349-14014849 GCA_033310375.1 Conus canariensis
ACGCGTTTTGATCTGCTGCTAAACCCCCCCCCCCACTAAAACAGAAAAAAAAAAAAAAATCACTAAACTCTTCTTGACGTAAATGGAGACAGGGATTTAGCACCAAATAGTATTTCCGATATGAGAGCCCAGGGAAGAACACAGTAATGTGTCTTTGTTCCAATAACAAGGATGTGTCTTTGCTCGCAAAGCATTCTTGTATCTTTGTTCCTATGTGAGTGTTGTGTCTTCGCTCCTGTAGTAGTGTCTGTTTTCATAGTAATGTTGTGTCTTTGTTGCGACCCAGCTGCTGCGTCCTTTCTCCCACACATGTAGAGTGAGTTTCAAAGTATGATGAGTGCTGGCGGAACCTTCTTTCATTGGAGCGGACTGTTACGCTTTCCTGTGTTGTCTCTTGATTCCAAGACAACTTCTTCCCCTTCCTTTCTGTCCAGTCCTCAAGCAAAGACTTTAATTTCTTCTTTTTTTTGTGATTATTTGTTGCTGACTTTAGGTAACTTTGTCATTTATATTGCTTTCTTCCATGTCCTTCCCTTTTGAATCCTCAAGCAAAGACTTTGATTTGTTTCTTTATTGTGATTATTCATTGCTTACTTTAGATAACTTTGTTATGCATATTGCTTTCTTCCACTACCTTTTTTTTTTTTTTTTTTTTTTTTTTTCATCCTTCAGTGGCGCATTTGTGAGTCTGTAACTTTGTGACGTTTTTCCGGTGGTGCCTTTCCGTAGAATTGTGACTCGGACGTTCTTCCGCTGGTGTTTTTCCGTAGGATTGTGACGTGGTGGCGTTCTCTAGTGGTGTTTTTCCGTAGGATTGTGACGTGGCGACGTTCTTTCGATGGTGTTATTCCGTAGGATTTGTGACGTTATGACGTTCTTCCGCCGGTGTTTTCCCGTGGAACTTTGTGACGTTCTTCCAGTGGTGTTTTTTCTGTAGAATTGTGACTTTGTGACGTTCTTCTGGTAATGTTTTTACGAAGGATTGAGACGTTGACGTTTTTCCGGTGGTGTTTTTCCGTAGGATTTGTGACGTTATGACGTTCTTCCGCTGGTGTTTTCCGTGGAACTTTGTGACGTTCTTCCAGTGGTGTTTTTTCTGTAGAAATGTGACTTTGTGACGTTCTTCCGGTAATGTTTTTACGAAGGATTGAGACGTTGACGTTTTTCCGGTGGTGTTTTTCCGTAGGATTGTGACCTTGTGACGTTCTTCCGGTGGTGTTTTTTCCGTAGGATTGTGACTTTGTGACGTTCTTCCGGTGGTGTTTTTCCGTAGGATTGTGACCTTGTGACGTTCTTCCGGTGGTGTTTTTACGTAGGATCGTGGCTTTGTGACGTTTTTCGGTGGTGTTTTTCCGTAGGATTATGACTTTGTGACGTTCTTCCGGTTGTGTTTTTTCTGCAGGATTGTGACTTTGAGACATTCTTCCGATGGTGTTTTTCCGTAGAATTGTGACTTTGTGACGTTCTTACGCTGGTGTTTTCCCGTGGGACTTTGTGACGTTCTTTCGGTGGTGTTTTTCTGTAGGATGGTATCTTTGTGACGTTCTTTCGGTGGTGTTTTTCTGTAGGACGGTGATTTTGTAACGTTCTTCCGGTAGTGTTTTTCCGTAGGATTGAGACGTTGTGACGTGGTGTTTTCCTGTAGGATTGTGACTTTGTGACGTTCTTCCGGTGGTGTTTTTCCTTAGGATTGAGACGTTATGACGTTCTTCCGGTAGTGTTTTTACGGAGGATTGTGACTTTGTGACGTCCTTTCGATGGTGTTATTCCGCAGGATTGTGACGTTATGACGTTCTTCCGCCGGTGTTTTCCCGTCGGACTTTGTGGCGTTCTTCCGGTGGTGTTTTTATGTAGGATTGTGACGTTATGACGTTCTTCCGCCGGTGTTTTCCTGTCGGACTTTGTGGCGTTCTTCCGGTGGTGTTTTTCTGTGGGATTGTGGCTTTGTAACGTTCTCCCAGGTAGTGTTTATACGTAGGATTGTGACTTTGTGACGTTCTTTCGGTGGTGTTTGAAATGTTACAAAATTATTATTATTATTTGTGTCCTCTTGTTAGATACCATAATGAGGACAGCCACAATTGCTAAAGCATGTGATCCCTTGGATGTCTCACCCTAAAGACAAAATGTAGACTCAGGTCGGGCATAAAAACAAATTGTTCTGTTGAAAGTACAGAAGTACATGCTTTTCAGTGCCGGCAATGGAGGCTTTAATTTGAGTTTCCACGTCGTTTTTTTGTTGTTTTGTTTTTTGTTTTGTTTTGTTGTGTTTTTACTTCCGTCTCTCGTGATGCGGCCTTACCATCAATGATGAGTCATTTTCACAATGACAGAGGACTTGTTCACCTGCATGTGATTCCACGTCCGCCCCCCCCCCCCAGCCCTCCCCCCCCCCCCCCCCCCCCCCCCCCCCCCCCCCCCCCTACACTGTGTGCTGATTTCCGTTGTGTGATGTGGATCAACTTGAAGAGGACCGATAGGTGGAGGCTCGTTACTTCGG
>CM065738.1:14019849-14024849 GCA_033310375.1 Conus canariensis
TACCACACGGTTGGACATTTGGCTAGATTCTGGCACGTTTGATCTTTCCTTCTTCTCTCTATGGCTGTCACAGTCTGTCCCTGATCTCTCTCTCTCTCTCTCTCTCTCTCTCTCTCTCTCTCTCTCTCTCTCACACCACACACACACACACACACACACACACACACACACACACACACACACCTCTCTCTCTCTCTCTCTCTCTCTCTTATATATATATATATATATATATATTGTTTATATGATGTTTACTTACCCCATCATAAGGGGCCATGGTCTACTGTGAATAAATTCATCTGCCTCTATTTCTCCCTCCCTCCCTCTCTCTCTCTCTCCCTTTCTGTCTGTCTGTCTGTCTGTCTGTCTGTCTGTCTGTCTCTCTCTCTCTCTCTCTCTCTCTCTCTCTCTCTCTCTCTCTCTCTCTCTCTCTCTCTCTCTCATATTCTCCAGAGGGCAAAAATCTACATTGCAGATGAGAAATCCTCCGTGACAGAGGCATAATATGTTTAATGCTAGGAAAGACACTACAACACCATACATCACATAACAACAAAATGCGCAAAATAATACTCCTCTCGAGGCATTTTTTAAACTGTCCAGTAGGTAAATAAAATCCCCTCTCCCTAGATGATCAGTACTTTGATCACTTAATTCGGGTTATTATCTGTATTCGCACAGAACCATTCAAGTTCACGAATGAATCTGTGTCATTGATCTTTTAACTGAGATACATAAGGTACATTTAAGGACATTTAAGGGGGGAAATAACAGAAGAAAATACCCGATCCAACACTTTTTATTTTAGGAAAGTAAAATAAAATTCCTTGGTTCTGCACCAATATTTGTTACGTTCGCCATACTGCCATACTGCACTGAGATCGATTCAATAGTTTTTGCGTAAACATTACTACTGCACTGTCATATTGCTGTGAGATCGATTCAATAGTTTTTGCGTAAACTTTACTACTGCCATACTGCTCTGAGATCGATTCAATAGTTTTTGCGTAAACTTTACTACTGCCATACTGCTCTGAGATCGATTCAATAGTTTTTTGCGTAAACTTTACTACTGCCATACTGCACAGAGATCGATTCAATAGCTTTTTGCGTAAACTTTACTACTGCAATACTGCTCTGTGATCGATTCAATAGTTTTTGCGTAAACTTTACTACTGCACTGCCATATTACAGTCAGATCGATTCAATAGTTTTTTGCGTAAACATTACTGCTGCTATATTGTACTGAGATCGATTCAAGAGTTTTTTGCGTAAACATTACTGCTGCTATATTGTACTGAGATCGATTCAAGAGTTTTCGCGTAAACATTACTGCTGCTATACTGTACTGAGATCGATTCAAGAGTTTCGCGTAAACATTACTGCTGCTATACTGTACTGAATCGATTCAAGAGTTTTTGCGTAAACATTACTGCTGCTATATTGCACTGAGATCGATTCAAGAGTTTTTGCGTAAACATTACTGCTGCTATATTGCACTGAGATCGATTCAATAGTTTTTGCGTAAACTTTCATCCAGACAAACCAACCAACACACACGGGTGAAAACGTAAAATCCTTGGCGAAGTTTATGATCGGGCCTACAGTACAGTTCACTGTGGTGAACTATTGTGTAATGAAATGGAATGAAATACATCACGATGACAGAATACTGTCCCTCCTTTGAGTTCCTCTCCCCCCCCCCCACCTCCCTCCCCCCTTCTCTCTCTCTCTCTCTCTCTCTCTCCCAGATCTTGATTTTTATCGAGCAGTCGTCTAGGGCTTGTTTGCTTCGTATCTAGCACTGACATTGGCTCTGGATGCGGATTGTGTGACGTGGCAATCGCCAGCCCGCACCGTCTTCTCTCTCTCCTCTCTCTCTCTCTCTCTCTCACTCACACACACACACACACACACACGCAATTAGGGTTATCAGTTTATGTCTGTTTCGATGCCTACCTTCACCCTCTGACACTCCCCTCCTCTATCTCCCTCCCTCTGTTCACTTAGCTGTCTCTTGTAGCAAAGCACTATAGCAAAGCTATGACGTATACCAATGACGACAAAGGAGCGGAGGATTTTGACGTAAACTAATTGTAGCGCGGGACGTCCACCACGCACCAGTCATCGCGCTTCTTGCCTGATCGTGCGGCGATTATTGTCATTGCTCGTGGATTAGTCCGGTAACTTTTTGCCTTTAATGCTAGGCCTATATGAGGTTAAACTTTTTGCAATAGAGGAAAAATCAACTGTTTTATATCCCTTGAATACCTGGGCTAAACATATCGAAAGTCTAGAAAAAACATAGGTGGAAATGAATATATATCGGTTGCCTAAAGATGGTACCCTATCATACCTTCCGCCATGATGAGAAAAATGCCATGTGTATTTGAAAAGTTTAATCCAGACTTTTATTTTGTCTGAATCAACTTGAATTTTTTTAAGCAAAAGCACACAATGCTAGAGGAAAGTGGTAACATTTCAAAACTCCTGCATAAATCATCAAACACAGATAAGTGAGACGATTATTGAAAGCGGTTTGGTAGTATGATACTTTCTTCCAATTTAAAACATGCATAACAAGGCTGTATTTCAGAACCTAGTATGATACTTGTTCAAAAGATTTTAACATATACTTGTTCAAAAGATTTTAACATATACTTGTTCAAAGATTTTAACATATACTTGTTCAAAAGATTTTAACATATACTTGTTCAAAAGATTTTAACATATACTTGTTCAAAAGATTTTAACATATACTTGTTCAAAACATGAAACATGTAGGCTAATTGAGAACGCCATTAATCTAAAATATTGACTCAAGAAAAATAATACAGTAAAGAAATGCTTAAGTGAAACTCCGAAACTGTATATCAGTTATCGCACCGAAAGATCGAAAGTGGTCAGGTGCCTATGTAAGTGTTACGTTTTGCAGATCTTGCCCATGTACTGTCTCATCTTTAGTCCCATGAAATGGGAAATAGTCCTCGTCCTCCCCATCTACTTCAGAGAAGCCGCCAAACTCCCCTCTCCCCCTCCCTCTTCACACTCACGCTGGTCACAGGTACAATGGCTGTACACCGCCGCGCTATCTATACTTGTCCTATGTAGATTCGGCGACTCGGCAAGATGTCCGCGTCTACCCGTGCATCCAGCATCTGACAGATCGTCCTCTCCAATCGCAAGCACATTATCTCACACTGCAGGGGTGGGGAATGACTGCCTTAGTCCAGATAACACGCACACGCGCACGCACACGCGCGCGCGCGCCACACACACACACACACACACCTCCTAAGATTACTACCCCCCCCCCCCTTTCTTTCTATAATGATAATATTGGCTGTCCTATTCCTCTGATAGTGCTTTCAATCAGATGGGCATCAGAGACAGGATGTTTAGTTTAGTACACATATTCCATGTCTGTGTACATCATGAGAGGAAGCGCGTGAGTGCACGCGTGCATGTGTGTGTGTGTGTGTGTGTGTGTGTGTGTGTGTGTGTGTGTGTGTGTGTGTGTTTGATAAGTGTCTTCAGCACACTTTTTGCATTTATATCTATATAGGTATGCTTAAAGCTTAAAGAGCTACAGTGATCTGTTTCAGACAGTTGGGTCAGTTACTATCTGTCAGATGCTCACTTTCTTTCTTTTTTTTCCCCTTTATTTTCATAGAACGGGATTTTGAAAAGAGAAAGAACCACTGACACACAGTTAAGATGGTTCCAGTATAGATTGTTACTTGGAATCCTTCCGACAGGCAGATATCTATTTCTTCGCAAAATTATTGATTCGTCTCTGTGTGCCTTGTGTGATGAGGAAGAAGAAACTATTATACATTTATTTTGGAACTGTCATGCTGCAAAAAAATTTTTGAACAGTCTGGAGAGACTGCTGAACAGTACTTGTGAAACGTGTGTTAATCTAACTTTTTCTGAAAATCTTATTTTATTTGGGACCAGTGAGGGCGTTATCACTGATAAGGTGTTAGATCTGATAATTTTATTGGCTAAATTCTATATTTACAAATGCAAATGGAAAAGGAGCAAACCACGCATTACTGCTTTCATCGGGCTACTGAAACAAAGATACTCAATAGAGTGCTACTGTAATGCAATGAAAGGGGAAAAAATAAAAGTACTTTTTGATCATCAGTGGCTCCCGTATAAACCTCTGATAGAACTTTAAGACTCTGTTAACAAAGTATGCTTTTTATATACTCTTGAGTGCTGCATGAATATGTACAATATGAATGTCTCTGCCATAAAGCCTAACTTACTTCGCTGAGTTTTAATATCAGGCGTATAGTTTGTCAGTTATTTTCTGTTTTCCCTCTCTTGTCCCCACGGTGCAACACATCCATTGACATCTTGACTACCACCCTCCCCTTAACCCCATCCCTTTACCCCTACAATCTCTCTCTCTCTCTCTCTCTTCTCTCTCTCTCCTCTCTCTCTCTCTCTCCTCTCTCTCTCTCTCTCTCTCCGTGCCTGTGTTTTCCTGAGCGTATATCTTTCTTTCCACCTGTCAGCCTGTTGTATCCCTCCCCCAGCATCCCCTTCCCCCCTCGCCCCCCCTCCCCCCCCCTCCATCCCATTCACGCCTCCATCCTCACTCACCCTTCCTCTCCCTTCTCTTGCTCGACCATCACCTCCAAATCTCTGTTTACTCTTCTTTCCTTCTTTGCTTTCCTCTTATTTATTTGCCATCACAACAGTAGCAGTCTCACAAATTGACGAAGACACTGATCGTTATTATTTTTTCTTTTTGTTTAAAAAAAAATTATCTTGGTAATCACAGTAGTTACATGGTAATGATGTTGATAATGACGATGATGATGATTATAATCATGATGAAGATGATTATGATGGTTATTATGTTTTGTTGTGGTTATAATTGTCTCATTACCTTGTGTATGCGTTTTGTAGTCCTTATTTGCAATTTGTTCTATTGTTTTGAAATAAAATGTGATTTAAAAAAGAAAAAGAAAAGAGAAAGAACTTTC
>CM065738.1:14034849-14042030 GCA_033310375.1 Conus canariensis
TGAGGAGAGGTAATCACCCTTTCCTGGTTGTGGTGTACGTGCATGCATGAGTGTGTACATGCATGTAATACATTGCCCCAGGACGGGGGAAATCGTGATGGTATTGCTTATGTGCACTAATTTTGATGTATTATTGGTCAGGCTTAACACACCAAGGTTATCTTTCACTCATACACGCATATGCACACTCATGCGCCCACCAAACATTCACCTCTCTCTGGAAATGGGATGTCACGCATTCGTTTCTCTCCTAACACGACTGAGCACAAGAAATCAATTTCTATGCTACTATAATCAAACATGAAAAATCCAATTACACAAAATGAACAAATCAACACATAAAAGATCAATACTTCCTAATCCCGGGTTATAATAAAAATGACTTCTTACACTGCCAGGTTTTCACACCCCACAACCACGCTTTCACAACACACCACAGTTCTTGAAAAGTCTCTTCACGTCTTCTTCAGCACTGCTTGATGGTGAGGCCCTTGGTTGACTGGCTCCAGGTTCCAGGACTGGGTCTTCGTGGTCGTCTCTGGGATCTCGACGTAGAACTCTTCTTCTTCGTCTCTTTCACCCACCTCTGGGTTCAATTTCAGTTTGTCTGTCTTCACCCACCTCTGGGCTTCAAACTTAGTTTTCTTCTCTTCCAGCTTGTCTTTCCCTAGACTTTGCTGTCTCTTCTATCTCCCAGACCACGTTTCTCTCGACCCGTTCTCTGTCCTGCCCACCCTTCTCTCTTCTCCTCTCTCTCTCTCTCTCCTCTGCCTTCTCTCTCTCTCCTGGTGTTTTTCCCCTTCTCGTTGTTCTCCCTCACTTTATATAGGAATGGAAACAAAGGATTCCCCTTCGGGCCATGCCTTTGTCCATGCTGCTTCTCAAACCCCTAGTTCACAAGTGCTGTGAATTCTCCATTCGCTACATTCTCCACACATCTGCATTTACACACATCCCTACCTAATTGATTAGCAAAGAAACACTTGGCACCAGATGGACATCGAAAATTCCGCCGACTTCGGAGGCCACTTTAACACAGTAATTATCTTAAAGAGGGCTACGGTACAACATCCACGCACGTTAAACCAGCCTGACAATAGAACAACCCAGTGACCCACGGCAATAACCATCCGAACGAGTCCAAGACTCCTGCTCTTCACTGACTGTTTACAAAAGAACCTCAGCTGACTGAGTATTTAGCGCTCACTTGGTGCACCGAGGCCTAGTGGTTACGTTCCTCTCCCCTTTCGCTGTCGGGCAGGTCCGAATCCTTACTACCTTAGGTGCCGTCTGTCCCTGACCGCTTCGTCCTCCTTGACAACGGTTCGACCGTGTGCGATGGGTAAGGCACACTTGTTAATGGTTCTATTACCTATTTGTATACACTACAACGTCCCTTTTGCCTCTAGCGTTTAATGCTTTTTGTGAGAGGTTTCACGCACTTGACATACATGCTCTCTCTCTCTTTCTCTCTCTCCTCTTTCTCTCTCTCTCTCTCTCTCTCCTCTTCTCTCTCTCTCTCCATATTTTTTTTCAGTTTTTCAGTTTTTTGCTCTCGCTCTCTCTCTCTCTCTCTCTCTTCTCTCTCTCTCTCTCTCTCTCTCTCTCTCTCTCTGAACTACGTGGGACAATTAATATCTCGTAAATATTACAGATGTCCTTCCATGTTTAAAATGTCTTTGCTGCTCTCAAATGGAAATGAAATGTAATTTTCAGGCTCTGTAAATATGTATACAAAGCATATATGATAAGAAAAGATGCTCTTGAAAACATAGCTATTGTTATGTTACATCATGCACATGTGAACTCCATTTGTATGGACCTGTGGCCTTACAATAAATCATCTCAACTCAGACCAGACTCTCTCTCTCTCCTCTCTCTCTCTCTCTCCTCTCTCTCTCTCCTCTCTCTCTCTCTCTCTCTCTATCTTTTGCCGTTTGTTCATTTTTCATTTCGCAATTTTTTTGTTTTGTTTCCCCCCTTGGGCGAAAGGGGGGATGTAAAAAAGCATGAACTTGCTTATCTATTACCCTCGATAAAAGAATTTGTCTTTCTTCCCCTCTCTCTCTCTCTCTCTCTCTCCCCTCTCTTTTCTCTTCCCCTCCCTCTCTCTCTCTCTCCATAATTTTAGTCATTTTTCTTCATTTTTTTTTTGTTTTTTTTAGATTGACGTCATCTCGACATTCGTGATAAGTTACAGTAATTCCTTACACGTTGAGGCAATAACATGTAAAAAAGCAAATCAACACTATTTTTATACTTACGCACCATGTGTGTGGTGTGTGTGTGGGTGTGTGTGTGTGTGTGAGAGAGAGAGAGAGAGAGAGAGAGAGAGAGAGAGAGAGAGAGAGAGAGAGAGAGAGAGAGAGAGAGAGAGAGGAAACAGAACAGGAAAAAAAAGAGTAAGAAAACAAATTTTGAAGACGGAACGTTTTAAGAGAAGACGTACCAAGTGGAGACAAGACAGAGGAGTGGATGATCTGGGACTGGGGAGTTATTTGAGCATCTCATTTCCCAAAAACCGTAGACAGCACAAAAGTGCGAAGACCAGGCATCATTGAACCTTGGAAAACCAAGGAAACCTAATACCTAGGTCCGAACAAGCCTGAGTCTCAAGTGATGGACGGGATGGGAAAAAAGACGGGGATTCCTTTGTCCACCTCCCAACTGAAGTGGCTGTTGAAACTGAAAACAACGTTTGTGTCGTTGTCGTTTTCTTGTCTGTTCAGTTTGTGAATTCTCTGTGGTTGTTTTTTTGTCCCTTGGGGGGGGGAAGGGGGGGGAGGTATGTAGAGAAGGAGAGAGAGAGAGAAAAAAGAGAGAAGAGAAAAAGCGACGAGAGAGGAGAAATACGGGAGCAGACAGTGAGAGAGTACAGAGACAGGACTTTGATATAAATATATATATAAATATATATAATATATTATAAATATAAAAAAAACTAATAAATTCCCGGTAAAAACCCGGGAGCACCACCCCAGCAACTTAAGAGCAGCTTGGTGTTGAATGACTGCAAGAAATTTGAATTATAAAAAAAGGGTTTCTCTTTGTCTTAATTAAAAATAGGGGGGGATAAGCTTTTAAAACTGCAGTGGTAAATAATTCTGCCTAACAAAAAGTTTGCTTGGTGGTGGAGTGGGGAATAAAAATTTTCCCAAAAAATGAAAAAATGAGGGGTTTGGGGGGGGGTGTGTGTGTGTGTGTGTGTGTGGTGGTGTGTGTTGGTGTGTGAGGAGAGAGGGGGAGGGGAGAGAGAGAGAGAAGAAAGAGAAGAGAGAGGAGCACATCAAGGATGAAAACAAAGGGGGGGGAAAAAAAATCTCTTTTTCTTTCTAAACCAGGGGTCGTATCTTTTTTTAAAACTGAGAGCAGAAAAAACATAGCTCATTTCTTTTTGTCCGACAATGTCCAAGAAAACGCTACATAATTTTTGCTCCGCGTTTTTATTTTAAAATTTGATCCTTTTTTTTAAAAACCCAAACTTAAACCCGGGGGTTCAAAAGCACTTTAAAGTGCGCCTTCAAGAAAGAATAAAACAAAATTGTCACAAAACCCCCCCTTTAACTAGCCCCAAAAAAAATGCGCCCCTTTCCCCCTCTCTCTCTCTCTCTCCTCTCCCTCTCTCTCTCTCTCTCTCCACCTGCCCTTCTCTTTTTTCCTTTTCTTTCCCAGCGGGGGTTTATGATTTTTTTTAAGGTGAGAACGAGACTAAAATTTTTTGTCCGTCCCCCCTCACCCCCGTCCTGCTCTAAAAATTTATCCCAATAAGCTAAAACCCAAAAAATGTCGCCCATTACCCCACCTCTCCCCCCCTTTTTTTCCCCCCCCCCTTTTCATCTAACAAATTTTGGGGGAAATCCCCTTTAAAATTTTAAACCCCCAATAATTTCGCTGCTGTCACTCTCCCTCCCCCCTTACCTAAACCCCCCACCCCTCCAAAAAAAATTTGTATCTTGGGCCCCTCCAAAAGGACACCCGATCCCTCCCCCCAAAACTCCCTCCCCTCTCTCCCTTTTGGGGGGTAATCCAAAAATTTTTAAAAAAAAAAACTTCAAAAACAAAAAAATTTTTCATGGGTTTTTTTTGAAAGAAAAGGGTCTGAATGTCGCATGTCTGCGTGTTTTTAAGCGTTTTTTAAAAAAACTTTAGTCCCCCCGGGGGTGGGAATCCATTTTCTACAGGTTTTAAAAAAAAAAAAAACTTTTTTTTGACTTTTCAGTCACGGGGGGGGGTAAACCCGTTTTTAAAATGTTAAAAAAAAACCCAACTTTTTTTTTGGGTTAAAAAATGAAAAACCCCAGCATCAGAACGTTTTTGTTTTGATTTCCAAAGAAATGCATTCAGTATCTACAAGTCTGGTGGGTTTTTTGGTTTTTGGGGTTTTTTTTTGGGGGGGTTGGTGCGATGGGGCAGAGATTTATAAGTCGATCAAATTTTTCCGGGGGGGGGGTTTTTTAAAAAAATTAAAAAGACAGTTAAAATTTTTTTTCCCTTCCCCCCTTTTTTTTTTTTTTTTTAATCTCTGACCCTTTTTAAATGCACTGCTAGTGCCATTCCCCCCTTTTCCCCCCTCCTCCCCTGCCACCCCCAAACCCCCTCCTCCTTCCCCCCTCCTCCCCCCTTTCCCATACACCACTCTCTATGAACAATATTCTCTTTTTATATGTGATTTTTAGGTATCACAAAATCATCAACTTCATCCCTCAATCATCATCTCATTTCCCCCCCCATCATCATATATCATCATCCCATTTTCTTACATCGACCCCCCCATATCCCCCCTCATCAAACACAAAAAAACATGATTTTCATTGCCCCGAGTTTACCATTTGAAAAAAATCACTTTTTACAATATTTTTTTTTTCCCCTTTAAAAATTTTGAAATAAAGTCGGAGCAAGTTATATTTTTACCCTTGTAAAACATCATCCTCAAACAAACAAACAAACAAGAAAACCACACAACACACACACCAAAAAACCGCACAACAACACACACACACACAACCAAACCCCACCCCACATATTCCTTCCCCCCGACCTTCTAACCTTCTCTCTCCCGTAAGGGAAAAAAAAAAAAAAAAAAAGGGGGGTGTAAAAGGGTTTTGGGGGGGGGGGAAAAAAAAAAACAGAAAAAAAAAAGAAAAGGGGTAAAAGAAAGAAAAAGCAAGGGGAAGGGAAAAAAAAAGGGGAAAAAAAAATGGGAAAAAATAGGAAAAAAGGGGGGAAAAAAAAAGAAAAAAAGGGGCCGTAAGAAGGAAGAATTGGGGGGGGGGTTTAACAAGTAAAGAAAAAGGAAGATAAGACAAGAATAAAAACAAAAGTAAAAAAAATGAAAGAAAAAAAAGGACAGAAAAAAGAAAAAGGAAAACGAAAGACAAAAAAGCAAAAAAAAAAAAAAAAAAGGAAAAAAAAAAAAAACAAAATAGAAAATGATTAAATAAAAGGGTTTTAAAAAAAAGGAAGAAAAAAACATAAAACAAACAATGAGGCAGTAGAAAGAAAGTACGAAAGAAATGAAACGAGCAAAACGGAAAAAAGAAAATTGAAGAAAGAAAGTTTTAAAGGGGAAAAAAGGTACGAGGAAAAAGTTGATGGAGTCCTGGAGAAAAACCAGCCCCCAAAAGAGCCTGCCCAAAATTTTGTCACTGATAATTTGTCCTCCAAAAAAAAAAATGTTCCTTAAAATGTTTGTAGAACAAATTTTTTTTGTTGTTGTATTCGGGCTGCAGACATTTCGAAACGCAAAAAAGGGGAATTCCCAAAAAACAAAAAATAGTAGTGTGTTCTGTTTTAAAAAAAACCCTTTAAAAAAAAAAGGGTTTTTAAAAAAAACATAAAATAGGGAAATTTTTTGTGTCAAATTCCAACAAAAAGGGGTTCATGCCTATGAAACCCTATGGTGTGGTTATTGGTTCTTGGGGCTGTTTGTGGTTGGGGGGCCCCGTTAACTGGTTGAGTGTTGGCGTGCGAAAGGATAGAGAAAGTTATCGAATTAAAAGCCCCCGGGAAAAAGGATTTAAAAAAAAAAATTTTTTTGAAGAAGACAAAAACAACATACTCTTTTTTCCCCTTTTTTTTTTGTTTTTTCCCTACTGGGCACCCCCAAAAATCACTACTACACTACTACTACTACTATACACCACAAATACACAAAATACTCCCAGCCGGGGGGTGATCGAGAAAAACACAATAGAAAAAATAAAAGAAAAAAAAAAAAAAAAGAAGGGAAAGGGAAAAAAAAAAGGGGAAAAACAGAAAGAAAAAAAGTGAAAAAGGAGAAAAAGAAAAAAAAGAAAAAAAAAACGGGGCAGCACAAAAAAGAAAAAAAAAAAAAAAAAAAAAAGAAAAAAAAAAAAAAGAAAGAAAAAAAAAAAAAAAATTTCGGGGGAAAAACCCCAAAAAAATGGAAAATCATGAAGGAAAGAAAAAAAGAAATATGGATAAAAAGTTAGTTAAAAAGGCAAGGGGAACGGGGGGAAAAGTTTTTAGGGGGCCCCCAAAAAAGAAATCAAACTCCAAAAAAGCCTGTCCACTGTTGTTCCCGATGTGGTCCCCAAAAAAAAAAAAAAGGTTCCTGTAAAGTGTGTTCGTAAAAAAAAAAATAATCAAAAATTGTACTCTTTAAAAAAATTTTAAAAAGTTTTAAAAAAAAAAAATTTTCCCCGTAAAAATCTAATAGTTCGGTTTTTGTTTAAAAAAACATTTTAACTAAAAAAAGTAAAATGCCCCAAAGAAATTCGGGGAAATCGTTGGGCAAAAAATTTCCCAAAAAAAGGCACTCAGACCTATAAAAAACGTTGGGGGTTTGGGTTGGTTTTGGGGGCTAGCCCCCGGGTTTTGGGAGGACCCGTTAGCGGGGTTTTTTTTAGTTTTTTGGGTTTTGGGGAGGGAAACGAAAGTTAGGGTGCAAAAAGTCTCTGGTAAGGTGGTTTTAAAAGAAGTTTGTGAAGAAACAGCAAATTACTCCCCTTTTTTTCTTACTTTTTTTTTACTGTCACTCCTTTCCCCCTCCTACACTTAAATTTCTGCTGTGCTGCTTTCTGCGGGTGCTATTACTATATTTCTCTTTTTTTGGAAGGAAAAAAAAAGGGGGGGGGGGGCTGGTGGTTTGGGGGGGGGGGGGGGGGGGGGGGTCAAATAAACACAGAAAAAAAAATAAAAGAAAAAAAAAGAAAGAAAGT
>CM065738.1:14044630-14047130 GCA_033310375.1 Conus canariensis
AAACCAGCAGACAGCCACAAAAGTGCGAAGACCAGGCATCATTGAATCTTGACAGCCAAACCCGAGGAAACCTGATACCTAAGTCCTGAACAGAGCCTGAGTCTCAAGTGAAGGACGGAATGTGAAGAAAAGACGGGGATTCATTTTCCACCTCCTACCCACCTGAAGTGGCTGTTGAACTGAAAACCACGTTTCTGTTGTGTCTTTCTTGTCTGTGTGAATTCTTTGTTGTTGTCCTTTTCGCCTCGGAGGGTAGATGGGAGGGGGCGTGGAGAGAGAGAGAGAGAGAGGAGAGAGAGAGAAGAGAGAGAGAGGAGAGGAGAGAAAGAGAGAGAGAGAGGAGAGAGAGGGGGGGGGGGGGAGAGCGAGAGTACAGAGACAGAGACAGTGAGAGGGCAGACAGACAGACAGACAGACAGGCAGGCAGGCAGGCAGGCAGGGTCACAGAGACAGAGACAGAGAAAGAGAAGCAGATTAAGAGAGAGAGAGAGAGAGAGAAGAGAGAAGAGAGAGAGAGAGAGAGAGAGAGAGGAGAGAGAGAGAGAGAGGAGCACAACCCGAGAAAAATACATGTACTGGGGGATCAATATTTCTTCTACTTTGTCAAGGTTTAAAGATCATATTCATTAGCCAACTGCGTTTAAGTATAGCCCATACTTTTCATTTTTTAAAAAGTCTCTGATGGGGTTTGTCATTTGGTCTTCTGATATGTTATTTCTTTTTAAATCTCTTCCTACCCAGGTGGATTGTATGGGGATGGAGATGAAGGCAAATGGTTCTGCCCCCTCTCCACATCCTAGTTCCCCACCCCTTCCTGACTGTATCCCTCCCCTCCCCCCAGTAACATCACCATTGCCCTTTCCCCATTTCTTCTCTTGTTAAATATGTTAATTATTAGTCATCCCCTTCAAATGGGGCTGTGGTCTTTTCGTGAATTACTGTTATCCCCTTCCTGTTGATGCCAATAGAATTTGAAAGCATGTTTCAGAGTACATTCTGTGGAAAAGAAAAAGTAAACAGACACATGTCCTCAACGAATATAGTCGGCAAGCATCCTTTCCTAGCATACGCTCTACTCCCTTCCCCTCCTCCTCCTCCCCCCCCCCCTTAATCATCCTTCTCCTCTTTGACCATCTACCATTCAAGAGCTGTTTGGTGATTACAATCTGAACGAAACTAACTTTAGTCCTTCACCCTCGTCCACTTCCTCCTGCTCAACGTTTTTTTTTGGGGGGTGGGGTGGGGGTGGGGGTGGGGGTTTGTACTCAATAGAATGAATCAGAATGTTTCGATACTCACCTCCACCTCTCCCCTATCCCACCCTACCTTCTGTCTTTTTTGCTCAACAGTTTTTCACGACTGTGCTTAATCTGATATCCTAAAATAAGCTTCACTGCCGAGAGCCCATTCCTTCCCTCCCCCCCCCCCCCCCCCCCCCCCCCCCCCCCCCCCCCCCCCCCCCCCCCCCCCCCCCCCCCCCGTCCCAAATCCTCTTATCCCTCTCTACAAATGTTTTCCACTGAGAAAGAAATTGGCCCCTTCCCCACCCCCCACCCCTCCCCCTCCCACCCTGACGATGTAATCGGGCCCTTTATTCTTGGAAGTATTTATTCTACGAAACCTGGATTCCTGTAAAGTATGTTCGTGGAAAGAAAATGATCTGAATGACTGTACAGCTGGCAAACGTTCCGAAGTGTTAAAAAAAACACTTCTCAGTCACGAAGTTGGTGATCTGGTTTGATGTAAAATAAAACCCTGAACTTGATTGTTTTTCTTCTTTAAAACACAGTATGTTGATCAATATGTTGATCAATGAGCGTATGAGAACGTCGGTGTGTCAGATTTCCAAAGAAAGGCATTCAGTGCCTGCAGAATCGTGGTGTTGTAAGTTATTTGTTTGGTTGGCGAGTAAGGTTGATGGATTGTAGGTCTGTTAGTTGGTTGGTTGGTCGGTTGGTTGGAGCGATGGCTCAGAGACGTATATACCTATCAAATGTCTTCCAGTTCTGGTGGGTGAAACAATACAGAGACGAAAGTTTGTAGACAAGAAAAACAAATCTGCTTCCTCTTTTTCTTGGCATCGTCATTGTAATTACTACAACTACTACTAGTGCTGCTACAACTGCTATTCCTTCGACCAAAATTCCTCCTATTATACTAGTTTTACTGCCGTTGTAAGTATCATCATCATCATCATCATCATCATCATCATCATCATCATCATCATCATCATTATCATAATCATTGTCAACATCATCATCGCATTCGTCGCCGCCACGATTGTCAGCAACAATTTGAAACTTTACTACAAGGTGTGTGTGTGTGTGTGTGTGTGTGTGTGTGTGTGTGTGTGTGTGTGTGTGTGTGTGTGTGTGTGTGTGTGTGTGTTAGTGTGTGTGAAAGCGAGCGTACGTGCGTGCGGTGTGTGTGTGTGTGTGTGTGTGTGTGTGTGTGTGTGTGTGTGTGTGTGTGTGTGTGTGTGTGTGTGTGTGTGTGTGTG
>CM065738.1:14069630-14072130 GCA_033310375.1 Conus canariensis
AATCGAACAACTTTAAAAACAGTGTAAGAGACTCATTATTAAGCATACGCAATTTCTTTAAAATACATAGTAAGCAACGTTTAGCTCTACTTACAAGGTCTTTGGAAGCAAAACCGAAACTTAAACGTGTTGAAAAATATATACCCAAGTACTTATAGACATTCACGACTGGCATAGGCATTCCATTGTACATCCATTTTTCCCGTGCAGCGAGATGTCCACCTTTCCTAAACACTATGATATTACTTTTTGCCATGTTTACTTTCAATTGGAGTGACTCAGAGGCTCTTTCTAAACTATTTAATTGATTTTGGAGACCAACTATCGTTTCTGACATTAATATAACGTCGTCAGCTAAGAGGAGGATGAAAATCTCCAATGCATCGTTTACAAACTGAGCTCCATGCTTACCATTATGTATTACTTCTAAAGTTAATTCATTAATAAACATAGAAAAAAGAATGGAGTACAGACATCCCCTTGTTTAACTCCCAATGTACAGTTTATGTAGTCTGTTAGAGATGATCCACATCTCACTCTCGCTTTCACAGAGTCATACATGCTCAAAACACATTTATATAATTTACCTCGGATTCCATGCTTCACCAAAATTGGCCACAAAACACTCCTGTTGACAGAGTCAAATGCTTTTTCAAAATCAATAAAAGCCACATATGATTTTCGATTTAGACAAAACTGTTTTTGAACAAAGGCCATCAAAGTAAACATATGATCTATAGTCGAATAATTTCGTTTAAATCCAGCTTGAAATTCGCCTGTAATATTATTCTCTTCGACCCATTCTTGAAGTCTTCTATTAATAATAGCACTATATAATTTACTGCCGATGTTGCACAGCGAGATCCCTCTGTAGTTGTCTGGATTATTAACGTCACCTTTTTTATATAATGGGAGAACAATAGATTCTGCCCAACTTTTAGGAAACACACCCTTATCAAATAGAGTATTCAGAAATTTTGTGAAAAAGTTCATCACCAGATCGGATTTGCGTGCATTTTTTTATCATTTCACCAATGATCCCATCTGGACCGGCAGCTTTTCGATTTCTCAGTTTACTTAAAGCAAGAATGATTTCTTCTTTCGATATAGGGCGATTTAAATGACTATGATTGTCGTCGTCGTTATCACTCTCATCTCCTTGCCCTATATCGTTGTCAATGTCATCATTTCTTTCAAGCAATTTCTTAAAATGTTGAAACCAATTTTCCAGACTGATATTATTTTGGGGGTGAATTCGTCTTTTCTGAATTTTGCGCATTGTCTCCCAAAACTCCTTTTGGCACTTAATGGAGGCGACTAATTTATCTAACATAATTCTGTTAAATGCTTTCTCTTTTTTCTTCAAAAGATGTTTATAATCGCGTCTGGCATTACAGTACTCAACGTGATCAGGTACAGATAAAGTTCGACGGTATTTAATTAACAATTTACGTGCATTTCTTTTACTTAAAAGACATTCCTTATCGTACCAGTCTTCGCCAACTTCTTTTTCATTTACATTAATCATCTTCCTCATACATTCCGCAGCGACTTTTAGACAGCTGTTAAAAACAAGTAAAGCTTCATCAACAGTAACCTCAATGAGACTGATTGCCATGTGTATCCTTTGCTGAAATTCTGGTGAATCCATTGCATTATGAAACAAATCCACATGAATATCATTCCAGCAATACTTTTCAACCAAATTGACATTATGTTCTTTCACAGAGTGCGGGGTTAAGCTGTGTAAATTAATACATAATACCAAAGGCATGTGGTCAGAATCCACACGTTCACCCACCCATAACTTACAATCATTGAGAAGTGTTGCAAACATATCACACGACATTATAAAATAATCATTCACACTGCTGCCACACTCAGAGATGTATGTGTAGCAACCTTTGAGGTCGCCCTGACACAAACCATTTAAAATGCACAAATCCAATGCAGTGCACATATTTAGTAACATCTTACCATAACTATTTAACACGTTATCTTCTGAATTTCTGCCCACGTGTAATGGACCACTCAGATATT
This sequence comes from Conus canariensis, assembly GCA_033310375.1. NCBI lineage: Eukaryota > Metazoa > Mollusca > Gastropoda > Neogastropoda > Conidae > Conus > Conus canariensis. The sequence continues at coordinate 14,071,671 of CM065738.1, forward strand.
GGTTTTCAAAAGAAAATACAGTTTCATCTAAGTCTTGAGAAATGTTGGAAGTACGACCATTCATATCCCCACTTAACATTATATAAACGTCACCAACAGAAAGCAAGCAGTCACATATAAAATCTTCAAGTAAAGCAATACCATTGTCATGATCAGTGAAATAGTAATATGGCGAACCTTCTGGCGGTACATATGAACACACATACAAGACATTTTTAATTGTACCCAAAATAGATTTATTTATAATGAAAGCGCAAAAAATGTCTGACTGAATCTCCAGAGGCTTTACGAGTGAACAGAATTCTTTTCTAATCAGACATACTAAACCCCCAGATCGCCTTCCACGAGACGTAAGTTTTACGGTTGGTTTACACAATTTTTCATAACCAACAAAAACAGACGATTGGAAATCTTCCATAAACGTTTCACTCAGGCATACAAAATCAAAAGAAGTAACAAA
>CM065738.1:14079630-14087130 GCA_033310375.1 Conus canariensis
CATTTTTTAAAAAATGCTTTCCTTAACATTCTCGGCTAAGGAGGCCGGGGAAAAGGAACGTAGGAAAGGGTGATTAAGTATGTATACTCTCTCTCTCTCTCTCTCTCTCTCTCTCTCTCTCTCTCTCTCTCTCTCTCTCTCTCTCTCTCTCTCTCTCTCCCTCTGTGTTGTCATTTCTCTTTTTTCTCTTTATGTCTGCACTGCACCTCACATCGTTATAGGCCGGAGGCCTGAAACATTGTGTTTCTCTCTCTCTCTCTGTCTGTCTGTCTGTCTGTCTGTCTGTCTGTCTGTCTGTCTGTTCTGTCTGTCTGTCTTCTCTCTCTCTCTCTCTCTCTCTCTGCGCGATGGGTTCAATTTCTACAGGCTTTTCAATTATCAATATTGCTCTGTCACTTTATAATTATGCCAATGCACACTGATTGTCATGTAAAACATGTCATCACACAGTTTACAGTTGGTGTCTCCAACAGCATTATGGAGTGACAATATCTGTACTGTTATCTGTCCAGTGTATCTGAGGAGACAAGAAGATGACGTCATTTTTGTACTTAACTGGTCCGTCACAGAAACACATGGTCCTGCACTAGTCACTTTCACATATAGCATTGTCTGTTCAAGCGTATGCTGCTGGTAACGTCAAGAAGAACTGAAGACACTGGAAAAGACTCTTTCTTTCTGTGACCAAGACAAGTAACTTGCGAAGCACTGACATAGCACCGTAATTAATATTAGTATGAGGATGCGATTCTAGTAGCTTCGAATGCCCCCCCCCCCCCCCCCCCCACTCCTTCAACTCTCCCCTTTTAAAAGTTTACATACTTTATGAATAAACAACCTCATTTTGAATCTGAATCCCTCACATGGCAAATGTTTTGCATGGGTTTACTAAATGTTATTGAGTGTATTTTTTAGAGGTTGACATCTAATTATGAGATGGTTGTTAATACGTCCACAGTGTGTCTTCATCTGCGTGTGGTGAGCTATCAATGAAATGTTATATCTGCTTGAGGTGTACCTGGGCCCAGGTCTCTACTATTTTGACTGCTCTTTAGGAATGAAATGTTAGTACCACCGATTCAGCGTATCCAAAGTTGTCGCAAAAGTGACAAGTCGCTATTCAGGCCATGATTTCTGCAGTACACACCCCTGTGTCCAACAGCTTTACTTTCTGCAATAACAACCCTGTGTCCAACAGCTTTACTTTCTGCAATATACAACCCTGTGTCCAACAGCTTTACTTTCTGCAATAACAACCCTGTGTCCAATAGCTTTACTTTCCTGCAATATACAACCCTCTGTCCAATAGCTTTACTTCCTGCAATATACAACCCTGTGTCCAATAGCTTTACTTTCTGCAATATACAACCCTGTGTCCAACTAGCTTTACTTTCTGCAATATACAACCCTGCTGTCCAACAGCTTTACTTTCTGCAAATATACAACCCTTGTCCAACAGCTTTACTTTCTGCAAATATACAACCCTGTGTCCAACAGCTTTACTTTCTGCAAAAAAACATAAACAATCCTGTGTCCAACAGCTTTACTTTCTGGTGCATTTCGGTTCAAACAAACATCTCAAGGCTATTGCCTCGGCTTGGGAATCCCCTTCCTTTCAATATTAGACATTCTATTTCTGTTACACTTTTCATATTTAAACTTTAGACTGTTACTCCTTCCATATCTAAACTTTAGACTGTGGCACCTTTCATATTTAAACTTTAGACTGTTATACCTTTCATATTCAAGCTTTAGACTGATCTTTGTAAATGACCCTTCCCAGTCCATACTTTTCCCAGTGTTTTGTAGTTTGATTCTATGTTTAATGATATGATTACGAATCGGGACTCCGTGCGTGCGTGCGTGCGTGCGTGCGTGCGTGCGTGCGTGCGTGCGTGTGTGTGTGTGTGTGTGTGTGTGTGTGTGTGTGTGTGTGTGTGTGTGTGTGTGTGTGTGTGTGTGTGTACAACCATACATACAAAAGTATGTATGGCTTTGTCTCGTTCCAAGTACAGGAGCAAAAATGAATTGTCGAATATTCCAAGGACCAGTTGTTTGTTCTCGTTTTTTTAGTTTTTTTTAAATTGTCCTGGACGTATAGCATTTGTCAGTACAACCATGAGTTAATCTGACAATAAAATGGTTTCAGTCAGTCAGTGTGTGTGTGTGTGTGTGTGTGTGTGTGTGTGTGTGTGTGTGTGTGTGTGTGTGTGTGTGTGTGTGTGTGTGTGTGAATGCGCGCGTGCGTGAGTGCGCGCGTGCGTGCGTGCGCGTGCGTGCGTGCACGTGTGTGTGTATGCTTGTGCGTATGCATGCGTGCGTGTGTGATATTTTGATTTTTTTTTCTGCATAATATTATCAGAATATTTATTCCTTGCGTCTTTTTTTTTTTTTTTTTACATTAAGACATTTTGTAATAACATGCTTCAATTGTGTTTGTTCAAATCGAGTCCATTCAATTTTAGTAGATTTATTGTTCAAAGAAAATTAAGGGCTGTCTGCTGGGGAAACCGGAATGTAACAACAAGAACACCATTACTTTCTTCTTCAATTGATATTCCTCATGTTTCATGATGATGTTTTGATTCTGTCAGGGTGACCCGGCTTTGCCTCATTCCAAGAATAGGAGCAAAAATGAATTGTCGAATATTCCAGAGACCAGTTGTTTGTTTGTGATTGTTTTTTTTTTTTTTTTTTTCCCTAAATTGTCCTTGACATCTAGCATTTGTGAAAGAATTTTAACTAGTAGCGTGTTAAAAGTATTTTTCATTGCTGTCAAATGTAACGAAGTTACCTCGAGGGTGTTCTGTTTGAGTTTGTCTGTTCCCCCCCCTCTCTCTCTCTCTCTCCCCCCCCCCTCTCCCTCCCTCCTCTCTCTCTCTCTCTCTCTCTCTCTTCTCTCTCTCTCCATCTCGCCCAGGCAACACATTTTCAATTTCACCGGGGACTCGCTTATTACTCAAACTGATAAAAAGGAACAATGTCGGAAGGAATTAAATTGAGATAATGCTGTAAAGAGAAAATAACTCTAGCGAGAACATTTCTGTCTGCTTGAATTTATCTGCCGCTGATCAAATATTCTCTTCGGTTCCGCAAAAAAAAAAAAGAAAAAAAAAAAAAATCACGCATGAAGTTGAGAAACATTGATTCAACGCGTTTGTTCTTCTCTCTCTCTCTCTCTCTCTCTCTCTCTCTCTCTCTCTCTCTCTCTCTCTCTCTCTCTCTCTCTCTCTCTCTGTGTGTGTGTGTGTGTGTGTGTGTGTGTGTGTGTGTGTGCGCTGCTTGCTTGCTTGCTTGTGTGTGTTTCCGTGCACTTACAAACAAATAAGATAGACTCTCTACATAAGGTGTAGCGTATGGGAAATTCTTATGAATTCCTCGGTGGAAACCGGATTGGAGTAAACATAAGATCATTGCCACTATTCAGCCATTAGTCTTGAGAGCAGTCAGTAAACGCTGCTTGAACATGCATGCCACGTTGTTTGTTATAAATGTTGTTGGTGTTGGTGGTGGTGGTGGTGGTGTTGGTGTTTGTATTGTTGTTGTTGTTGTTGTTTTAACATGAATTGAACAGAATAAGTTCTTTGTAAGGGTGAATACCATAAACGATTCTGTGTTCATTCAGTACCGGTTTACACGAAGAAGCTGGTCAGAATCTCCATCAAGCTTGCTGATGATCATATGTGTGTACACTGTTTATGTAAAAAGAGAAGAATAAAATGTTTATTATAAAAAAAAATACTAAAGCGTCCAAACCCTGAAAAAGAAAGAATTTCCAACAAGCTCTATGTATTTACTTGGTCAGTCTCGCTCTGTGGTTTGTAATTATTCTGACTCCTCAGTATACACTTACACAAAGGAGTGTAGTGTTCCAGAGAGATTTGCCAGTTGTTCAGTATGAGAATGGTCTCAAATGTAAATCAAGCAACGAAGACTGCTATCTCGCCTCACTTCTTGTGTAGAAAGCGATTGATCCAAAATGATCAGAACCAGTGTTGTTGTTAAATCCTTCGCAAACACGCTGGTTGTAGAACTGGCCAATTGCTGCTGTATTTGAGCAGCCCCACGCCTGCATAATGACGTGAACGAGCGTCTCACACTATTGCACTCCTGCAAATCCTTCCCGTCTAGTGCTATGAGCCGTGTATACAGTTGTGTATATCCTGTCTAGTGCTATGAGCCATGTATACAATAGTATATATCCTGTCTAGTGCTATGAGTCGTGTATACAATAGTATATATCCTGTCTAGTGCTATGAGCCGTGTATACAATAGTATATATCCTGTCTAGTGCTATGAACCATGTATACAGTAGTATATATCCTGTCTAGTGCCATGACCCGTGATAATTATAACATAAATTCTGTTTAGTGCCATGACCCGTATAAGTAATATCTTATTGCATGACTATACATAGTATTATCCTGTCTATTGCTATGAGCCCTGTATACAGTAAGGATATATCCTGTCTATTGCTATGAGCCCTGTATAAAATAGTATATATCCTGTCTATTGCTATGAGCCCTGTATACAGTAAGTATATATCCTGTCTAGTGCTATGAGCCATGTATACATAGTATATATCCTGTCTATTGCTATGAGCCCTGTATACAATAGTATATATCCTGTCTATTGCTATGAGCCCTGTATACAGTAAAGTATATATCCTGTCTAGTGCTATGAACCATGTATACAATAGTATATATCCTGTCTATTGCTATGAGCCCTGTATACAGTAAAGTATATATCCTGTCTATGCTATGAGCCGTGTATACAATAGTATATATCCTGTCTATTGCTATGAGCCCTGTATACAAAAGTATATATCCTGTCTATTGCTATGAGCCCTGTATACAGTAAAGTATATATCCTGTCTAGTGCTATGAGCCCTGTATACAATAGTATATATCCTGTCTATTGCTATGAGCCCTGTATACAGTAGTATATATCCTGTCTAGTGCTATGAGCCATGTATACAATAGTATATATCCTGTCTATTGCTATGAGCCCTGTATACAGTAGCATATATCCTGTCTAGTGCCATGACCCGTGACAACTATAATATATATCCTGTATAGTGCTATGACCCGGTATTATATCCTGTGTAGTGCTATGACCCGCGTATAAAGTAGTATATATCCTGTGTAGTGCTATGACCCGTGTATACAGTAGTTTTTATCCTGTGTAGTGCCATGACCAGTGATACAGTAGTATACATCCTGTCTAGTGCTATGAGCCGTGTATACAGTAGTATATATCCTGTCAAGTGCCATGACCCGTGATAACTATAATATATATCCTGTCTAGTGCCATGACCCGTGTATACAATAGTATATATCCTGTCTAGTGCTATGAGCCGTGTATACAGTAGTGTATATCCTGTCTAGTGCCATGACCCGTGTATACAGTAGTACATATCCTGTCTGGTGCTATGACCCGTGTATACAGTAGTATATATCCTGTCTGGCGCGATGACCCGTGTATACAGTAGTATATATCCTGTCTGGTGCTATGACCCGTATATATAGTAGTATATATCCTGTCTGGTGCTATTACCCGTGTATACAGTAGTATATATCCTGTCTGGTGCTATGAGCCATGTGTACAATAGTGTATATCCTGTCTGGTGCAATGACCCGTGTATACAGTAGTATATATCCTGTCTAGTGCCATGACCCGTGTATATGGTAGTATATATCCTGTCCAGTGCCATGACCCGTGTATACAGTAGTATATATCCTGTCTGATGCTATGAGCCGTGTATACAGTAGTACATATCCTGCCTGGTGCTATGAGCCGTGTATACAGTAGTACATATCCTGTCTGGTGCTATGAGCCGTGTATACAGTAGTATATATCCTGTCTGGTACTATGAGCCGTGTATACAGTAGTGTATATCCTGTCTAGTGCCATGACCCGTGTATGCAATTGGTATATACCCTGTCTGGTGTTATGAGCCAAGCACTACGGTAGTGTCTATGCCACCTCGTGCTATGAGCCATGTACTATAGTAGTATCTATCCCACCTAGTCCTGCGAGCCATGTACTACAGTAATTTCTACACCACCTAGTGCTGTGAGCTGTGTGTACAGCAGTATCTATCCTAGCTATTCCCAGTGGCCGCTTCACTCAGCCTGAGATTGTATCTTCGCTCACTCCTTTGAACGGCAATTGCAAACCAGTGAACAAACAGTCTGGCCTTGTCCGTGTCACTGAGAGGTAGCGTGTTCTGTTTTAAGTATTCCCTAAATAAAGACAGGTGCACTCACACAATTTCATTTTCCTTGAAGACCACAAATTCAATGGCAGTTTCGCAAAGTCTCCGTGGTGCATGTTTGAGAATACTATGTAGGAAGAAAGAAAGTACACTCGTTTACTTTAGTAACATATATGTTATGTCCTATGCTTGGAATGTCTGTCATTTTTGCTTTGGGCTGAAAGCCATCAGTATGACTCATAACTTCATGGCAAGTTACTCCAGTGTCAGTTGTTTTCTTTTTAATAGTATCCATATTTCAGAAATTGATAATACAAATAATTGATAATAATAATACTACTAATAAAGTGATAATACCATATTTTCTTCCGCGTTTCCAGTTTCTGAGACACAAGGCCTTGTTTTAATTTATGAAAAAACAAACAAACAGACAAACAAACTTGCAGTCCTCTGATAGAGCAGGGCTTTGCACTATGGAAGAACGTACAGATATAAGTCAAAAAGGCAAGTTTTGTTATGTAGAAAACTCATCTGCCCCCACAGCTATTCCTATCTTTCGCTGAAAGGCTTGATCTCGGAGAGGTGATGATTTATTTTCTTCTACAAGATGAGTTCTTGAATTAAGCAGATAAAGATAAGAATCAAGGTCAGAATCATTTTTCCTTCTGTGATATGAACTTTGCTCATGAACATTGTAGATGAGAGACAGAATATGCTCGTGATCATATCCTTCATATCTATATCTATACATGTCTGTCTATCTATCCATCTATCTATCTATCTATCCAGATTTGTACACACACTCGTTTATCTCTCTATCCATCCATCAGCTTAAAATCATGCGCAGTGTGGTCTCAAAACTTAGCGGATATGGTTTAGCTACAGGACAAGTCTGCACGCAGTGACGCCTCCTTGATGAAACTATCTATCTATCTATCTATCTATCTATCTATCTATACTATCTATCAGCAGATGTGGGTATAGATTCGTATATCTATTTTTCTTTCTTTCTTTCTTTCTTTTTCTTTATTCTTTCTTTTGTTAGGCTTTTTGTTTGCTTACTTGTTTCGTTGGTGTTGTGTTGTTGTTGTGTTTGTTCGTTTCTGTTGGTTTTTAAGCCCACGCTCAGAAGGGAAACAGCATTTACATTAAAAGGCTTATCTCCATACACTGTAAAAGATAAATAATGTATCACCTCTCTCTCTCTCTCTCTCTCTCTCTCCTCTCTCTCTCTCTCTCTCTCTCTCTCTCTCTCTCTCTCTCTCTGTGAGGCGCTTGAATTT
>CM065738.1:14102130-14117130 GCA_033310375.1 Conus canariensis
TTTCTCTATCTTTGGTAGAAATCTAGCCTGCTTCACTTCCACACTGGGAGCGTCTAGTTTTAAAGGGTTAGAAACAATTAATGCTGTGTTTTGGAAAGATGTTGCCACTGTTTGGCTAGATAACAACAAAAAACACACTGCACTAAATACAAAAATGGAATGCCTGTGGAACAACGCTCATATCCTATATCAAAATAAAGTTGTCTTTTTTAAACAATGGGCTATGCAAGGTGTTACATACGTGGATGATTTACTAATCAATGAAAAGATTCTAACATATGATGAATTGAAACAAATCTTAAAGCCATCGCCATCCCTCTTTTTGGAATATCATGTTGTATATTCTGCACTGTCATCTTTCTTGAGTACTCGATCAGACTTAGACACTAGCAACATTTTTGAGATCACTCCACTTTTATTTAATAATTCTGCAATGACAAAAGTAAAAATGTTTTACAACTTCTTTCAAGAAAAACGATACACAGAGCCATGTTGTGTTAGATTTTGGCGACATAAGTTCAACATTACCATACTAAACAACACTGGTCCCTCACAAATTCAATAACTAAAGAAAGCAGAATCAGAGAATTACAATGGAAAATTCTCCACAACATTTATCCAACTAATATACTGTTATGTAAAATGGGTATTGCAGAAAATAATAAGTGCCCATACTGTGTAAATGAAGTGGACTATGTTGAGCATTTTTTTGTTAATTGTAAGCAAATTGCATGTGTTTGGAATGGTGTAAAAGATGTATTCTTTCGAAAATATTACAAGAAAGTGAATTTTAATGAAATGAATATTCTTTTGGGAATTGTGGATAATGCACAACTTTCAGGTGAAGAGAAAAGGTATGTTGATCATTTAATATTAATTGCAAAAATGTGCATTGGGAAGTATAGATATGGTAAACCATTATATCTTAAGACTATGCTTGAAAAAGAATTGTCACTTAGAAAGCTGAATTAGAATTGATCAGCGTCCGAAAATCAGTACACACAGGTGTACTCCTCTCTCTCTCTCTCTGTCTCTCTCTCTCCCCTCTCTCTCTCTCTCTCCTCTCTCTCTCTCTTCTCTCTCTCCCCCTCTCTCTCTTCTCTCTCTCTCTCTCTCCTCTCTCCCCCCCTCCCTCTCTCTCTCTCTCCCTCTCTCCCTCTCTCTCTCTCTCTCCTCTCTCTCTCTCCTCTCTCTCTCTCTCTCTCTCTCTCTCTCTCTCTCTCTCTCTCTTCTCCACAGCAGAGAATGCTTCAGTACACTACACATGAGTACAAAAAATAAACCCAGACAATATGTATCAAGCGCCAAAAAATTAAAACCAGCAAGATATTGTCCATTTGCGAAAGAACATACAGATTTGCATGGAGAGTGAGTGTTGTTTTTCTTCTTCCGTTCGGCCTATGAAGAGAGGCATGTCGTAGCACCCAACAAACAAAAAAAAAAAAAAAAAGATGGTGCTCCATGACCTGCATGCAACTGAGGCAAAAAAAAAAAAAAAAAAAAAAAAAAAAAAAAAAAACTGTCGATTTTTTTTTTCTACGAAGCGAGGTATCTTTCAACTCTTAGACGTTTATTTCATAATCTGCGTGTTATATCATTTTATCATTTTTTCCGCTTGGTTACGTTTGTCCTACTCTTGTTAACTGTAGTGCTACGTTTAGCTCTCTTACCTGTCCTACCTATTGTTTAACTGATAGTGCTAGCGTTTAGCTCTCATTACTGTCCTACCTATTGTTGAACTGATAGTGCTAGCGTTTAGCTCTCATTATCTGTCCTACCTATTGTTATAGCTTAGTCTACTTGTACTATTGCTGAGTGCTAGCGTTTAGCTCTCATTATCTAACAGCCAACTCAGTCCCTTCCGAACGTCTGCCCCCCCCCCTCCCCCTTCTTCCCCTCAGTACTTCATGGCTCCTCTCATTCACTGATGCATCCCCACCATCTTTCTTTCTATGAATGAAACGGAAGTTCACAACATCCTAGAGGAAGAACATAAGATCCCACGAAATTCCTTCTTGCACTAGGTTACATTCTCTGAGTGTCCTTAAAGAACTTTCCAATGTTGCCAACAGGTGAGGACAATTCTCTGTGAGGATTTTCTGTATGATACTTTGCTAAACCCGCTTGACCGTCCCTTCAATGTGTTCATTTTTCACCTCGTCATCTTGGTCATCCTGTGAGCCAATCGGCAGCACACCTCTCCCGAGAATTCACTTTGTAGCGTGGAAACCTCATGCCAAAAGAATGGGTGGGTGGGGTGGAGGTCAGTCAGTCAGTCAGTCAGTCGTTCCCCTGACCGCTGGGGTCGTTGGGGGGACGTGATGAGGCAGCCGCCGTTTTTCTCCAGGCTCTTCTGTTTGTAGCTGTCGTGAGGAGATCTGGCATGGTCATTTTGGTCCAGTCCTTTATATTATCGGACCAACTCTTTCTCTGCCGTCCTCGTCTGCGCCCTCCTTCAACTGTACCTTGAAGGATGGTTTTGGAGAGGGTGTTGTAACGAATGACGTGGCCAAACCATGCCATCTTCCGTCGTTTGACGGTTGCCAGAAGTGGTTCGTGGGGCCCAACTAGGTTGGTGACCTGGTTCCGCACATAATCATTGGTCTTGTGTTCTTTGTAGGAGATGCGGAATAGTTTCCTCAGGCACCTGGTCTCAAACGCCTGGATTCTTCTTTCTGTTTCGGCCATCAGTGTCCATGTCTCGCAGCCATATAACAGGATGGAGACCACTAGTGACTTGTACAGCCGGAATTTTGTGTGGAATTTGATGTTGCTCTTCCACACCCTGTTCAGTCTGGCCGTCGCTGCTGATGCAGAGTTGATGCTGAAAATCGGATTTCTGCCGTGCAGGTGCCATCTTTCGACAGGGTTGCTCCCAAGTACCTGAAGCTGGTCACCTCTTTCAGGGGCTCACCAGGGGGTGGGGGTAGGGTTTTTTAAGTTGAATTGTGTTCCAGTCTTCTTGCAGTACTGTGCTCGTCATTTACTTTTTTCCCTTTCGCTTTACTTTTTTTTTAAACCTTTATTGTCTCCGTTTCTTCACTCAGTGTACCCCGTTCTTTAATCTGTGTTTTGAACAGTCTGCATACTTTTTTTCATGCATCCTATAGAACGTAATGGAGGGAAGGGGGTGTGTGAGGTGAGGATCTTTTAGGGTATATTGTGCCCCTGTCTTCTAGAAATCCGTTGTTAGTAATCCCATCTTTTGTCTCTTTGATTTTGCCTTCTTTTTAGATTTGGGTTTAATTTTTTTCTGTACTGTTGCCAACCACGTTTCTGTTTTTGTGGTCAGGTCATCTTCCTGTTGTCTGCAAACAAGTTTTACTTTTCGTTTTTTTCCTTGATAAACTTTGTAAGATGCAAGTTCTCCCTTGTATTCTGGTGACTGGATAGTGAGAGTTTAACCACTGGAACAGGAACTTGCTGGCCATTCTGCGCTGCTGTTCATTAGACATTTTCATATATCTTTGTTGCATTGGAATTATCTCAAAAGGATTTTTTTCTATCGGTTTTTAAAGAAAAATCAAAGCGGAGTTGCCAGAGTGGTCGGTGCACTTAACATGGCTTAGTGTTATCCGACTGAAGGACTGCAGCATGGAAATGTTATGCAGAAGTGTACCTGTACACCTATGTAAGTCTGAGTTTTCCCTCGACGGGAGTTATTTCTTGGTTTTGTTGTACCCCAGTTCTTATAGAACAGGGAGTACTTTTCAGTGGGAACGAAGAAATGCTCTGTGTGTGTGTGTGTGTGTGTGTGTGTGCGTGTGTGTGTGTGTGTGTGTGTGTGTGTGTGTGTCCGTCCGGGTCAAAATGTGTTCCACTCACTCCAGACAAAACTGCTGGACCGATCTTTCTGAAAATTTGTAGATATGTTCATTATGGGTCACGGATGATGCCCGGTGTTTTATTTTACCAGAATAGCCGTTACTAACGGCCGTAAATGATAATTTTGTGTAATCAAATTTTGTAAGTTCCTCGATAGTAGAGTGGATAGTGTCCCCGCCTGTCAGGCGGGAGACCTGGGTTCATTTCCCCACTGGGGAGAGCAGCTTTTTTTTTCTCTCTTACATACAAACTACCACCAAAAGGGGAGAAAGTGCTATAGTGACTGATATATATATATATATATATATATATATATATATATATATATATATATATATCCTGACGATAGCCAAGCGCTAGAAACAAATTTGTAGATAATTTTAATATTCCTTTTAAATACTTGTGTCAACTATATATATATATATATTTTTTTTTTTTCTTTTTTTTTTCTTTTTTTTCTGTTTGTTGTACTACTACTTACTGGGAGTACGTTTATATGCTTTGCATCTTGTTTGTTGTTGTTGTTGTTTGTTTGTGTTTTGTTTGCTTGCGTTTGTTTGCATTTTGGTACGTGTTGACAGCCATGGAAATGCTCTCTGTGGTCTGTTCGAGCTGCAATGAAACAGACATTGTCTGTGCCAGTGTCCAATACGGCCATTTCAGTTTTGTTTCTGATGATGCTTTCAGCTTGGAGTTTATTTCTTCTCAAAGCAGCAACATTTTTCGCTTGGTGATTGTGGAACCTGTACGCCAAGACTGTTGGTTTTCCGCCACATATCCCGACAAGATGGTGTGACAAGACCTGCCATTTGTGTACAGCCATCCAAAGTCAATGAGGTCTGGATCTGCTGTTTAACGTTTGTAAAAGACATTTCCTGTAAACTGAAATTTATGAAGCATTATATTTGTGAAGAATTATTATAAATTTATGAAGAATTATTATAAATTTATGAAGAATTATGAATTTTCTCCGCCATCAGTCACTCCATTTTGAAATTTATGAAGCGTGCGCGCGCGCGCGCGCCACACACACACACACACACACACACACACACACACACACACACACCACACACACACAGACACAACACACACACACACACACACACACACACACACACACACTCACTCACTCACTCACTCACACAGCGCACGCACGCAACACACACACACACACACACACACAACACACACACACACACACACACACACAACACACACACACACAAGAGTGTCCTGACCGTTTTTTGTACTCCCAGTTCTTATAGAACAGGGAGTACTTTACAATGGGAACGAAGAAATGCTGTCTGTCTCTCTGTCTTTCCGTCTGCGGTCAAAATGTGTTCCACTCGCTCCAGACAAAACGTCTGGGCCGATCTTTCTGAACATTTATAGGTATGTTCATTATGGGTCACGAATGATGCCCGATGTTTTATTTTTACCATTATAGCCATTACTAACGGCTATAACGGCCCCTAACGGTTTTTCTTCTTTATGGAATATCTCAGAAAGTACTCGGCCGATCTTTCTGAACATTTGTAGGATGGATCACGGATGACGCCCGATGTTTGATTTTACCAGAATAGCCGTTACTGATGGCTATAACGGCCCAAACGGTTTTTGTTCGGTTACTAACGGCTACAACGGCCCAAAACGATTTTTCTTCTTTATGGAATATCTCAGAAAGTATTGGCCGATCTTTCTGAAAATGTGTAGGTATATTCATTAGGGGTAAAAAAAAATGATGGCTGATGTTTTATTCTACCAGAATAGCCGTTGCTAACGGCTATAACGGCCCAAAACGGTTTTTCTTTTTTATGGAATGTCTGACGCATATTCAAGATAAACTGGGAGTACGTTGATGTGCTTTGCATCTTGTTCTGTTTTAACGTGCTATGTTCACTTCTTGCGTGACATTTTTGCTTAAGGGGTTAACTTCCGTTTAACTCCCTGTATCATAGGTCAACAGACAGGCTGCCATATGAGTGCCCCCTGATTCACCATTTCATTTGTGGAGGTAGTCAACACCGTACTCTTTTCTCTTACAGTAACCAAGTTTCTGCACCTGTTGAGTTAGCCTGTCTTTCTGAGTTCTTCAGGCTTTGTGCTGTTCGCTCTTTCTGAGTGTAACCAAAGTGCAGTTCAATGCTATTCCGTTGCCGTTACGTGTAACACTTCGCTTGTGATACTGCTCGGATGATTCAAGTTTCCATTGCTGCGATTTCTTTTGTGATACCACTGGTAGTATTCAACAATATTTCGTCGCTGAGATTTCTTGCGCATCCGTCAAAGTAGTATTGGAGCTGATTCGGTATAGACCCAGTGTAGAGAAGTGACACCCGAGCCAGGTTCGGTGTGAGGTCATATTCAGGCTGAACGTCAACAGTCACCAAGGTGATAGGGCAGACGTGATAACCGCAACAGGAAGACCGGTCGGACGGGGTGGGGAATGGACGAGATGAGGGGGGTGGTACAGGGTATATGCAACACTACACCAATACCATCAGGACATCAATACTTGAAGCCTCAGGCGTATGTGAACTCGTCTTACAGCAGCCTGGGTGCTTTACCCTGAGCTTACTGTGTAATGGGGTGGGTATGGGTATTGATGGGAAAGGGTAGGGATGGGGTTAGTGAAGCAACTTTGATGAATCACGTTGATTAAAGAAATCTTAGCCTTTATAATAAATATTTTGATCCATGCGAATTTTGAGTCTTAGTCTCAATATCAACAGGCATTTTCTTTTTATATAGGCTTCCGGTCCCGATATGGTTTACGTCTGATCCACTCAAAATATATCAGTTTAGATAGGTACGCTTATAACTTGTTATGAATGTCCCACTTTTGCCCGTTTTCCCAGTCACATAGAGTTTTCTGGTGCTCACCACAACACTTTTTTTTACTTACTTTCCTGTGCTTCTCATTTGCATTCTGTCACATCAGGGTATTGTACTTTTCACTCTCTGTCACACCAGGGTATTGTACTTTTCACTCTCTGTCACACCAGGGTGTTGTACTTTTCACTCTCTGTCACACCAGGGTATTGTACTTTTCACTCTCTGTCACACCAGGGTATTGTACTTTTCACTCTGTCACACCAGGGTATTGTACTTTTCACTCTCTGTCACACCAGGGTGTTGTACTTTTCACTCTCTGTCACACCAGGGTGTTGTACTTTTCACTCTCTGTCACACCAGGGTATTGTACTTTTCACTCTCTGTCACACCAGGGTGTTGTACTTTTCACTCTCTGTCACACCAGGGTATTGTACTTTTCACTCTCTGTCACACCAGGGTATTGTACTTTTCACTCTCTGTCACACCAGGGTGTTGTACTTTTCACTGCAGTTTTCTCTCCACTCCTTACTTTTTCAGGTTCACTCCTGGATGTTCTCCAGGTTCACTCCTAGATGTTCTCCATGTTCCCCCCGTCCAACATTACTCATTTTCACGTTTTCCTCCGCTCACCTGCTCAACATTCGTGTGTTTTCCCCTATTCAAGCATTCGCATTATCGTATAACCATGTTGTGGACATGCTGAGAGGATTGGACACACACCACCACCAGTGTCCATCTCCATCCAGTGGTTCTTGCTCGTCCACTGCAGTTGCTTTCTTTAAATATTTGATGGATTTGAACCTGAGGCCCTTCAGTTTCTCCCCTCGAGCTACTTTCATTCTTTAGCCCCTTCCATTGCTGTACATACCCCCTGTTATACACTGTTATTCATCATTGTCTTTTCCCACTAAACCACCAAGCTTCTTGAAGACCTGCAGTCTCTCTCTCTCTCTCCCCCCCCTTCCCTCTCATTCTTCTCTGCCACAAACAGCTCCTTTTATGCACCGCTAACCTATTCTTCTGCATTGCTGCGGACTTACGTGCAGTCATTTCCGTTGTTACCCCTTCACTTTTCTTTCGGCGGTCTAGAACAGTCTAGTAGGATGGACGTACCATTTACAACTCCATCCAGTTCTCCCCTTCCTATCCCGCCCGTTGTTTAACATTCCTATGTTCTTCTCCCTTCCAGCATTCATGCTCTGAAACCCCTTTCCTCCTCCAGAGCATCTTTCATCAATTTCACGTTGTCTCATCCGTTGATCTTCGTTCTCGTTTTCTTCACTCGTCCGTCATTCATCCTTCTCACGTTCCCCAGTGACCGTTCCGTCTCTCTGTTATCATTCTCGTGTTCTCTTCTTATCTTGTTCTTCATTTGCTATTGTCATGTTCTGCCCCCGTCTTACGCTCAGGATTTTTATGTTCTCTTCGTCTCATCATATCAACCATTCATTGTTAACGCGTTCGCGTCCTGTCAGTTCGTCTCTTTCTGTGCTGATTGTGCCCACTGTCACTTTGTCGCTGTCCTGTGTTCATTACGGCCATCATTCTCACTCTCTTCTCTCTTTCCTTCGCTTTCCTCATGCGTCCTTCGTTCATCAGCGTCGCTTCACCCTTCCGTCTATTATTCATCTTTCCTGCGTTCTTGTCTTCCCCTCCACTGCAACATTTATCCTTCTCCCAGTTTCCCCCGTCCATCATTCGTCATTCTCGCGTGTCACCTCCTCCCCTCAAGTATATAAATACCCAATATAATAATAATAATAATATAATAAGTTCCCTCAGTCCAACATTCAACATTTTCCCCCAGTCCAACATTACTCATTTTCACGTTTTCCCCCGCTCACCTGCTCAACATTCGTGTGTTTTCCCCTATTCAAGTATTCATCATTCTCACCCCCCCCCCCCCCCCACACACACACACCTCACGATTCATCGTTTTCACATGTTCTCCAGTCTAACATTCATTATCAAGTGTTTACCCTGTCCTACCATCCTTACGTTTCTCCCGACTCCAACATTCACCATCCCCACATTTTAGCCCACTCCAACATTCACCATCCCCACATTTTACCCCACTCCAACATTCACCATCCCCACATTTTACCCCACTCCAACATTCACCATCCCCACATTTTACCCCAGTCTAATATTCATCATTTTCATGTTTTCCCCTGTTCTGCATTAATCATTCTCACATTTTCACCCCGCACAATATTCATCATTCTCACGTTTTCTGCCTCAACAAAATGTTTCATTTTCACGTTTTCGCCATCCAACAATCATCATTCTCGCGTTTGCCTCGCTCCAACATTCATTATTTTCACCTTTTCCCCCAATCAAACATTTATTATTCTCACGTTTCCCCTGGTCAAACATTCATCATTCTCACGTTTGCCTCGGTCCAACATCCATCATTTTCGCGTCATCCTCTTCATCACATTCGTCATTCACCATCCCCACTTTCTCTTCCCTGTGGACGGGGTCGGAAGAAGCTGGAAGATGAAGTGAGGTATAAACTAGCTCCTTACGTTGAATTCTTTTTCAAAGATTGATTGCAATGAGAATGCAGACAGTGTCTTTTTAAAAATACTTATGGACATTTTCCCAACCAATAGAATGAGGTTTATGTATACATATTTTCCACGTGGGCAGAATGAACTGTTCACACCAAACAGAACATCAGTGACTGACAACGTTAGCCTAATATTTGTGTCTACATAAATTTTTTGCTCAATGAAATTCCAAAAATTCTTTACAACTGGACAATTATAGAAAAAATGTTCAATATAATCCACCATATCAACACAATATGAACATTGATTATTTTCTCGTATTTTCATTTTGTTCAACATTATATTTGTAGGGTAAATATTATGTAACACTTTCCAGTGAAGGACTCTAAGTCGTACTTCTTTGGTGGTTTCTTTAGCCCTAGACCAGGCCTGTTTGTCTAAGGTGTAACCAAATTTCCTTTCCCAGAAATAATGGGCCGTTGGTAAATTTGTTACGTTGTCATTGGATAACATTTTCCTGATGTTCTTTGGCTTTGTATTGAAATGTTTTGCATCACAATCCTGTCCGCTTGTGCAAGGATCTCCTCTCTCTATTACGTGGTAGTTTGAAACGTGGTGACAGTCCTGAGATAACCTCTGCTGTTGACGGGACTATAATTTTAATCTTAATCTTAATCTTAATCCTCTCTCTATCCATTGGATCCACTCCTTGGGAATAGAGTTAATAAGGGCATTATATTCAAAAATAATGTTAGCCTTGCTTCGCCCAACCATATTCTGTACTTCCTCAAGAGACAGACATCTATGTTCGTTATGATGGATTATATCTTTCATCTGTTCAATTCCTGAATTGTGCCAGCTCGGAAAGAATATTACTTTATTTTTGTATTTAATGAGAGAGTTGTTGAAGAGAAGCTGTGACTGGAAATTACCACTGTTTATTTCACTTTGTTTACTTATAGTTTTGTTGTCTAGATAACATGCAAATATGTCTTTCCAGAAATCATTTTCAATTCTATCAATGCCCTGCATATCCTTTGTCCTTGTGTTTACATTGAAGAAATTACCCCCGTTTGCCAGTTTGTTCAAATGCCACAATGGGATCAACCTCCAGTTTTCATTTTCTTTGGCGCTATATAATTTACCCATCCATTGTAAGTTTAGAACCTTCTGGAACTGAAGCATGTTGATCATGTTCAGACCACCTTCGTCTACGTTTGATTCCATTACTTTCCTCTTCACTTTCTCGAATGCTTTCCTGTTACTGAATTTTTTCTGCCATACAAATCGGTATAACGCTGTATTAATTTTACGCAGCACTGCATCTGGAAGACCAATAGACTGCATTACATATACAAACTGACTTATGAGAAACGTTTTTATAACAATCACTTTACCTTGAATGGAGAGATATCTCCTTTTCCAATTATTTATTATACTATTCATTTTATCGATTCTTTCATTCCAGTTTTCATCAATGTTCTTCGCCATCTCGTTGGTATCAAAATAAATTCCCAGAACCTTCATTCTGTTTACTGTTGTGAATGGAAGATCTGGGTCTTTTTTCATAGTTCCCATTAGTAGAGCTTTTGTTTTCTGAACATTCAATATTAATCCAGAAAACTTTTCAAACGATGACAAGATTTCTAATGATTTAAACATATCATATCGGTCTTTGAGAAACAATGTTGTGTCATCTGCCATTTGTTTTTATCTTTATACTAGAATTTCCATTCCCAGAAGGTAAAGGAACTTTGATGCCTGCAATCGAACTATTCCGAATCTTAATGGCTAGTAACTCGACAGCTAGCACAAAGGCTAATGGTGAGAAAGGGCAACCTTGTCTTATTCCACAATTCACATCAAAGGGCTCGGAAATCCAACCTCCGTGATTGACAGAGGTCATGTTTCCGTTTATCAAAATAGATACCCACTTTTTAAAATCTGGTCCAAAACCAAAAATGTCAAACACTTTCAGCAGAAAACTCTTTGATATCGAATCAAATGCTTTTGCATAATCAATAGCGAGCAAAAAGCCGGCTCTATTAGTTTTATTTAGGTAATTGATTACGTCATCAATCGATCTTATGAGTGTTGCGATGTTTCTACCTTTGATGTAACCTACCTGGTCTTCATTTACCAAGCTAGTGATGACTCGTCCAAGTCTTAACGCTAAGACTTTTGCTAATAATTTGTAATCACTGTTAGTTAACGTGATTGGTCTCCAGTTGTTTAATTTGTCTCTATCTAAATCTTTTCCCTTATGTAGCAGAGTTATTACACCATATCTTTGAGAATATGACAGCTTACCAACATGGAAAGCTTCCATGAACGACTAAGTGTTTTACATATTTTATTCCAAAAAATTTTTATAAACTCTATTGTCAGTCCGCCGTTGCCGGGGGCAGATCCATTTCTCATATTCTTCAGAGCGCTTGTCATTTCCTCCACTGTCACCATCCCCTCGCATGAAACAGCTTCATTAGCGTCTAGTCTTGGAAAGTTTTCATTTTCCATAAATGTATTTATTGCTCCCCTAACATCTTTTTCTGCAGTTTCTTGATTATAAAGTTTCCTATAAAATGAGACTTGTTCTTGCAAAATTTCTGTCCGATCTGTAATTATCTCACCTGAATCTTTAGTTAATCTCGTTATTACTTTCTTCTTTCCTCTAGCCTTTTCCAGATTGCAAAAATATTTTGTATTCCTTTCACCTTCTTCAATCCATTTAACTCTTGCTCTAATTTGCGCTCCTCTCGTTCTCTCAACCTGCAACAACTCTATTTCTTGTTTTAGACTAAGATACTGTTTCTGCACCCCTGCATCAGAGGGATTACTGACTAATGCCTTTTCTTTTTCCACAAGTTGTGCGTTTAGACAATATTCACGATTTCTTCTTTTGCATGCAAGTGAGCTTCCATACTCAGTACAAAAAGTACGAATTTCAACTTTACATAGATCCCACCTTCTTATATAAGACACATCATCGGAAGAATCATTGAGATGCTTATCTAATAAATCGTTCATCTTTGCAACAAACTTAGTATCTTTTAAAAAACTATTGTTAAATCTCCAGTATCCTGGTCCTCTTTCAAAATTACCGTTGTTTAGTTCCGTTATGAGAGCTTTGTGATCTGAATGCGCAACCGTCGTGAGTTCACACGAAACACACAAGGGTAGCATTTCCTCTGACACAAAACAGTAATCCAAACGCCGAGCAATGAAAGGGTTATTCTTGCTCCAGGAGAAATCTTTTTCTTCATTATGAAAAACTCTCCAGATGTCTGTCAGATTCAAATTTCTTACTGCATTATTTAACTCTTTTACTTCTGACTCGTGATGACATTGACCCGTAATAATATCAAGACTGTTCTTCATAACACAATTAAAATCACCAAGCAACAATAGATTTTGCTCACTATATCCAGCACACGTTTCCTGTAACTTTGTCATGAAAACTGATTTATCTTTCATATTATTTGGAGCATATATATTTGCCAATTTAAAGTCATATAGTTCACTTTTGACTGACACAACTAAGATTCTCTCTAGAGCCAGTTCAACATCTACGTTACCATCAAAATCTTTTGATATTAGAATAATCTCTCCTTGACTCCTTTTCGTGCCCTCATTGTAAAATAATTTTCCTCCCCACTGTTTTTCCCATAGCAACGCATCATTCTCGGTTACATGGGCTTCCTATAAACAGGCAATATCAATTTTATTACGTTTTAAATAACGAAAAATAGTGGCTCTTTTAAATTTATTCCTGAGACCTCTTACATTCAAAGAACATATTCGTATTTTATCCATTGGAAGTATTATATGGATATTACACTAGTACACATTTTCCGAATTCCTTACTCAATGTCCGTTATTCAAGCGAGGCCGAAACCATGAGGTCTGTCCTAGGAAGCCGGGCGTCTACCCACACTGGTCGCTTACCTCAGTGTTGGTACTGTGGGGAGCCTGATGGGTGGATTTACCACTGTCCTTTTTCGGGTGCTTACCCCTCCCCGCTACCTCTTTAGGGCTGGACCCCTCCTTGGATCGCCGGCGTTTCGGGGTCTCCGACCTGCTCCGGGACAGGCTCTCCAGCTGCAGGGAGGCGGAGAGCGTGGCCTGACGCTCGCTGGGCCTGCCTCTGACTGCACGGTCATTCCGTCTGTGGCTGTCGTCGGGCTGGTCGCTGTCCGTCGGTGCGATGTCCCCCACTCCGGGTGCGTCCTCTCTGTCCTCAACTGGAGTCCCTGAAACAGAAAACTGGCACAGAGGATCCCCGCGCTTATGGCCGGACTGTCTGCACTCACGGCAGACAACCTCTTTGTCGCACACCGAGGCATGGTGGTTCTGTCCCAGGCATTTGGAACAGATGAGGGTTTTTTTTTGAGCCAGCCTTTGTTCCTTATGATATATTTTAGCCCAGAACAGACTTACTTTCATGAACTTTTCCAGGGGCACGTCAGGGACGGTGATGAAAACGAACCTCCGCCCCGTCAAAAAACGGGTAAGTTTTCCGTCTGCATCCCTCGCTCTCTCTGTTTTGATCGAGGAACGCAACTCACACCCTACCTTCGCCAGGGAATGCTCGATTTCTGAGTCGGCCACTGATATGGGTACGTTGTCGACCCACACTTTTGTTGTTGGCTTCTCCTCCCCAGTGTCACTCTTCAGAATAAAAGGGTTAGTGTTTGCCAGTTGTAAAATGGTCCCTCTTACCCTCATACCCTGGGTCAGGAGCTGATTTTTTGCCCCTGTCGTTGCTGGGTAAATCCTCCAGAGGCCGTTGATCAGTTGCGCCCCGACTATCGACCCCTGACCGACTGACCTCTCACCTGCCAAGCAAATCTCTAAGACGGTTGGTCGGTTGTTGCTTGAGTCAGGGATGTCTTTGACTTTAACGAAGACAGGGTTGACGCCGGTAGTCATTCTCGCAAATATGACAGTGAAACAGTGAAGAAACAATACCTGCGTGTCACAGTAGTAAACCACTGTGTCGATTCGGCGTTGCGGAAAAAACCCCGGCAAAGTCGGAAAAAAGGCTCAGCTCACGAACTCTGCTGCGTGCTTGGAGCGTGCGAAAACCGTGACCGCTCGACACGGCTGCCACTCACCGAATCCAATTTATCATTCTCACGTTGTTCTATTTTCGAGTAATCTATCATTCTCACGCTGCTCTTCTCACGCCGTTCTATGTTCATGTAATCTATCATTCTCATGCTGCTCTTCTCACGCCGTTCTATTTTCATGCAATCTATCATTCTCACGCCGTTCTGTTTTCAGGCAGTTTATCATTCTCATGCTGCTCTTCTTACGCCGTTCTATTTTCATGCAATCTATCATTCTCACGCCGTTCTGTTTTCAGGCAGTTTATCATTCTCATGCTGCTCTTCTTACGCCGTTCTATTTTCATGCAATCTATCATTCTCACGCCGTTCTGTTTTCAGGCAGTTTATCATTCTCATGCTGCTCTTCTCACGCCGTTCTATTTTCATGTAATCTATCATTCTCATGCTGCTCTTCTTACGCCGTTCTATTTTCATGTAATCTATCATTCTCATGCTGCTCTTCTCACGCCGTTCTATGTTCATGTAATCTATCATTCTCACGCCGTTCTATGTTCATGTAATCTATCATTCTCATGCTGCTCTTCTCACGCCGTTCTATTTTCATGTAATCTATCATTCTCATGCTGCTCTTCTCACGCCGTTCTATTTTCATGTAATCTATCATTCTCATGCTGCTCTTCTTACGCCGTTCTATTTTCATGTAATCTATCATTCTCATGCTGCTCTTCTCACGCCGTTCTATGTTCATGTAATCT
>CM065738.1:14122130-14137130 GCA_033310375.1 Conus canariensis
CACGTACACGTTCTGGATTAAAAAAAAAATCATTTAAAAATGCAAGAATAATTTTGTCTTGTATCGCTAATGTCCAATTTCTTTTTCCTAGGTGCGCGTGAAGTCACTGGGGCATCGCGCTGAAGAACTGTTCACCAGATTACTCCAATTCTGTCGGTTGCGCTTCGAGGCCTTTAACTCTACAGGCGATTTCACTGTCCATTATTCAATGTTGTCAGTCCTTATACCTGTCTTCTCCTTGGTCACGTGCCTCCAACTCTTTCCTGGATGATTATTTTAGCAGGGCCGTTGGATCTTCATGACAATGCCGACTTAGTTTCTTTGCTTTGCTGGTGTCAGCAAATCTTGGTATGGCTCGATGTGCTGTTTGATGGTCTGGCGCACTTGTTCAATGGTGATGTAATCAGTATGTCTGATGTGTAGTATCTGGCAATGGCATCTCCTTTCTGTGACTGGGTTCTTTCCTCCAGGTCCATGTCGCGTCTTCATATAGGAAAATGAAATATACCCGCGCATGCAGGAGCTAGATTTGTATTTCACCGAGACGTTAGTCGCTCCATACGCGGTTCAGTCTGCACAGAACGGATGTCTTTCCTGCTCTTGAGAGGATATCTGATTTAAATTCCCCCATCGCTGAAAATAAATGCCACGTATATGAACTGTTTAACAGTTCCTAGCTGAAACAATTCCCAGATACATGAACTGTTTAACAGTTCTTAGCTGAAACAATTCCCAGATACATGAACTGTTTAACAGTTCTTAGCACAAACAATTCCCAGATATATGAAGTGTTTAACAGTTCCAAGCTTATATTCATGGTTACATCAGTACTGGAGGTGGTGCTGTGGCCGGCCATTAGCCCGGTTCCTCGGTGTTGATATCCATACTGTTTCGTAGATGTTTCATCCAGAGTTTTAACAAGCTTAGTGAGCTAATGTTCAGTGCCCGCCGGGCCACAAAGTTCTCTGTAAAGTGAAACTTCGCGACAGAGATTCTTGCAGTGCTGATTGTGTTGACATGATCTTCAAGCGGATCATTGAAGATACTATGTTGAAAACTAATGGAGAGTAAAGGAGCCCTGACGAATCCTAACTGATATGTAGAGCCACTTTCCAGTTGCGCCCTCTGTGAGTACCGCACTGGTCTCTTCGGCGTATTCCTACTGAATGGTGTTGATTAATTTGGTCCAGAGATCAAATTTCTTCATAACGGCCTGCAGCACCTCTGGACAGACTCTGAAGTCTGTGAAGACATGGTAGAACTCGTTCTGGTGTTGTAGGTGTTTTTGGCGAAGGATTACAGATCTGTTCGATGATACTTAAGCCTTTCAGATACATGTGTTGTAGGTGTTTTTGGCGAAGGATTACAGATCTGTTCGATGATACTTCAGCCTTTCAGATACAGCGGTGTCTGTCTGCAACAGTGAATCTATTCAGAATGACTATGAGCATTACGTTGCTTACATTCCTGATCTAACTAATCTTGCAGTTGTTCTGGCAGGGTTGAGGATTTTCTTTTTGGAAGTGTGACGATTTGTGATCGACACTTTTGGCGCTATCTACTGGCTTGTGGGCCAGATTTTATTGCAGATGGCAGTTAATATATCAGTTACTGCCCTTCCGCCATATTCAAGTGTTCTGCAGGGATGTTGTCAGTGCTTTCAGCCTTGTCATGTTTCAGCGACTTCACTGCCACTACGACTTCTTTCTGTATGAGTCCGTTAACGTCTTTGTCCCGAGTAATGCCGATTTTGAAATGCGTCGGTCAGTGTTCCACATCTTTAAATGCTTTTTTGTGTTGTTGTTATCAAGGTGTTTCTCAAAGTTCTCACTCTTGTTTTCATCCCGCTTAACATTCGCCGTAAGCATGCTCTGCTCTCCTCATTCCGTCCATCATTCATTTTCATCACATGTCCACTCCTCATTCCTCCTCGTCATTCATCACACTTGCGTTCTCCTTTTCTGTCCTGTCTGCCATTCATAGTCACCACGTTCTCCTGTTCTCATACCGTCCGCCATTTGCCATGCTTAAAGTTCATTTTGTCCAGGCCCATCATTCATTTGTCGTTCTGGCGTTCTCTTCTTCCCCTCCGGCCCATCATTGACTCTTCTCCAGTCGTTGTCGTCGTCTCCTCTTGACTGTCATTGTTCATTACGTTCTCCTTTTTTTTTTTTTTCTCCGGTCTACAGTTCATCGGCTTTACGTTTTGCACATCCGTTCCTCTCTATCATTCATCCTTCTCACGTTCTGCTCATGCCATCACGTCCATCATTCATCCTTCTTCAGGTGTCTTCCTCTAAAGTCTTGTTCCCCCTCTTCCTCCTCCTCCTCCTCCGCCTTCTCCTCCTCCTTTTACTCCTTGACATCATCATCCTCATCATCACCACCACCACCATCATCATCATCATCATCATCACCATCATCATCATCATCATCATCATCATCATCATCATCACCGTCATCATCATCGTCATCATCATCATCATCTCTGTCTGTCTGTCTGTCTGTCTCTCGCTCTTTCTCTCTTTCTTTCTAAGAGAGAGAGAGAGAGAGAGAGAGAGAGAGAGAGAGAGAGAGAGAGAGAGAGAGAGATTGAGATAGCGAGATTCAGAGAGAGAGAAGAGAGAGACAAACACCTACACACACATGCGCGCGCTCGAGCACGCACGCGCGCGCGCGCGCGCGCGCACACACACACACACACACACACACACACACATGCCACACGCGCGCGCGCGTGCACAAACAGTCACGCACACAAACACACACACACGCACACGCGCGCGCGCGCGCGCGCGCACACACACACACAACACACACACACACACACACACACACACACACACACTCTCTATCGGCCTATCATGAAAGTCAGCAATGAACACTCCCCCACATTTCACTTTCTAGTACAACTAGACAGTTCAAATTCATACCTAGTAAGACTTCTCGTTGTGAAAACAAGTTGACCAAGTAACGGTGTGTGTGTGTGTGTGTGTGTGTGTGAGAGAGAGAGAGAGAGAGAGAGAGAGAGAGAGAGAGAGAGAAAGAGAATGAGCTAAATATTATTCATTAGAATAAAACTTTACCAAAACATATATATATATATATATATATATATATATATATATATATATATATATACACTACATACATATATATATATATATGTATACATATATGATTATATATATGTGTGTGTGTGTGTGTGTGTGTGTGTGTGTGTGTGTGAGAGAGAGAGAGAGAGAGAGAGAGATCCATCATTAGTTCCTTTATTTATATATTAATGTATTTATCTAGTTTGGTAGTTTGATTTATCATTTGATTTAGTGTATTCGTTTATTCAATTTTTTTCATTATTTATTCATTTATTCATTTCATCTCTAAGCAATTTTTTGCAGCGTGTATGCCATGCCGTGTGGTAGCCACAGTATTACCAATGGAATGCTTTAGGCTTTCTGCGTTTACATCGATTATTGAAATGTTTTACATTAAAACTAATGGCACATGAAGTTGCAACAACAGATTTGTGTTTCTTTTCTCTCCCCCCAACTCCCCGCCCATTCCCCACTATGTTTTCAGACGACTTTGCTTTACAATCCTTTATGTTCTTTTCATTCTTTGATACACTGTTTGTGGCTTTTCTTTTCGTCCCCCCCCCCCTCCTTCATTCCTTCCTTTCTTTCGTACATTGCTGTTGACGGGACTATAATTTTAATCTTAATCTTAATCTTTCGTACATTCGCTTGTTCGTTCGTTTATTGTGTTTGTTTGTTTTATTTCCCGTGCGTTTGTTCGGTCACTCGGTCGCTCGTTCAGTCAGTCAGTTGATCTTTAAGTCATTCGTTCGTTAATTTGTTCGGTGGGTCGCTCATTCAGTCATTTATTCGTTCAGTCGATCGGTCGGTCGTTCAGACATTCATTCGGTCAGTCAGTCGTTGAGTCATTCTTTCGTACATTCCTTCGCTAGATCGCTCATTCAGTCGGTCGCTTAGTCATACGTTCTTTCAGTTGGTCAGTCAGTCGTTCAGTCTTTTAGTCGCTCGTTCATTCATCCGTTCTTCCAGTCGGTCACTCAGTCGTTCAGACATTCATTTGTTCAGTCGGACAGTCGATCGTTCAGTCATTCATTCCATCAGTCATTCATTCGTTCAGTCGATCGTTCAGTCATTCATTCGTTCAATCGGTCAATCGATCGTTCAGTCATTCATTCGTTTAGTCGGTCAATCGATCATACAGTCATTCATTCGTTCAGTCGGTCAATCGATCGTTCAGCCATTCATTCGTTTAGTCAGTCAATCGGTCAATTGACCATACAGTCATTTATTCGTTCAGTCGGTCAATCGATCGTTCAGTCATTCATTCGTTTAGTCGGTCAATCGATCGATCATTCATTCATTCGTTCAGTCGGTCAATCGATCGTTCATTCATTCATTCGTTCAGTCGGTCAATCGATCGTTCAGTCATTCATTGGTTCAGTCGGTCAATCGGTCAATCGATCATTCAGTCATTCATTCGTTTAGTCGGTCAATCGGTCAATCGATCGTTCATTCATTCATTCGTTTAGTCGGTCAATCGGTCGATCAATCGTTCAGTCGGTCAATCGATCGTTCAGTCATTCATTCGTTCAGTCGGTCAATCGATCGTTCAGTCATTCATTCGTTCAGTCGGTCAATCGATCGTTCAGTCATTCATTCGTTCAGTCGGTCAATCGATCGTTCAGTCATTCATTCGTTCAGTCGGTCAATCGATCGTTCAGTCATTCATTCGTTTAGTCGGTCAATCGATCATACAGTCATTCATTCGTTCAGTCGGTCAATCGATCGTTCAGTCATTCATTCGTTTAGTCAGTCAATCGTCAATTGACCACACAGTCATTTATTCGTTCAGTCGGTCAATCGATCGTTCAGTCATTCATTCGTTTAGTCGGTCAATCGATCGTTCATTCATTCATTCGTTCAGTCGGTCAATCGATCGTTCATTCATTCATTCGTTCAGTCGTCAATCGATCGTTCAGTCATTCATTGGTTCAGTCGGTCAATCGGTCAATCGATCATTCAGTCATTCATTCGTTCAGTCGGTCAATCGGTCAATCGATCGTTCATTCATTCATTCGTTTAGTCGGTCAATCGGTCGATCAATCGTTCAGTCGTCAATCGATCGTTCAGTCATTCATTCGTTTAGTCGGTGAATCGGTCAATCGATCGTTCAGTCATTCATTCGTTCAGTCGGTCAATCGATCGTTCAGTCATTCATTCGTTCAGTCGGTCAATCGATCGTTCAGTCATTCATTCGTTCAGTCGGTCAATCGATCGTTCAGTCATTCATTCGTTCAGTCGGTCAATCGATCGTACAGTCGCTCATTCGTTCAATCGGTCAATCGATCGTTCGGTCATTCATTCGTTCAGTCGGTCGTTCAGTCATTCATTCGGTCAGTCAGTCAGTCGTTCTATCGGTCAGTCAATCGTTCAGTCATGTATTCGCATTCGTTCTGTCGGTCAGTCGCTCATTCTTTCAGTGCGCCACTCGATCGTTCAGTCATTCATTCGTTTAGTCGGTGAATCGGTCAATCGATCGTTCAGTTATTCATTCGTTTAGTCGGTCAATCGGTCAATCAATCTTTCAGTCATTCATTCATTTAGTCGGTCAATCGATCGTTCAGTCATGCACTCGTTCAATCGGTCAATCGGCCGTTCATTCATTCATTCGTTCAGTCGGTCAATCGATCGTTCAGTCATTCATTCGTTTTGTCGGTCAATCGGTCAATCGATCGTTCATTCATTCATTCGTTTAGTCGGTCAATCGGTCAATCAATCGTTCAGTCGGTCAATCGATCGTTCAGTCATTCATTCGTTTAGTCGGTTAATCGATCGTTCAGTCATTCATTCGTTCAGTCGGTCAATCGATCGTTCAGTCATTCATTCGTTCAGTCGGTCAATCGATCGTTCAGTCATTCATTCGTTCAGTCGGTCAATCGATCGTACAGTCGCTCATTCGTTCAATCGGTCAATCGATCGTTCAGTCATTCATTCGTTCAGTCGGTCGTTCAGTCATTCATTCGGTCAGTCAGTCAGTCGTTCTGTCGGTCAGTCAATCGTTCAGTCATGTATTCGCATTCGTTCAGTCGGTCAGTCGCTCATTCTTTCAGTGCCCCACTCGATCGTTCAGTCATTCATTCGTTTAGTCGGTGAATCGGTCAATCGATCGTTCAGTTATTCATTCGTTTAGTCGGTCAATCAATCTTTCAGTCATTCATTCATTTAGTCGGTCAATCGATCGTTCAGTCATGCACTCGTTCAATCGGCCAATCGGCCGTTCAGTCATTCATTCGTTCAGTCGGTCAATCGATCGTTTAGTCATTCATTCGTTCAGTCGGTCAATCGATCGTTCATTCATTCATTCGTTCAGTCGGTCAATCGATCGTTCAGTCATTCATTCGTTCAGTCGGTCAATCGATCGTACAGTCGCTCATTCGTTCAATCGGTCAATCGATCGTTCGGTCATTCATTCGTTAAGTCGGTCTTTCAGCGATTCATTCGTTCAGTCGGTCGGTCCTTCAGTCATTTATTTTTGTTAGGTCGATCAGTCGATTGTTTAGTCATTGATTTGTTAAGTCAGTTGCGCAATCATTCATTCGTGCTGTCGGTGATTCATTCGTTCAGTCGGTCGTTCAATATTTCAGTCTGTCAGTCGATTGTTCAGCCATTCATACCTTCAGTCGGTCATTCATTCATTCGTTCAGTCGGTCGTTTAGTCATTCATTCGTTCAGTCGGTTCGTCCTGTGTTTGTTCAGCCGGTCAGTCAATCGTTGAGTCATTCATTCCTTAAGTCAGTCAATCTGTCGTTCAGTCATTCATTCGGTCAGTCAGACAGTCGTTCTGTCGGTCAGTCAATCGTTCAGTCATGTATTCGCATTCGTTCAGTCGGTCAGTCGCTCATTCTTTCAGTGCGCCACTCAATCGTTCAGTCATTCATTCGTTTAGTCGGTGAATCGGTCAATCGATCGTTCAGTCATTCATTCGTTTAGTCGGTCAATCGGTCAATCAATCGTTCAGTCATTCATTCGTTTAGTCGGTCAATCGATCGTTCAGTCATTCATTCGTTCAGTCGGTCAATCGATTGTTCAGTCATTCATTCGTTCAGTCGGTCAATCGGTCAATCGATCGTTCAGTCATTCATTCATTCAGTCGGTCAATCGATCGTTCAGTCATTCATTCGTTCAGTCGGTCAATCGATCGTTCAGTCGCTCATTCGTTCAATCGATCGTTCAGTCATTCATTCGTTTAGTCGGTCTTTAAGCGATTCATTCGTTCAGTCGGTCCTTCAGTCATTCACATTTTAGGTCGATCAGTCGATTGTTCAGTCATTGATTTGTTAATCAGTTGCGCAATCATTCATTCGTGCTGTCGGTCATTCATTCGTTCAGTCGGTCGTTCAATCATTCATTTTGTCAGTTGGTTGTTCAGTCATTCATACCTTCAGTCGGTCATTCATTCATTCGTTCAGTCGGTTCGTCCTGTATTGTCCAACCGGTCAGTTGATCGTTGAGTCATTCATTCCTTAAGTGAGTCAATCGGTCGTTCAGTCATTCATTCGGTCAGTCAGTCAGTCATTCTGTCGGTCAGTTATTCATTCTTTCAGTACGCCACTCGATCGTTCAGTCAGTCGTTCGTTCGGTCAGTCAGTCAATCGTTCATTCATTCATTCATTCAGTCAGTCAGTAAGTCAATCAGTCGTTCAGTCATCCATTTGTTCCGTCGGTCATTCAATCATTCATTCGTTCAGTCAGTAAGTCGATTGTTCAGTCCTTCATTCGTGTAGTCGGTCAGTCCTCATTCGTTAAGTCGGTCGTTTAGTCATTCATTCATTCAGCGGGTCAGTCTATGTATTTGTTCAGTCGGTCGTTCAGTCATTCATTCATTGAGTCCGTCATTCGTTCAGTAGGTCAGTCCATCGTTCAGTCATTCATTCGTACAGTCGGTCAATCGGTCGTTCAGTCATTCGTTCGGTCAGTCGATCGTTCAGTTATTCATTCGTTCAGTCGGTCAGTCATTCATTCAATCGATTTGTCAGTCTGTCATTCATTTGTTCAGTCGCACAGTCATTCGTTCGTTCGGTCGTTCGTTCGGTAGGTCAGTCGATCGTTCAGTCGTTCATTCGTTAAATCAGTCGGTCAGTCAGTCGTTCAATCATTCAGTTATCAGTATTCAGTCGGTCGTTCAGTCAGTCATTCGTTCAGTTAGTCATACAGTCATTTGTTCAGTCGGTCAATTGATCATTCAGTAATCATTCATTCAGTCGGGCAGTCGATCGTGCTGTCATTCATTCGCTGAGTCGGTCAGTGAGTCATTCGTTCAGTCAATCAGTCCATCGTGCAGTCATTCATTCGTTCAGTCGGTCAATCGGTTGTTGGGTCATTCATTCGTTCAGTCATTCATTCGTTCAGTTGATCGTTCAGTCAGTCATTCGTTCAGTCGGTCAATCGATCGTCCAGTCATTCATTCGTTCAGTCAGTCAATCGGTCAATCAATCGTTCAGTCATTCATTCGTTCAGTACGTCAATCGATCGTTCAGTCATTCATTCGTTCAGTCGGCCAATCGATCGTTCAGTCATTCATTCGTTCGGTCAATCAGTCATCCATTCGTTCAGTCGTTTAGTCAGTCAGTCGATCGGTCAGCCATTGATTCGTTCAGTGAGTCGGGCGCACGGTGAGCCACAGATGCAGGGGGTGACATAGGTGGGGGTACACGGGACACGGATGCCGGTCGTGACAAGGATGGGTGCATGTGGAAGGGGTTGGGCAAAACGAATAATTATGGGGTATGACGTATGAGGGGTATGACGTATGAGGGGTATGACGTATGAGGACACGTGGGACGCGGATGCAGGGCATTTCATGGGTACCGGGTTGCGGGATGCAGCGTGGCAACATGGTTGCAGGTTTTAAGGACGGGAATACAGCGTATAGCATAGGTGGGGTGGGGGCGGGGGAGGGCAACGGCGGTCACGGTTGCTGGGCGTCACGAGGGTGGGGTGACGGGGAGGAGATGCAGAGGCAGGGGGTAACATGGGCGGGGGTCCAGGGAGCGGGGGTTTCAGGGCTTGACTTGGGGGGGGGGGGGCATGGGAGGGGGGGGGGGGAATGAAGATGCAAGGCGTAATACGGGTGGGGGTACAGGGAGAGAGAATGCAGGGTGTAACATGGTTGGGAAATACAGGGAGCGCAGATTTCGTACAGTTTGATATTGGTGGTGGTAGGGAGGCGTGGATTTCAGATCATGACGTGGGTTAGGGGAGTGAGAGAGGGAGGGCGGGGGGGGGGGGGGGGGGGAGGAGAGCGGTTATGGTGGGAGGGGCACGGAGAGTTAATGGCGTGACATGAGTGGGGCTAATGGGGGGGGGGGGGGGGGGGGGGGGGGGAATGCGGATTCCGCGCCCGACCTGAGTGGGGAGTAAAGGAGGGGATGGGGGTGGGGGATGCAGATTTTATAGTATGGTATAGGCGGAGTAAGGGTAGGGAAGGCGTGATATGGGAAGGCGTACAATGTACACACTTTTCAGGGCGTGACATGGGTCACGGTACAGGGGACACGGATTTCAAGGCGTGACATGGGTCAAGGTACAGGGGACACGGATTTCAGGGTGTGACGTGGGTGGTACAGGGGACACGGATTTCAGGGCGTGACATGGGTCACGGTACAGGGGACACGGATTTCAGGGTGTGACATGGGTCAAGGTACAGGGGACACGGACTTCAGGACGTGACATGAGTCAAGGTACAGGGGACACGGATTTCAGGGCGTGACATGAGTCGAGGTACAGGGGACACGGATTTCAGGGCGTGACGTGGGTCAAGGTACAAGGGACATGGATTTCAGGGCGTAACATGGATCAAGGTACAAGGGACATGGATTTCAGGGCGTGACATGGGTCACGGTACAGGGGACACGGATTTCAGGGCGTGACATGGGTCACGGTACAGGGGACACGGATTTCAGGGCGTGACATGGGTCACGGTACAGGGGACACGGATTTCAGGGCGTGACATGGGTCACGGTACAGGGGACACGGATTTCAGGGCGTGACATGGGTCAAGGTACAGGGGACACGGATTTCAGGGCGTGACACGGATTTCAGGGCGTGACATGGGTTACGGTACAGGGGACACGGATTTCAGGGCGTGACATGGGTCAAGGTACAGGGGACACGGATTTCAGGGCGTGACATGGGTCAAGGTACAGGGGACACGGATTTCAGGGCGTGACATAGGTCAATGTATAGGGGACACGGATTTCAGGGCGTGACATGGGTCACGGTACAGGGGACACGGATTTCAGGGCGTGACATGGGTCACGGTACAGGGGACACGGATTTCAGGGCGTGACATAGGTCACGGTACAGGGGACACGGATTTCAGGGCGTGACATGGGTCAAGGTACAGGGGACATGGATTTCAGGGCGTGACATGAGTCAAGGTACAGGGGACACGGGATTTCAGGGCCTGACATGAGTCGAGGTACAGGGGACATGGATTTCAGGGCGTGACATGGGTCAATGTACAGGGGACACGGATTTCAGGGCGTGACATGGGTCACGGTACAGGGGATACGGATTTCAGGGCGTGACATGGGTCACGGTACAGTGGACACTTTTGTCGGGGCGTGACATGGGTCAAGGTACAGAGGACACGGATTTCAGGGCGTGACATGGGTCAAGGTACAGGGGACACGGATTTCAGGGCGTGACATGGGTCAAGGTACAGGGGACACGGATTTCAGGGCGTGACATGGGTCAATGTACAGTGGACACAGATTTCAGGACGTGACATGAGTCAAGGTACAGTGGACACGGATTTCAGGGTCTGACATGGGTCAAGGTACAGGGGTCACGGATTTCAGGGCGTGACATAAGTCAAGGTACAGGGGACACGGATTTCAGGGCGTGACATGAGTGGGGGAAGAGGGAGTGGAGATTTCGGGACATGACAAGGTGGGCGTACAGGGGGCATCGATGCAGGCTGTGACGGATGAGCATATTGGGAGCAGCTACGGCGTGGATACTGGGCATGACACGCGTGGGCATAATTGGGCAGAGGGGCAACGAAGCAGGGCGTGACATGGGTGCACATACTGGCACAGAGAGGGTACGACTATAGGGCGTGACATGGGTGCACATACTGGCACAGAGAGGGTACGACTATAGGGCGTGACATGGGTGGGCGTATTGGGGCAGAGGGGGCGTGGATAAAGGGCGTAACCTGGGTATATTATTGAGGCAGAGGGGGCGTGGATAAAGGGCGTAACCTGGGTATATTATTGGGGCAGAGTGGGCGTGGATAAAGGGCGTCACCTGGGTATATTATTGGGGCAGAGTGGGCGTGGGTAACGTGGGTATATTATTGGGGCAGAGGGGGCGTGGATAGAGGGCGTAACCTGGGTATATTATTGGGGCAGAGGGGGCGTGGATAAAGGGCGTAACGTGGGTATATTATTGAGGCAGAGGGGGCGTGGATAAAGGGCGTAACCTGGGTATATTATTGGGGCAGAGTGGGCGTGGATAAAGGGCGTAACCTGGGTATATTATTGGGGCAGAGGGGGCGTGGATAAAGGGCGTAACCTGGGTATATTATTGGGGCAGAGGGGGCGTGGATAAAGGGCGTAACGTGGGTGCCTTATTTGGGCAGAGGGGGCGTGGATAAAGGGCGTAACCTGGGTATATTATTGGGGCAGAGGGGGCGTGGATAAAGGGCGTAACGTGGGTGCCTTATTTGGGCAGAGTGGGCGTGGATAAAGGGTTTAACCTGGGTATAATATTGGGGCAGAGGGGGCGTGGATAAAGGGCGTAACGTGAGTATCTTAATGGGGCAGAGGGGGCGTGGATAAAGGGCGTAACGTGGGTATCTTAATGGGGCAGAGGGGGCGTGGATAACGGGCGTGTCGTGGGTATCTTAATGGGGCAGAGGGGGCTAGGATGAAGAGCGTAACGTGGGTGCCTTGTTGGGGCAGAGGGGGCGTAGATAAAGGGCGTGACGTGGGTATCTTAATGGGGCAGAGGGAGCGTGGATAAAGGGCGTGACGTGGGTATCTTAATGGGGCAGAGGGAGCGTGGATAAAGGGCGTGACGTGGGTATCTTAATGGGGCAGAGGGAGCGTGGATAAAGGGCGTGACGTGGGTATCTTAATGGGGCAGAGGGAGCGTGGATAAAGGGCGTGACGTGGGTATCTTAATGGGGCAGAGGGAGCGTGGATAAAGGGCGTGACGTGGGTGCCTTATTGGGGCGGGGGGGGGATAAAGGGCGTGACGTGGGTATCTTATTGGGGCAGAGGGGGCGTAGATAAAGGGCGTGACGTGGGTGCCTTATTGGGGCGGGGGGGGGGGGGGGGATAAAGGGCGTAACGTGGGTAACCTTATTTGGGCAGAGGGGGCGAGGATGAAGGGCGTGACATCATGTGTGTACTGGGACAGAGGGGACGCAGATGACGGGCGTGACACTGTGGATGTGTGGTGGCACAGGGGGCGTGGATGAAGGGCGTGACATAGTGTGTGTACTGGGACAGAGGGGACGCAGATGACAGGCGTGACATTGTGGATGTGTGGTGGCACAGGGGGCGTGGATGAAGGGCGTGACATAGTGTGTGTACTGGGACAGAGGGGACGCAGATGACAGGCGTGACACTGTGGATGTGTGGTGGCACAGGGGATGTGAGTAAAGGGCGTGGCATGGTGGGTGAATTGACATCGAGGGGAGGGATGGAGAGCGTGACGTGGGTGTCTTATTGAGATCGAGGGGATGAAGAGCGAGAGACGGTAGGCGTATTGCGCAGAGGGGGCGCAGATGAATGGCGTGACATGGGTGTCTTATCAGACGGGGGGGGGGGGGGGGGGGATAAAGGGCGTGACATGATGCCGTATTGGCGTATAGGGGGCGCGGATGAAGAGCGTGACATGGATGTCTTACCGGGACAGCGGGGACATTGATGAAAGGCGTGACATTGTGGGTGTGTTGGAGCAGAGGTGTTCAGATGCAAGGCGTGACATGGGTGGGCGTATTAGGGCAGAGGAGGGGGGGGGGGGGGTTCAGATGCAGGGTTTGACATGGGTGGGCGAAGAGGGTGGACGAGGATGCAGGACGTGGCATGGCTCGGCGAACTGGAGGGGGGGGGGGGGGGTAGTGCATGAAATGGATGCGTGTAAGGAAGGGAGGGGGGGGGGGGGGGGGGAGCGTGGATGCGCATGAGTGGGCGTACTGAGGAGGAGTTGGTATGTATGTAGAGAGTGACACGGGTGGGTGTATAAGGGGTGGGGGTGGGGGGGGGGCGGGAAGCACGGGTGCATGATGTGACATGCATGGATGAACAGTAGGGCGGGGCAGAGGGAAGAGAGGCACGTACGCAGGGCGCGACATGTATGGGCATACGTGGGAGGGGATGGATGGGGAGGAGCAAATGTAGGGAATACCATGGGTATGGCGTCGTGGATGCAGGTTGTTGCATGGATGGTGTGAGGGATTCGTGTATGCAGTGTACGACATGGTGGCGGGTATGGAGGACGTGGATACAGTGTATCATATCGCTGGCGGTACAGCAGGCGTGGATGCAAGACATGCCATGGGTGGTGGGGGAATGGGGGGAGGAGAGGGGAGGGGAGGTGCAAATACAGGACATGACATAGGGGGCTGCTGAAGGGGCGTGACATGGGTGAGCTCATTGGGACGGGGGGGGGGGGGGGGGGGGGGGAGGGGGGCTGATGAGGGTGTGACATGGGTGAGCTCTTTGGGACATAGGGGGCTGATGACGGGCGTGACATGGTGAGCTCATTGGGACATAGGGGGCTGATGACGGGCGTGACATGGGTGAGCTCATTGGGACATAGGGGGCTGATGAAGGGCGTGACATGGGTGAGCTCATTGGGACATAGGGGGCTGATGAAGGGCGTGACATGGGTGAGCTCATTGGGACATAGAGGGGCTGATGAAGGGCGTGACATGGGTGAGCTCATTGGGACATAGGGGGCTGATGAAGGGCGTGACATGGGTGAGGTCATTGGGACATAGGGGCTGATGAAGGGCGTGACATGGGTGAGCTCATTGGGACATAGGGGCTGATGAAGGGCGTGACATGGGTGAGTCATTGGGACATAGGGGGCTGATGAAGGGCGTGACATGGGTGAGCGCATTGGGACATAGAGGGGCTGATGAAGGGCGTGACATGGGTGAGCGCATTGGGACATAGGGGGCTGACAAACGGCGTGACATGGGTGAGCTCATTGGGACATAGAGGGGTTGATGAAGGGGGTGACATGGGTGAGCTCATTGGGACATAGGGGGCTGACAAACGGCGTGACATGGGTGAGCTCATTGGAACATAGGGGGCTGATGAAGGGCGTGACATGGGTGAGCTCATTGGGACATAGGAAGCTGATGAAGGGCGTGACATGGGTGAGTTTATTGGGACATAGGGGGCTGACGAAGGGCGTGACATGGGTGAGTTCATTGGGACATAGGAAGCTGATGAAGGGCGTGACATGGGTGAGCTCATTGGGACATAGGAAGCTGATGAAGGGCGTGACATGGGTGAGTTCATTGGGACATAGGGGGCTGACGAGGGCGTGACATGGGTGAGCTCATTGGAACATAGGGGGCTGACGAAGGGCGTGACGTTGGTGAGCGCATTGGTAGAGGGGCGGATGAAAGACGTGATGAAGTTGGGCGTGTTGGGGCGGATAAAGGGCAGGACGTGGGTGGTGTGTTGGGGCAGAGGGGGGGGGGGGGTGCGGTTTAAGGGCAGGACGCGGGTGGTACGGTGTGTTGGGGCGGGGGGGGGGGGGTGCGGTTTAAGGGCAGGACGTGGGTGGTGTGTTGGGGCAGGGGGGGGGGGGTGTGCGGTTTAAGGGCAGGACATGGGTGGTGTGTTGTGGCAGAGGGGGCGCGATTTAAGGGCAGGACGTGGGTGGTGTGTT
This sequence comes from Conus canariensis, assembly GCA_033310375.1. Lineage (NCBI taxonomy): Eukaryota > Metazoa > Mollusca > Gastropoda > Neogastropoda > Conidae > Conus > Conus canariensis. Next base: position 14,137,088 of record CM065738.1, read on the forward strand.
GGGGCAGAGGGGGCGCGATTTAAGGGCAGGACGTGGGTGGTGC
>CM065738.1:14144630-14149630 GCA_033310375.1 Conus canariensis
TTTCTCAGTTATGTCAGTGCGAAACAATCTCAAGTCCCTGGATACTCTGGATGTAGCTCTGAACTTTTGTGTCACTCGAGAAAATAATATGAGTGTATGTATGTATGTTTTGAAATACCAGCAACATAATCAAATGAAATCAGAACAGATTATACGAAAAATTAATTTGGGTTAGTATATTTTCTGCCATTTTTAAGTAAGACCAGTGCATTTGTGCAGAACATCTGAGTGAAAATGAAGTGAAGGTCTTTCAGAGAAAATGTCAAAGTAGAATATTGATAACGGAATCGTAGGTTTTGAATTACATTTTTGAATACCAGCAACATAATCAAATCAAATCATAGACTATAGAAAAAAGTGAGCTTGGGTAATTTTGCCAACGTTAATTAAGTGCAATATAATTTTTTAGTGAACGTTTGAATATAAACGAAGTCATGAACTTTATGAGAAAATGTTAAAGAAGAATTTTCTCGAAAGTTCTGAATTAATTTTGGGCTGAAGAAAAATCTTCAACAATACAAATGCAAAACTTGTAAAAGACTCACATTCATTCCATTCCATTTATTGTTTAGTTATTTTATAGAAGGCTACACGTTATGTACACAAATGTAGAATGAATACATTAAAACCAGCACTGCAAATAACCTTGTAACAATTGTCCCGTCTTCACAAAATAGACAAAACTGCCATCAACTTGGAATGAATCAGTAAAATTGATGCAGAAGTAGATATGTAACAAAAGACACACACACACACGCACGCACGCACGCACGCACGCACGCACGCACACACACACACACACACACACACACACACACACACACACACACACACACACACACACACCTGTCTCTGTTATTGCACAAAATGTGACAGCTACACAATGTTACTCTCTGTCATATATCATATTCGTACTGTAGTATCACTCTTGATTTCCGGGAATATAACATGTTTCAGGGGGAAACACTTTATTATATGTATATGGTCAAGTGTATGTATCACAGTCGTTTCGTCAGGTTACTTTAACGTAAAACACGGACCGAGCAAATGTATTGTATCCTCTCTTCATCCAAACTTCAACCATCATTGAAGCTCTGAAAACCAGCCAAGCAACTACAGTTTGCCTTTGACACCTCTATAAAGTATCAAATGGGTTTCGTCTTTCAATAAACTCGGAGCATGCCAGCAGCATTGATGAGGAATATTCAGAGGTCGTCTTCGATGATATCAAGCCGATTTCCAGCTAAACTAGGAAGTCCAGTTTGATAGCTACACCAAACATTCACGTCATCTCAGCCTAACTCAACATCCTCTCTCTCTCTCTCTCTCTCTCTCTCTCTCTCTCTCTCTCTCTCTCTCTCTCTCTCCTCTGTGTGTGTGTGTGTGTGTGTGTGTGTGTGTGTGTGTGTGTGTGTGTGTGTGTGTGTGTGTGCGTGCGCGCGTTCTTCTCACGATAGAACATTTGAAGATGATTACTGCAAAAGGGAGGGACAAAAATAATAATGATGATGATGAGGAGGAGGAGGATGATGATAACGATGATGATAATGGTGATGATGATGATGATGATGATGATGATGATGACGATGATGGTGATGACGATGATGGTGATGATAATAATGGCAACAAGGACAACTACAAAAAGAACAAAACAATAATGATAATGATAATAATAATGATGATGAAAATAATGATAATAATGATACTGAAAATAACTACAAATATGATAGCAATAATGACATGATAATGATCATAATTTTGATAATAACAATAATGATGATGATGATGATGATGACCATCATCATCATTGTATAATAATAGCAATAATTATTATTAGTATTATTGATGCTATTATGATGATGACAATGATAATAATGATAATAGAAATAATAATAACAGCAACAACAACATTATGAAGAAGAAGAAGAAGAATGATGACATTAACAACAATAATGATGATGATGATACTATACTACTACTACTGATAATAATGATGATAATAATAATAATAATAATATAACAATAATGATGATGAATATGATGATGATAACAATAACGATAATAATGATAATAATAATAATGATAATAACAATAGCAATAGTAGTAATAATAATAATAGTAATAATGGTGGTGGAGGTGGTGGTGATGATGATGAGGATCATGATCATGATAATAATAATAATGGTTGTGGTAATGATAGTGGTGATGATGATTCAAAAGTAAACGTGGTGTGCACAAAGATAAATATGGAAGAACATTGAATCATATACTGAGGTCTTTTAGGGCGTTAGCGAGCGCACGCACACACACACACACACACACACACACACACACACACACACACACACACACACACACGCACGCACACACACACATGCATACACACACACGCACGCACACACACACACACACACACACACACACACACACACACACACACACACACACACACATACACACACACATGCACACACACACACACACACACACACACACACACACTCTCTCTCTCTCTCTCTCTCTCTCTCACACACACACACACACACACACACGCACGCACGCACGCACGCACGCACGCACGCACGCACGTACACACACACACACACACACACACACACACACACACACACACACACACACACACACAGAGGGAAAGAAATCAGGGAGCCGGAATAGCTCAGTTAGTAGAGCGCCTGACTCGTAATCTTGGTGATCCTGGGGTTGCGGGTTCGAATCTCCGCCGGGGCGTTTCGGTACAGGGGGATTTTTCCCTCGGAGTTAACATTAGTTCTGACTCCATTTCCCATACAGTCCTTCGAATGAGACTATAAACCGAGGTTCCGTGTGTGAACGCACGCATAATATCTTGCACACACGTAAAATCCCATCACCAACTTTCGGAAGAGTAGGCTAGTTTGGCCGTTGGTATGGATGACACGTTACACACAGCATGCACCCTGAGTAAGAAATGGAAAGAATGAAGGAAGTAAAGAAACTGAGTGAACGATATTGAACGATATTGACTGGATGACACGGGAAACGACTGAATGAAGCGCCAGCTGGCAGCTCTTCAGTCGGCACTACCCAGGTAGGCAGCCCGTTGTGTAAGCGAGTGTTGATTGTAAAGCGCTTAGAGCTTGGTCTCTAGCCGAGAATAGGCGCTATATAAGTATTCATCATTTATTATTATTATTATTATTATTATTATTATTATAAAGATGGGTGTGCTGGTACGTTCGTTTGACAATTTATTCGCTCCGATCATAAGTTAGGGAACTGAATGTGACTTCTTTAGAATACCATGATAATAACGTATGACAAGCCTTCCTCGTCAACACCGTTCAACTAGTTCGGTGCCTTTCTCTCTTCCGGATACTCAGCACAGAATGTCAGTAGGAAGTTTAGCAGAAGTTTGCTAGAATTACATAAAACAGCAATGAAATAATCTGTATTGACAGAGCAGTGCAGATGTCCCATCTCTTTCAGCCACTATAACATGCCAGGTAATGTTGTGTGGGGTCTCTATAACTGAATCAAATGAAGATAACTACCTGTAACAAGCCCATCATGATATGTTAAGGACGGAACCGCGAAGCAAGGTTCGCTGGATAAACTTAGTTATGCCTCTGCTGCTGTCAAGAGGTTTGGGGCATGACTGGGAAACCAGGGCACACTCAATGCGGGGTGACATAAGAATTCAATTAGAACTAAACGACAGAAATCACGCATTCAGTCCTGGCAACACACATACACACACCGCGCGCGCGGCGCGCGCGCGCGCGCGCGACTTCTGCATGACTTTCATTTTACAACAAAACTGTAAACTCGTATACTCTCCAACCATACTAAAAAAACGAGAGAGAGAGAGAGAGAGAGAGAGAGAGAGAGAGAGAGAGAGAAACACACAAACATGCTAAGCGTAGAACAGCCCTATTTTGTCTGCGATTATGTGCACATAAACTTGAAATCGAAATGGGGCGTAACTACATGCAAAAACGGCTTTACATTATTATCATGTGAAGACGTGCAGGGTAAAACTACAGTTTCTTGTTAAATGTTCCACACATGGTAAATAGAGATTTTGTCTCCTTCCTTATTTTAATGCACAATTTCATTGCGAGTGCTCAACAGGATTACTGAATACTCCTGGCAACAGAACGCCTTCTTCTATACTAAGGTCAAGTTATTTTCAGCCTGAATTGGCAGATTTTGTTTTACATGAATGTTGAACAGTTTGCAGGAAATCAGGGTGTTTTTAGTCCCCATACATTTTTGTGGACACGTGTGTTGCTAGCTCGCTTTATCTTAATCTTTTTTTTTTTTTTGTTCACTTTCCTACTTTATATATTGTGCATACAATTTTTATTAATGGATTTTACGACAAATAAATGAATGTGACTCTAAGAGAGAGAGAGAGAGAGAGAGAGAGAGAGAGAGAGAGAGAGAGAGAGAGAGAGAGATTTACTTTTCACTCGAGCAATGACTCCATCGCTCTTTCAAACAGTTTTCGAGGGCATTTGTCCACGTAGCAGTGTGGTGTTGTTTGGGGAAGGATGTTAAGAAGCTTCATCAGTAACTCTGAAAGTGTCTGAGGATCCCAATGTTCAAAGACTCGGCTTCCCAACCAACAGGCACAAAGTCCCACAGCCAGCCAAAGGTTCAAAGAGCCGCTGTGTCTACCTGACGCCTGGAGCTATGGCTGACACCTCCACTGCTGAGACAGCAGAAAGGCGGAGTGTGGGATGGAGAAGGGAGTGTGAAGGTGGTGTTGGAGGGGGAAGGTAGGGGGTGGGCTGGGAGGGGAGACAAACAAGGGCATTATGTGCACATAAACTTGAAATCGAAATGGGACGTAACTACATTGTTCTAATGCAAGAACGGCTTTGTAAATCATGTGAAGACGTTGAAGGCAAACTACATCTTCTTGTTAAATGTTCCACACATGATAAATAGAGATTTTGTCTTCTGCCTTCTTTTAACGCGCAATTTCATTGTGAATG
>CM065738.1:14156080-14171080 GCA_033310375.1 Conus canariensis
GTCCGAATTTCTGACATTTTAAAACAGCGCATGGGTTGAAGGAATGAAGAACATCCACCTTGACATTTTCGTAGAAGATTTTCACATCTACTGGAATCTGTGCCATGCCAAACGTCAGGATATAGTAAAATGTGGGCATCCTTTCTCCTTTTCGGAAAGCGGAAAGACGCCGCACATCCGAAAACTCCCTGCTCCGCCAAATAATCCTTCAGTTCAGCCTCTGAGGCGTCTTTCAAGACATCTCTAAGGTGTCTTGAACCACTGCAACGTATCACTCCCTTGCAGGAGTTCAACGTACGATGGCCGACACCTTAACCAAGACCCTCCCTGCTTCCGAATCTTTGCCTTCGTACCATCTGCCTTTTTAAGCTGGGATGATGAATGTTCGGTCGGGCATTTTACAAGGTATGTCCCGTCTTTTTGTTTTTTACTTCTGAGTAAGACTTTGATAACACCCTCCAACCATTTCTGAAACAGAAATGCACTGAGACCCTGGAAGCCATCCACTACCAGGAATCTCAGCCACATTTCCTTCTGCTTGGCCACAAACCTGACTTCTTCCTCAGAATCCGAATCATATTCTCTCAGACGTTTGGAATGACTGTTTTGATTGCTCATAAGGCGTAGGCTCAATGATGGCAGGAATTCAACAGTCACCCTAGGAGAGCTGCCATGCTAGGGAAGGGACAATGGATGGCCCTATGAAGGACATGCGAAGATGAACTCGTAGGACGTCCGTCTGCCTGATACCGTCCCACAAAACCAGACAGGACTGCTGTAGCGACTCACTAACCAGAGCCATTCATCTTTCGGCCAGTGTCAGCACCTTAGATTGCGAGTGACTTAGGGCCACCACTCCGGCAGGTCTCAGAAAAAGAAGCATTGAAAAGGAAGACTGGAAAAAATAGATGAAAAGAACAGATTGAAGAACCGGGAAGGAAGAAACAAGACGACATAGAAGCGGCAGATGATGTGGGGAGACTTTATGGGTGAAAAAGAGGTAGCAAAAGACACGGTAGGCAGAACAGTAGAAAAGACAAGAAAAAGGGGTGGGGGCACAGGTTGGTCAAGAAACACCCCCGCCACGAGAAGGCCGGCCCATGGGGGCAAACAAATGTGCTGCTCCAAATTTACTTTTCATCATATAATTGCAGATTTGGAGGTAAAGATGCGCTGTTGTTATTCGTCACAGCTCCGCCGAAAGACCTCACAGAACTAATGAAGACTGACACCACTGTTAAATGACACACCCCTCCAGCCACCCTTCTAGGAAAACAAGCTCTACATTCAATTACTAAAAGAAGTCTCAAAACAAGATCACACATATTAGCAGAGCGAAAACAGGTGTGCAGTTCAAGCTCCTTTTAGGTGATGAAAACAGACCTCCTTATCATACTACCAATTCTAAAATTAACAGAGATGCCAGACTGGATCGTACCAGGTCTTCATACACATATTCCAGATGTTCACAAAGTTTGTTTTTTGTTGTTGTCAGAGCTCTCGCTTATTTCTCAATGTTCAGTCATGAAACGTACAGACTGTTCTACCAATTTGTGAATGTCTGTGCATTTTTAAAGCCAATACGTGGACATGTATGGTGGTTTTGAGGGGCTTGGTAGTGAGAAGTATGGAATCATTGTTCTGTATATCTTTGGTCCACCAGTATTTAAAAACAAAACAACAAGCAAAAGAAAGCACAAGCAAGTAAAACAAAAAAAGTTACAACAAAGAATACGTCCATATTTTAAATCCTTCTATTGGGAGATCACTACTATGTCCATCCACTGATAGTTTCCATGACCTGATCAACTTTTAAAACTTTGGCACACGCCAGTGGCGAAGATGTGAAGGGGAAACCAAACGTTATGAGAAAAGGGCCATCAGAGTTTAACATCGAAATGTGAACAATATTTTAAAACATCTGCAAAATTCTTATAAAAAACATTTTGTATTAATCTGCGGAAATCTTAATATCTTGCTTTAAAACATGGACAGATAAAACGATATTTTGGTCGAAGAAATTTCGTCTACCACATAAACGACAGAATATCTAGAGAGAGCTGCGATCTGTGGTAAATTCCAAACATTATTTCTAAAAGCCCATTAAGACAAAAAATCTGACTGCTTTACTGCAGGGATGCACACCCTTGAGAACAAAAAGGACAAAGATCAATGCCATGATGGTTATAAATACCCGTTACACACCCTTTTGATAATCTTTATTGTCGAAACAGTATGACTGATGTTCCAAGTACCTACTTAATTGGGGAACAAAATGATGATGGTTATAAATACCCGTTACACACCCTTTTGATAATCTTTATTGTCGAAAACAGTATGACTGATGTTCCAAGTACCTACTTAATTGGGGAACAAAATGAAAATGTAACAGTTCTGCTACTATTACGACATTTGAATTAACTACTTTAACAAGTAGTGTCGCACCTTCTCTCTGGTCTGCGATCCTGGTGGTCGTCTGGCAGACTTGCACCACTTCCTGTTTGGTCCTGCCACAAAAAAACTGTGTTGAAATACTTACGAAGAAACTTCTAACTAAACATCAAGAAAGAAGACATTAACACCTATGAATATCTATATTCCAGAAAAGGATGCATTAAACCCTAAGAAAGGAGAAGTCGACGTACGACGACGTAATTCTGTAAGAAAGAAAATATGTTTAACTTTAACTATGCCTTTCCTGAAGCGTCTCGTCTGGTACCACTGTTCTGTACCTTTGGTCCGCAGACAACTGTCTCAGAAACCAGAGCAGTCATGTGTCACACAGGAAGGCAGTGGCACTGTGCCTTATGAACTACAGCTCTGACACCTCCAGGGTCCCCACACCCTGATACGCTCCCACACGCAGGAGCTGGTCAAGCTGATGCCACCGCAAAATGGATCTCATGGTAAGGCCATTCCGATCCATTCTGACCGTTTTTTCCAACTACGCGACGCTAAAATTTCTTATCCACACAGAAGTTCAACACCGCAGCATCGTGCACACTTTCAGTCTTGCCAGGAACTAAATGATGCACTGGAACGGACCTCCCTCTAACCCCTAACACCTCCCCCCCCCCAAAGCTACTAAAGCCTAGCCAAAGCCACCATTCTGCACCAGACCCCCTGTCCTAACAACCCACCATCCAAGGTGACAAGCCACCTGGGAGTCGAAGTTTCTGAACACCTTCTATTGTATCCCACAGAGAGATGTAGTCAAAGAAGGCACCATACACCATGGTTCCTGCTTACAGAAGACCCCCACCAATCCATGACAGACTGTGAGGCAACAGAATGTAGAGATCTCCACAAAACGTGGCAACGACAAACTGAAAATGAAACTCTTCACGCATCAAATGAAAGTGACCACTGCCAGAGAGCCTCTTCAAGACTTTCTACAGACCTCGGTACAAGCACCAAGGCGAAGTGCTGGACAATAAAACACCCTAGGTCTGAACGTTGGACACGCATATTTCAGTTCAGACCTCAACACACACGGCCAAACAGGCCTTAGTGTAAAATACCAGAGTCCCCACTCTTGTGAACCTCGGTTTAGTCTCATTCAAAGGACTGTAAGGGAGATGGAGTCAGAACCAATGTCAACTCCGAGTGAAAAATCCCCCTGTACCGAAACGGCCTGGCGGAGATTCAAACCTGCAACCCCAGGATCACCAAGATTACGAGTTCGGCGCTCTACCACTGAGCTATTCAACCCTCTGATATGGTGTGGTGTTTCGTCGTGTGTTGTGTTCCGGTCTGGTGGAGATGTGGTAGTGGTGTGGTGAGGGTGGTGTGTGTGTGTGTGTGTGTGTGTGTGTGTGTGTGTGTGTGTGTGTGTGTGTGTGTGTGTGTGTGTGGTGGGTGGGGGGGGTGGTGTTATGTTGTGGTCGGGGTGTAATTTGGGTGGGTTGTGTTGTGGTGGGGAAAAGAAGAGGGCACTGAATCCTTAAAATGAAGAAAGACTAAACACTGTGGAATAAAGAAGGCACTAAGTACTGCGGACGTTGTGGGCCTAAAGCCTGGGAAAGAAGGCATCGAACCCTGCATCTAAATACACATTTTCATTTAACGAACACTCTCACATACGGAATCAATGCCCTGATCATTGTAATTTACACCAGCAATGAGTCGGAAAAAAAAACAAATGCGCTGCTTCAAATTTCCTTTTCATCATATAAGTGCAGATTTGGAGGTAAAGATGCGCTGTTGTTATTCTTCACAGCTCTGCCGAAAGACCTCACAGAACTAATGAAGACTGACACCACTGTTAAATGACACACCCCTCCAGCCACCCTTCTAGGAAAACAAGCTCTACATTCAATTACTAAAAGAAGTCTCAAAACCAGATCACACATATTAGCAGGGAGAAAACAGATGTGCAGTTCAAGCTCCTTTTAGGTGATGAAAACAGACCTCCTTATCATACTACTGATTCTAAAATTAACAGAGATGCCAGACTGGATCGTACCAGGTCTTCATACACATATTCCAGATGTTCACAAAGTTTGTTTTTTGTTGTTGTCAGTGCTCTCGCTTATTTCTCAATGTTCAGTCATGAAACGTACAGACTGTTCTACCAATTTGTGAATGTCTGTGCATGTTAAAGCCAATGTATGGTGGTTTTGAGGGGCTTGGTAGTGAGAAGTATGGAATCATTGTTCTGTATATCTTTGGTCCACCAGTAATTAAAACAAAATAACGAGCAAAAGAAAGCACAAGCAAGTAAACAAAAAAGTTAAAAACAAAGAATACGTTCATGTTTTAAATCCTTCTATTGGGAGATCGCTACTATGTCCATCCACTGACAGTTCCCATGACCTGACCAACTGTTAAAACTTTGGCACACGCCAGTGGCGAAGATGTGAAGGGGAAACCAAACGTTATGAGAAAAGGGCCATCAGAGTTTAACATCGAAATGTGAACAATATCTTAACATCTGTAAAATTCTTATAAAAAATATTTTGTATTAATCTGCGGAAATCTTAATATCTTGCTTTAAAACATGGACAGTTAAAACGATATTTTGGTCGAAGAAATTTCGTCTACCACACAAACGAAAGAATATCTAGAGAGAGCTGGGATCTGTGGTAAATTCCAAACATTATTTCTAAAAACCTATTATTCCATCTGCAAGCAAGTCTGATTCATTCAATTCGTCAAAACTAACTAATTTTAAAAACATTGTTAGTTTGTGCTTTTTCCATATGACTATATATTGTTTTACGCTATGTATTATGAGGAACCGAGTGAAAGCTTGCTGTTTTCTGCAATGTGTGTGAGTGTGTGTGAGTGTGCGAGTGCGTGTGCGTATGTGTGCGTGCGCGTGTATGCGCGCACGCATGCTTGCCTGCCTGTCAATGCATGCAGTAATGAGCTTTTACTATGGTGACGAGATGTGCATTTAGAGGAGACGTCATAACAATATATGTGTTCTCTTTAGCTTTCACCCCCAGGTTAAAACAAACAAAAAAAATCGAACAAATGGTGTGTGCGTGTGTTGCGGGTCAGGGTGGGGGTGGGGGTGGGTGTCTGAGGGTTTCCGCTTAGTTTAAACTTCCAGTCTTGACACGTGTGGACAAGAAATCAGCTCCGTTTGTCAGCTTACCGCACGGATGCAGGTTCCCAGAGAAAAGTAAAAGCAGCAGAAAATCAAAGAGGCTCACAGTATTAAGAACAACTAGTGTTTCAACCACCGTTTCTTCTAAGGTACGTCACACGATACACTCAGCTCAGAATGCCAGACGTTCAAGCCGACACACTGCCGACACCGCCGATTTCTTAACTGGTGCTCAAAATTAATTATCAGCTAGAACCACCTTCTTGATTTCTGCCGCCTGTTTCTTTCAGTCTACTATACTGGGCCCAATGGTAAAGTAGCGGTGGAATGGGTCGACCTAAAATACACTTTTTATCATGCAACTCGTAGGAATTTGGGTCCGGCCGGTGCAGTTCTCTTCTGCCATTTGATCGTCGAGCCAGAAATAATCACCTGCGTACCAGCAGACCTGATCTTTAGCTCATGATGCTAAATGCAGACAAAGCCTTTCACCATGCCAATGCATGCCAAGAAATGCTTTTAAAGCACAAAATAGTTTGGAATTGTTACTTATCATCGAATGTCAGATGAAGACTCTGATCAGGGTCACACACAGCTACAGAGGAAAACTGAAACTATGCAGGACCCTTAAAGGCAATGCAAACTGTACCTCGTGTCTTAAAATTTTGTCTTTCCTACCCAATGGTCTACGCTAAATGCTGTCCGTAAGGTAGAACAACGCACATGAAAGAGGCACAATACAATAAAATTTTTCGGAGATCCTGTTCTGCCATATCTCAGACATATTTCATTGTTCAAGAAAACTGAAATATATTTTTTTTCTAATCCATGCGTATAGAAGTCGAAAGACATATCCCATTCCTTGGTAAGGAAACCCCCCAGCATAGATAATGGGACGTTCGAATTTTAAGAAATGTGTGTTTTAACCTGGGGGTGAAAGCTAAAGAGTTTTGTATCATTTTCTTAATGGCATCAACGTCCAAAAGTAGTATGTACCATTCCATCTCTGCAGCTCCAGCCTGAAATATCCCCCACCTACACACACCCATACCACCCTACCTCCCTCTGTTTACCTCAGACATAGGTTGCAGCTATCATCATCTTCCCTTTTCCTACACTCTCTGAGTCTCTCCATTTGCTACATCAATCGACTTACTCCCCCCTCCCCCTGCCCTAGTAATGATGTGTGTAGGGGTGTTGGTGGATATGGCGGTTGCTGGGGGTGGAGGTGGGGGTAACCAATGAATAAGGCTGATATTACAAATGGAACACACACACACACACACACACACACACACACACACACACACCACACACACACACTCACACATAATAAATAGAATGCTGGCTCCTTTATCGTTGGTCGTGAAAGGGGGGGGGGGGGTGGGGGGGGGGAGAGAGAGAGAGAGAGAGAGATTGTGTATAGGTGTGAATATGTTGCCCCTCCCCCTCCCCCAGTTAGTACGTAAACCCATCCCCTTCTTCCCTCCACCCTCATAGCATCTACACCTTAAAGTAACATGTACCAACCCACCACTTCTATCTCAGCCCATAATATCCTCCCACCACACACACACATACTACCTTATCTCCCACTATTCACCTCACACAACTTATAGCTATCTTATTTATGCATTTATTATCATTATTATTATTTTATTTTTTTTTTAATTATTATTATTATTATTTTTTTTTACTGATTTTTTAATTTATTATTATTTTTAATGTTTCATTTATTTATTTATTTGATTATTATAAAAATTGTATTTTCTAAATATATTTCTGGATCATGCTGTCATTACCTTAACCTTCACTATCGTTGTTAGCAGTATCATTCAGTAATACTATTGCTAGTATTGATACTACCACTGGCATTGACATCACCATCGCCTTCGCCTCTGGGACTGTTGCCACGGCAACCCTGCTGTTTAAGAATCCTCTAACCCACTCTCCTTTCTCCCATACCCATACTTATTGACACAGATTGGTAGTAATCTTGTCCCTTTTTTTTTTTTTTTTCTCAGTATTTTGACCATTATTAGTATTCCTATCAGTAATATTATTATCTTCATTACGACTTTGACTCGCTCACTATTTCCCTTCCAACAGCCTCGTTCTCATTCAACGCCTTCTTCCTTGCGCTGAACCCTACCAAGTGATCTGAAGCGATCAAAGCTAAGTGAATTTTCATTGTTTTATTCGTTAATGTCTCACCTGATGAAGACCTAAGAGGTCGAAACTAGTTGTGTTTCGTCTTGTGACTCGTTTGTCCACGTTCTCTGGGCGGTTCGCTAACATTTATTTAAGATACAAAACGAGACCAGACGGTTTGGGTCAATTTCTGAATTTCGGATCTCTCTCTCTCTCTCTCTCTCTCTCTCTCTCTCTCTCTCTCTCTCTCTCTCTCTCTCTCTCGTGCGTGCGTGCGTGCATGTGTAGTGCGCACGCGCGCGCTTGTGTGCAGATATCATATTAAAAAAAAATCATGACCAATGGCGCGTATGGCTGTGTGTGGCTCTCATATCCCTTCACTTCCAGCCATCTGTGAGGATCGCACTAAAACTTCAACAGTGGTGTGTTAAAGTTGTGCATCACAGAACTGGGAGCAGTACTTTTGATAAAGTAAAAAGAAGAAAGAAAACATAACCATGAGCCTTTTGGTGTCATTTGTTTGATAAACTCACTCACAGACACTGGCGCCCACATACACAGCAGAGCGGACGAACGACAGGGGAGGGGAAGGGAGGGGGCAGAGGGGGGTTCTGAATTTCCCTCCCCTGGATGGTCAAAATTGCATTTCGCCATGTTGCCCCTCTCCCTTTCCCCCATTCCCTACCCTGGGGAGGGACCCCCAGACCCCCTCTGAAAAGCCACTTCTGATGTGTGAATTATCCAAGGGGTGGCGTTTCTTTCGTAAACGGAGACGCCACTACCACCACCACCACCCTCACTTTAACAACAAAACAAAGGACAGAAGAGGCCCCCTGTACCCCCCCCCCCCCCCCCCCCCGCACCACCACATCTCCCTCTCGATTTAAAAGTAGTTTGGAAAAGAACACTCAACCATTCCCGAGCCCTTCTCCACCCATACCTCAGCTCTTACCAAATTTCCGCCGTATTTGCTCTACTTGTAGTTTCGATTCATGCTGATGCCTGGGCACGTTTTCTCCCTTCTCCCACTGAGGGAGGTGGACCCCCCAGACCTCACGCTCACCTCTCTGGAACCCCCCCCCCCCCTTCTCTTTTAATTGATCCGGGTCTACACACACACACACACACACACACACACACACACACACAACACACACACACGCACACACACACACACACACACACACACACACACACACACACACACACACACACACACACACACACACCGCTCAGTTCGCACCTGCACCTTCGTCTAGGGGGTTCTCCGTGTTGTCGGCTCTGGTCCTGGCTGAGGTCTCTGCGGGCGGCAGTGCTCCCTCCTCCCAGCGGTCCTCTCTTCCCTGGCATGTCCTCTCCTTTCTGGTGCCTGTCGCTCTTCGTAGCCGTCATCCTGGTTCCCCGTCTGGAATAAAAATCCCTCCATGATTTCTTTTTCTCGCTCATATCCCATCGTTTAAGCAATCGTGAAAACGTACAATTTCTATTTCAGTTTGTACAAGTGAAGTGACATATTAATTTTATGAATGAGACCTACCTTACGCAACAAAATGTTTAGAATGGAATCTAATCCGAAACGAGAAACAGACATTTTGTTTTTGTTTTTGCATTGAATTGCTTGGCAATACCCGTCCCCGGAAAAAAAGGACAAACTGTTGACGAAAAAAAAAATTTCTGAATTATTTGTTTATCTTTCTGTCGAGAGCTTGTCTTCTCTTACGGGGAGTAAATGTGCATACACCCATTCTTCACGGCTTTTGGCTCATTTGGATATGGACCGCCCCGGCCTCACCTGCACCTCCGTCTAGGGGGTTCTCCGTGTTGTCGGCTCTGGCCCTGGTGGAGGTCTCTGCGAGCGGCAGTGCTCCCTCCTCCCAGCGGCTCTCTCTCCCCTGGCATGTCCTCTCCTTTCTGGTGCCTGTCGCTCTTCGTAGCGGTCGCCCTTGTTCCCCGTTGGAATAAAACCCTCAGATTCTTTTTCTCGCTATATTCCTCGTTTAAACATCGTGTAACGTACAATTTTTGTTGCACCGGTGTACCGAACATGAGAAGCTGGGTGGTTTTTCGTTCTTCTTCTTGTCCTAAATGTTATCTGCTTTTGCCTGAAGAAGACCCAAGAGGTCGAAATGCATTTTGTCTTGTCCTGTACTTTGTTGGTCTGTCTCCTTGGCGGTAACTAACCCCCTCTCTTTCTAAATTTTGGTTCATTTTCCGCTCTCAGTCACTCCGTTTTGAAACCTATTTACTGATCTTTCTGTCTAGAGCTTGTCTTCTTTTACGGGGAGTAAATTTGGATGTAGCCAATTCTTCAAGGCTTTAGGCTTATTTGTGCGAGTTGTCTCCTAGTTTCTTTTTCAGAATGATCTGGTGTCTGGGGCAGAACGGGATATGGACATGTGAGCATGTCGAATGTCTCTCCGCCTGTACAAAGTACCTTAAGGAGATCGCCCTCACACTGACGTCACGAAGTCTGATCAGCCTCTGCAGAGGGGTGCCGTAGTCAAATGGTTAGAGCATGCGCCCGCGGAGGCGACGGCTGTGAGTTCGAACCACACATGGAGTCGGATTTTTTCGACTCGAAAACCCTCTGTACGCAGCAGTAAACGGATACCCGGTTCACTTTAGAGAAGGTTAGAGACGGTGAAAGACCAAAGATAGGCTCCGCCTTCCAACATGCCATGCCATAGACACGGTGAATCTCTGACTGTTCACTGCCCCGAAGGTCGAAAGTCTATGAGAACTTTAGACCTTTTATTGGCGCAGTGCGGTGGTTAGTGTCGGGAGTCGCAGGCTGGGAGGTCGTAGGTTCGAGTCCCGTCAGAGGCGTTATCTCTCAACCCCCCCCCCCACCCCCCCCGGCTAGATCTAGTCTAAAGTGAGGGTGTTTTTTTTTTCTTATCTCAAACCGAAAGACTAGTCCAGGGTCCCATTTTATTCACTTAATGGATAACTGGTACTGAAACTCAGCAAGACACTTGGATGCTCAAAAGGGAATCTGTGATCTGAAATAGAGACAATTTGACCCAAACATTTAGATTTGTTCTTTTTGCTTGTTTGTGGATGCAGGTTTGTTTTTTTCACAACTTGTTCAGGGTAGACCAAGTACTGGCAAACCATAATTATACAGCTAGTCAGTGCACGGTCAGGTAGAAGTCAAGTATTTATTCCCAGTTCTCTCTCAAGCTCCATTAAAAAATTTTTTTTTTTTTTAGATCAAACCAAATAGGAATATGCTAAATGCGTACATTACAGCTTGAGGCAAACAAATGTTCATTACTTTATTTTGGGGACTCAGCTAAAACACTGTGTGATGCTGGCGGGTCGGCCGGTCCCACTGGTCTGCAACTTGTCAAAATGTAAAAAGTCGTAGCCTGACAATTAAAATCCTTCTTTTACAAAAAAACAAAACAAAAAAAAAAACAACAAACAAACAAACAAACAAAAAAAAACGGGAAAGGGGGGGAGGGGGCTACGAGCTCTATTCACCGTTTTTTCTCCCTTTAGGTTAGAGCTATTGTTTACATGCCCCCCCCCCCCCCCCCCCCCACACACACACACACACCAAAAGTGACAAGGTCATATGACTGTGCTCACAATACGGACGGAGGGAAGGAAAAAACCCTTTTATGTTGAAATAGGAAACCGTTAAGCGAGTATGGGAGAGGGGGGTTTCCTTTCCTATCCCTCTTCCATACAAGTTGTGTGTGTGTGTGGGGGGGGGGGGGGGGCGCGTTAAAGAAATCAAGGTCCGCACTGATGCAGTAAAACTTTGAGGATGCTTTGAAATGCCAAGGGGACATACGCCATTACCTTTTCATTTCACTAAAATACGCTTTACTATTTGACGGAAAATTTTAACGTAAAAAGGGTGTTAAACGGAATTTTACAGGTGTCCAGGCGGGTGGAGAGAGAGCGACCGAGAGAGAGAGAGAGAGGGGCGGGGTGGGGGGGGGAAGGAGAGACAGACAGACAGCAGACAGAGATAGATGAACGAATGAACGGATAGATGGGACGGTCAGACAGACACAGAGACAGGGCGAATGAAAATGAAAATATAAGAAAAAATGTACAAAACGCATTGGACGCAGAAATTCACAGACACCAAGTAGTGAAGTGCGCGCGCGCGCAAAAGAGAGAGAGAGAGAGAGAGAGAGAGAGAGAGAGAGAGAGAGAGAGAGAGAGAGAGAGAGAGAGAGAGAGGATGGCTGCGAAACGAAAAGCAAAAAGAAACTGAAGGAGATCAGTATGGAGGGGTGTGCATGTAAATCCTGCCTACATGAGCTTACCGATAACTGATTTAAAATGAGGAGATATGAGGTGTGGAAGGGCAGAGAAAAAGAAACAGACAGACAGACAGACAGGCAGGCGCAGAGAGAGAGAGAGAGAGAGAGAGAGAGAGAGAGAGAGAGAGAGAGAGTGAGTGAGCGAGGGAGAGAGAGAGAGAGAGAGAGAGAGAGGAGAGAGAGAGAGAGAAGTTTTCCTGGCAATTTAGACCATAACACTGCAAGAATTAAATTAATTTCATCTCGGTAAAAAAAAAAAAAGAATAAAGGCTGCTAGTTGCAAGCCATATAGATAGTGGAGAAGGGGAGAAGCAGGGAGAGAATAAATCTGGTCAGACTTAGCTCTCCTCAAATCAGCAAACAAGGCCATTTCATCAGACTGTCTAAACGAACCGACAGGGTCATTTTCAAAATAATATTTGTCCCATCCCCCCCCCCCCCCCCCCCCCTCCATCAACACACATACTGCTGATTTTGGGAAGCTCTGTCTTGTACCCCTACCCCTCAATTCTTCTTCCAGCCCCCCCCCCCCCCACACACACACTCAATTGAAAACAAAATTTATGTGCTTGACATATCCCCCCCCCCCCCCCCCCAATCCACACACACCCCATCCCATCGCTAGCCTCCAGCTAAAGAAAATCGTAAACATATCCAGCAGACATTATTCTAGTCACCTCGCAGTTTAACTACCTCCGCCCGTCTCTCCCACACACACACACACACACACACACACACACCACACACAGCATCATTGATAGGATGTTCAGAAGCGAAGGGGCGGATGGGGAGGCGCGGCTGGGGGGGGGGGGGGGAGGCGCGGAGGCGCGGCGGGAGGCGGGGTGCGGAGAGTGCAGTAGACATATTTCATCTCGCACATCCCTTCCCCTAGAACGTATCGTCAATACAGTCAATCTGATTTACTGAAATGCACTGGCACAGTAAGTTTCTTTATCATGTCAGTGGTGGTTTTTTTTTGTTTTTTTTTAAATCATTTCTGCAATCGAACTGTCCTTAATATTTGACGGGAAGAAAGGTTTGGTACGGGAGTGGGGTTTCAAAGGTATTCTTCCCACACACACAAAAAAATCTTTTTATATGTAGGCTCTTTTGTTTGATTTAAACGACAAAAAATGAGGACTTTGAGATCAGTCAAACTGACACTTTACACACATTCAAAACTTCGGTGTGCTCTGATAGCTTCCCTTCAATTTTAACGTGGAATTGGGCATGATAACGAAATTAGTGTCTCTTTCAGGACCCTCATTTTCATGACGTGTTTCTCTGTCACAGGCTGCCAAACCGACCACAGACAGACAGACTCTCTCTCTCTCTCTCTCTCTCTCTCTCTCTCTCTCCTCTCTCTCTCTCTCTGTCACACTCACACTTACCACTTAGACCAGCCCTTCATGCTAACGTCGCAGTTTTGTTGTCCATCGTTCTGTAGAGAGTGAAATCAAATGCGCGCGCGAACATTGCATGCTGGGACGAACTTTGCATGCTGGGGTATTCACCCAACGCCAAACCCTCACAGGCACATGTGTCACGTGGTGCGGAAAGTAGTCAAAAGTCAACTGTGCTAGTTCACTGACTCTGCTTGTGTGTGTGTGTGTGTGTGTGGGTGCGCGCATGTGTGTGTGTGTATGTGTGTGTGTGTGTGTGTGTGTGTGTGTGTGTGTGTGTGTTGTGTGTGTGTGTGTGCGTGCACGCACGCTAGTTCACTGACTCTGTGTGTGTGTGTGTGTGTGTGTGTGTGTGTGTGTGTGTGTGTGTGTGTGTGTGCACGCACGCTAGTTCACTGACTCTGTGTTGTGTGTGTGTGTGGTGTGTGTGTGTGTGTGTGTGTGTGGTGTGTGTGTGTGTGGTGTGTGTAGGTGGATGCAGGTGAGAACTGAGCGGTGTGTGTGTGCGCGCGCGCGCGCGCGCGTGTGTGTGTGTGTGTACGTGTGTTATGTGTGTGTGTGTTATGTGTGCGTGTGCGTGTGTGTGTGCGTGTGTGTGTGTGCGTGTTTGTGTGTGTTTTGTGTGTGTGTGTGCGTGCGTGCGTGCGTGTTTGCGTGTTGGTGTTGTTCGAGTGTGTACATTGTCACACGTACTTCTGTGTGTGTTAGCATCTCTCTCTTCCTCCTCCTCCCTTTCCTCATCTCTCTCTCTTTCATCCCCCCCCCCCCCTCCAAACACACACGCGCGCGCGCATTCGTGCATGTGTGTAAATGCGTTTGCTCTGGGGAGAATTAGAAAAGAGAGAGAGAGAGAGAGAGAGAGAGAGAGAGAGAGAGAGGGAGAGGAAGAAACAGAGAGAAAAACAGAGAGAGAGAGACAGACAGACAGACAGACAGACAGACAGACAGACAGACGAGATAGACAGACAGACAGTCAGAAGAAGAAGAAGAAGAAGACGAAAGAAAGAAAGATAGGAAGAAAGAAAGAAAGAAAGAAACGTCGAAAGAGGAAGAGGAAGAGAACGAGGAGAAGAGGAGGTGGGGGATGAAGAGAAGGAAATGGAGGGGGAAGAGGCAAAGAAAAGAAGGGGAAAGCAGTTGAGTTCAGTCAGCGTTGTTCATCTACCTCCATATCCCACTGCCCCGCAATCCATCTCTGTGCACATCTTGTGACATTGTCCTTATCATGCACTCAGATGCATCGATCCGTTTGTTTCCTCTGTTTCTATTTCGATTTCATTCCTTTTCCTTTTCCATTGCCAGTTACTTTTTCTCTCTGTTTTTCTTTTTTGCTTTCCGTTTCGCTTCCTGCTTCCTTCCTTCCTTATATTCCTTCTGCTCCTCCTCATCCTTCTTCTTCTGTTCTGTTCTCTTGAGATCTGCGCTGATCAGAAAGACAGATGCTGTTCTCTTGAGATCTGCGCTGATCAGAAAGACAGATGCTGTTCTCTTGAGATCTGCGCTGATCAGAAAGACAGATGCTGTTCTCTTGAAATCTGCGCTGATCAGAAAGACAGATGCTGTTCTCTTGAGATCTGCGCTGATCAGAAAGACAGATGCTGTTCTCTTG
>CM065738.1:14176080-14201080 GCA_033310375.1 Conus canariensis
TATTTAACAATTCATTAATTCATCTGCCGTCTCGTCCTTCGTTCTGCATGCATTCAGTGGCATCAGCCCACGCCGCTCACTCTGGATACGGCAGGCATGCACAGCTACATCCAGGATTGGTACCGGTGCAACCCCTGTCGTTGACAATCCTTAGGAACAGCCATTGTCAGGCCGTCATGAGGCAACCCACCAGATGAGACACTTCAGTTTTGTTGAGTAGATCACTTGCTAAGTGAATTTTCGTTATTTTATTCGTTTGTGTCTCACCTGAAGAAGACCTACGAGGTCGAAACGCGTTGTGTTTTGTCTTGTGACTCGTTTGTCCACGTTTCTCTGGGCGGTTCGCTAACATTTATTTAAGATTTGTTTAGAGATCCGCCTGCAGTCGTCTCACTTTGCAATTAGATCTATTGTTTGCATGTTTTCCTTCGTGAGAATGTCAATTATCTTCTTTTGGAAACTGCAGATTTCCATACAAAGTGGCACAGGCGGTGGCTTCGAACAACCGTGCTTTGTGGAAGAGTTCGAAAGTGTAACCATTTATCACCCATTCTCTCCAGCTGTTATCACATGGATACGCTTCATGTTGAAGTGAAAGACCGGTTATACATAGAAGAACCATATCCCCCCCCCACCTCCATGTCCCCTTCTCCTCCCCAAACCCTCCGCTCCTCCCCCCCCCCCCCCCTTAACCAGCCCATGTCCTCTTTCTCTTCCGCCAACCGTCTCACCCTCCTTACATTCATTCCTGTAGTCTTCTCTCTCTCTCTCTGTCTCTCTCTCTCTCTCTGTCTTTCTCTGTGTGTCTCTCTCTCTCTCTGTCTCTCTCTCTGTCTCTCTCTCTCTGTCTCTCTCTCTATATATATATCTCTCTTTCTCTCTCTGCCTCCCTCTCTCTCTATCTCTCTCTCTGTCTCTCTCTCTCTCTGTCTGTCTGTCTCTCTGTCTCTGTCTCTCTCTCTGTCTCTGTGTGTCTCTCTCTCTGTCTCTCTCTCTCTCTCTGTCTCTCTCTCTCTGTCTCTGTCTCTCTCTCTCTGTCTCTCTCTCTGCCTTTCTCTCTCTCTATCTATCCTTCTCTCTCTCTGTCTCTCTGTCTGTCTGTCTGTCTGTCTCTCTGTCTCTCTCTGTCTGTCTGTCTGTCTCTCTGTCTCTCTCTGTGTGTGTCTCTCTCTGTCTCTCTCCTCTGTCTCTTCTCTTCTCTCTCTCTCTCTCTCTCTCTCTCTCTCTCTCTCTCTTTGTTTTTCCTTCACATTATTCAGACTGTGATGAAGTCACTGTCAGCATGGCCTCAGAAAAACATGAACTCCGCTGTGGCTCTCTAAATCTTAATGAGAGTCAAAACGAATGACATGAGGCATCCCCAGTACTGCAAAATAGAGACAAACTATTTTCATGTCTTTGGTTTTAGAGAGTCCGGGACTCAGACTCACAGAAACTGATCCTGACAATGTTATCATTCCCGGCTTTCATATTATCAGCAAAGATCGTATACCTTCTAGATTAACAGGTACTAACTTGTATTCATGAAACTTTAAACACACATTACATTCACATTACCTTGAAGATGTTGAAACTTAGTCATTTTGGCTGTTAGAGTGAGCACTATTTACAGAATCCTTCTCTAGAAATGCTGAATGGACTGACCAGTTCATTATCATGATGGATGCAGCATCTCTTGATGCTACTGAAATTTTACTTCCAGGTGACTTGGATATTGATCTTTCGAAAATCTTATCAGTCATAGACAGATATGTTTGCTTATCTTATCTCAGATAATTGATACCCCTGCCCGTGTAATCTTTTCCAGTATGTGTAACATGGGCAAAAAGAAAGAAAGAAAGAAAGAAACTGAAATACTCAAAGCAGGTCACAAACGTGAGATCAACCGATCCTTTGCAGCATTTTATGAAGATTATGTGTTTTTGTGCTTATCTCCTCTGCTCCTTATTTTCCAATGTCTACAAATAAACATATCTATATCAAGTACTAGAGCGCTGGCTACAAACGTTCAATTCTGTTTATTTTTGACATACCCCATAAAGAGCATGTAAAATGAAACACATTTCTCGACCTAAATGGACGAGTGAGGAAATACAAGCTGCAATTTTCTTTCGTGAAGATCTTTTTTTCGAAATGGGAGGGAAATCAGAGTCCCTGAGACGGGGGCTTGTATATACAAAGCAATATTTGGGAATTAGCTGATCAGAAACATATGTTATAAGAAAATATTGTGCTTGAGAAATGTAGCCTATATTACACACACACACACACACACACACACACACACACACACACACACACACACACACACACACTCACACACACACAGAGAGAGAGAGAGAGGAGAGAGAGAGAGAGAGAGAGAGAGAGAGAGAGAGAGAGAGAGAGAGAGACTTGTTGCATATATCGTCGCCAGAGAGTGTAAGCTGGACATTCTTCCTTAACGCATAAGCCGTCATTGTTTGGATTCAGTCAGGAAGTTGACCTCGACCTTAGTGATCCGTCGTCGTTATTTCCGCCAATTGTGTGCAAGTGCTCTTTATTTAACAGAAGGTCCTACACAAAGCAAAGAGGGGATAACTAAGTGTCTCGTCTCGCTTTCCTACAATTCGCCTTTTGTCGAAGGTCGTTCTCTTGTGCAGGTCACTCACCGTTTCGGTCATCACGTACCTCGAGAGAATTATCGTTCAGCTGGCAGAGCCGCCCGCTCACATTACCTCTTAAACCAGCTTCTTGTCGTCCGCTGCTAAGCGAGGGCGGTCAACTGCCTGTACGAAGCCGTAGCCATAAGCCGAACTGCCGTGTGTGTGTGTGTGTGTGTGTGTGTGTGTGTGTGTCTGTGTCTGTGTCTGTGTGTGCTTCATACTATGCAGATTAATGCTGTCAGTGGCGAGGTGTGACGAACAGACAACCAAAGATAACAATATTGAAACTTACACACTGTGCGCGTTGTTGTGATTTTTTTTCTTCTTCCAGAAACGCTAACTACGCATGCGCATGTAAAAACTGTGGTCATGACACGGAAGTGAAAATGATAATGCAACCATGGAGGATGTTGAGCTGCCGAAGAGGCAATGACAGAGATGAGATTGGTTTTGATTTTCGCGCTGGGCCCATAACCATGCTCACCTGTCATGAACATAAAACTAATTTACTTTCTGTCAGCCACATCCACGTGACCCGGAAGGAAACAGACAGCCAGGTCAACAGGAAATGTGCAGTGAGGCTCTTAGCTAGAAAACTTGAAAATAAAATGAGGCAGGGAACAGTAAACAATAAACAAGTAGGGCAACTCTTGCTCCCATTAGAAAACCTAACACAGAGTAACTTTTATTCAAGACTGGCACAGCCTTTTGAAGTTGAATAAAGTCAGACAAAGACAAAGACGAACAATCTAATAGTGGGGGGGGGGGGGGGGGGGGGGACAAGCGCAGGCCAACAACCCCTCCGTCATCGCAGTAATGACTTGGCAAAGATTTGAGCTTAATGGGGGGGGGTGGGGGGGGGGGGGGGGCGGGGGTTGAAGATGAAGAAAGTGGGAACATAAGATTAAGAAAATATATTACTATATATGAAAACTCTTCACTAGCTGCATGAGGGAACCATCATAATCCCTCTCGACGGCAGATCTATTTGTATTGCCTGCTCCTAGGCCTTTCGTCCGCTGGATCGGACTCATCAGGGACACACGGCTGATAGTGTGTGCTCCTGGCGTCAAATAGAGACACACCACAGTCCATAATACTGTGGAGTGTGGTGTTCTCACCACCAAGGGTTCAAAAAAAGAATCCAGCAGCACCCCAAAGCAGCCAGCGAAGGGTAGTAAATGAAACAAAACGAAAGTGTGGGGAGGAAAAAAAAGTTGCTGAAAAACTAACGACATTTTGCAAACAGTATAAAATGTAGGGGACAATCTTTGAGTTACCCTACTTGTTTATTGTTTCTTAGCTAGCAGTAGGCAAAAATCCGTATCATCCCTGTCCCCTCACCCCCCCCCCCCCCCCCCAGCCCCTGCATGCATTTATCATCCAACTTGAATTACTCGTGGTATTGTGAAGAGTTATGTAGTGAGGGGAGACAAGTGCAGGCAAACAGTTCCTCCGCCATTATGATAAAGGCTTGGTAAAGATTTATTTTAAAAAAAGAAAAAAAGAAAGAAGGTGGGGAGGTTGGGGGGGGGGGGGGTGTAAGAAAGAGGAAGGGAGTAAGAACATGGGGACTGAGGGGAAGAAAAAAACAAGAAGGTCAAAGAGTTAATCATCAGTGGGCGACTTTCGTCCTATTGCGTTTAACTTCAGTACTAGCTGAGAACAGAACAACCAAACTTACAGTTGAAAAAAAAAAGATTCTTCAAATTACATGTATGGTGTGATTCTCTCTCTCTCTCTCTCTCTCTCTCTCTCTCTCTCTCTCTCTCTCTCTCTCTCTCTCTCTCTCTGCGCCTTAGTTTCCGTGTAGCTAGTTAATTGTCCGTGTGTCTCTTACCGTCATTACTGTTGTCATTATTGATGTTTTCCCTGGTGTTCTATTTTCCTTCCTTCCTCGCCGTCCATTTTCCACACAAGAAGTACTACTGTTGCTGTAGTTGCTACTATACTGCGTCTCCTGCGGCCACGACTACTGATGCTGCTGCTCCGACTACTGCTGTACTGTTCTTCCTCATCCTGCTACTGTTGCTGCTTACATTAGCACCATTGCTGCTGCTGCTAAAACACTTTTTTTATTGCCTCTTTGTCTGTCTGTCGGTCTGTATGTCTGTCTGTCTGCTTCTCTCTGTCTCTCTCTGTCTCTCACTGCCTCTGTCTCTGTTTCTGTGCCTCTGTCTATGCCTTTCGCTGTCTCTCTGTCTCTGTCTCTCTTTCTGTCTCTCTGTAGCTGTCTGTCGGTCTCTTCTGTGTCTCTGTCTCTCTCTCTGTCTTTGTCTGTCTGTCTGTCTGCCTGTCTCTCTGATACTATAATCTCTGTATGACTACTTTTCTGTCTGTTTGAAAATTGAGGCATATACAGACACTTGGACAAAGACACTTACGTTTCCTAATCATAATTCATTGACAGTGTATGCTAAGAACTGGGTTTGAAAGGAACATTACGATCATGATGTGACAAGTCATGTTGAAAGTTAGCTTTCATTTTGGCAGTCTGCCGCAAAGTTTTTCGGTGTTACATCTGGGTTTTGCTTTAAAAAAAAAAAAAGAACATGACAACTGTTTTGGCGCTGTTCATAACAACTGTGACCATTACAAAGTGTTACAACGCATAATGTCCAAATGTCGCAATTGTACCATTGCCCTTTATTCCCCAAACCCTCTCTCCACACACACACACACACACACACACACACACACACACACACACACACACACACACACACACACACAACATGCAAACACGTGGGAACTGGTGTGAATATTTGGCAGAAACGACAGTTTTCTGAAGTCTCTCCATTTCCATGTGGGGAGGTGGGGGGGGGGGGGGGGGGTTGGGGGGGGGGGTTACTCCATATAACTCCTCATCCTCGCTGCTTTCTTGCCGTAATTTTCAGAATTCTTTTACTTCTCCTCTTCCTCCTCCTCCACTTTTTGTATCTCTTGCTCCTCCTCCACTTTTTGTATCTCTTGCTCCTCCTCCACTTTTTGTATCTCTTGCTCTCCTTTTGTCTCTGTCTCCTCCACTTTTTGTATCTCTTGCTTCTCCTCCACTAGCTTTATCCGTTGTTCTCTTATTTTCTCATCATCTTCCTCTCTTTTCTTCATTCCCTGTCCTGTTTTCTCATCCTTCTTCCTCTCCAAACTCATTTTCCTCTTTTCTCTTGCTTTTCCTTCTCGTCCTCCTCCTGTTACTCCCCCCCCCCACCCTTCTCAGCTTCCTCCGCCCCTTCAGTCCCCTCACCAGCCCTTTGATTTCAACTCAGTCTCTGTATTTTCGTTGTCATTGCATTCATTCCTGAATGGAAGGCGAGAGCAAGAAAAATGGCTTTCAGTATACACTTTCCCACAGCTCCTGGAAGCTGTGCAGTCGTTGTGGAGGATGTTTCCATCTCCGGTAGTCGGAACGTTCTGTGTGAAACTCACTGCTTACTCATTTATGCAGCTGAAATTTATAACTGACAAAATTACCTATTTTCACGAATCACAAGTAACCGCTTTTATGAGTCATAAACACGCGTTTTCATGGCGTATAATTAGGAATCATAATTAGGGTTTTTAATGGGGATAGTGCTCTACCTACCAGCAACCGCAATCCGAAAAGCAAGAAAGAGGTAATGATGAATCAGCAGCATGAACCATTTCCGTGTGGAGGTTCTGTTATGTCGCGTCGATTGACCATCATGCAATGGCATCTGCCAAGAAACAATTATTTCCCTTGACCTCTTAATGGGATGCCTTGTGCATGCCTGCACCCTATGTCATCAACACAGCGCAGGCTTCCAAGGGTGATGCAGGATTTCTTCCAGCTGGCTAGTTCAGCGGTTGAGGACAATTACTTCTGTAGGTCCTACCAACACCTTCGGGTGTATCTTTTTTTCTTTTCGTGGTGTCTTTCGTGATGGATCAAATAATTATCACCTGCTGTCAATTCCAATTCGAGATATCGTTCAGCCAGCTAAATTAACGAAATAAAGAGTCAGTTCTGACTTTAAAAGGGGGAAATGCTGTGAGATAGATAAGAACCACTGCACGAACTGCTGTCTGGTTCATTTAAGGTCCTCCGAAAGAGACGCATTGTGTGTGACTGCACTATGGCAGAAGCGAATAAAGAAACATAAGCATGTTGCCCTGTCTTATTTTTTTTAGATTAAGACCTTCTCCGAGCTTGCTGAGACCTTTTCTTTTACAAGATGGCGGAGTTTATCACGGCTAAAGTTGAGTGTGAGATTCAAGAAATTGTGGGGATCGTCACAGTACAAAGAACACGAGCAGGAGAGAACAAAGAGCTGCTGGACAGTTTCGCTTTAAAAGAGACCCAGGTATTCAAAATTGTCAACCTACTATGTCAGCGCGTGTATGATGCTGCCCAGAAGGAGAGCAAGTCGTAAGGTTTACTGTATTATCAGTCTCAGAATTCTTGAAACCAAAGGGACTTTATTCATCGTGACATGGGTCGTTTCTGCGGTGCAAAGGGCCGCAACTTGTCGAGAGCACTGTCAATAGGAAGAGTATAGTGGCCTGTGTACTTGTCTCTCTTTATATGCTTGAGACTATGGCCTTGTTCTCCAGGGAGGACACGACAGGCTGGCTCGCCCTGGTCACCCAATGCGGGGAGAAACACCAACATGTACAAGAACTTTTTTTTTCTGAACATTGAAACTGCTCGACATATATCAAAGAAATCTTATTGTAAAATCTGTATAAACACAGGGTAGTTGGGGTAGGGTGGGGAGAGGATCGGAATAGCTTAGTTGTCAGATCGTCAGATTCGTAATCCTGGTGATGTTGGGCTTGTGAGTTCGGGGCAAGAATATCTGTACGTAGGAGCTAACATAGGTGCTGATGCCATTTCCCAATTAGCCCCTTGGAAGAAAGCATTACCGGAGATTCCGTGTGTGAAGGTATACCTAATATTTTGTCCGTGCGTCTAATCTCATCACCAATAATCGGAAGGGAGGCAAGTTTGTCCCATCGGTATGGATGACACGTAACACAGAGCGTGCATCCTCCCAGGAAAGCCGATGGAATGAATGGAAAAGTGAGTGACTAATGCTGGGCTGAACGACACGGGAAACGATTGCTTCGCGCCCGCAGGCAGCTCTTCAAGTGGCTCTACCCACGTAGGCAGCCCGCTGTATAAAAAGAGAACGTTGATTGTAAAGTGCTTAGACCTTATTCTCTAACTGAGAATGGGTGCTATATGAGCACTCTCGGAGAGAGATTTGGAATCGAATTCGGATAGTTTATTCATACAGGCCTTGACCTCCTATGAAGTGGTGAGTAAACATAAAATATGAACTTAGGCAAATACTCGTTACTGTAAAGCATACCAAACACAAATAATTCAAAACATTAAGAGGTTTCCGTTTCTCTAAATTTAAATGCTTTTTACAAAAACAAAGACAAACTACTCTGAGAGAAGAAGAAGAAGAAGAAGAAGTTTTCTTTTCTCATTCACCTTACCTGATGTTCATCCTCATTGTCCCGGAAGAAAGCTGTTTTCTTTATATACTTCTGGATGTCATCCATCTTAATGCCCTTCAAGTCACTGGACAGACTGCCCTTAGCAACAACATTCTGTGGGCAGCTCATGAAAATAAACGCGATTTGAAATAGTTTGAAGGAAGTGACTATATCACCTTGGATACTTTTTTTTAAAGGGCATCATAGGAAATATTCAAACGATTTTCTCTCGAATTTCTGTAAATTAATTCTTTCATGGAAAGAGGAATATTCTCAAAGACAAATGTTATTCTGGACTTTTAAAGCGAACAAAATTCCATACTTTTTCCCCCTAATTTAAGCGCTTGACCATCAGGATTTTCTCTTCCCCTTCTGATCAGTTATTCCTTGTGGCGCTGGCTGTCAGTGTATGTGAGACGCTTCACTGACGATAGATGTGGACACCTCATCCGAGTGACCGCAGGGTGACCCCTTGCAGAAGGAAAACGTCTGACAATGTTTATGACAACATGCTAGCCTCAACCGTCGATAGAAGCTGTTTTCCTTGTTTTCATGAAGAAAACATGCTGTCACCCAGCCGGAGAAGGGTAATAATGGGAACATCAGGTATTATAGCTGTTCTTCCTCAGTATCACAACTGTTTTCCCTTCTCCTAAGGATAACTATTTTTCTCCTGTTAAACAACGGATTGTAATAGTTTTTCCCCGTTTCCTTCGGATCACAACTACTGTCCCTATTTTTTCTGTAAAAATAGATTTAGTTGCAAAGTGAGACGACTGCAAGCGGAAATCTAAACAAATCTTAAATAAATGTTAGCGAACCGCCAAGAGAAACGTGGACAAACGAGTCACAAGACAAAACACGACGCGTTTCGATCTCTTAGGTCTTCTTCAGGCAAGACACAAACAAATAGGACAATGAAAATGAACGAGTTTGTCAGGTCAGAAGCGTCTAATTACGATCGCACGTACACGACTAAAAACGGACGTTAAACGAAATACGGGTCAAAGAAAATTAGTATACAATGACCGAAACGCGTCGTGTTTTGTCTTGTGACTTGTTTGTCCACGTTTCTCTTGGCGGTTCGCTAACATTAATTTATTTAAGATTTTTCTGTAAAAAGTTATCCTAAAGAAAACAGGGATAACAGCGAAGTCAGTTATTATTCTCGTCTTAACTGGTGTCGCTAACATGTATATGCACAATGGTATCATTGGTATAACTACACCAGAAGGAGACAGGAGAGCGCAGTAAAAAAAAAAAAATCCAGGGGACAACTGTTTTCCTCGGAAAGGCAGGTCAGACAACTGTCAACCTTAGAAATAACATCGGTAACAATGTTTTCCTTGAGTATGACCGTTTTCCTGAGGGGAAAATAATCGTATTGCTCAAGAAAACCGGGAAACCAGTTGTGATCGTTACAGATAACAGCGATAATAACTGACAATACCTGTTGTCACTGTTTTTCAGAATGTTGAAACCTGGATCCTCGACCAAATAGGGAAAATAGCTGTTATCGCCTTGCGACACATCCGTACACCCATAGATGTTTGCAGCTCGCTCTCTTCTTTTCTCTCCTCTCTCTCTCTCTCTCTCTCTCTCTCTCTCCTCTCTCTCTCTTGACCATTCTTGCGATCAGATAGTAAGCCAGACGCTGATCTGTATAAATAATTTGTTTGGCCGTAGGAAAATGATTGCCGAGTAGTCTCCCGCGTTAGGATTGTGCGTAATAAGCAGAAAAGTGCCTGTCACATT
Source organism: Conus canariensis (assembly GCA_033310375.1). NCBI lineage: Eukaryota > Metazoa > Mollusca > Gastropoda > Neogastropoda > Conidae > Conus > Conus canariensis. The sequence goes on from CM065738.1 coordinate 14,185,947, forward strand.
GAAAGTCCACACTCACTGAACGTGGTTTCAGCAGTAACAAAGGCACAAACTATCGTGCAGTTAAAAAAAAATGTTTATGATATTAGTTCTATATTAGGGCTGGGGTTGGTGTTATGGGCAGGGTTAGCGTAAGTTCAGATTACGTTATGGTCAGGGTCAGGGTTAGGGTCAGGTTGGGGTTAAGTGTGTGTGTGTGTGTGTGTGTGTGTTGTGTGTGTGTGTGTGTGTGTGTGTGTGTGTGTGTGTGTGTGGAGGTGCACAGAATCAGATAGAATCAGGGCTAGGGTTACGTCAGGGTCAGCCGAATCTGCAGAAGATGGAACCAGGGTTAGGTTTAGAGTCAGGGCTAGTCAAATCTACAGAAGATAAAATCAGGCACAGAATTAGGACCAGGCTTAAGCAAATCTACAGAAATGGAATCAGGATCAGAGTTAGGGTAAGGGCTACGCAAATCTGCTGGAGACAAAATCAGGTAAGGGAAAGGGCTTGGGTTAAGCAACTCTACAGAAGATAAAAAAAATAATTACGGTTAAGGTTAGCGTCAGGGTAAGTCAAATCTACAAACATCAGAATCGGGGCTAGCGGTATGATTATACTATGCGCCGATGATGGATCTCATATTCACCGTTTAATGCTTGATTATGATCATATCTACATTTCCACTCTCATATGGAACACAGGAATAAACGCCCCAGTACAGTGAGGGTGGGATTGGTGTAGGAGGGGACATCATCTAGCACAGCGCTGACTCCACTGGGCTGACAACGTTCAGATAAGGAGCGAAACTGATCATTTGACTGTTGATCATCAGTAGGATTCGAACCCGAAACGCCTGACAGCAAACGTAGGGTTCTATACCACTAAGCCAGTCGGTTTCCCAGAATATTTGGGAGCGTGATTAATGGTCATGGACGAGGAAGTTAAACAGAGGGAAGGCAGAGAACAATGAACAAAGGAGCAAACAAAGTCTGTGTTGGTCAGAGAGAGAAGGAAGAGCAAGGATGTGTGACAAACAACAGGTTCATTGCGTTCAGAATCAAGGAAGTAAGTCATCAGCCCCAAACTCCTCTGTGTCTGTCTGTCTGTCTGTCTGTCTGTCTGTCGTCTGTCTCTGTCTCTGTCTCTGTCTCTCTCTGTCTCTGTCTCTCTGTCTCTGTCTGTCTGTCTGTCTTCTCTCTCTCCCTCTCTCTCTCCCCCTTTCTCTCTCTCTCTCTCTCTCTCTCTCTCTCTCTCTTCTGTCCTCCATTCTTTGTCTCCATTCTGTGTGTGTGTGTGTGTGTGTGTGTGTGTGTGTGTGTGTGTGTGTGTTCTCCTTCTCTCTCTCTCTCTCTCTCTCTCTCTCTCTCTCTCTCTCTCTCTCTCTCTCTCCCTCTCTCTCTCTCTCTCTTATCCACCATTTCTGTCTGTCATCTGTCTGTCTCTGTCTGAATCTCTCTCTCTCTCTCTCTCTCTCTCTCTCTCTCTCTCTCTCTGTGTGTGTTGTGTGTGTGTGTGTGTGTGTATGTGTGTGTGTGTATGTGTGTGTGTGGTGTGTGTGTCTGTCTGTGTCTGTCTGTCTGTCTGTCTGTCTGTCTCTCTCTCTCTCTCTCTCTCTCTCTCAAAAGACCAGTAACTGTCGATTCGCCCCATGTCCATCTCCACCTTCATCTCCACCCTCACCCCACACCCCACCCCCTTCACCCACCCATTCCCTACGTGCACACAATCAACCTCAGTGATTGGAAGCAGATGGGGAGAAAGGATTAGCAATTAGCAGCCGGCCAATCAAAACCAGCATTCGCTCGACTCAAACATTCAAGCAAAAGGGTAGATTCTGTCTTCTCACTAAAGCACCCAGAACGTGGGGGTAGAACAGCCGTGCAATGGATTTTTAAAACCCGCGCACATTGAATGGAGTCAGTGGCCTTGAACGGTTGATGGAAGTTTTGTCTTGTGTGATTTGTCCCGCGTCACTGAAGCGTAGCTTATATTGTTCTGGCTTGGGACCGTGGCGGCAGTGCTCCAGGCAAGTAAGTAAATAAATAAATAGACGAAACACGGGGCGAGCGGATTTGGAAGCAGGAATGTAAGTTGACTGAACCTGTGTGTTAGCTTTGTCTCTGGCCTAATCCTCACGTTCTTTCTTCGACAAGCTATTTACTGTTATAATCTGAGCAAGCAGGATTTCGAGGATATTTGCGCCTGGGTTTCTTACATTATGCTTTTTTTTGTATTTTCTTGCTCTTATTTTTTCTTTTCTTTTTCTTTCAGATTTCGTTATTGCGTTTCTTTTTCTGTTTGTTTTCTTCATTTGTCTTCTTTTCTTTTCTTTAGTAATATTCTTTTGCCTTTCAGTATATTCTCATTATTTTTTTTTAATATTCATTCCTTTTCTATGTCCATCTCTCTTCTTTTTCTCCAGTTTTGTTTTAGCTGTTTTTCGCAGTGTTTTTTTTTTCTCATTCTTTTCGTTTTTATTTCTTTATTGATTATCTATATTTTTTCTTTCTCCTTTTTCCTTTTCTTTTCTTTTCCTGTTTGTTTTTCTTTCTGCATTGTTCTACATTTCCCCTTATTTATTATTTCTAAATGCGTTTGTTCTTTTTGTTTTCATTCCACTTTATCCCTCTTTCATTCTAGTTTGTGCCTGTCTGCATTTTTAATCCATTTCTTTCTTTGTTTTTCTTTCTATCCTTGGACTGATTTCATTCTTTCATTTCTTCCCCATTTTTCTTTATGTTTATCCTTTATTTTCATTCCATTCTTTCTTTTCTTCTACTTTGTCCTTTTCCCCTGTTCTTTTTCTCCTTTCATTCTGATTGTGCCCTTTTGTTTCTATTTTTCTTGACTTTTTTTCTCTTTTTTTTTGTTGTCTCCTTTTCCTTCTCTTCCGTTAATTTTTTCTTTCCTTTCTTCCACTTTTTTTTGTCCTTCGTTTTCTCTTTCCCTTTTATTTTTCCACTCTTTTCTCTTTCTCTGTTTCTTTCCCGTTAGATTTTTTTCTCTTTTTTTTTTTTTTGCCCGCTTATACATTAAATGCTTAGATGATTAATTAACTCATTCATTCATTTAGGAATTCCGCCAGTCATTTCTTTTTTTTTTTAATTCATTTTTGTGTCTGTTTTATTCACGTCTTCATTGCCTTCGTAAGTGATCTCTCATGCACACTCTCATTCCTGTATCTCCTCCAAATCTCTTCCCGTCCTCATGCCAATCTCTCTCTCTCTCTCTCTCTCTCTCTCTCTCTCTCCTCTCTCTCTCTCTCTCCAGTAAGCAAATATAAACATAATTTATTAGAAGGATCGAGAGATCTCCAGTAAGCAAATATAAACATAATTTATTAGAAGTAGAGAGAGAGAAAGAGAGAGAGGGTGAGTGAGTGAGAGAGCTGCATAAACACACACATACTCATACTTTCATTAGATCTGAGATGAGAGAGAGAGAGAGAGAGAGAGAGAGAGAGAGAGGGAGGGAGGGAGAGAGCTGCACAAACACACACACACATACTCAAAGACAGAAACAGAAAGACCACATGTCCAGAATGTGTTTCTAAGGACTAATGACCGGAGCATGGAAAGCTCACAAGCTCACACAAAGCTGAAACAGCCCCAAGGTCAGCCAGGTGGGGGCAGGGTGGGGGTGGAGGTGGGGAGTCGGTCACATAGCACAGACATCTTCAACGATGTGTGCGCTCCGTATCATAATTTAACGGTTGTCAATCAACATTTGGTGTGGGTCACTGGTCATTCTCCTGCATTTCTGCTGGCTGTTGCCATGGTGGTCATAATGAAGTATAACCACAGGTGTTCTTAATTCTCCATGCATTGCTGTCTGTCTAACTCTGTCTGTCTGTCTGTCTCTGTCTCTTTTTTTCGACTATAAACTCTCAATTTCTCCCAGCCCCGTCCACAACTGCCCCTACCACCGCACCCACTACTCATCTACTCTGTATGTGCAGCCACAAAATCTTAAAGGTAGGAAGGAGCGAGAGAGAAAGGATTGGTGATTAGGAGCCAATCAATACACAGACTTACTCAAACATTCCAGTCAAACGCAAATTCTGTCCTTCTACACTACATCATCCAGTCCGCTGGACAGAAAAGCGTGCATTTGATTTGAAAACCCTGCAGGCACTCGGTGCAACAAGCTGGTTGATTGGTTCATTAAAAGCTTGTGTCTTGAGTGGTTTGTTCCGGCTCGGCGAAGCACGGCATGAATTGTTCTGGCTTGGGACTGTGGCTGTATTTCAGGAGAGTCAATGAATGAATAGATAGCTGAAAACATGACTTGTGGATTCAGCTGCGGGAATATAAGCTGGATGAAGCTATGTTGGCTTTGTCTCTGGCCCAATCCTCTCGTCCTTTCTTTGCCAAGCTATTTCATTCCATAACATGAACAGGCAGAAATTTGAAGGTTCGTGTTTCTGAGTTTCTTTCTTTTCTGTTCTGTTTTGTCTGATGAGTGTACGTTGCTTCTCTTGCTGAACTTAATGCAGGGGAAGAGGGAGCTGAGTGAGCGAGTGGACGAATGCACGCATGAAGCATTTGCATGCATGTGCACGGTCAAGAGAGAGAGAGAGAGAGAAGAGAGAGACGTTCACATGCACATACTCAGAGACTCCAGGTCTGGAATATACACATATCTCAAAACTAATGACTCGAGCATAGAAAGCACATACTCAGCTGGAACAGACCCAAGGCGATCGTGGTGAAAGTGAGAGATGGTGGGAGGGATAGGGTGGAGAGACGTGTTTTATTATATATATAAAATATATATATATATATATATAAATAATTATATATATATATCAGGCCACCCGCAACGATCTGTGCTTCATGTATGATTTAACGGTTGTTGGCTAAACCTGGTGTGGGTCGCTGGCGAATCTACTGCTCTTCTGTTGGATACTGGCACAGCAGTCACAAAAGTGTAACCACGGTGTGTTTCTCATTCTCCCTGCATCACTGTATCTCTGCCTCTCTTTCTGTCTGTCTGTCTGTCCGTCTGTCTGTTTGTCTCTCTTTACTATCAATTCACCATTTTCCCCCTCCCCTCAACCATCATTTCTATCCTCAGGCCCACCGTCCACTATGTGCGCACATGAAAACTTAGAGAGAGAGGAGAGAGAGAGAGAGAGAGAGAGAGAGAGAGAGAGAGAGAGAGGATTAGCAATTAGTACCCAGTCAAAACACTGATTTGGCAAAAAACATTCCAGTCAAACGCATATTCTGTCCTCCCACTAAAATCACCCAGTCCACTGGACAGGAGAGCGTGCACTTCATTTTCAAACCCTGCGCACATTCAATGGAACTGTTGATTATGGTTTTGTCTTGTGTAATTTGACCCGCCTCAGTGAAGCGTAGAATGTATTGTTCTGGCTTTGGCTTGGCCTGTTGCCGTGCCGTACTCCAGGCAAATAAATAAATAAATAAATGAATAAGGGGAACACAGCGAGTGGATTTGGAAGCAGGAATGTTAGTTGGCTGATCTGAAGCTATGTTGGCTTTGTCTCCTAATCCTCTCGCCTTTTTGTGCCTATCATGCCGTTTAATTTCATAATCTGAATGACTAGGATTTAGGGGCGTCTTATGCGTGGTTTCCCTTCTATAATTTTTGTCTTTGTTTCTATCATAAATTCTGTTTCTGCAGTTTATTTTCTTTCCCCCTATTTTTTCTTTCTTTTCTTCATCTCTTTACTTTATTTCTTCAGTTGCGTTTTTCTTTTTTCTTTCCTTTTTTTCGTTTTTTTCTTTCTTTCATTTGTTCTTCCTTCGCTTACATTTTCGTTTCCATTTCGTCACTCCCCCCCCCCCCCCCCCCTTTCTGTTTTTTTTTTCTTTTTCCACCTTTTCTTTCTGTTTTGTTTTGTATTCAACTGTTTAAAGATTCTTTACCTTTGCGTTTCTATTTTTCACTCTTTCTTTCTGTCTCGAATGTCCTTTTCCCCCATTCTTTGATTTCCTTAATTTGCTCGATTTTTCCTTTGATTTTATTTCTTATGTTGTTCTTACTTCTTTGTTGCTAGCTGGCTTTTCCTTACTCTCTCTGGCTGACTGGGGTCAGAGCAGACTGGGGCAGGTAAAGGTCAGGAAGAGGACCAAGCAGTAGAGACGACATTTCACAGCAATGGGACTAGGCTAGTGTCATACGTTTCTGGTCATTATTTTCCTTCTGAGGAGACAATCATCCTTGTGGAGAACAGTGATAATGGGAAAGCAGTAGAGACTACATTTCACAGCAATGGGACTAGGTTAGTGTCATACGTTTCTGCCATTATCGTCCTTGTGGAGAACAGCGATAATGGGAAAGCAGTAAAGACTACATTTCACAACAGTGGGACTAGGTTAGTGTCATACGTTTCTGGTCATTGTTTTCCCTCATTCTTCTGAAGAAACAATCATTCTTCTGGAGAACAGTGATAATGGGGATGGTGGTCACAGAGAGAGAGAGAGAGAGAGAGAGAGAGAGGGGAGGGAGGGAGGGAGGGAGGGAGGAAGAAGAGAGTGGGGGGAGGGAGGGAGCAAAAGAGAGAGGGGGAGAGGAGGGAGGGAGAAAGAGAGAGAGAGAGGAGAGAGAGAGAGAGAGAGAGATGGGGAAAGAGGGAGGAAGAGAGAGAGGGGGGAATGGAAGGAGGAAGAGAGAGAGAGAGAGAGAGAGAGAGAGAGAGAGAGAGAGGACGACAGACAGACAGACAGAAGAGAGAGAGAGAGAGAGAGAGAGAGGAGAGAAGGCGGGAAGGGGAGGGAGGAAGATAAAGAGAGAGAGAGAGAGACAGAGACAGAGAGACACAAAGAGAGAGGCAGAGCCAGAGACAGAGGGAGAGAGAGAGACAGAGAGAGTGACAGAGAGATAGACAGACAGACAGAGAGCGAGGGGGGAAGAGTTAGTCAGAGACAGACAGACAGACAGACCGATCGAGAGGGACCCCAAAACGCAGAGACCACAGAGAAAACAGACAGACAGATCACAGATCCAGAACATGAATGGTTCCTTTGATGTTGCCATCCAGAGCCCACAAAGCTTGGACTGCCCGAAAGCTACTAAGGGGACGGGGGTGGGGGGTGGGGGGTGGGTGGAGGGGGGGGAAGAAGGGGTGGGGTGGTGGGAGAGGGGAGGGATGGGTGAAGTGAAGTCGGAGGGGGGAGGTAGGAATGGAAGGGCTGAGGTGGAAAGGTGGTTGGGGGGGGGGGGGTGCTGATCGGAAGAAAGGGAGGGTAGGGGGTGGGGGGAGAGTTGGTCACAATAGACCAGCATCAGTGACCTGTGTGCTAAACAATTTGACAACGGTTAGTTTGAAAGCGAGGTAACTGAGGGCGAAAATTGAAGCGAATTTTGAATTTAGTTTTGTCCAGCGGAACCTGTAACTTTTTTTTCCCTTAAAATTTGCTTCAATTTCCGCTTTCAGACATTTCGCCTTGACATTAACTTTGATTCATACTGTATGATGGTACCCTTCGTTGTTTTGTATTAAACTAACTTTGATGTAGTCGCATGCACTGTAGTCGGCGGAGTGAGCGGATGAGGTCATCTTCCATCCCAACGGTCACGAAGGCGGCGACAGCAAGCGTCGTGGAGCGCTACGGGCACGGCAAGGCACTACAGACGTCGTGGTCATCCACTGCGGCCGAGGAAGTCCCTGGCCGTGACGGCTCCTCCGTACCACCAGATCCTGGCTTTTGAGGCCGAGAGAGTGGGATTGCCCCTGTGCATCGACTTTCCCACTTTAATCACTTTCCCGCACAGGTTTTCCTCGTGTGTGTTAGTCCCCACACCCAAAATTACCAAAGTCCTGCGGCGATGGGGAACGAGCGAAGCAACAGGTGGAGGTGACCACTGGAAGTTGTAGTTTGAACCCTGCACGTAGGCGGCCTGGTGACAATAGTCGTTCTCCTTCTGACCCCGGGACAACAGTGGAGCTCGGCGTTCTCTCAGGTGACTGAGCAGCCTCTTTAGGACAGCACTGCTCACCCTCATATGAGGGAGGGGACTGGAAAAGGTGTCCCAAACAAATGCTTGCCCCTTCCAACTGGCCAGCATACCGCGGCTGGCAGTTCTACCCTTCAAGCGGTCGAAACCAAAAAAAGAAGAAATTGATCGTTGGTGCGTGGAATGTGCGCACACTCATGGACAGTGAGGCCTCTTCAAGGCCTGAGAAGAGAACGGCTCTCATCGCAAGGGAACTGGCTCGCTACCGCATTGACATAGCTGCCCTCAGCGAGACCAGAGTAGCTGAAGAAGGATCTGTCGATGAACTGAAAGGTGGCTACACTTTCTTTTGCAAGGCAAGGCCAAAGATGAAGAGAGAATCCATGGAGTAGGATTGGCCATCAAGACATCGCTCCTCAAACAACTTCCTGATCTACCAACTTCAGTGAACGAACGGCTGATGGTACTCCGCTTCCCCCTGAACCGTACCCGGCATATCACCCTCATCAGTGCGTACGCTCCAACCCTCACCAGCAGCGATGAAGTGAAGGAAGCTTTTTATGAGGAGCTTAGTGCCCTCGTAAAGGATACCCCCTCTAACGACAAGCTCGTCTTGCTTGGCGATTTCAACGCCAGAGTTGGAGCAGACTGCAGAAATTGGAAAGGCGTGCTGGGACCCCACGGAACTGGAAAGCTGAATTCCAACGGCTTAATGCTTTTAAGCCTTTGTGCTGAACAACACCTCACTATTACAAACACCTGTTCCGGCAGGCCGACAAATACAAGACAACATGGATGCACCCAAGATCCAAGCAGTGGCATCTGATCGACTTTGCCATCTGCCGTCAAAGAGACATCCATGATATCAGGATCACCAGGGCCATGCGAGGAGCGGAGTGTTGGACAGACCATCGCCTAGTCAGGGCCATCCTATCCCTGCTTATCGTCCCAACTCTCCGCAAGACGCCGAAAGTCCTTAGACCAGCGTTCAACGTCGCCAAACTCGAACAACATCAGCAACGCAATGAATTTGCAGAAGACCTGGACGGCCGACTGACTGCCCATGGACCTCTGACTGGCGGCCCGACTCAAAGGTGGGAGCAGTTCAGAATACTAGTGACGGAGTCAGCAATAGCCACCATCGGCCCCAGGAAACGAATTCATCAGGACTGGTTCGACGAGAACGACGAGTACATCAGGAAACTCTTGGATGACAAGCAGAAAACATTTGTTGAGTGGCAAAACGACCCCTCCTCCACCTCCAGGCATTATCGCTTCAAGCATCTCCAGAAACAGGCCCAAGTTGCGCTGCGTAAGATGCAGGATGAATGGTGGGAGAGGAAAACGGACGAGGTCCAGAGATATGCTGACACGCAGAATTCCAAGTTGTTTTTCAATGCCATCAAAGAAGTCTATGGACCTTCCAAGCCATGTACTACCCCACTTCTGTCAGCAGACAGTTCAACCCTGCTGAGGGAGAAGAGTAGTATCAATGAACGATGGAGAGAGCACTTCAGCAACCTGCTCAACAGGCCCTCCAGTGTAGACCCCCTCGCTCTTGACCTGATCCCACATACGCCCACTATCCACTGCCTCGACCTCCCCCCCCCCCCCACACACACAATGGATAAAGTCTTGAAGGCGATAAGGCAGACCAGCTCAGGCAGAGCACCCGGAATGGACGGAATCCCAGCGGAGATGTTCAAATCTGCCGGCCCTGTGGCCCTTGCGGCTTTTCACACCCTCCTCACCAGCATCTGGGAAGAGGAAGAACTGCCCAAAGATTTCAGAGATGCCACTGTCGTCTCCCTATTTAAGAACAAGGGTAGCAAGTCTGACTGCGGCAAATACCGGGGAATCTCCCTCTTTTCTATTGCTGGGAAAATATTGGCTCGGGTCCTCCTCAATCGATTAGTCGAGAACATTTCCGAAGGAAACCTGCCAGAAACACAGTGTGGATTTCGCCCAAACCGCAGCACTGTGGACATGATCTTCTCCATCCGGCAAGTACAGGAGAAATGCCTAGAGCAAAACATGGACTTTTATGCGGTCTTCGTTGACCTCACCAAGGCCTTTGACACAGTGAACAGGGAGGCCCTCTGGACCATCCTATCCAAATTCGGATGCCCAGACAAGTTCGTCAACCTTATACGCCAGTTCCATGTCAACATGACTGGGCAGGTTCTCTCGGGTGGAGAAGTGTCAGAGCCTTTCAAAATCAGCAACGGCGTCAAACAGGGATGCGTTCTGGCCCCGGTCCTTTTCAACCTCTTTTTTACCTGCGTCCTTAACCACGCTATCAGGGACTTGGACCTTGGGGTATACCTACGATACAGACTTGATGGCTCACTGTTCGACCTCCGCCGACTGAATTCCAGGACCAAGGTTGTGGAGAAGATCATCCTGGAAGCACTTTTTGCTGATGACTGTGCTCTCATGGCACACAAAGAGACTGACCTACAGCTCATCGCAGATAAGTTTGCAGAAGCCTCCCACCTTTTTGGACTCACCATCAGTCTCGGCAAGACAGAGGTACTATTTCAGCCAGCGCCTGCTTCAACTGCCCCTCCCCCCTCTATCTCCATGGAGGGCACTCAGCTAAAGACAGTGGATGACTTCAGGTACCTCGGCAGTACCATCAGCAACGATGGCAGCCTGGATAAAGAGATCAAAGTCAGGATTTGCAAGGCCAGTCAAGCTCTTGGTCGCCTCTGAGCTCGTGTCCTGAACCAGCACAACATCCGGCTCTCCACAAAGCTCAAGGTGTACAGAGCCGTTGTCCTCACCAGCCTCCTCTATGGATGCGAGACATGGACTGTGTACAAAAGACACTTAAAGCAGCTGGAGAAGTTCCATATGAGAAGCCTGCGGTCGATTATGAAAATCCACTTGCAAGACCGGATCACAAACCTCGAGGTCCTGGACAGAGCTGAGATGACCAGCATCGAGGCCATGATACTGAAAGCCCAGCTTCGTTGGGTTGGTCACGTGGTCCGGATGGATGACCACAGGCTGCCAAAGCAGCTCATGTATGGCGAACTGACCTTGGGAAAGCGGAACCAAGGCAGACCACGCAAAAGGTTCAAGGACTGCGTGAAGTCCAACATCAAACACTCTGGCATCCCTCCCAAACAGATGGAGCTGTATGCTATGGACAGACCAGACTGGCGCGCCCTTACCATCCGGGCGCGTGACAACTTCGAGGAGAAGAGGCGAGCTGATGTGACTGCAGCACAGGCAAGAAGAAAGGCATCAACCACCAATCCTGACTACTCCGGACAGTTTCCTTGCTTCCACTGCACCCGCGTCTGCCGATCAAGGATTGGCTTAACCAGCCACCTCCGTGCCCACACGTTCCTTATTTCATTTCGAGAAGATACGTGACGATTGTTCGTTCTTCTTGTTTGTGTTCGCCTTCTTTCTTGCGCTGAACCCTGTGAAGTGATCTGAAGCGATCAAAGCTAAGTGAATTTTCGTTGTTTTATTCGTTTATGTCTCACCCGATGAAGACCTAAGAGGTCGAAACGCGTTGTGTTTCGTCTTGTGACTCGTTTGTCCACGCTCTCTGGGCGGTTCGCTAACATTTATTTAAGATCTGGTTACACAAACGGGTTACAGGACAAACCACAATGCATTTCGACCCCTTCGCTCTTCTTCAGGCAAACACAAACAACATTCAGGACAATGAAAACGAAGAAGAACGAACAATCGCCACGTATCTTCTCGAAATGAAATAAGGAACAATGAAAAGCAGTATGAATTAAAGTTAGTTTAATTCAAAACAATTCAATTCAATTTAATTCAGTTCAATTCAATTCAATTCAATCAACTTTATTGTCCATCGGAAATTCTTCTTCCGCTCCACATCATTTCGCAAGTACAACTCTCTCTCTCTCTTGGTCGTCCATCGATCCGATGATGACTGTCCTCATGAGCCAAGTCCTTGTCTTGTGTGGGCACGGAGGTGGCTGGTTAAGCCAATCCTTGATCGGCAGACGCGGGTGCAGTGGGAGCAAGGAAACTGTCCGGAGTAGTCAGGATTGGTGGTTGACGCCTTTCTTCTTGCCTGTGTGCTGCAGTCACATCAGCTCGCCTCTTCTCCTCGAAGTTGTCACGCGCCCTGATGGTAAGGGCGCGCCAGTCTGGTCTGTCCATAGCATACAGCTCCATCTGTTTGGGAGGGATGCCAGAGTGTTTGATGTTGGACTTCACGCAGTCCTTGAACCTTTTGCGTGGTCTGCCTTGGTTCCGCTTTCCCAAGGTCAGTTTGCCATACATGAGCTGCTTTGGCAGCCTGTGGTCATCCATCCGGACCACGTGACCAACCCAACGAAGCTGGGCTTTCAGTATCATGGCCTCGATGCTGGTCATCTCAGCTCTGTCCAGGACCTCGAGGTTTGTGATCCGGTCTTACCAGTGGATTTTCATAATCGACCGCAGGCTTCTCATATGGAACTTCTCCAGCTGCTTCAAGTGTCTTTTGTACACAGTCCATGTCTCGCATCCATAGAAGAGGCTGGTGAGGACAACAGCTCTGTACACCTTGAGCTTTGTGGAGAGCCGGATGTTGTGCTGGTTCAGGACACGAGCTCCGAGGTGACCAAGAGCTTGACTGGCCTTGCAAATCCTGACTTTGATCTCTTTATCCAGGCTGCCATCGTTGCTGATGGTACTGCCGAGGTACCTGAAGTCATCCACTGTCTTTAGCTGAGTGCCCTCCATGGAGATAGAGGGGGGAGGGGCAGTTGAAGCAGGTGCTGGCTGAAATAGTACCTCTGTCTTGCCGAGACTGATGGTGAGTCCAAAAAGGCGGGAGGCTTCTGCAAACTTATCTGCGATGAGCTGTAGGTCAGTCTCTTTGTGTGCCATGAGAGCACAGTCATCAGCAAAAAGTGCTTCCAGGATGATCTTCTCCACAACCTTGGTCCTGGAATTCAGTCGGCGGAGGTCGAACAGTGAGCCATCAAGTCTGTATCGTAGGTATACCCCAAGGTCCAAGTCCCTGATAGCGTGGTTAAGGACGCAGGTAAAAAAGAGGTTGAAAAGGACCGGGGCCAGAACACATCCCTGTTTGACGCCGTTGCTGATATTGAAAGGCTCTGACACTTCTCCACCCGAGAGAACCTGCCCAGTCATGTTGACATGGAACTGGCGTATAAGGTTGACGAACTTGTCTGGGCATCCGAATTTGGATAGGATGGTCCAGAGGGCCTCCCTGTTCACTGTGTCAAAGGCCTTGGTGAGGTCAACGAAGACCGCATAAAAGTCCATGTTTTGCTCTAGGCATTTCTCCTGTACTTGCCGGATGGAGAAGATCATGTCCTCAGTGCTGCGGTTTGGGCGAAATCCACACTGTGTTTCTGGCAGGTTTCCTTCGGAAATGTTCTCGACTAATCGATTGAGGAGGACCCGAGCCAATATTTTCCCAGCAATAGAAAAGAGGGAGATTCCCCGGTATTTGCCGCAGTCAGACTTGCTACCCTTGTTCTTAAATAGGGAGACGACAGTGGCATCTCTGAAATCTTTGGGCAGTTCTTCCTCTTCCCAGATGCTGGTGAGGAGGGTGTGAAAAGCCGCAAGGGCCACAGGGCCGGCAGATTTGAACATCTCCGCTGGGATTCCGTCCATTCCGGGTGCTTTGCCTGAGCTGGTCTGCCTTATCGCCTTCAAGACTTCATCCATTGTTGGGGGGAGGTCGAGGCAGTGGATAGTGAGAGTATGTGGGATCAGGTCAAGAGCGAGGGGGTCTACACTGGAGGGCCTGTTGAGCAGGTTGCTGAAGTGCTCTCTCCATCGTTCATTGATACTACTCTTCTCCCTCAGCAGGGTTGAACTGTCTGCTGACAGAAGTGGGGTAGTACATGGCTTGGAAGGTCCATAGACTTCTTTGATGGCATTGAAAAACAACTTGGAATTCTGCGTGTCAGCATATCTCTGGACCTCGTCCGTTTTCCTCTCCCACCATTCATCCTGCATCTTACGCAGCGCAACTTGGGCCTGTTTCTGGAGATGCTTGAAGCGATAATGCCTGGAGGTGGAGGAGGGGTCGTTTTGCCACTCAACAAATGTTTTCTGCTTGTCATCCAAGAGTTTCCTGATGTACTCGTCGTTCTCGTCGAACCAGTCCTGATGAATTCGTTTCCTGGGGCCGATGGTGGCTATTGCTGACTCCGTCACTAGTGTTCTGAACTGCTCCCACCTTTGAGTCGGGCCGCCAGTCAGAGGTCCATGGGCAGTCAGTCGGCCGTCCAGGTCTTCTGCAAATTCATTGCGTTGTTGATGTTGTTCGAGTTTGGCGACGTTGAACGCTGGTCTAAGGACTTTCGGCGTCTTGCGGAGAGTTGGGACGATATGCAGGGATAGGATGGCCCTGACTAGGCGATGGTCTGTCCAACACTCCGCTCCTCGCATGGCCCTGGTGATCCTGATATCATGGATGTCTCTTTGACGGCAGATGGCAAAGTCGATCAGATGCCACTGCTTGGATCTTGGGTGCATCCATGTTGTCTTGTATTTGTCGGCCTGCCAGAACAGGGTATTTGTAATAGTGAGGTGTTGTTCAGCACAAAGGCTTAAAAGCATTAAGCCGTTGGAATTCAGCTTTCCAGTTCCGTGGGGTCCCAGCACGCCTTTCCAATTTCTGCAGTCTGCTCCAACTCTGGCGTTGAAATCGCCAAGCAAGACGAGCTTGTCGTTAGAGGGGGTATCCTTTACGAGGGCACTAAGCTCCTCATAAAAAGCTTCCTTCACTTCATCGCTGCTGGTGAGGGTTGGAGCGTACGCACTGATGAGGGTGATATGCCGGGTACGGTTCAGGGGGAAGCGGAGTACCATCAGCCGTTTGTTCACTGAAGTTGGTAGATCAGGAAGTTGTTTGAGGAGCGATGTCTTGATGGCCAATCCTACTCCATGGATTCTCTCTTTTGTTTAGATTTCCGCCTGCAGTCGTCTCGCTTTGCAACTTGAACCGTTTGTGTAGTTTGTACAGCGGAACCTGTAACTGTTCTGTTTAGAATTTGAAAACGGTTGTCGGGACAGTATGGTGTGAGGGAGTTAGTGATGTGTCGGGTCTAATACTGGACCGTTGTCATGACAGTTATAAAACTGCTCAAATGGTACTTATTTCTCTCCTCGCTATATTTCTCCCCATCGTTCTCCATCTGTTTCCTTGTCTCACTCCCTTCCCCCTCTTCCTGTTCCTGCTTACTTCCCTTTCCCTTGGGGCTGTT
>CM065738.1:14213580-14218580 GCA_033310375.1 Conus canariensis
GAGAGAGAGAGATGAATGAATAATGGAACTGAAGTTCAGGTTTGAAACAGGGAGATGGACGGAGCCGAATTTGGATTGGTTTGTTTTTGTGACATGTGTCAGTGGTTTAAGCACTAAATGTGAAAGTGAATGTCAGTAGTCCACAGAGGCATTTACTCGAAGGTCCCTCCTGCTATGAGCTGATGGCGCTATGCTGATGTCAGGTTAGTTATGGATGTATTGAATAGTGGTGTGCATAAAGGCTGTGCTGCCTGTGAATTATTGTTTGGATGACGATGTGTGTGTGTGTGTGTGTGGTGTGTGTGTGTGTGTGTGTGTGTGTGTGATGTGTGTGTGTGTTTTGTTGTGTGTGTGTGTGTGTGTGTGTGTGTGTGTGTGTGTGTGTGTGTGTGTGTGTGTGTGTGTGTGTGTGTGTGTGTGTGTGTGTGTGTGTGTGGTGTGTGTGTGTGTGTGTGTGTGTTTCTTCAATTTAATGTCTATACACATAAGTGATTTTAGACAACGAAAAAAAAAAAAGGTAGAAAAGGAGAAGGGAGGGGAGAAGGGGTGGGTAGACAGGCAGCTGAAGGAGATAAAGAGATGGAGAAACAGGGAGATAGAAAAAGATGAGAAGTATAAATGGAAAACGGAAAAAGAGAAAAAGGAGGATCAGAATGAGAATCGGAAGAAAAAAATGTTAACATGAATAATAATTGCAACCTACAACATAACTAGAATAACATTTTAAAAAATCAAATGAACGCTAAAGGTAACAGGATAATACATTTACACGTGAAAATAGAATTATTAAAGGAATCTAAAAGTGGTACTCTGAACAAGTCCTAAAACAATGTCACAAATCAAAAGGGGTTTTATTAAAACCTCCTTCAGGGACTTTTCCGAAAAAGTAGGCAGAATGTTTTCATTTTTCTACAGTGGAAAAGTATATGTTCATTAGAAATTTTCCCACCACAAACACATGTGATGTTGGAAGTGAATTTCGTCTTAAAAGCATTAAGTTTGAATCTATAGGCAAGGGAAGTTAAAAGCCTTAAGTTAGACAATTGACCATACTTAGATATAAAAACATCTTCAAAACTCGTTTGGTGGTCAGCAGGTAATGAGTGGCCAACATCTTCTTGTTTCTTTCTAAAATGCTTCCAGCAAGCATTCTGCAGTAGGCTATACCCTTCTTTCAGAGATAAAGGGATTTTCAAATTATATGCTTCATTTGTATAATCTGCAGAGTTTTTAGCTAGTTTATCTACGGATTCATTGAAATGTATTCCACTGTGTGAAGGCACCCAAAGAAAGGTAAGATTACTACCTCTTAGAATAAGGAAATGCACCAAATGATTAATCTCAAAAATCAAATCTTGTCTCACACTAGAATTTGAATTGCTTAAGGCATACAACACTGATTTTGAATCGACACAAAAAAGAATCTGAGTCACAGTTTTCGGAAAATCAAGCAAATAACGCAAAGCCATAAGGATAGCAGTTAATTCAGCTGTAAATATAGATCTGTGCTTTCCAATATAAAAACCTCTTTTGACCTTTAAGTGGGGGATAGTGAAAGCAGCACCAGCTTCGTGATTTTCTAGAACTGAACCATCGGTATAAACTTTGAGATGATTTGGATAATTGAGAAATAAATGCTCATTCGCAACTGTGCCAATAAAATTTATATTCTCATTTTTCTTTGCATTGGTATAATTAATGTCAAAATGTCCTTTTTGTAATTCCCATGGAGGGATAACAGTACATGGATTACTACATTTTGCCATATCTTCTAATTCTATTCCTGATTGTTGAAAAGTATCTAGAGTTTCAGTTTTTATTGTTTTAAGACATGATATGTTTTTGGCTCGTTTTGGGAAATCAACATCTGATCTTAAGCCAATTTCATTTTCGACATTGTTTTCACTTAAAGAGCCTTTTAACAAATATTTAGCGATGGCAAGCTGACGCATTCATTTAAAGGAAGTACTCCTACCTCTCTATATGTTGCTATTGTTGATGTATGGAAAGGAACCCCCAAGGCCAATTGAAAAGCTTTACAATCCACGCTTTGTAATTTGTTTAATAAATATTTTGGAGCGGTGAAAAAAACTTCTTGACCATACGTAAGCCTAGAGCGAACAAGGCTTATCGCTAGATGTTTTAGTACTCTGACATCTTGGCTCCAGTATTGCTTACTGATAACTTTTAAAAAAATTTAAAGTCTTTCTTGCTTTAGATAACAAGTATTCAATGTGATAATTCCAGTTTAACTTAGAAGTAATATGAACCCCCAAAAACTTACCCTTTGTTTATATTCCAAAATATCAGACCCAATATGGAGGGATGGTAAATTGGGTGGATCAGCACCATTGTTGAATAAAACCAGATGAGTTTTCTCAGTTGATAGAGTTAGTCCATTTTCAAACAAGTAGTTATTTAATTTATCTAATTCCATTTGATAAGCTTTTCTATAGTAATTTATATCTCTTTTTGGTGACTTCTTTTTCATGGACACATTCATCCACATGCAAATATCATCTGCATATTGTACTAAGTTGACATTTTTTGACAAACATTGAGGTAGGTCATGAAGTAATATATTAAAAAGATGGGGCGCTATTACCGAGCCTTGTGGAATACCCATTGTAGGCATGCGTGTAGTCGAATAGGAATTTCCCACCTTTGTTTGCATGCTTCTTTTCATCAATAAGTCTTTTATGTAAAAGTAGATGTTCCCAGACAAACCAATTTGTTTCAATTTTCAATTATGAGTAACAGAACGATTGCAAAAGTCAAGCGGGAATATTGGTCTAATTTCTGCACCAATGAAACACATACCCATAAAGACTTACAGAGGGTGTGGAAAAAGTTTAATGAAATGAAAAATGGTGTTCATTTGCCACACTGTCCAATCAAATGTGATGGTAATGAATTACCAAGCAATTCAGAAAAGGCAGAATCATTTGTAGATATGTTTGCTGATATAATGAATGCAAGCAAACTACCAAAACATCATAAAATTTTCAGGGAAAATGAAGAAAGAAATGATGACTATCAAGATCCACAGCGGAAAGATGATCTTTATGTCAATGCTCCAATTACTATACGTGAGTTGAGAGAAGCTATACTTTCCCTGACTAATAAAAAGTCATCAGTAGGCATGGACGCTATTTCTAATATCTTACTTAAACATTTGCCAGACAGTTGGGTACTGTTGCTACACGACTTATTTCAAAAGTGTTGGGAACAGGGACAAAACCCTAAAATATGGAAACATTCTATCATAATACCGATTCCTAAAGAAGGAAAAACGAAAAGTAATAAGAATAATTACAGACTATATCATTAACTTCGCATGTAGGCAAACTTATGGAAAAGATAGTTTTAAACAGACTAATATTCTATTGTAATAAAAATAAAGTGATCCCAAAAAACCAAGCTGGTTTCCGAAAGGGTAGGTCAACCATTGATCATCTTGTCAAATTGACTACACAGGTAAAGCATCAATTTGCTCGCAGAAAGAATATTCTAGCAACCTTTTTTGATATAAAAAAAAGGCATATGATCGTGTTTGGCATCATAAATTACTATATAAATGTGTGTGTGTGTGTGTGTGTGTGTTTTGTGTGTGTGTGTGTGTGTGTTGTGTGTGTTGTGTGTCTGTCTGTCTGTTCTGTCTGTCTGTCTGTCTTGTATTCTGCCTCTCTGCCTGCCTGTCTGACTGTCTGTCTGTAAGTCTTTCTGTCTGTCTTCACCATGAAGAAAAGTCGAGCCGCACAATGATCCTTTTGCTGTTGTTAAAGTCTAGGACACATTTGATTCAGTTCACAATTATTCTATCTCCAATGAAGCTGAACTTTGGAGAGGAAACCATGACATTTTACATGAGGTTACCAGCCTCCAGTGACACGTTTGACTCAGTTCACAATGTTTATATCTCCAATCAACAGAACTATTGAGATGGAAAAAAATGGTTACTGCGGCATTTTACATGATGTTACGAGCCGGAGGGAAAGAGGAAAGCAGTTGGCGGGGAGGGTTGGGGAAGGGAGGGCGACTGAATGAATAATGGAACTGAAGTTCTGGTTTGAAACAGGAGATGGACACAGTCCTGGTTTGAGTTGGTTTGTTTTTGTGACAGGTGTCAGTGGTTTAAGCACTAAATGTGAAAGTGAATGTCAGCAGTCCCACAGAGGCATTCAACTCAAAGGTCCCTCCTGCTATGAGCTGATGGCGCTATGCTGATGTCAGGTTAATTATGGATGTATTGAATAAGTGGTGTGCATAAGGGCTGTGCTGCCTGTGGAATTATTGTTTGGATGACGATGTGTGTGTGTGTGTGTGTGTGTGTGTGTGTGTGTGTGTGTGTGTGTGTGTGTGTGTGTGTGTGTGTGTGTGTGTGTGTGTGTGTGAGTGTCTGTGTGTGTGTGTGTGTGTGTGTGGTGTGTGTGTGTGTGTGTGTGTGTGTGTGTGTGTTGTATATCTGCCTCTCTGCCTGTCTGCCTGTCTGTCTGTCTGACTGTCTGTCTGACTTTCTGCCTGTCTGACTGTCTGACTGTCTGTCTGACTTTCTGTCTGTCTATCTATCTTAACCACGAAGAAAAGTCGACCCGCGCAATCATCCTTTGCTGTTGTTAAAGTCTTAGGACACATTTGATTCAGTTCACAATGATTCTATCTCCAATGAAGTTGAAGTGTGGAAAGGAAACAATGGCATTTCACATGAGGTTACGAGCTGGAGGGAAAGGGGAAAGGAAGAAGCCAGTGGAGATGGAGGGAAGGGGAGGGTGACTGAATGAATTATCGACTAGTCTGTTTCTGTCTGTCTGCCTGCCTGCCCGCCTGCTTGTGTGGTTGTCTGTCTGTCTGTCTGACTGTCTGACCGTCTGTCTGTTTGTGTGTCTAACTCTGTTTCTGATATACTAACAGAATGTAAGAACAATTATTCCGCTATGGAAAAACATTCCAACCTCTCGATCGTCCTATGCTGTTGTTAAAGCCTCCAATGACACGTTTGA
>CM065738.1:14228580-14231080 GCA_033310375.1 Conus canariensis
TCATTACGCTTCAGTGGATTCCGTCTCACTGTGGGATCATGGGCAACGAAAAAGCTGATGCTACTTCCAAGGCAGGCAGCAAAATGGAGCAGTTCAGCCACCCCGTGACCTACAGGGAGGCCGAGACCATCATCCACAACCAGTTTCAGTCCCAGTGGAAGAGAAGGCTGGGTGCAGAGAGTGGTGCTGACCCGATCCACCAGCTCCAAAGGCACCAGCAGACAATCCTCTTCAGACTGAGGACCGGCCACTGCAGACTGCTGAGCCACCTTAACCGCCTGAAGATAACCTACACTGACCAGTGTCCATGTGGCACTGGTCCCCAGACCCCTGAACATGTCCTCCTGCGCTGTCCTACTCACGCAGCTCTACGACACAAAACCTCGCCGGGGGAGGGGGGGGGGGGCGGGGGGCAGGGGGGGGGGGGGGCGGAGTTACAGGCGCAGCTTTGGGGAGCCCGTTCTGACCTGGAGAAGATCGCGGGCTTCATCTTGGCGGCCGGGTTACGAGTCTGACGCACCCAGCTTCAATCGAACGCAGAGAGAGAGAGAGAGAGAGAGAGAGAGAGAGAGAGAGAGAGAGAGAGAGAGTATAAAAAAAATCGGAGACTTAGAACGTCTTCAGCAGAAGACGACGACATCAACAAGACCAATCTAAATAAGGAAGGTTGCCTATAACATTTTATGATTGATACCTTTATCCTGAACATTCCTAGGAGCAGGGGGGTCAATAGGGAACAACATGTGACGCTTTCTCCTAAGATTCTTTGCACAATGGACATAGTAAATCATTGCCATTCAGTTTTGTATCTATAAGGATGGACAGCAATTTCTGAATTGCCGAGTCTGAATTATTGTTGTCATGAAGTTGTGTGTGTGTGTGTGTGTGTGTGTGTGTGTGTGTGTGTGTGTGTGTGTGTGTGTGTGTGTAAGAGGAAGAAGAAGAAGAAGAAGAAGAGAGAGAGAGATAGAGAGAGAGAGAGAGAGAGAGAGAGAGAGAGAGAGAGAGAGAGAGAGAGAGAAACTCGAACTCAAACTCAAACAGTTTAATTGCAAAGGCCACCGACCTATGTGCAATGAGGTCAAAAACAGAAATAGAACACACACGCGCTCGGCGCATATACTGAAAATTATGAAAGAAAATATTTGCATAATAAAAAAATTATATTCTTCCTGAAATTACTCTGGCATTTGTGTGCTAACTGATAGCAGTTCTTCTCTTCGTTTCAGTGCTTTGAAAATGAACATAGCTACAGAGCGAGTTACAATTCTCTTTCTATTTTGGAGTAAAAGAAGCAATGATACTTGATGATCAGTTCTAGTATGAGGCAAAATGTATATACCCCTTAAATCTTGAGAGAGAGAGAGAGAGAGAGAGAGAGAGAGAGAGAGAGAGAGAGAGAGAGAGAGAGAGAGAGAGAGATCTTTTTCTATTTAAGATCGACGACCTCTTCCACACAGATAAGGTGAAATGGTGTGCAAAATGACTAAACGTTAGAAAGAAAGTATCTTTCTCATGATTTATCGCCGTTATTTTTCTACCAGGCACCATCAATACAAAGTGTTCCGATTGGTCCTTTAGTTTCTGGGTCATTCATGTTCTTGTGTTGAGAGAAGAAAACCACTATGTGAAACTGTAAGACAGACGACCGCCAAGCTTGATTCAAAACCATTAGGAGCTGGGACGAGAGGAGGGCGAGAGGGGGAGGGGGGACGGAGGAAGGAGAGGGAAGTGGTGGTGGTAGTGATGGAAGAGGGAGTTGGGAGGTGTGAGTGTGTGGGGCTTTTACTACTCCGCGCGCGCGCGCGCGCACGTGTGTGTGTTTATGTGTGTGTGTGTGTGTGTGTGTGTGTGTGTGTGTGTGTGTGTGTGTGTGTGTGTGTGGTTATGGAGTGTGTGTGTGTTTGAGAGAGAGAGAGAGAAAGAAGAGAGAGAGAGAGAGAGAGAGAAAGTCGGGGGAGGGAGAATGGAGGGAGGGAGGAAGGAGAGAGAAGGGGTGGTGGTGGTGATGAAAGAGAAAGTTGGGAGGTGTGTGTGTGTGTGTGTGTGTGTGGTGTGTGTGTGTGTGTGTGTGTGTGTGTGTGTGTTGTGTGTGTGAGTGTGTGTGTGTGTGTTGTGTGTGTGTGTGTGTGTGGAGGGGGGGGGGGGGCTTTTACTACTCCACGTGAGTATGTGTGTGCGCGCGCTAGCGTGCGTGTGGGCGTGAGTGGGCGTGAGTGGGCGTATATGTGAGTGTGTGTGCACGCGCGTGTTCGCTCTCGATCCCACCCTTTAATTAGAAACACATAGGCTCCAAACCAACCGAACCGCAGATATAACACGGTCAACAGTGCCAAAACACACTTTTCCTCCTAATGGCCCCAATTTGCCTGTCCAAACCTTGCCAACATTTAGGAACACACAGACAAAAACAACACACACACACACACACACACACACACACCACACACACACCACACACACACACACACAGAATGGAAACGAAGGGAAATCAAAGCAA
>CM065738.1:14243580-14246080 GCA_033310375.1 Conus canariensis
CACGGGCGCGTGCGTGCGTTTGTCTAGGTTTGTGTACACGTGTACGTACGCGCACGAAGATATCCATTAGTATCCTCATCTTCTTATAAAGGATGACTTTTTTTTTTAATAACTTCCGTATGCTTATACTTTTTTTTTTTTTTTTTGTTTTTTTTGTAAGTGAATTTGAGTGCATGCCGTTCTTTGCTTTAGTGTGTGAATGAGTGCTTGCCTATGTGCGTATGAAAATAATACATGTTGTTTTGTGCATGTTAGCGTATTTATAGTTTATAAATGTGTGTGCATGTCTGTTTATATTTTTGGGTTGTGAATGTTTGTCTATGTGCGTATTAAAATTTATGATGTAACATGCACGTTAACGCACTCACAGTTTTCTGGATCTTGGTAATGATAATATCTTTCTCGTTAATTCTTGTAAGACCGACTCAAGTATAGATACTAGTATTGGAAACAACAAGCATTACTTGTGTGCTTGTGGCTAAAGTTTCTTCCATTGTTCATACATAAGCTTGTATTACTTTTTGTCATTCTGCCTCACTGTTTTTCTTTGTTGTTGTTGTAGCTCGTCGGGGTTTTTTGTTGTTGTTTGTTTGGGGTTTTGTTTGTTTGCTTAGGGCTATTTTCCCCTCCCTCCCTTCTTCATTAGTCACTACTTACCCTTCTTCCGTCCTCCCCCACGTTTAATACTTCGTGTATCCCCCCTCTCTTCGTCTGCTTTCGCCGATCTTAAAGATGCCTGACACTTTAGAAACCTGGCCGTCTAAAGATGGTTTTAGAGTGGGATTCCTCAACATAAATCACTTAATCAATAAAATATCTGATGTTTCGTATGTTTTGACAAATGCTGGTAAGCATTTCCATATTTTTGGCTTTGCCGAATCACGCCTTACAGAACACATTCTAGATTCTGAAATCTCCATTCCTGGATATAATATAATCCGCAAAGATGCTAAACATCCCAAAGAGACGGGTTTGATAGTGTACATTCACCATAGTATAAAGTTTAAATGTGTTGAACCTCGTAATTACCATAACATCGAGTCAGTATGGATCCAAGTTGATTTTAAAAAATGTGAGCGAGTTCATCTGGGTTTCATATACCGCAATCCAGCAGAACATGTCAGTTGGATTGACAATTTCACTCTACTGTTAGAAGATATTTCCTTGCTTTCGGATGAGCTGATATTGTTAGGCGATTTTAACATTGATTTGCTAAAATGTAACAACACATGGGTTCATTGTTATGAATCTTTTCAACTTGTTCAGTTAATCGATAAACCCACAAGGGTAACACCCACATCCAAAACTCTTATTGATCACATTTACACCACGACAAAAAGCAATATAATAGAAGTGTGTTCACCGCTGTATGGTTGTAGTGATCATTTCCCAGTATGCTTCACTTGGTCGAAAAAAGGAGTTAAAATTCCGAAGAATGGTCACACGTTTATAAGATACAGGTGCTTACGGAATTTTGATAAAAAAAAATGTTTGTTTAATTTGAGCAATTCACATCTTTTCCTAGTCTACCAATTTACAAATCCTGATGAAGCCTGGGAAGTTTGGTACCACAATTTTTTAAATATTTATGATAATCATGCACCTTTCAAAACCAAGCGTGTTAGAAGCAGCCCTCTGTTACCATGGCTATCAAAAGATGTACAGGACACTATGAACCAAAGAGATCACCTTTTGTCTACGGGAACGAAGAAAGAATTTGTAAATCAAAGAAATCATGTTAATTATGTAAAACGAGCAGCTAAGAAAAAGTACTTTCAAGAACTTGTTTCTTCTAATACCAATAGCAGAGCAATTTGGAATGCTATCAATCAGCTGACGAACAAAAACATCAGTAAAAATACATCTCATGAAGACCTGTGTCCCGAGAAACTTAATGACCATTTTTGTAATATTGCTAAGACAACAATAAAATCAGATAGATCTGTCCAAAACACTCTTACATTATTAAACGATTTCTGTGATTCAAAAGCCATATCCTCAGACTTAGACATCCCTTAATGTCAGTCCATGATGTATATAATGCCCTGATCCGTCTAAAAGAAACGTGCTCGTGGCTTAGACTGTACTGATGGCAAAATCCTAAAACTTGCAGCTCCAATTATTTCTGATACACTGACCTACATCTTCAATTTATGTATATCTAAAAACCAATTTCCTAAATCTTTCAAAATTGCTAGGGTAAGACCCATCTATAAATCAGGTGACACCTCGGATCCTTGTAATTACAGACCAATTTCTATCCTGTCTGTGGTATCAAAACCTTTAGAGGATCATCTAAGAAGATGTATTCTTAACCATTTTGACAAATATAACTTATTTCACCCTAATCAGTCTGGTTTCAGGAAACATCACTCCTGCCACACTGCACTGACCAACCTAGTAGACAAATGGCTCTCAAATATCAATGCAAACAAGGTGACCGGTGTCCTTTTTATTGACTTTGCAAAAGCTTTTGATGTAATTGACCACACACTGCTTC
>CM065738.1:14251080-14268580 GCA_033310375.1 Conus canariensis
GAATTGTGCATATGAATTGTTGATCAAAACATAAGAAATTACACATTTAGTATATTGAAAAGAAAAGGTTTTTAAAAGATAAGGAAATGAAATAATTTCAGTTGAAATTATCTTGTCACCCTCTCTCCCTCCCCCTCTTCCCCCCCCCCCCCCCCCCTCACTCACCCTCCCTCTATGTCTGTCTATCTATCTCTCTCACTCTGTCTGTCTGCCTATCTCTCTCTATATATTTCTCTCTCCACACATAGACACAGACAGACAGACAGACAGACAGACAGACAACACACACACACACACACACACACACACACACACACACACACACACACACACACACACACACACACACACCACACACACACACACACTGCACACACACACGCACAGACACACACACAACACACACACACACACACACACACGCACGCACGCACGCACGCACGCACGCACGCACGCACGCACGAAAAACCACACACACACACACACACACACACACACACACACACGTTAGTTTATCTCTCACATCGGCAAGTCCCAACACTCTAAAAAAATGTTTTACTGTGAGAAGCACATGACATGGAATGCACCACGGAGCTTCTTCACCTTTTAAAAGATAAGAATGGGTGTAAAAGGAGTGGCCTGTGTGCAAACGGCACAAAAATGTTTCTTCTATACGGCCGCCTCGGGAACATTGGTAAAAAAAAACATCTTTCAGGTTTGGACGGATTTTGTACAATTCATTATCCGTCTGCGAGTTCCATTCCTCTTGCCAGAGAGGTCTTTGACATAAGCCTGTGTTTTGGGTTTCAGATCTGTGTGAGGGACAGACAGCCTGTTCAACTCTTTCGGTGTGACACTCTTGGCAAGCTGATCAACCACCCCGAATGTCCACATGGTGTATCCATATGATTACAGAGAGGTGTACAGTTCGAATAATTTCAGCAGCTGAGGGTGTTGAGTTTGCGGCCGGCAATGGCCTCCAAAGCAGAAAAGGAATCCGACAAAATGCGGAAATCTTTATGTTTCGATTTAGAAACCATTACTTACCATTAATGTCTAAATTATACAGTGACTTGTTTGCTTTTGATGGCAACCTGTTGGCGTCCATTCGAGTTAAACTCAACCCGTTTTTAATACATTTAACGTACGAATTTAACGTACGAAACTAGGTATTTTCCAAGCTCACCGTATACAAGCACATCAGAAGTTCGAGTGTCAATATTCAAAAACCACTTCATACCAAACAAGTGTACTCTTTCAGTAACTAAATCTTTTTCAAATCTCCACATTTTGGGCACATATTTACATTATTGGCTAAACCTGAGAACCAAATAATTTGCTATAAAGAGTAAAAGAGCAGGCCTCAAGTTTATACAATACAGGCAGGACAGCTGTCACTGCTTTTGTTGCTCTGCTACCTATATCTTGACATGTACGCTCAAAACTAAGTGTAGGTGAAAAGTAAATGCCAAGATATTTGTATGCTTTGACAACTTCTATTTTCTCTTCACCATAAAACCATTTCTCAATCTGTGCTAAGTAGCCACATGTACGAAAAAATAATACTAGTTTTGGCCATATTCACTGCAAACTCCAATCTAGAAGGAGACGAATGTGAGCTATTTAACAGCCTCTGTAATCCAACTATAGTTATAGAAAGTAGAATGATATCATTAGCAAATACCAATATGAATAATTCGATCAGATCAAAAGCCATAGCATGACGACCATTCTCAATGATTTCCAACACAAGTTCATTGATAAACATTGAAAACAGCATAGCGCTACAAACATCGCCTTGTTTTAACCCCCATGAACAATTCACAACATCTGATAGATCAACTCCTGATCTAAGTTGCACCTTCACATCATTTTGCATATTTCTTGCGCGGGTAAAAGGCTTGCCTTTAATACCATTTTTGCATAGAACGGCACATCAACTTCTCAGAAACTAAATCAAATGCTTTGTTTTTCAAAATCAACAAAAGCAACGTACAATTTCTGTTTATTTGCTAACTCTTTTTGTACTGCAGCTAACAAAGTAAACATGTGATCGGTAGTAGAATATCCTTTCTTAAAACCGGGTTGATGTCCACCAGTTATGTCATTTAGATTCATCCATTCCGGTAATCTAGAATTAATAACAAAACTATACTATTTGCTACTTATATCACACAATGAGATGCCTCTGTAGTTGTTCACATCATTCACATCACCCTTCTTAAAAAGTGGCAAAATCATAGATTCTTTCCAGGATAAACTCCTTTATCAAACAGGCAATTGAATAACTTTTAAAATTAACGACAGGTTCTCCAGAATACTTGAAAAATTCACCAATAAGACCGTCAGGTCCAGCAGCTTTACCATTTTTTTATTTTCTTAATAGCCAGCAGTACCTCCTCTTTTGTTATAGGTCTATCTAGTATAGCATAGTATTTCCTGTATTATCCATATCATCTTGCTTTGACACTACTAATTCGTTTTTTATCTAGTATATTTTTGAAATACTGAAACCATTTATCAAAGGATATATCGTTTAGAGGCTGTGATTTCTTTTTACAAATCTTGTACATTGTTCCCCCAAATTACTGTTGACTTTTAATAGAACTCAAAAGTTCATTTAACAAGGAATCACTGAAATCTTTCTTTTTATTTTTATTCAGATTTTTATATTCACGTCTAGCGATACAGTACGAGGAAATATCATTTTTATCTATTTTTTTCCTACATATTCTCAACAGTCTACGTACCTTCCCCCCTCCCCAGTTTCTCTCTCTCTCTCTCTCTCTCTCTCTCTCTCTCTCTCTCTCTCTCTCTCTCTCTCTCTCTCTCTCTCTCTCCCCTCCACACACAGTAGAGCCATCGTCAGTCAGCCGAATCGAATTTCATTAGGCTACGGCGAGGACCGTGTGTAAGTGTGTGTGTGTGTGTGTGTGTGTGTGTGTGTGTGTGTGTGTGTGTGTGCGTGCGTGCGTGCGTGCGTGCGTGCGTGCGTGGTGTGTGTGTGTGTGGTGGTGAGAGAGAGGAGAGAGAGAGAGAGAGAGAGAGAGAAGTATCACTTTTTAGCGACCACGTGTGACTGACATTCTATACGGTGGGCTGGGATTGTACAGAGGAGACAGTGAACGGTAGGAGGTTTACCAGATACTTTGATGAGGGGAACATTGCCGACAGGGAGTTTCACGGGAACGGGATGTCCTACATATTGGCTGATGACTGATTCCATTTCGGCAACGGTTACGTGTCTGTGTGTGCGCGGAGGGAAGGGGGGAGGGGGGGAGGAGGTGGAGGGAGGGAGGTGTAGGTGGTTGGGGAATTGACGTAACTCCGTTTAGGTAACATGGGTGCAGGGGGTGGGGGTGGGGGGAGGGGATTGTGGGAAGTGACGATGATGAAGGTGATGATGATGATGATGTTGATGTTGATGATGATGATGATGATGATTATGAAGGTGATTTTTATTTTCAAGGGTAATAGGTAAGCAAATTGCATGCTGTTTTTTCCACTTAAGCACAGCTCTTGCCAGGGAAAGGATGTATGTATATATGTATGTATGTATGTATGTATGTATCTATATATTATATATATATATATATACAGAAAGAGGTAGAGACACATACAGACAGACAGACAGAGACAGAGAGAGATGACATACATATATATACATATATATATATATATATATATATATATACATATATATATATATATATATATATATATATATATATATATATATCAAGAGAGAGGAAGACAGATAGACAGACAGACAGAGACAGAGACTACACGGAGAGGGAGTGGGCATAATGTTTCATTTATTTTGCGGATGGGAAATACTATGGAACATAAACAAGGTGAAAGATACTACACTGTCCTCGCGTACAACATAGACGAGGCGCGACAGAACACCCTCCCCAGAATGGCGCGTGGACAAGGCGGTATACGCCACACGGTAGAATATGAATGTGGTGGGACACACAGCGTGGAATGTGCTGGCTATAATTGTCTGGAGATATTGTGAAGGTGTGGTGGATGGGGGGTGGGGTGGGGCGATGGGGCGGGGGGAGATAAAAAGGGCAGCGTCGAGATTTACAGGGTTATTATATCTGGCCGGATATGATAGATTTTAGCGGCTGATTGCATTCCATTCAGTCGGACAGGCACGTGGAGGTGAAAGTGAGCATGACGAATGTGTGTGTGTGTGTGTGTGTGTGTGTGTGTGTGTGTGTGTTAGGGAGGAGAGAGGGGCGGACTGGCATAGGAAAGACGCTGAGGGATGATAGAATGGAGGAGGCGCGATACTTCTAAAAGAAAAAAACAAAGAAAAGCGATCATAATTATGTATTCATGATAGAATTGTCATCGGAAAACATCATCAAGAATGTGTGGAAGTGCACACAAACACCACAGAGAGAGAGGGAGAGCACACAAACACCACAGAGAGAGAGAGAGAGAGAGAGAGAGAGAGAGAGAGAGGGCAGACAAACAGACAGACAGACAGACAGAGACAAGAGTCAGACCGACAGGTATAATAAGAAAGACAGACAGTCAGAAGCAGTGAGTGGGAAAGTGAGAGCGATACGAAACCAATCGAAAAAATAAAGAATCCAGTATCTTTTCCTATTAAGAGTCCTCGATAGATTTCCTAATGCTTGGAGGCGTCCATGTATGGGTGACCATCAAGCTCAATAAATAAGTAATCCCGTAATGGAAATGATCGAGGGTAGCCTGTGCCTAGGTGCACACAAACGACGCATTGTCAGTCTGTCAGATGAGTCAGCCCCTATTTCGGTGAGCGCTGGGGTGGGAAGATGGTGGGGGTGACTGTGACGTCATTTACAGCCTTGTCTTTGACATAGGCGCATTACATTTCATTCATTTTTTTTTTCTCTTAAAGCGCCACCCCCTCACCCTTTTTTATGTGTGTTTGATATTTTTTCAGAATCTTTGCCAAGTATAATGACGGAGGAATTGTTGCTAGCCTGCACTTGTTTTCCACCACTACTGAATAAATTATTCATCACGCTCATTATACGGTAGCATACTCGCCCCTAAACTCACTAATTACTGCGTTCCCTATTCTGATAATACCTATTTTCCCCGGAAACAATGTATTTCCCACAAAACATGGACTCTGTGTAGTTAGTGTTCAAATCGGATATATTGTCATGAAACAGTAAACACTTTCTAATGATACAAATACTTTCAGCACTTCCTTATTGTTTCATATCCTCTCACCAAAAAGTATAAAGGAAGTAATTCTGTCCGTCTGTTCCAACTATTACTTCCCCTAGTAAAAACGAAAAAGAAAAGAAAAGCAAAGGCAGACGATTGCACTCTTTCCAGCACCATTTTTTGTTCAATTACTGTTCTGCTGTCGTTACAAAAACTTCATCAAGTTGTTGTTCAACAGATCAAATTAAAGCCAGACATGCGGGGTTAACTGATTCAAAATCATTACTTATTTTGATGGGTTCTTTTGTTCTTTACATATCATACATCACAAAATAGTATGAAAATATGTTGGATTATGCGATCTGGCATGCCGTTTCCATAGAAACCATCCAAGATGGCCGACAAGCAATAATGTTTTGAAAGAATCAAACTCCGAAAGTATCGCAAATATTTGTATTCTGTTTCTTTACATAAGTTTTAAACAATGTTTTCTAAATATTTACAGAGCTTCTTTTTTTTTTTACATTGAACTATTTCGGAGTTTCTATGAATTTTATTTAAAAAATTGTCCCTTGATTGTATTAGTAAATCTGGCTATAGTTTTGGAGCTTAAATTTCAGGTAGCCTGTGTCAGAAAGGTGGACGTACGCAAGCTTCTTTACGGTAACATTGACTTTATTGAGCAGGTTGCCTTCCTTCTTGATTGTTCCTAGCATTGATTCTGCGACGGTCAGTAAGCTTCCTGAGTGATGTTACTGTATAAGTGAAATCTTCTCAACTTCTCTCTTTAATCACCTTTGTCAAAATGTCTCCCATTCTATGGTCCTTTGTGCCCTTCACTGATACAGAGGCTTAAGGCTGCACGCCACATTGAGGACTTTGCCTCTAAATCACTATGATATCCATGTGAGGTGTTTTGAGGTGTAGCATAAAGGACTTTGCAATAAAACATATTCTTTTAGAGTGTTGGGACTTGCACGATGTGAGACAAACATTTTACAGCAGATTCCATGAAAACCTTGTTCAGAGGTGTTCCGCCTGACGCGATCTTTGAGTTCTTGAAAGAGATTAACATTTTTCATCGGATCTGAAATTTTACAGTGGAAAGTTTGTTTTTTTTAACAAAATTTCGGATGGGTTTTTAGAATATGTATTTTAAACAGTTGTGTGAATGAATGACTTGTGAGTTGATTTTAACGTGGTGACAGCCCTGTTATGGCCCTTTGCGGTCGGCTGGGCTATAAGCAACATTACCTTACCTTACCTCTAAATCACAATGATATCCATGTGAGGTGTTTTGTGGTGTCGCATAAAGGACTTTGCTCTAAGTCACTATGATATCCATGTGAGGTGTTTTGAGGTGTAGCTGAAAGGACTTTGCTCTGAATCGCTATGATATCCATGTAAGGTGTTTTGAGGTGCAGCATAAATTTGAGCCCCAAACTGATTTCAAATTTATAAGAGATCAAATGAAAAGCCCTCGCCCCCTCACAGCCACTCCCCTATAATTTCATTTCTTTTTAGGTATTTCTCCTGATGACATCATTCACAATCTAGAAATATACGAGCTACCCCTTACTTGACATCACATGTCAGGCGTTTGCACTCACCCGTAACCCCAACTTTTAGCCCGGTGGTTTCCCCAAATTGTCCCATTCCTTCCATTTTAATGTGTCTGCTTGGAACCACCTGGCATGTACCCTGACGGGAATATGAAAGAAAAGACGGTGAATCAACTTTCAGACACACAGTAAAAATGCTCTAAACAATCTTATCGTGCCAGTCTATAAATACTCGTCTCCTTAAGCAAGGCCTTGGTGCATCAATTTTTGGTGTACAACCTCCGTTGTAATTTTCTCTCCGGCTACAAGCCCGCAATGATTTCGTGTTGATTCAGCGAGTTTATGCGGACAGTCGCTGAAGGGACGTGGCGGTGCCCCCCCCCCCCCCCCCCCCTCTCCCGGAGGAGGACGATCGTCCAAGCCAGTTCCGCGACCAGGCAGGTACTGTTGTCAGTGGGTGGCTCCGTAAGTGATGTCCTGTGTATGTTGGATCAGAGGAGGGGGGCCGGAACAGCTCAGTTGGTAGAGCGTCGGACTCGTAATCCAAGAGTTGCGGGTTCGAATCTCCGCCGGGCCGTTTCGGTACAGGGGGATTTTTCCCTCGGAGTTAACATTGGTTCTGACTCCATTTCCCATACAGTCCCTCGAATGAGACTATAAACCGAGGTTCCGTGTGTGAACGCACGCATAACATCTTGCACACACGTAAAATCCTATCAACTTTCGGAAGAGAAGGCCAGTTTGGCCGTTGGTATGGATGACACGTTACACATAGCATGCACCTTCCCCGAAGATGGAGTATGGCTGCCTTAATGGCTGGATAAAAAAAATGGTCATACACACAAAACTCCACTGCCTGTCTATACAGGCAGTGTCCGCAGGAGTATCAGCCTGCGTACGCAGAAGAAGAAGAGAAGGATCAGAGCAGTTACCGATGAACACTACCAAAGAGGCCCGCCAGCAATGATGTCCTGTGTATGGTGGATCAGAGGAGTTACCGATGAACACTACCAAAGAGACCCGCCAGCTTGCAGGGCACTGTATCTCTGGTGGGTTGTCTACGGGCGGTGTTAAGTAAATATTGGTTGCTTCTTTTTTTCTTTTTTTTCTTTTTTTTTGAGAGTTTTTTTTTTTAATTCTCCTGATATATATCATACACATTTGACATATACATTTTCTACATTACAGCAAGAGCATACGGATAATATATCAATGCATAAAAAAAAGTATGTTGCTTCAAATGTACATTCAAAAACATGTCAATTCAAATATGAGAATTTCAAAAAAAGAAAAAAAAAAACTTGAGAAATGGATACTGGGATTACGGAGATGCGTATTAGATTGAGATTTTGTTGTTGTTATCGATTTTTTTTATAAGTATTTGTGTAAAAAATCATCGGCATGTAATTGTACCATTCAGCATCAAACCTGTTTTGATCATTGTTGACTTTAGCATCCATCGGTGCTCAACCAATCACGACTGCAAATCCCAAACGGACTATGAACATGGACCAAATGGAATATCCATGTGTCTGTGGAAAGCGTTTCGCTACCACCCGTGGCATGAAGATCCACAGAACAAAGATGGGATGTGTGAAGACTCATCTGAATGAGCAGCAGCGCACTGCATCAGCAGATAAGACGTCGGAAGACCAAGGCCAGGATTTAAACCACAGTGCCAAGGACATCTACGCTGTTGGTTCGGATGAGAATTTGCACAGGCCCTCGATGCCAGGCGCCTGAAACTCAACCTGCCACGAGCAAACGAAACTGAAGATTGGGAGAAACTGGATGCAAAAATCGTCCAAAGACTCGATGCACTGATAGGGAAAAGCACCCTGGAACACAAACTAGCCACATATGGGGACATTGTGTATGCCACATGTAGAGACGCCTATGGAGCAAAACTACCCAAAGAGAAAACACCTCCAAAGAAATCCAGACGCCAAGAAGAGATGGACAAGATCAGGGTCCAAAAGAAAAACCTCAAGAAGCAAATGAAGACCGCACTGCCAGCTGAAAAACAAGGCTTGGAAAAACTTTGGAAAGACCTGAAAGCAAAACACAGCGCCCTCAGCAAAGCGGAATCTGCGAGGAAGAGGAAGAGCAAAAAGAAGAAGACACAAGAGCGCTTCTTCAGAGACCCCTTCCAGTTTGCCAGAACACTGTTTGAGCAGCCAAAATCTGGGACCCTAAGTGTGGACAAAGGCGTTCTTGAGCAGCATCTGAGGAAAACATACTCTGACTCACAGAGCAAAGCACCACTCGACATTCAAGGTCTGGTGTGGCCAACCAACCCTGAGGAACAGTTCAATGACAAGCCTCCAACGTTGGCGGAAATCAAGGTGGTCGACAAAGCCAGAACCAAATCATCACCAGGGCCAAACGGAATACCTTACCAGCTTTACAAGAAATGTCCCAAGGTGCTGGAGTGGCTCCACAGGCTGCTGCGATCAGCTTGGAGAAACCAGAAGATCAGCGGCCAGTGGATGACGGCAGATGGTGTGTACATCCCCAAAGAGCAAAACTCAAGTGACATCAGCCAGTTCAGGCCAATATCACTACTGAACGTCGAAGGGAAAATCTTCTCTGTCATGGCAGCAAGGCTGACCAAGTACCTCATGGAAAACAAGTACTTGGATGTGTCAGTCCAGAAAGCTGGCATCCCAGGCGTAGCTGGCTGTGTAGAACACGCCACAATGATCTGGGACGCAATCCAAAGAGCAAAAACAGAAAAGAGAGACCTGGACGTAATGTGGCTTGATCTAGCAAACGCATATGGATCTGTACCCCATGAGATGATACAGTTGGCTCTCGAGATGTACCATGTGCCAAAGAACATCTGCGACATGCTCAAGAAGTACTTCAGTGGCTTCTCAATGCGGTTCTCTACCAAGGAGTACACAACAGATTGGATCAACTTGGAAGTGGGCATAGCAATGGGCTGTGCAATTTCCCCAATACTGTTCGTGTTGGCAATGGAAGTCATCTTGAAAGCAGCAACAAACAACGCGAGACAAACAGACCTTGGCGATGGATACAAGATGCCTCCTCTCAAGGCCTTCATGGATGACACTACAGTGATTTCATCCAGAGAAGACGAGACACGTCATGTGCTGGAAAGGCTGGACGACATAGTTGCCTCATCCAGAATGAAGTTCAAGCCAAAGAAATCACGGAGTCTCTCACTGAGGAAAGGAAAAGTGGCCGAATCTGTGGTTTTCAGTGTTGCCAACCAGGCCATTCCAACAGTCACAGAAGAGCCAGTCAAGAGCCTTGGAAGATGGTATGATGATACGCTGAAAGACACACAAAGAGCAAAAGAAACCAAACAGATGTCGGAAGAAGGCTTGGAAACCATTGACCAGTGTGGGCTCCCTGGCAAATACAAGGTCTGGTGTCTGCAGTTCATGCTGATACCAAAGCTCCTATGGCCTCTGATGATATACGACATCTGCACCAGCACAGTGGAGGCAATGGAAGCCAAAATCAACAAGTTCACAAGGAAATGGCTTGGTGTCCCACCCTGTCTGACTGACATAGCGCTGTACTGTCGCCAAGCAAAGCTGAAACTACCACTGAAATCCATCCTGGAAGAATACAAAGCAGGAAAGATCAGACTTCAAAGCATGCTGGAGGACTCAGGAGACAAGGTGGTAGAAGCAATCAAGCCCCAGCTGAAGACAGGCAGAAAATGGAAAATTCAAGAGGCGATGGATTCTGCAAAAGAAAGTCTCAAGATCAGAGAAATAACAGGACACACACAGACCAACACACAAGGACTGGGGGTGACCAAAACTGAATGGTGGTCAAAGGCCAAAGGAAAAGCCAAAAGAGACATGATGATTCAGGAGATGAGAAAAGAAGAAGACCAAAAAAGACTCCAAAAAGCAGTCCAGCAGAGCCAGCAATGGCAATGGACAACGTGGGAGAATGCACTCCAAAGAAGTCTCACTTGGAATGACATTTGGCACATGGCCCCTCTCAGGATCAGCTTCATTCTCAGAGCTGCATATGACCTTCTGCCCTCAAATGCAAACCTGGTGAAGTGGGGAAAAACAGACGATCCTGCATGCCCCCTCTGCCATGAAAAACAAACAGTGGAGCATGTCCTAAGCTCATGTAAAGTAGCCCTGGCTCAAGGAAGGTACACATGGAGGCACAACCAAGTGCTCAAAGAGATTGTACAAGTAGTCTGGGCTAGTACCAACACCACAAAAGGGAAAATCAGGACTCCAAAAGCACCCGCAACATTCGTCGCGGCAGGAGGCGGCAAATCATGGCCAAGAACAACAGTTCCACTCGGAACATGCAGGCAGAGTCTGCTGGACGGGGCAGATGACTGGGAGTGCACTGCAGACCTCCCAGAATGGAAGAGTCACCCAGAGATCATCAGCAAGAGTGGCATGAGACCAGACATAGTAGTCCACTCTCAGTCAACCAAGCAGCTGATCATGATCGAGCTCACGGTGCCATATGATAACAGAATGGAGGCAGCTCAAATCTACAAGACTGAAAAGTATGCTGATCTGGCAAACAGCCTGAGAGAGAAGGCTATCAGGTCAAAGTCCTCACTGCAGAAATTGGAGCTAGAGGGTTTGTAGGAACGTCTGCATACAGCCTAATGAAACAGCTCTCAGTTGCAGGGAAGGAAAAAACCAGAGCCCTGAAAGCAATGGCAGAAGCGGCAGAGAAGTGTTCAAGCTGGATCTGGTCAAGGAGGAACAAAAGTGAACTTCATAAGGCTTAAATTTCCTACAAATATCAGGTGTCCCTGTGGCTCAGTGGTTAGAGTGCGAGTCATTAAGTGGAAAATGAGCATGTCCAGAAGGTCATGGGTTCGAATCCCAGCCATGGCTCGTCCCAAGATGGGAAAAAAAGGGGCAGCAGAGGGACATCCGGAGTCATGAACCGGGTGTGGCTCAACCCCCCTAGAGTGTCAGGAGATAAGGGCCGAAACACTTGCTTGAAGGGGGCTTCTCTTCTGAGGACTCTCTGCTGCCACGCTCTCCACGAGTTTCTTTCTACTAGCATTATAGAGTTCGATTTTGAATCTGCTGCTCAGCTGGCTCTGAAAAACTGAAGCATTTGGCCAACGTCTTTCGATCTTACACTTGTAAATATAAGATTTAGCAACCATAATAATAAAGTCAAAAATTGTCTCTGTTTGCATATGTTTGTCGACTCCAAAGATAACAATATCGCGTGTTATTTTAATGGTAAACGAGTTTCGGCATTTTTCGTTAAATAAATTTTCAACCTCTTTCCAAAAAGTTTGAACGTAATAGCACATCCATAAAAAGTGTTGGACTGAATCTCTCTCTTCATCGCAGAATGTGCAGTTCGTCGTGTTTGTCACGCCCATGGCATTTAAAACAATATTTGTGCCAATAATTCTGTGAATAATTCTAATTTGAAGCCATTTCAATTTTACATCTTTAATTTTGTGGACGTGAGTAAATACCTTATTCCAAGAAACTTCACAATTAAGTTTTTGTAGCCATTGACAGCAACAGTCTGGCTTACGCTCATCTTGAGTAAAAATTTCATAGTATCCTTTAGCTCCTTTTGCTTCTTTCATAATAATATTAAAAGCCCTCGGCATGTTCTGAATTGTGTTTGCATTATTATTATTATTATTATTATCAGGTTTTATTCCAGTTTTCTTTATGAATTCTTTCATTGAGGAAATCCATCCACAGTATGAGACAAAATTTATAGTATAATCATCATTGGTCATGAATTCTTCAAAGTTCATAAATTGTCCATTTTCCTTCAGAAAATGTTTTATTGCATACTTTCCTTTCTCAGTTAATTTCTTTTGTTTAATTATCTCATTTCCTGTTTT
Source organism: Conus canariensis (assembly GCA_033310375.1). Lineage (NCBI taxonomy): Eukaryota > Metazoa > Mollusca > Gastropoda > Neogastropoda > Conidae > Conus > Conus canariensis. Next base: position 14,263,666 of record CM065738.1, read on the forward strand.
TACCTTGTCGTTATAAAAAACAGGTTCAGCTAGAAGTTCATTGATTGCTTCTTGTTGAATTCCAAACTGGAAGATTAAAACCACGCGATCTAGTTCAATCCTTTTAATGCAGATACCCCTCTGAGGCAAATAAACGGAGAGAGAGAGAGAGAGAGAGAGAGAGAGAGAGAGAGAGAGAGAGAGAGAGAGAGAGAGAGAGAGACTTGCATATAGACAGACAGACAGATAGACAGACAGACTGTGAGCTACATAGATAGATCGATCAATCGATCGACAGGTAGGTGGATGGATAGACAGAAACAGACAGACAGACAGATTGATGGATGTTTGGATAGACAGACAGTCAGACAGATGGACAGACAGACAGACAGATAGATAGATAGATAGATAGATAGATAGATAGGCAGCCAGGCAGCCAGGCAGGCAGGCAGGTAGGCAGGTATGCGGGTAGGAAAGTAAGTACGGTGGTAGGTAGCAAGACAGATAGGCAGGTAGGCACACAGGTAGGCAGGTAGGAAGATAGATGGGTAGATCTGGTAGACGGATATATTGATTGACAGATAGATAGATTTATAGATAGATTAGGTAGACAGACAGACAGACAGACAGATAGATAGATAGACAGACAACAGACAGATAGATAGATAGATAGATAGATAGATAGATAGATAGATAGATAGATAGATAGATGATAGAAGATAGAGAGATATAGATAGACAACCTGTACGCAGGATGTGTAGAAAGACAGAGACAAATAGACAGAAAGCCAACAGACAGGACCTGGAGTGAATACCAACAGGCAGACAGACAGACAGACAGACATAAAAAGACAAATATAGACCAATCAATGACCGGTCCGTCACGTCCTGTTACTGTCCACTTACCGGCATGCTGTGAATATACCCTGTCACCCTCCCATTCCTTTCGTCCACTTGCCTTCTATTCAACGGGTGACTAACGCAGTCCATAATGTCGGTTCCCATAATCACAGTTCCCATAACCGCCTTTTTTTTCTTTTTTTCTTTTTTTTTTTTTTTTTTTTTTTTTTGGGGGGGGGGGGGGGGGGGTTCCATTTCAACGAGAACATTTTCCGCTAAGTGAGAATTGTCCCCAGGCACGTTTCGTTTCATGAAAACACAGATGCACTCACTCTATTTCCAGTGATATGAAAGTGAAACAAAGGTGTGTTTCAGACTCCAGAATTTTGTGCAGATGGACAGTGGATTTGCCTAGGACATGCACGAGTTTCACAAGCGATTGATTTTTTTATCCCTGTCATCCAGTTCTTTCCAGCCTTCTTTCTGTCCTGTTAAGACAGAGAGAGAGACAGAGAGAGAGAGAGAGAGAGAGAGAGAGAGAGAGAGAGAGAGAGAGAGAAAGAGGGGGGAAGAGAGAAAGGGAGGGAGAGAGAGAGGGACAGGGAGTGGGAGAGAGGGAGAGAGAGAGAGAGAGAGAGAGAGAGAGAGAGAGAGAGAGAGAGAGAGAGAGAGAGAGAGAGAGAGAATATGGCTAATGGTACGTGAAGCAGATACAACACTGTTCTTGCTCAATGTCAGTGAAGGTTGTTGTAACGTCTACATATAATTAAAATTTTTTTGACATTCCCATTTTATGTCAACATTCATCTGGTTCATCCTAATGGAGTCTGAACGGAAAAAGAAGATGAATTCAGCTCTAGGTTGTTCACAGATAACAAACAAGTAGGGTAACTCTTGCTCCCATGATGAAATAAATACATGCCCATAAATCCAAACAAATACTGTTTACGTAGGCTACGTCTAAGTCGTTTAACTTTCATTCTCTTCTTTTCAGTTTATAAACGTTACTTTCCATGTTGTGCTACGTGGTTGGTCCCAGTTTTGTCAACTACCCTGCCATTGTTAGAAAGAGACTTCGGCGTTCATCTGCTGCATTGGACAGTCAGAAGCGATCCGCGGAATCAGAGTCAACCCTCTTCCCCCCCCCCCCCCCCCCCCCCCCCCCAAAAAAAAAAAAACAAAAAAAAACAAAACTCGGTCAGGATTATGGGAAACGTGCTTATGGAAAACGGGAGCTCTACCTGTATGGGCAATGACCCTTTGTCGGTCCGATCCGGCCTTTTTGTCCTGTTTTTGTTCCGGAGCAGAAAGCACTCCAGTGGTGTTATAGCCATATCTATCTATTGATCCGACTCACGTGCCACCGAGCCAGGACTTTAATTAAAACAAACACCAGCCTCCTATCTGTCCTTCCCTCGAGCCTGTTCTTTTCTGGAGATTTGCGCCCAAAGGCTGTGTGCCCTCAGCCATGTCCGGTTTGTGTCCAGGGGAGGTATTGTGGGAGACGGTAGATCATTTCCCTTGACAAAGCTGACGACCAGTGCCTACCCGTATGTCTGAAAGAGACATGAGTGACAGTGCCCTCCGTTGTCATTCAGTCGTATCGTTCACCTTCTTCGAAAGAATGGGATCAATAGCGAGACCCTTCGATTGGAATTATGCTGACTAATGATTGATCTTCGTGTGAACGTTTCGGAGAGGAAAGTCAGCGAGAGATTAATTGGCAATCGATGATTTATTAGTTTTTGCTACCTTTCTTTACACTTTTCATACACTAATGGATATATATATATATATATATATATATATATATATATATATTTGTGTATGTGTGTGTGTGTGTGTGTGTGTGTGTGTGTGTGTGTGTGTGTGTGTGTGTTTGATGGCTGTTTTCCTCTTCAAAATACACTTTTACCTTGAATCTGAATTGAATCTTTTCACCTACTTTGAGAATACATAGTGACAGCGACTATACAAAGCAGGAGAGAGCCACGACAAAGAGTTGCCATTAAAAGAACTCTCAAATGAGGCAGAGAAGAGTAAACCGTCAATAACCAACAAAAAGGGTAACTCTTGCTTGCTCCCCCATGATGAAACAAATACACGCCCACAACTCCAAACGGATGGTACTTTTTTTTTTTCTCTTTTTTTTTTTTTTTGATAAAATCAAATGCACAGACATAGTCGCCCCAAAATGATCACACTTTTAGAATATGAAACGAAAGGGGGAAACGTTACATATCACTTCTCACATTCTTTTTGTTCTCCCAGTTCTTATAGAACAGGGAGTACTTAAGAATGGGAACGAAGAAATGCTGTCTATGTGTCTGTCTGTCCGTCCGTGGTCAAAATGTGCTCCACTCGCTTCAGACAAAACTACTAGGCCGATCTTTCTGAAAATTTATAGGTATATTTATTATGGGTCACGGATGATGCCCGATGTTTTAGTTTACCCCGTTATACCCGTTACTAACGGCTATGACGGCCCATAACAGTTTTTCTTCTTTATGGAATATCTCAGAAAGTACTTGACCGATCTTTCTGAAAATTTGTAGGTATGTTTATTATTGGTCACGGATGATGGCCGATGTTTACCCGAGTAGCCTAACTAACGGCTATAACGGCCCCAAAACGGTCTTTCCTCCATATGGAATATCTCACGCGTATTCAAGATAAACTGAGAGTACATTTATATGCTTTGCATCTTGTTATTTCTGTGATAGATTCAACAATCTGTTTATACTTCAGGCACTATCTTACAGATGTGATCAACAGGTGTCTTGTTGCAAAAAAAATTAAGTACGTTTATATGTTTTTGTTTCGTGACATACTATGTTTGTTTGGTGTTATTTGTCAGGCTATCATTGCTTCGCTTGTTTAGACATAGCGCCTACACACTGTAGCCTGTTAGCTGACCAGATGTGTTATACCGCATATGGACTATACACACAGTGACACTTTACAGCTGAAAATGACACAGATCGGACAGATGAAAGTGAAACTGAAACAGGTCGGACAATTGAAATTGAAACTGAAAACGACCGGACAGTTGAAAAATGAAACGGAAACAGATCGGACAATTGAAACTGAAACAGATCAGACAATTGAAACTGAAACCGAAACAGATCGGTCCATTGAAATAGAAACTGAAACAGATCAGTGAATTGAAATTGAAACTGAAACAGATCGATCATGAAATGATACCCCATCATCAATGACGTTTAAATTGTCTTTATACAGCCGTTGATGTTTTTCAACAGAAACTACCAAGTCCATTCAGCGAGGAATCAGAGCCTCTACAGAACCAGGAAGAAAGAACGAGAGAAAGAGCCATTATTCCATGGACCGTTATATGTTTTCACATACTCATGCTCGTTCATATGTACCGGGCAGTACGTTATGCACTTCTGTACACTCATGATCTTCATATGTACTGTGCAGAATGCTGGACACTTCTATATACTCATGCTTGCTGCAACGTACTGTGCAGTATCCTATACACTTCTAAATACTCATGCTCGCTGATATCTACTGTGCAGTATGCTATACACTTCTATATACTCATGTTCGTTGATATCTATTGTACAGTATCCTATACACTTCTATATACTCATGCTCGTTGATGTCTATTGTGCAGTATCCTATACACTTCTATATACCCATGCTCGCTGATACCTACTGTGCAGAATGTTATACACTTCTATGTACCCATGATCACATACTCATGCTCGCACATATGTACCACGCAGTATGTTATACTTTTACATATACTCATGCTCTCTCTTCTGTTCTCTCTCTACGTTCACATTAAAGTCACCGTTTGTGCGTTACCGGCAAGTTCGTCACACACACACACACACACACACACGCGACACACACCACACACACACACACACACACACACACACACAAAACACACACACACACACACACACAATCAATGGTTTCCTTGAAAAGAACGAAACAAAACGTAAAAAGCACATCAGGTAGAACTTCGCAGATTAAACCTGACATAATCATAGGATGTGTACACACACGATAGTACGTGTTTCGCACACACGGTTGGTTATAGCTTTTATCTTAATAACCTGAGGTAT
>CM065738.1:14278580-14291080 GCA_033310375.1 Conus canariensis
AAATCGTCCGGCCCATTTCTATATGTTCGTTTTGTCCTGACAGCGAAGGCTGTGGTAATCAGTCTGGGTCAGCACCGGTTTTGTGTTCACCCCAGTTTGCAGCGACCAAGCCCACGGATGGTGACCGGATCTGTGTGAGTGAGCGATCGAGTGAACGATCGAATGACAGCGTGCACGTGATTGATGGAAATGTCTTAAAAGCAAGACAACCGTTTTCGTTTCTTTCATGGAACGTGAACGGTTTATTACCCAAACTTACAGATCATGATTTTGTTACATTTATTTGTAGTTTTGATTTTGTTTGCTTGGTAGAGACCTTTATGGAAAAAATTGACAACAATATATTCAATGGATATAAAACATATTATACATCAGCGGTAAAGTTCTCTCAAAAAGGAAGACGATCAGGGGGCATTGTGTGCTTGATTAAGAATGAGTTCGCTCCCTTTGTAAAAAATATTTATACAAGAAGGTTTATAAATTGTTGTGCATTTGTCATTGATAAAGAATTATTCGGCTTGGAGAAAGATGTATTGTATTTGTGTTCTTATGTTCCGCCGGAAGGTTCGCCCTTTTATACTCATTTTGATCAGGATAATGGGATAAGTTTGCTTGAGAATTGTTTGGTTGATAGTATGACAACAAGCGATGTTTATGTTTTATTGTGCGGTGACTTAAACAGCAGAACTTCAACTATTTCTAGGGATTTTTTGGCAAACAGCGTTATTGAACTGCAATATAAGAGCGAGTCTATCACTTCAATGAGATGTTCTCAAGACCAATATTTGAATAATTATGGAAAATTACTTCTTAACATGTGCACTGCCTTAGATTTAAGTATATTAAATGGTTTATGTAAGGGTGACCTCCAGGGTCACTATACATATATATCAGACTCTGGATGCAGTGTCGCCGACTATTTCATTTTTTCAAACGAATTATTATCACTGGTGTATGAATCATGTGAACTACACGTTGTGGAAAGGATTGAGTCTGATCACATGCCTGTTGCAGTTCGAGTAGTGTTTCCACAGGAAAATGAAATCATTGCTAATAAAAGGGAAGGTCGTAAGGAAACTATTGAAAAAATTGTTTGGAACAGTGAATATGCTGATGTTTTTTATGACTCGCTTTGTAAAAATGACATGAACAGTAAGTTGAACAATGCTATGATTTTAATTGATGTTGATGTCAATGAAGCATTAAGTGTGCTTAATGAGTGTATAAAAGACTGTGCGGATTGTATGAAGAAGCATATAAATGTCAATAAAGAGAAGGTACCACGTGACTGGTTCGACCAGGAATGTGAAACCACTAAGAAAAAGTAAGAAGCCTTCTCAGAATTAGTTGTAGGACATTAGATAGGGAGGATCGGCAAACGTATACCATTGCTCGGCGTGAATATAAGCATTTGCTGGTAAGGAAGAGTAAAGAGTTTAACAATACATTATTGAACAAGCTTGTGACGTCAGTAAAAAACCAGAGAGAATTCTGGGATATTGTCCATAAAGCTTCCTTTAATAGAAAACAGCCAAGAAACGAGATTACAGTTGACAAGTGGTTCCAGCACTTTAAGTCGTTATTAGAAATAGATGTAAATACTTCAAATTATGAAAATCCGGCTGATAGCAACAGTGATAGTTACATGAATCGTCCTATTTCTAAAGAGGAAGTATTGTTGGCCATAAGAAAACTGAAAGTTCGGAAAGCAGCAGGTCCAGATGGTATTGTTAGCGAGTTACTGAAGTATTCAAATGATCAAGTCGTAAATTGTCTCACTAAATTATTCAATACACTTTTTGACAATGGGGGATTTCCGGAAAACTGGACAGAATCCATTATTTTACCATTGTTTAAAAAAGGAGATGTTAATAATCCCAATAATTATAGAGGTATTTCTATTACTGATATAAGCAGCAAACTTTATAGTTCTATTATTAACAACAGATTACAAGAATGGATAGACGAGAACAATATTACAGGTGAGTATCAAGCAGGCTTTAAAAAAGGATACTCGACAGTTGATCACATATTTACGTTGTTAGCGCTTGTGCAAAAGCAGTTTTCATATAACCGTAAACTTTATGTAGCGTTCATAGACTTTGAAAAAGCATTTGATTCCATTAATAGAAATCTGCTATGGCCTATTTTATTACAAAATGGCATAACTGGTAAGTTATTTAAGTGTATCAAAGTTATGTATGAAAATGTAAAATGTAGAGTAAGATGTGGATCTAAACTTTCTGATTACATTCGATGTACAGCAGGAGTGAAACAGGGAGACTCGTGTAGCCCTGTACTATTTTCTGTATTTATTAATGTGTTAGCATTACATGTGATTAATAACGGAAAACGTGGCGCTGTGCTCTCACGTACTGCATTTGAGTTGCTTATTCTTCTGTTGGCAGATGATGTTGTTTTATTGTCAGAGACGGTTATAGGGCTGCAGACACAGCTAAATAACTTGCAACATGCTGCTTCTTCGCTTCAATTGAAAGTCAACATGAATAAAAGTAACATCATTGTATTTCGGAAGGGAGGTTATCTAAGCGTAAGAGAACGATGGCTATACGATGGCGTGGTAATGCCTGTAGTTAATGTTTACAAGTATTTGGGAATATTTATCTCCACTCGTCTGAGTTTCACTGCTGCTTGTAAAGATCTTGCCAGTCGAGCGAAAAATGCACTGTTGTGTATAGTTCAGAAGCTATATGCTCTAAATAACAATTCCTTTCAACTGTTTATAAAACTTTTTGATACGCGTGTCCAGCCAGTACTGCTATACGGATCAGAAATATGGGGGTTAGACCAAGCCGCTGTTCATTGTGAGTCAGTTCATTTATTTGCTCTTAAAAAGTATTTAGGCGTAGATCTGCGTACTCCCAACGATTTAGTATATGGTGAAACAAACAGATTTCCCACGTATGTTAATGCTGCTGTTAACTGCCTTCGATATTGGTTTAAGCTATTACATATGGATGAACATAGGTTACCTAATATAGCGTATAAAATGCTGTATGATTTAGATGCTAGGGGAAAGAAGAACTGGGTTTCAAATGTGCGTGTCTGTTTATGTAGTAATGGTTTTGGTGACGTGTGGTTAAATCAAGGTGTGGGAAATGAAAATCACTTTATAGCAATGTTTCGTCAGCGTTTGATTGACTGTAGATGGCAAAACTGGAATAACCACATTTACACTAGTGAAAGATTTCATTTGTATAGAACGTTTTGTAATACCCATGACTTGAAGCAATATTTGAAAGCAAATATGGACCGAAAACTGAAGCATACAATGACTAGAATTGAATGTGCATCGTTTTAGATATAAATGTTGTAATGATTGCGATCTGATGTGTCCATTATGCCAGATGTCTAAAGAAGATGAGATACACTTCGTTCTTTGTTGTCAAAGGTTGAAAGAAATAAGAGAAAAGTTTTTGGAGCCTAAATATTATCGACAACCTTGTTTATTTAAACTAAGTCTACTAATGGCATGCACTAAACCTGATGTTGTACAAAATTTATCGTTGTTTTTGTATAAGGCTTTTAAATATAGAGTAATAGCTACTTCGTAGTTTCGCATGATGTGCCTGCCATAACCGTAGCCTTTTGTATTGCATGATGAAAATCGTATATCTGTACGTTTACCCCTTCATGAGGGGCTGAGGCCTATATGAATAAACATTCATTCATTCATTCATTCATTCATTCTCTCTCTCTCTCTCTCTCTCTCTCTCTCTCTCTCTCTCTCTCTCTCTTCATTGCTTTTTGAATGATCCAGTCATGGACTACAAAGGCTTTAACTTTGCTGAGCTGATAATCCACATGCACAGACAAACAAACAGGGAGGAAGGTAGCGGGGCAGGATGGGTGTACGGAAGTCGAGGGAGTCATACTTGGGATGAAATGTGTGGTGTGTGGGGGGGGGGGGGGGGGGAGGGGGTGGTGAGGGGTGATGAGCCACTATCAAGCTTGGACTGAGATGACCGGTGAGATCCAAGGAACAAAAGAACGCTTCAGACTTCACCCAACAGTCGTTGCTAAGACTCGAACCTTGCTCCTCTCAGATTAATAAGAAGCTAGTGCTTTAACCTTTTCACTGTTGTATTTTCTTTTAATTTGCCTGCTTGATTCATCTGCGAGTTTGCAGTCAAAGGTTTGAACCACACTGGCGACCATTACATAAAACAAACCTGTCATTTTCGTAGCCCCATCTTCATGTGTTGTCGTTCTGGTGGTAGTAGTGTGGCGTAGAGTAAGACAGGCCCCCTTCCCTCAACTGTCCTGGGATGACTATAGCATACTGGACGTTTAACCTGAATAACTCTCACTCGTTGTAAGGAGTAAGCAGTATGGAACACACACACACACACACACACACACATATATATATATATATATATATATATATATATATATATATATATATATAGAATGCTGAACAATTAAGTAGTGGGGGAAAACAAGTGCAGGCTAACAATTCTTCAGTCATTATAATAATGACTTGGCAAAGATTTGAACTTTTAGGGAAAAAAAAAATGATGAAGAAAATGGGGGGAATATATTATAAATATGAGAAACCCTTCACTAGCTGCATGAGAGAACCATCGCAATCCCTCTCGAAGGCACATCTGTTTATATTGCCTGCTCCTAGGCCTTTCGTCCGCTGGATCGGACTCATCAGGGAGTCCGATATATATATATATATATATATATATATATATATATATATATATATATATAATACGCACAGCCTACTGATCGCCTCTCTGAGGGTTTTTCTGTTTGAAGAATAGAGTTGAGAAAGAAAAAAAAGGGTCGGAAGCATACTCGTTTCTGTGAGCCCATAAAGATTGTTTCCCCTGATTTTCCACGAGGAAAGTCGTTAACATCCTTCAAGAAAGCAGTGATGATAGATGAATAAGTTATTATGGTTGTTTTTTCCCCGATTATTGCCCTTTGAGAAAACAGTGATAATACTGACATAAGTCATTACCACTGTTTTTCTAGTAAAAGTTACCTTTCCCTAAAAAAAATATTGATAATGTGGACATAAGTTATAATCATGTTGTTACAGAAAGTGATAATTATCTTCAAAGAAAACTATGAGAACAGGGAAATAAGTTATCAGTACTTTTTTCTTGTGGAAATATTTTTACCCCCAGGAGAGAAAAAAAGTAATTATCACTCTTTCATAAGGAAAACGTTTACGTTTGAAGAAAGCAATAATGGGGAAATCAGTTATTTTCACTTTTTTTTTTAGGTAGATAATTATCATCTATCAATGAACCAGAGATATCAAATGAATTTCCTGGGAAGACAGGTGTTGTCACTGTTTTGGTGAAGGATAGTAAATGCTTTCATCTTAAACAAACAAACAAGGAAAACAACACATGTTTGTCTTCATCCAATACCTGGTTTTCATGTTGTTTATTTCTCATAAAAAACGATTTCCTTTATTCTTAAAAGAAACCGTAAAAACAACAACAGAGAAGTCAGTGAGTTATTACCCGTTTATCTATCGAGCAAAACAAATTTTAGCCTTACCTCTCCTCAGTTCTTTGCCTTGAATTTCGATCACCGGTGATCGACAGTTTTCTTCCCGGAATTATGGTATTTCAACAACATTTTTGTTATCTGAAGCAATGTATCGCCTAAAAAAAACCCGAAATAGACACATTCATCACAAAAATATTATCATTTTAGAAATAATGCGCAGAATGTTACGAGAAAAAAAAAAAAAAAACATCCTTCATGCAAAATGCAAAAATCTCAAAAACTGTTGAGCGTTACGAACATACTGATGTACTTTTTACCAAGAGAAAAGCTTTTTTCTGTCTCATCTTCTGTGCCACTCTACTTGCATTACCCCCACGCCGTTCATTCCACCCCCCCCCCCCCCCCACCGCACCTGTCCACAACCACACCCTGTGTCCCCTCTCGGGCACAGCACCGACAGCCCACAGGAAGGTGTATGGTGAGGTGACTGCAAGCGGAAATCTAAACAAATTTTAAAAAGTATTTGAACGACTCATCTGATTCATACTGACTGTGTTTGGCTTTACAGCATCTGATTCATACTGACTGTTTTGGCTTTACGACATCTGATTCATACTGACTGTGTTTGGCTTTACGGCATCTGATTCATACTGACTGTGTTTGGCTTTACGGCATCTGATTCATACTGACTGTGTTTGGCTTTACGGCATCTGATTCATACTGACTGCTACAACCCTTCCTTGTTTTGGGTTTTGCTTTACGGCATCTATTATAGGTGTAGTTTTCATTGTTCCATATTTTGTTTGCTCGTCCATTTTCGTGTGTCCTGAGTGTTGTTTATCTTGCCTGAAGAAGACCTCAGGGTCGAAACGCGTCGTGTTTTGTCTTTTGATTCGTTTGTCAACGTGTTCCCCCCCCCCCCCCCCCTTTTTTTTTTTTTTTTTTTTTTTTTTTTGGCGGTTCGCTATCAATGACTTTTCAAATTTGTTTAGATTTCCGCCAGCAGTCGCTTCACTTTGCAACTAGATATAAATACTGGATTCCTTAAGCAAGGCCATGGCGCATTCATTTTTGGTGTGCAGCCAGCAGCAGCAGTAGCAGCAGCAGCAGCAGAAGGCAGAGATCAGATTCGCCAGTGTATACATTAGTCACCACTGTAACATGTACTATGGCCACAGCTGTCTTTGATGTGTGTCGGCACACCCACTTCACACACAACACCACTGTCCGCCTTGGTCATGCTTCATGGTGGGGGTAATGTTGGCGCTGTGTTGGGTCAATGTATTGTCGCATGTAACGTGTTAATGGCGTTAACGGATGAAGGAGGGAGAGAAGGACGGGGGAGTGGGGATGGGGGTGGATGGGGGGAATCTAGAGGATAAATGTGTGTGTGTGTGTGTGTGTGTGTGTGTGTGTGTGTGTGTGTGTGTGTGCGTGTGTGTGTGTGTGCGCGCGCGCGCGCGCGCATGGTGTTTGTGTGTGTGTGTGTGTGTGTGTGTGTGTGTGTGTGTGTGTGTGTGTGTGTGTGTGTGTGTCAACGTGCGTGTGAATGTGAGTGAGTGAGCATGTGTGTGTGTGTGTGTGTGTGTGTGTGTGTGTGTGTGTGTGTGTGTGTGTGTGTGTAAGCGACGACGTTACTCCTGTCCCGGCAGTTATTAGGCACAGACTCTATGCCATTCTACCTAACTTTGCGTCGTTAGACAAACGTAACGCACATAATCTACATTGCCCGCACAGGTACGTATCGAACAAAAGTACGGATATGTAACACACACACACACACACACACACAGAGAGAGAGAGAGAGAGAGAGAATGAATGACAGAATGAATGAATTGGTTAATTAATTCTGTAATCAGAAGGCCTCTGGCCCATTGTGATGGGGCCTCAATCACAATGCATTACAAACGGTATACGGTAATCATATACAGTGTAACTATAATTATACATACAGGTACAATACAAAATGACAGATTGAACATATAGCTCATGACGACGGCATATCTTGCAAAGGCTTTATACAAGTATAATGACAAGTTTCGCATCGTTACAACGTCAGTTGATAAAAGTAAAAACACATGACCTGAACAAGCAAGGATTCATGTAGTGCTTTCATGGGATTAGTTCTTTTCTTAAATCAATATAAGCTGGACACAAAAAAGACAAAGTGGGCTTTATCTTTCTCAGTAGATGAACATACTGGTCATAACAACTGTGACTCAGTTGTTTTTGTATACTGTAAAGAATGTGCGAATATAGATGAAATCCCAAATCTAGATTTAGTTAGGGCATTCTTTACAAATTTATTTATATTCATAGACACATAAAACCCCCTTGCATTACTGTTTTTTTTTTTTAACGTTCTATAAAAGCTGTATCTCTCACTTGTTTGTGTAATTGCCCCATTCCTAACACGTGCAATCATTTATTCTCTGTCTAAATTCTCTGATAAATGTTGAAGCCGATTCTATACCCTGATTATCCAAAACATAGGAAAACCCATACTTTCTAAAGTTGTACGAACATTTGTAACCCACGTATGCTTTCCCTTTTCGTCAAGAGAACATATTATTTTATATGCCTTATACGGTAATCTGTGTTCCCCCATACGAGTCAATTTTAACCAAAATTTAATGTAACGTACATAAGAGTTTAAATATATAGGATATCTACCCAGATCGCCATACAAGAAATCATTCGATGTTCTTATTCTACACCCAAGAACCTCTTAAGACCATATATGTGTGTACCTTTTCTATTTCTGAAGCTGCCATAACCAATGCCCACATTTCAGAACCGTACTGTACTATAGGCTGCACCTGGGCATCAAATAGCTTAAAAACAATTCAGATGAATTGTATAACTCCAGTTTATACAATGTTCTCAGAATTGCTGCTAATGCTCTTTTACCTTTGCTCACCAATTCATTACATCCTGTATAGAAACTAAGTTCGGTTGAAAAACATAGCCCTAAATATTTATAACTGTTAACAACTTTCATTTCTGTTGTACCGTATATCCATTTTTTCCTTGCAGCTAAACAACCACCTTTTGTGAAAAGTATAACATTACTTTTATTCATATTTACCGTCAATTCTAGATAACTGGATGCTGTATACAAACTATTTAACTGAGCTTGTGGTCCAGCCACGTTTCTGACATCAAAATAATATCATCTACAAACAAAATGATAAACAGTTCGGTGAAATGAGGAGAAAATATAATACCGTGCTTTCCATTTTCAATTATTTCCAAAGCAAGTTCATTAATCAACAAGGAAAACAAAACTGGACTGTACACGTCTCCTTGGTTTGTTTGTTTTTTAATGCTGATCGATGAAATGAGGATGATTAAGATGATGCTACAGATTTCCTTCTGGTCTGGGACTGCATGACAGGGCTGTACTCTACGCTTCCTTTCATAATATATCCCAACGTCAACCAGGCTCGAGAGATACAGGCACCTGCAGTGTTCGTCAGGAAGTTTGAGCAACACTCAGAGACGCATCCACTAAGTGTGGTCCCAGTCTTCCCAACTGAGCCCGTAGCAAACTCAACTCTGGGTAGGAGCCGGCCGGGGCAGAAAAATCCCACATGACTCTAATGGGAATTGAACCCACGACCTCCCAGCCGGCAGTCCGCGACGATAACACTTTGCCATGGCGGCTAGTACGTCTCCTTGTTTTACCCCTTTTGAACATGCAATAAAATCTGTAAGTCTGCCTCATTTCTTATTCTTGCTTTAACATTATTATACATACTTTTTATACATGCATACATTTTACCTCCGATTTTATTTTTGACAAGTATTGGCCACAAACGTTTTCTTGATATAGAATTGAAAGCTTTTTCAATATCTATAAATGCAACATATAACCTTCTGTTGTTCACTAATTGCTTTTGAACTGTCACGATAAATGTGAAAATATCGTCAATTGTTGAATGATTCTGTTTGAATCCAGCCTGATATTCACCAGTGATATTATTTTCTTCTGTCCATCTTTGCAGTCTTACATTAATGACTGAACTGTAAATCTTACTGGACATATTACTCGGTCCCACAAATCAGAAACAGATGCACAAAAAACATTTTATAAGAGAGAGAGAGAGAGAGAGAGAGAGAGAGAGAGAGAGAGAGAGAGACAAAGACAGAAACAGAGATACACACATAGAGAGAGACAGAGACAGAGAAACAAAGACAGACAGACAGACGGATCAAGAGAGACAGACAGACAGAGGCAGAAACGCGACACCCTACCTATGCCACTCACACCCCCAGTGCAACATCAACGTAAATACCGCAAGTCGCTCCATTGACCACAACACCACGCCACCCTTCCCTCCGTCTGCCCTCTGTCTTCTCTCTACCGCTTGGCTTGCTGTAGTGAGTGTGTGTGTAAATGAGCGTGTGTGACAAAGAGGGTGTGTGCAGCAGACCTTTATAATCACACTCCTTCAGGTTTGCTGGCCCGTACGTGTCTACACACTGTTCCTTGATTAATTTTTAACCTAGTTGGCTTTCTAAAGGTAAAGTCGAGTTTGGATCCCAACAGAGAGAGAAATAGGTTTTGTAGAATGGGGACGAATTCTCTTACAGACACAAAATCTATGATGAAAACTAAATTTTGATCTGTTTAAAAGGATCTTTTCAGAGAAAACACACTCTCTCTCTCTCTCTCTCTCTCTCTCTCTCTCTCTCTCTCTCTCTCTCTCTCTCTCTCTCTCTCTACTTTTTTTTCTTCTTCAAAATTTGTACTATGTGTCACCGAGTTTGTAAAAATGAAGTATTTCTCGCGTCAAGAAAACTCATAGATCAACAAGCAATCAGTTCTCGTCGTAGTATTAATTCAGAATTCGTGTTACTTGGTTTTAATACCTTTTGAAATTATTTGTCAGGCTGTTTGTGACGATATGTTTCAACATATCAGAACGAGTATATTCTCTTACCTGTTTATATAGGGGTGATACAAATAACCCTCAAAATCATAGACGGTATCTTTTTGTTGTGAGAGTAGGGGTGAAATGTTTAGTATTAGGTCTGAACTGTCGGGGCTAAAACGTCTTTCAGGTCCCGAATATCTCGAGGCACCAGCTGCTTCAAACTCCTTTTTTTCTGTCCCATCGTTTTTGCTACCTCAGTGGCATTGCATCCACGCCGCTCATTCCGACCCCTCGTCCTCAGTAACAAGCTCTCCCGTCTGCCTTAACCTCGGCACCAGCGATCCACACAATGCCACTGAGGTAGCAAAGAAGATGGGACAGAAAAAAAAGGAGTTTGAAGCAGCAGGTGCCTCGAGATAGTCGGGACCAGAAAGACGATTTAGCCCCGACAGCCTAGACCTAATACTAAACATGTTACCATTAATCTCACACACAAAAAGACACCGTCTATGATTTTTCAGGGTTATTTGTATCACCCCTATATAAACAGGTAAAAGAGTATACTCGTTCTAATATTTTGAAATGTATCGTCACAAACAACTTGACAAATGATTTCAAAAGGAATAATTAAAACAGAGAGAGAGAGAGAGAGAGAGAGAGAGAGAGAGAGAGAGAGAGAGAGAGAGAGAGAGAGAGAGAGAGAGTCTTTCTCTGAAAAGATCCTTTCAAAAAGATCTAAGTTTAGTTCTCATCATGGATTTTGTGTTTCCATGACGATTTGTCCCCATTCTACAAAACCTATTCCTCTCTGTATTTGGACCCAAACTCGACTTTTCCTTTAAAAAGCCAACTAGTTTTTAATCAGGGAACAGTGTGTAGACACGTACGGGCCAGCAAACCTGAAGGGATATGATTATAAAGGTCTGCTGCACGCACCCTCTTCGTTACACACGCTCATTTACACACACCTCTCATTCCGACCCCTCATCCACAGCAACAATCTCTCCCGTGCTGCCATAGCCTCGGCACCAGCAACCCACAGGGAGCAGTCAGTGTCAAGCTGTCACAAGACAACCCACCGGAGGAGACACTGCACTGCCGCCGAGTCACTTCGGTGGTGTTCAGAGGTGCCTGTTCTGATCCAACATGCGCAGGGCACCACCCACTGACGACAATGATTGGTTAGTTGTGGAGCCAGCGTGCGTGAGCTCTGCCTCTGGAGAGTGCCACCACGTCCGTCCAACAACAGTGACAATGATACCGATGACTCCCATACAATAAAACCAAGGCCAAGGCCGTAGAGACGGAGCGGCAATTGAAACTAAATTTACCATGAGAGCAGGGCAGGACGGATCACAGACTTGGCGACAATTTTCTTTTTTCTTGATGATCGACTGAGGATGAGAATGATGTAGATGACGCTGAGGATTTCCATTCTGGTCTGAGACTTTATGAGAAGGCTGTGCTCTTCTCTTACTTTCATAATAAATTCTGGCGTCAACCAGGCCTGAGAGATACAGACACGTGCAGTGTTGATCAGGAAATTTGAGCAGCACCCTCAGAGACGCTTGCATCAAGGGGATGAAACTCGGTTGTGTGGTCCCAGACTTTCCAACTGAACTATAGCAAACTCGACTCTTGATAAGAGCCGGTCTGGGCTTGACAAATTCTACAAATAATTGGTTCTGATGGGAATCAAATCCACGATCACCCGGCCGCGAGTCCGCGACGGGAACCACTTCTCCAAGGCAGCTGGTGCATAAAGCTTCTCTTTTTACAATGGGAACGAAGAAATGCTGTCTGTCTGTCTGTCTGTCTGTCCGTGGTCAAAATGTGTTCCACTCGCTCCAGACAAAACTTCTGGGCCGATCTTTCTGAAAATTTGTAGGTATGTTCGTTATGGGTCACAGATGATGCCCGATGTTTTATTTTACCAGAATAGCCGTTACTAACGGCTATAACGGCCCAAAACGTTTTTTTTTAATGGAATATCTCAGTGACGAAATACATTATGACGCATGTTTGATTGTGACGTCAAATACATTATGACGCATGTTTGATTGTGACGTTTTTCAGGAAGATAAACTGGGAGTACGTTTATATGCTTTGCATCTTGTTTCT
>CM065738.1:14296080-14301080 GCA_033310375.1 Conus canariensis
ACACACACACACACCACACACACACACAACACACACACACACACAGAGCTTGCCTGTCAATCAGTGTGTGTGTGTGTGTGTGTGTGTGTGTGTGTGTGTGTGTGTGTGTGTGTGTGTGTGTGTGTGTGTGTGAATGAGGATTTACAGAAATATGTTTGCTATATGACTATGTATATGCAGTGGATGGATTAGTGTGTCATTTTCATTACACGGAGTGTTTGCAACATACACAAAGTGACAGATCTAATCCCCACACCTCACGTAATCTGACCGGATTATCATCGCCTGATGTTGATTTGCTGTTCGCTTTCCTCGGGCGTTGCCTCCCCTTATCTTGTATGGCTTTGCTTTCTGTGCATTTCTGTTCAAGCGTTTTTTTTTTTCGGTTTTGAAACGTTCCTGTCTTTTTTTTGTTTATTTGTTTGTTTGTTTTTGTGCCTACAACTTCCATTGGTTTTTTTTGTTTTGTTTTTTTTAACTTTTTTCGTTTGCTTTTTCTTTTTTTTTTCCTTTTTGTCTTTTTTTTTTTTTTTTAAACTTTTCTTTCCATCCATATTTCTTCCCACCGTCATTTTTTTTTTTTTGCTGAAATTCACTCATACTCACCATGCATTGTCTGTGTGTGTATGTGTGTGTGTGTGTGTGTGTGTGTGTGTGTGTGTGTGTGTGTGTGTGTGTGTGTGTGTGTTTTAACAGATGGACATTCACTTGCTGATCTTGATGTTTTGGCGTTTGATACAAAGCGTCTGGGTTTATTCATGTACTAATGCGTGTTGCACTGACGCTTTCATTCTGCTATGTTTGCTGTATAGTATACTTTTACGCAAGTGCCTGTCTATGCCACATATGTAACATGTGTATGCACATTAGTCGCATATACCTTATACAAAACGCAGATACAGAGTGAAAAGTAAAGCTAATGGAATATGTTAAAACATGGTTGATGAAATACATTTCATACGAATAACATCATGTCTACAACGTACATAACTGCTTGGCATCGTTCTGATCTTTATTGTCAGCCGTTTTTACAGTGTTGTACTATATAACTTGGATTTTGTGTTAGCCTTTGTAACGGTGTTCTATTACGTGGGCATTGAGTGGGCATTCCAGACAGCAAAGGTTCCGGACAGCTGTCTAACGGCATTGAGACTTTCGCAGAGAACTATGGAACTGTCTTTTCAAGAACCATCCAAAGACATGGACAGAGACAGGAGGCGCAGGATCGGATAGTAAGAGGGCTCTTCTTCTTCTTCTTCTTCTTCTTCTTCTTCTTCTTCTTCTTCTTCTTCTTCTGCGTATGCAGGCTGATACTCCTGCGGACACTCCCTATATGGACAGGCAAGTATTAATCCCATCTACCCTTCAAAGAGAGTGGCGTTTTGTGAGCATGACCGTTTTTTTTATCCCGCCATTAAGGCAGCCATACTCCATCTTCGGGGATAGTAACAGGACTCCACAGGTTGTGAAGATGGACATCCAGTCGGACCAGCCTGGAAATATTGGCACTCTCAACTATTAGCTTACACATAAAGGGTAACAGACAGTAAGGCTTTCAAGGATTTCCGAGTGTACACCAACAAACACCGCGATCTGGTTTCCTCAGCGTGAACATTGTATCCATTTTGATTTGTATCCAATGTTCATTCGGGCCAGTGCCAAAGCAGAGAAACTGCGGGGACACACACACACACACACACACACACACACACACACCACACACACACACACACACACACACACACACAACGCACAGAGAGAGAGAGAGAGAGAGAGAGAGAGAGAGAGAGAGAGAGAGAGAGAGAGAGAGAGATTACTGGGCCCGCCAAGCGAAGGAACAAACACATCACAATTATTATTTTGTAATTTGTTCCTTCGTTTGCGGCCCCAAAATGTTATTTTTTGCTTTTGTTTCAAACCTTCATGTTTATTTCAGTTTCAATGTCTGCCCCACGCCCATACATTCTGGTCTGTCAGTGGGCCGAAAAGCTAATGCATTAAACCATTCGTATTCATATTCGCATTCTCTCTCTCTCTCTCTCTCTTCTCTCTCTCTCTCTCTCTCTCTCTCTCTCTCTCTTCTTGTGTGTGTGTGTGTGTGTGTGTGTGTGTGTGTGTGTGTGTGTGTGTGTGTTGTGTGTGTGTACCAATCTTTATTATTTTAAGAAGCGCTGTCTCAAGGGAAATTAGACTGACAATTACGAAAAAAGAAACAAGTGTGTGTGTGTGTGTGTGTGTGTGTGTGTGTGTGTGTGTGTGTGTGTGTGTGTGTGTGTGTGTGTGTGTGCCAAAGCGGTGTCGATCTATACTCAATGTAAATAGTCTCGTCCGAAGGGAAATCACAATATATCCTGTTGAAATCACATCCTCTCCTCCCCCCCCCCCCCCCCCCCCCGCCCCCCAAACCCACCCACTCATCCTCTTCTTTCCCTACTCCCACCACACCTTCACTCCCCCAAACCCAGCCCCCTTCACCACCCTCCTCTCCTGTCCTTACATGCAGTTTTCCACACTGATTATGGAAGAGATTTCTTCTTCTTCTCCTTCTTCTTCTTCTTCTCCTTCTTCTTCTTCTTCTTCTTCTTCTTCTTGAAATAACGTGGCTTGAAATTCAGTCAAAAAGTCAAACCCAGCCCCCTTCACCACCCTCCTCTCCTGTCCTTACATGCAGTTTTCCACACTGATTATGGAAGAGATTTCTTCTTCTTCTCCTTCTTCTTCTTCTTCTCCTTCTTCTTCTTCTTCTTCTTCTTCTTCTTGAAATAACGTGGCTTGAAATTCAGTCAAAAAGTAAGACATTAGCGTCAATTCTTGTCGGATTTGTATACAGACATCCTAAAAGTAAGTCCAGCTGGTATAACGATTTTTGTGAGATGATGGACACAGTATGGCTTTTGAAAACAGAAATACTATTATTGGGAGATTTCAATATAGATCTGTTTCAGTCTTGTTCTCAATGGTCCAACATTGCTAATTCATATAATCTTCATCAGTGCATTTCTTTACCGACTAGAGTTACTTCAAAATCTAATACCCTTATAGACCACATATATTCGTCGAACATTGCTGCACTTACAGAAATATGTGTACCGCCTACTGGTGCAAGTGACCACAATGCTGTTTGCGTAACTTGGAACAAAAAAGGTTTTAAAGTTCCAAAAGCAAGTCATTTGGTAATCACATTTCGTTCATTCAAAAACTTCAACTTACACGCTTTTCAATCTGATCTCATTTCCTCGCCTTTTGCAAACATCTATAGCTACACTGATCCAGATGATGCCCTTGCCTTTTGGACGAGAACCTTTCTGAATATTGTCGACAAACACATCCCATTGATCCAGAGGCGAGTCAAATCAGACATCCTGCCTGTCTGGCTCACTCAGGATGTTCTGAATGCCATGGACGAGAGGGACAATTTAAAAAGTGTAGGCTCTGACAAAGAGTATAAGAGAAAACGCAACATTGTGAAGTACATGATTAGAAAGTCTAAATGTGATTCTTTCAGAAAGTTGGTCCAAAATAAAAACAACGGAGCCTCTATTTGGAAAGCTATTAATAAACTTACCGGACCGTGTTCATCAAGACAGGAATGTTCCATTCCAGTAGAAACACTAAATGATCATTTTGCCAATATTGGTAACAAGCTAAACATAGGGAAAGATAAAACTAGCATTTTTGACACTGCGAATTTACAGAAATTTTGTGATGCAAGAAATGCACGCAAAGTTTTCTATCCCCCTAATATCTGTTAATGAAGTGTTTTTATATCTATCAACTTTGAAAAATAAAAGTTCATACAGCTTTGATGGAATCAGTCCCAAGATATTAAAACTATCTGTACCATATATTGTAGATTCTATTACATACCTCTTTAATCTATGTTTATCTAAACATTACTTTCCAGAAGCATTTAAACATGCAAAAATTATCCCTCTGCACAAAAAAGGGAATTTAGATGATCCAAATAACTACAGACCAATTTCGCTGCTATCGTCCGTCTCAAAGCCATTAGAACGTCATATCCATCACCATCTATCATCTTTTATTGAGAAACATAAACTGTTGTATATCAATCAGTCAGGATTTAGGAAACTACATTCATGTGAAACGGCTTTGTGTCGGATCACAAATTTGTGGCTAAAAGATATCAACAACAGGAAAGCAGTTGGTGTAGTTTTTATTGATTTAACAAAGGCTTTTGATTTAATTAATCACAATATACTGCTAAAAAAGCTTAATGTTTACGGCGTCGACAACAATACGGAATCATTTTTTAGATCTTATTTGTCGAACCGTACGCAATCTGTTTTTTCACGAGGTGTTATTTCTTCTAAAAGACTGTTGCCAAGAGGCGTGCCACAGGGGTCAATCTTAGGTCCCCTGTTGTTCTCCCTCTACATAAATGATCTCCCTTTATCAATTCAAAATGCAGTGTGTGATTTGTTTGCTGATGATACATCTTTACAATACTCTAGTCATAGCATCGATGAAATTAATTATCATTTAAATGCAAGCATGAAATCAGTGGAAGGCTGGTGTGATTCAAATGACATGCTTGTTCATCCTCATAAAACCGAGTCTATGTTAATATGTGCACGTCAAAAAAGACAAGTCATAAAAGAAGCAAAATTAAAAATAATGTACAAAGATAAAACAATAAAACAAGTTACAAAGCACAAATTATTAGGCATCATCATCGATGAAAATCTTTCCTGGCACGATCAGATCCATAACCTAATCAAACAAGTCTCGTGTTGTGTGTTCCAGCTGTCACAGATAAAACACTTTCTCAACGAACATTCACGAAAAATGTATTATTTTGCTTTTGTTCAGGCTCGATTAGACTACTGCTCTATTATCTGGGGTAAATGTGCGCCATCTACTTTAAAACCACTTTGTTTCATTACAAAAACGAGCCATTAAGATGATCAGCTGTCAGAAACAATCCGATCCTTCTATGCGTGATGTATTTAGGTACAATAGAATACTGCCTCTTCACT
>CM065738.1:14318580-14321080 GCA_033310375.1 Conus canariensis
CTTCATTTGAGAGAGTAACAGAGAGAGAGAGAGAGAGAGAGAGAGAGAGAGAGAGAGAGAAGAGAGAGAGAGAGAGAGAGAGAGAGAGGCAGTTTTAGTTTCTTATCAGAGTAACTCCACTTTAGAAGGTTGATTTGGGCTTTCTTTTTTTTTTTTTTTTTTTTTTTGCGTTTTGTTTCGTGTTTGTCTTGTACAGTTGTCCCGTTTACTGACCATAATGCGTGCTGCGTAATTTCGTTTTCATTTTTTGGTGTTGTGTGTGTGTGTGTGTGTGTGTGTGTGTG
Source organism: Conus canariensis (assembly GCA_033310375.1). Lineage (NCBI taxonomy): Eukaryota > Metazoa > Mollusca > Gastropoda > Neogastropoda > Conidae > Conus > Conus canariensis. The sequence goes on from CM065738.1 coordinate 14,318,865, forward strand.
TGTGGTGTGTGTGTGTGTGTGTTGTGTGTGTGTGTGTGTGTTCCGTGGAGCTCGGACATTTGGCAGGCAGATTAAGGCCATGAGGATGAAAAGTTTGTTCTGGCATTGTTGACCGCTACGTCTTTGGTTCTGTTGGCTTGGAGTTTCTGTAGATCTAACACCAGTGCAGTAAAAGACAGACAGAGAGATAAGTATAAGAAACGGAAAGAGAGAGAGAGAGAGAGAGAGAGAGAGAGAGTTTGGGGAAGGGATGGGAGAGGCATACGTGCAAGTGTGTGTGTGTATGTGTGTGTGTGTGAGAGAAAGAAAGAAAGAAAGAGAGAGGAGAAGAGAGGAGAGAGGAGAGAAGAGCAGAGAGAAGAGCAAGCGAGTTTAGAACAAGTTAGAAGGAGAGAAACAAACAAAGAACAGACAACAAACAGACAACAAGATAATATAATAAATCAGAAAATAAATAGAACACATAATGAAGAGAAAAAGCGTAAGATGAAACACAGAAATTACTACACACATAAGACAGAATGATAGACAACAAACAACAAACAGCCGACAACAACAACGAAACGAAAAGAAAAAACAAAGACGAGAAGACAAGCAAGGCAAACAAAAGAAACAAGAAAGAAAGAAGAAAAGACGAGAAGAGAAGAGAGAGAAAGCACAAAATTAAAAAGAGCAGGAAGATGGATCACACACAAAAAAAGAACAGGAACCGATCAGGACATAACAACGAACAGACGACGAGCAAGAGAGCAGAACCAAAACAGAACGAGCACGAGAAGACAGAACAATTAACAGCTGAGATAGCCGAGAGACGACTCGATAAAACCACTCTGGCATCAACCAACCAGTCCTCACTAAGTTTGTCGCCTCCGCACAATCTCTCACTTCCCACACACACTCCACCCACCGCCCAACTCCTAGACATATCAGATCACTATGATCATTTCCACAACCTGCTCAACAGCCACACAAGCAGGGCGCTAATCCAATAATACGCCGCCCGATAGATCTGTGTTGCTGCGTTTTTTCTGGAAGGAAAACCTCTGCCTACTTAGAACGATTTATGGAATGCCCTGTAGATTGAATCTCCGTTTAGCAAACGTCGACTCACCCTTCGTTCCCTTTTTTTTTTTTTGGGGGGTGGGGGGGTGGGGGTGGGGTGGGGGGGGGGGGGGGTCACTATCTTATTTGAAGGCAATATGGTTTACAATACCAAACGAAAAAGAAATGAATAGAGCCCTGGTCGCATACTCGATTTTTTTTATGTATAAACGCGCACGCACGCACGCATACACACACACACACACACACACACACACACACACACCACACACACACACACACACACACACACACACAGCACACACACGTCTCTCTCTAGTATATATAGATCTACCTATCTATCTGCCTATCTATCAGTCTATCTAGCTAGTAGCTAGTTAGCTATCCATCGGTGTGTGTGTGTGTGTATGTGTGTGTGTGTGTGTGTTGTGTGTGTGTGTGTGTGTTGTGTGTGTGTCTGGTGTGTGTGTGTGTGTGTGTGTGTGTCCGTGCGTCCGTCTATCTGTCCGTCCGTCCGTCCTCCCGTTCATTCATCCATCCATCCACCATCTGTCTATCTATCCAACTGTCTATTAATTATCCATCCCATGAGAGAGAGAGAGAGAGAGAGAGAGAGAGAGAGAGAGAGAGGGAAGAGAGAGAGAGAGAGAGACCGACCGATCGACCGACCGACCGACCGACCATCCAACCGACATATAGATAGACAGACAGATAGGCGGACAGACGGACGGAGAAACCGACGAGAAAGTAAGAAGAAAGAAGAAGAAGGTGAAGAAAGAAAAAGTCGTGATCCTTTTCGTACACATGAAAACTCTGGAGAGTCTGGCCGAAATGTCCTCCGAGCAAAATCAGGCAAGAAAACACGGCACGATTTGGGCGGCTTACCGACACTTCTCCCACACCTCGACCCCCGCCCCCCTCCCCTCCCTCCCCCCCACCCCGAAATACCAGGGACTCCCCCCCCCCACCCACCCACCCACCCAGCAGATTAGCCCAATACATACTGTTGTCACAAAAAATTGGTCTAGAGGGGAAAACGAGGGAGTTGTGTGGTCAGCTCTGTAGTAGTGGCCGGCCATACCTCCCTCCCCTCCCCCCCCCCCCCCCCCTCCTCTTCCTTGCTTCCCCCTTCCCTTCCATTCCATTCCCTGACC
>CM065738.1:14341080-14353580 GCA_033310375.1 Conus canariensis
GAGAAGAAGAAAGAGGAGGAGGAGGAGAAAAAGAAGAAGAAGAAGAAAAAGAAGAAGAAGAAGAGCAACACAACAACAACAAAACAACAACAGCAACAACAACAGCAACAAGGAGGAGAACACTATTACTATAGGAATTGCGAGGGTTGATTTGTCACAACTAAATTCAAAACCACCGACCGAAACGTTCTGGAAAAAGAAAATTAAGAAACACGTGTTTCAAATAGATTCGTGCTTTCCAGTCGATCCGTTCATAATACATAGAGGAGTGTTGGGGAGTGCGCAAACCTCCGCCAAGGTCAATTGAAACTTAGATCCACCTTTTTGAGTCCGTTCTTGAATGAAAACGACATTATTTTCCGACGATGGGAAGTAATCGATGGTTTGGACGGAACGAGTTACTTCCCTTGTATTTTTCTTAATCGGACATGCAGAGAGTGCGACACGTCAATATTTAAACCACATGAAAGTTTGAATAGTCCAGGAAAACATAAAAAATTGTGGACAATTTCTAATGTGTAACAGTTATTTCATAATGTTCATGTACAGTGCAAAACTTGTAATAATCACCCTAGAAGTCGTGACCTCAACCAAATGCCTAGGGGTCACGATCCAAGACGATCAAAAATGGGGATCCCATGTTGAGACCATCACTACAAAATCCAGCAAAACCCTCGGCTTCCTCAGACGAAACCTCAAAATCGGAAACAAGAAGACAAAGCAAACTGCGTACAAAACCCTTGTTCGACCGATTGTTGAGTACGCGTCGTGTGTCTGGGACTCCCACACCGGCAACGAGATCCAGGAGCAACCAGATAGGTCACACGCAGTCACAGACCAACAACCAGTGTAGACGAAATCCTACACTCTCTGAAGTGGCCTACGCCAGAAAAACGCAGACAAAAAGCCAGACTGGAAATGATGTACAAATTCCATCACAACCTCGTTGACATCAACTCCAAGTACCTGCCCAGGAAATCCCAGACCAGAAGAAGTTTAAGAAAAAAACAACAGCTGCAGCTACGACATCCCGCAATGCAGGACAGACTACCGACAAATGTCCTTCTTCCCGAGAACCATCCCAGAGTGGAACAAACTACCAGAGGATGTGGTGATGGCAGAGACCCTGGACCACTTCAGGTTCAGACTCGGCTCTCACCAATATACACCAATGACAACATCCTCCTCCCCATCCCTCCGCCTCCTCCTACGCATGTTGGTCGTCAATAGGGGAAGAAGAAGAAGTAATGTGAACAGATCGTAGTTTTGGCTGGTTAACCTCAACCCAAAATTACAAAAAGATCAACACCAAATTTATTGAGGTTCATTTCTAGACTACATGCGACCTGTTGGCTGATTTAGGTTACAATAGGTTCACAGTAGGTTTGACATAATCAAATTGAAAGCTAACATGACAATCAGTTAATAACCTTAAGAGCAGAGATACATATATTCTTCCAGATTCGTTGTGTGTGTGTGTGTGTGTGTGTGTGTGTGTGTGTGTGTGTGTGTAGCTTAACAAAACTTAACAGTAATGTGACTACATTTGGATGATACCAATCTATTACAGACAGAGATGGAGGATATTGTCCACATTTTTGTCACAGTCGGAATTTGTTTTGAACAGAAACGTGCGATGCAACATGTGGTTGCCTGTGTACACTGAGTTCACTCCTCCTCCTCTCCCCCCCCCCCTACACTTTCATTGAAAACTTTGAGAGGTATAGGCCTGTACATCGTCACAACGGCATGGTGACTTTCATTATTTACTGCAGTACTTACTTTGCCCATTTCCCCCTAAGTCCTTCGCCTATGTCGTTTTCTTTTTTCTTTTTTTTTTTCAAACCCCAAAAAGAGGTCTCTACTTCCACTTGAAGACATACACTCCGGCCAATGACCTGCCTGCCCACTCGCCGGTGGAACTGGCTGTAGGTTCTTAACATATAGACATCCATAGGATTTGATTTACGTACTTACATTTTCTTGTAATCTCGATTTTTTTTATTCTGCCGATTTACTTTGTGCAAAATAACTTTTCCCACTCTCAATGCTAATTTTTTGAAGAATGTTCTTGAAAAAAGCATGTTTTCAACAGTAAAGAATTTATTTTTAGTTTGTTTTTTTTTTCAGCCAGGAGTCAGAAAAGCTGGCCTGACGAGTTCTTTATGGAGCGACACATCTTTCGCTTACTGGTACGCTCAGCACCTTATCGGAGGCTCCGTGCAATAAAACAAGAGTACTCACTGGGGAAAAGAGTTCTTTCCCCTGCTCCTCTCCCCCTAGTCGTAAATCTGTTATCATTTACGGTAAAGAATGCAGCCATGGCGGATTCTGGACTTTTGCTGTACTCTCTTTTGTGTGAAAATTAAGGAACAAGATTTATGATCATCTGGTAAATCCTCCGGGCTTGCGGAGTGGTGTCCATTATTCTCTTCGACAGATTTTTTTAAAATACGAAAAGCCTCTCTCTCTCTCTCTCTCTCTCTCTCTCTCTCTCTCTCTCTCTCTCTCTCTCTCTCTCTCTCTCTCTCTCTCTTATAGTATATATGTATTATTGCTTTTTCTCCATTTCTTTTTGTGAGAATCCTTCTTTATTCGCGTGTTGCGAGTGTCACCCCTTCAGTATGGGCTATGGCCTTAATGTGAACAAATTATTCGTATTCGTATTTGTATTCGTAGGCCTATTCGTATTCTTTCTCTCTCTCTCTCTCTCTCTCTCTCTCTCTCTCTCTCTCTCTCTCTCTCTCTCTCTCTCTCTCTCTTTCACCTTCTCTCTTCCCTCCCTACCCCCCCCTCTCTCTCTGTTTCTCTGGTATGAATAAACATATATAAATTACAAATAAGACACATGTTTTCAGCAGCAACAATCTAATGCTCGATGTGTGTTCAAATATTTCAAGTTACTAGCGTGGCAAAGGTAAGACAGTAGACTATTAAAGTTACAATTCGAATCTCTCTCTCGCTCTCGCTCTCTCTCTCTCTCTCTCTCTATATATATATATATATATATATATTTTTTTTTTTTTTTTGTTACATTGAGACGCGAAGAGAGAGAGAGAGAGAGAGAGAGAGAGAGAGAGAGAGAGAGAGAGAGAGAGAGAGAGAGGACCGACAGACGACAGACAGAGGGAGACAGAGAGCGACAGAGATTCAGTATGTTGGAAGTGGTGGGGAGTAACTAGGTCATACAGCTCTCCTGACGTCTATGCTATTTGATCATGATGACGCTGCCTCAATGATGAATGGTCGATGACAACGATCATCACATTGCTCTGCGAAACGCATCAATCACCGAGCACGTCTATTGCTACATTGGTCGGCGCAGTGGACACACTGCAGACCATTGACTATTAAAGCATCGTGATCAAAGAGCATACATTTAAAACAGAGCTGCGTGACCCAGAACCCCAACCATTAATTTCCAGGCAACCGAATCTCTCTCTCTCTCTCTCTCTCTCTCTCTCTCTCTCTCTGTCTCTCTGTCTCTGTCTGTCTGTCTCTCTCTCTCTCTCTGTCTCTCTGTCTCTCTGTCTCTGTCTCTGTCTCTGTCTCTCTCTCTTTTCTCTCTCTCTCTCTCGGTGAGTGCGCGCGCGCGCGCGCGCGCGCGCGTGTGTGTGTGTGTGTGTGTGTGTGTGTGTGTGTGTGCGCGTGTGTGCGTGTGTGTATGTGTGTGTGTGTGTGTGTGTGTGTGTGTGTGTGTGTCTGTCTGTCTGTCTGTCTGTCTGTCTCTATGTCTCTCTGTCTCTGTCTCTGTCGGTCTCGCTCTCTCTCTCTCTCTCTCTCTCTCTCTCTCTCTCTCTCTCTCTCTCTCTCTCTCTCTCTCTCTCTCTCTGTGTGTGTGTGTGTGTGTGTGTTGTGTGTGTGTGCGCGCGCACGCTTATGTGTATGTGTGTGAATTGTGTGCGCGCGCGTCTGTTACTCTGTCTATCTGTCTGTCTGTCTGTCTGTCTGCCTGTATACGTATGTGTGTTTTTGTGTGCGTCTCTGTGTGTGTGTGTGGGTGCGCGCGCGGGCCTGTGTGTGTGTGTGGGGGGGGGGGGGAGGGGGGGCTCTGTTTGTGTGTCTATGTGTGCTGCTCGTGCGTACGTACACGTACAAATAATTAATAACAGCATCTGTTGTGGCATCGTTCTTACTTAGGTTTCCGCTGCACTTCGTGCGACCCTTCATCAACGACACTGATAATAGCGATGTTAAGGTTCATCACAACACCCCTCCAGCCCAGTAATTTGACCCCCCGGAATAGTCTGAGAGAAAAGGATGGGGGATTCCACCAGAGCGGTGCCGGCTTTTGGCTGATGTTTCACACTGTAGCTTTTCCAGAACCGTTACCAGTAATCCGCCTAGGGGGTGGGGTTGGGTGTGGGGGTTAGAGTTTGGGGGGGGCGGGGGGCGGGGTTTTGATGGTAATGGATTATTTAGGGGCACCTTGAAACTACCTCCTATATTCACGCCTCTAACATGTGTGTGTGTGTGTGTGTGTGTGTGTGTGTGTGTGTGTGTGTGTGTGTGTGTGTGTGTGCCTGTGTGTGTGTGTATGGGTGGGTGTGTGGGTGTGTGGGTGTTGCTGTGTGTGTGACCTCTCTCTGTCTGTCTGTCCCTCTCCCTGTCTCTGTCTCTGTCTCTGTCTCTCTCTCTCTCTGTCTCTCTCTTTCTCTCTCTCTCTCTGTCTCTCTCTCTCTCTCTTCTGTCTCTCTCTCTCTCTCTCTCTCTCTCTTTATCTCTCTCTCTCTCTGTTTGTGCGTTTGCGCGCGCGCGTGTGTATGTTTTATAATGTGTGCATGTATGCTTTCTCTTGTTTTTTTTCTCTGCCTGTCTGTCTGTCTGTCTGTCTGTCTCTCTCTCTCTCTCTCTGTTCTCTCATTCTGTACTCTCACTACCTCTTTCTTTCTCTGTCACTCTGAACGTCTCTCTCCCTCCCTCCCTCCCGGAACCTCTCTCTCTCTTCTCTCTCTCTCTCTCTCTCCATATGTATATATGGGTAGGTAATGTGTGTGTGTTGTGTGTGTGTGTGTGTGTGTGTGTGTGTGTGTGTGTGTGTGTGTGTGTGCGTGCGCGCGCGTGCGTGTGCGTGCATGCGTGCGAGTGTATATGAATGTGTGTTCATACCATCGGTCTGTCTGGTGGGATGAGGGAGATGTTAATATACTGGCTCTGTGGGTGGTCATCATTCATCAGCCAACAGAGGTTCTGTCTTTTTTTTTTTTGTCTCTTGCCCTTCTATCTATCTCTCTCTCTGTTTTCTTTTCGCTGTGTGTGTGGTTTTTCTCTCTCTCTTTCTTTTCCATTTTCTCTTCTGTCTGCATTTTTCTCTTCTTTTTTTTTTCTCCCCTGCCTTTTCTCTTCGTCGTAATTTTGTCGCTCTCTCTGTCATTATTTTTACTGTTTCCTTCGTTTCTTTACTCTCTCTCTCTCTCTCTCTCTCTCTCTCTCTCTCTCTCTCTCTCTCTCTCTCTCTCTATTTCTTTCTCTCTCTCTCTATTTCTTTCTTTCTCTCTCTCTCTCTCTCTCTCTCTCTCTCTCTCTCTCATCTCTTTTGTGTGAGCAGCATTCAGGAGTGTGACACATGTTAATTAGCTCTGTGTTTTTTGTTAATTGCACTGGATCGGGAGAGTGTTTTGACTGTGGGTGCAGCAAATACTTTCATGAAGTGTCATGCCTTCATCACAACTCGATTTTCGAGAAAGATGTGGGTGTTTTGTACCAGTTTTTTTGTCGTTTATGGCAAAAAGAGCGGAAAATAGCGTCGCCATGCGCCTGAAGACACTGAAGTTGAGAACGGCGGCAGACGGTGTAATGGCAGGCTGCCTCCTCACACTTTTATTCTGGGGTAGTTTACTGCTCCAATGCGGCGATGTGGAACAAAACCCTGGGCCACGGAAGGACAGCTACCGCCAGACCTGCCTGAACTCTAACAGTCGCAGTGCCAGCACTGAGAAAACAGCAAGTCCGTCGTCCACCAAGTCATCCTCCACCCAGCCTGCTGAGTTACCCACCCTCATGGATGCCGTGTCCACGCTGCAGGATTTGAACAGTACAGTGGACAACATCAAAGACGACATTAAAGACATTCCTGATGGTTTCGCCGGTGTACAGCAAGAGATTCAGATCCTGAAAGGAGAAGTTGCCGACCTTCGTCAAGAAAATGAAATGCTGAGAAAGAGGATGTTGGACATAGAGCGCAAAGCTGATGACCTAGAAGGACGCTCCAAGCGAAATAACTTGATTTTTTATGGTCTTCCTCGTAAGCCAAACGAAACACAGGCGGAATGTGAGGGCATCGTCGGCGACCTGCTGGTGGATGAAATGGATCTAACTCGCGATGTACAGTTCGACAGGGTGCATCGTTTGAATGGCAAACCCAATTCGCCCGTCATCGCCCGGTGCACCTTCTTCAGAGACAAAGAGAGAATCCTTAAAGCAAAACGTAAATTGAAGGGCAGTGACGTGTTCGTTGGAGAAGACTTCTCTTTGCGTGTGAGAGACTTAAGGAAACAACTGTCCCCGCATATGAGAAAGGCCAGAGAGGAGGGCAAGCGAGCGACCATGGTATACGACCACCTCCTTATTGACGGTCGAAAGTACTATCTGGGGGAAGGGGGAACTCTTACAGACTCAAGATAGGGGGGAGGCCAGCCCAACTCGACACCGGTGACATTCTACAGATCTGCACGTGCCAGTAGTGCGAAACGCCAAAAGGGCGAGTGCGAGACAAGTGGTGTGCGAAAACTGTGTTGTGAACCGGTGGACATTATAAACACTGGGCGCGCAAGGGTGGGACGGGGGGCACATGCAAATATGGAAGAAGGATTTATATTGAATGATAATGATCGAAATGTTCCTATTGATGTAAACGTGACTGATTATATTGATACAGGTGAAGCGACTTTATTATGTACCAGTAAAGATATTGGTGAGGGGAACGGAATGAAAGGCATTTACCGAGCGTTGATATGTGACTCGCAGACTGACAGTGACAGTGACCTAGTTGTTGAAAGGGGAACATCTCAAGAGAAAAATGTTGACACAGAAAGAGAGGACAAGGGTGAAAATGATTTGTCGGATGATCGAGTGGAGAGAAATATACTGAGGGGTGAAAGGAAAGATTACAGCGAGAATGAAAGTGAGTTACATACTGATGGTGGTTGTGAAGATGATAAGGTTTGTGGTGCTTCATTCTCGTTCTTACACTGAAATGTAAACGGACTCTTGTCTAAACTCAATGATAAAGACTTTACTACTTTTCTGTTGAAATTTGACTTCATATGTCTTGTCGAAACTTTTATAGAGGATTTCTCAAACTTAGTATTTCCAGGTTACACTGTTTTCTGTAAACCGGCACTTAAGTTTACAAAACAAGGAAGACGTTCTGGAGGAGTTAAGTGTCTCATTAAAACTGAATTTACATCCTATGTCCATGAAATTAAGACAGACTGCCCCAATACTCTTTTATTTTTGATTGATAAGAACGTGTTTGGCTTTGTGGAAGATGTCTTGTATGTATGTACTTATGGTATATTCCACCAGAGGGGTCGCCTCATTACACTTATTTTGATGTTGAAAACGGTATTTTTGAGCTTGAAGAATGTCTTTTTGATTCATTATTCGAGTTTGAGGACGTGCATGTGATCTTGTCAGGCGATTTGAATAGTAGGACTTCTGATATTTCTCCACATATTTTTGATGAAAATAATTCTTATGATCACTTCGATTATAATCATTCTTTTTCTACTAATAGCATGAGAAAGTCTGCAGACTGTGTTCTCAATAATTATGGGAAATGTTTGTTAAATATGTGTACAACCCTTGGACTGTGGATTTTAAATGGCACATGTAATGGTGATACTGATGGTAACTTTACGTACTTATCACAGACAGGATGTAGCGTTAATGATTACTTTCTTCTGTCTAAGGAACTGTTCTTTATCATTGTGTCTTCGTGTGAAATGGTGATTTCAGAGAGAATAGACTCAGATCATTTGCCTATTGAATTACATTTTAGATTCTCAAAAAGACAAAATGGATCGCAAGTTCAACCCGCAGAAATGAACCAGTTCATTGAAAAGTTTGTGTGGAACAAGGATCTAGAATCAGTCTATACTCAGAAAATGCTCTCAGATGAAACACTGTCCGTACTTGATCATGCCACACATTTGATAGATCATGATTTCAACGGTGCTCTGTATATGTTTAATGACTGGATTGAAAAGCAAGCTAGTTGTATGAAGAAGAGAATTAATCTGACAAAGTACGATAAAAACAGTGACTGGTATGATAAAGAATGTAGGCTAGGCAAAGTTAAGGCAAAAAGTCTGCTTTCTATATTTAGAAAGACGAGAAGAACAGAAGACAGCGATGCCTATTGCATAGCAAGAAGGGAATATAAACATCTGATAAAAAGGAAAGAAAAACAGTATAACGATATGTTACTAGATAGGCTTATTTCATCAGTAAACAATCAGAGAGAATTTTGGGAAACTGTGCATAAAATATCTTTTAAAAGAAAACATGTTCAAAACACTTTAACAGTTGATGACTGGTTCAAACATTTTAAAGATTTACTTGAATTAGAAGTAACAACAGATGTAACATTTGTAACAAACTCAGCTGAAAATGGCAATGATATCGATGAGGAGGAGGATAGTTCTATAAACCGTCAAATATCAAGAGAAGAAGTTTTGCTAGCTGTAAATAAGTTAAAGAACGGGAAGGCTGCTGGACCAGATGAAATTATTGGTGAGTTGTTGAAGTATGGTGGGGACCGAGTTGTTGACTTTTTTGTAAAGCTTTTTAATACATTGTTTGATAAAGGCGTGTTCCCAGACAACTGGACAAACTCCATTGTTCAACCCTTGTTTAAGAAGGGGGACGTTAACGATCCAAACAATTATAGAGGCATTTCACTGTGTGATACGAGCAGTAAAATTTACAGCACAATTATTAATAACAGATTGCAGGAATGGATAAAAGAACATAATCTGACAGGTGAACATCAAGCAGGATTTAAAAAAGGTTATTCCACAGTTGATCACATGTTTACATTGCTGGCATTCGTACAAAAACAGTTTTGTTTTAATCGTAAATTGTATGTAGCCTTCATTGATTTTGAAAAGGCTTTTGATTCTGTTGAAAGACACTTGTTATGGCCCATCATATTGAAAAATGGCATCAAAGGAAAGATATTTAGGTGTATTTGTAGTATGTATGACAATGTCAAAGCCAGAATTAAATGCGGAAGTAGTGTAACAGATTTCATTAATTGCACCCGTGGAGTGAAACAAGGAGACGCCTGCAGCCCTGTATTGTTTTCTTTATTTATCAATGAACTAGCATTAGAGGTGATAAGGGGTGGTAGACATGGTGCAATGTTTACGTCTGAGTGTTTTGAATTGTTTATATTACTTCTTGCTGATGACGTTGCTTTACTCTCTGAAACTGTCATTGGTTTACAAACGCAGATCAACAGTCTTCAACGTGCAGCTACTGCTCTGCAGTTAGAGGTCAATATGGCTAAAAGCAACATAGTTGTATTCAGAAAAGGGGGGCATTTAGCTGCAAGAGAAAGGTGGACATATAATGGGATTGTTATGCCGGTTGTGAATGTTTACAAATACTTAGGAATTCATTTTTCAACAAAGTTAAGTTTCGTTGCTGCATGTCGTGATCTCAGTAGCAGAGCAAAAAACGCGTTATTTTGCATTTTGCAAAAGTTATGTAAATTGAAGTGTTATTCTTATTCTTCCTTTTTTAAGTTATTTGACTCACAAGTTCAACCTATTGTTCAATATGGTGCAGAGCTATGGGGACTCGACAATGCAGCAATCCATTGCGAAAAGGTACATTTGTTTGCTGTTAAAAGGTTCTTAGGCGTAGAAAGGCGAACACCTAATGACATGGCGTATGGGGAAACGAACCGATATCCTATTTACATAAACTCAGCTGTAAAATGTGTTAAGTTTTGGCTAAAATTGACGAGAATGGACGAATATAGACTACCTTACAAGGCCTATAGAATGCTTTTTGATTTGGATCTGCGTGATAAGAAAACCTGGGCTTCAAATATTCGCTGTAAACTGTACATGTTTGGATTTGGATATGTATGGCTGAATCAAGGCGTGGAAGGGATTAGCGAGTTTCTAAAAGCTTTCAGGGAAAGGTTAATTTGTTGCAGATGGCAAGACTGGAATTATCATATCAATAACAGTGACAGGTTTAGTGTGTACAGAACCTTCTGCACTGTTCCTGATGTTAAAACGTATTTGTTAGTCAATTTAGACAGACATTTAACATTTAATTTGATCAGATTTAGGCTTGGCATTTCCGAAATTGCAGTACATCATAATCGTTATAGAAAACACAGTGAAAACGACTTAATATGTCCACTTTGTCAAAAAGAGAAAGAAAATGAGATGCATTTTGTTTTATGCTGTCCTGTTCTACATGACTTAAGAGCACAATACATACCGTCGAAATATTATAACACTCCAAGTCAGTTTAAATTAGTATTGCTCATGACGTGCACACTAGAGAAAACAGTTAGAAATTTGTCAATCTATATTTATAAGGCTTTTAGGCTACGTTCTATTCTCATTTCTTAACATTACTGCTAAGTGTGTTATGAACGATGTCAATGTTTATGAATGCAAGACTGGACAAATGTTTGTGTCTATGCACCCCTACATGAGGGGCAATGGCCTAATCATGATTGAAGTTTCTGTATCCGTATCCGTATCTCTCATCTCTTTTGTTGTTGTTGTTGTTGTAATTCTTCTTCATTTTTCTTTATCCATTTCTCTTTCTTTTTCTTTGGCCTTTCTGTCTTTCCTCTCCCTTCTTTTGTTGTCTGTTCTGTCTGCCGTGTTCTCTCTATCTTTGTTTTCTTTTCACTCTTTCATTTTTTCTCTTCGTTTTCTTACATTTCTATCCGCCCCCCCCCCCCCCCCCATCCTCTCCCCCCCCCCCCCCCCCCCTCCCAAATCTGGTTTGTCTTTTCTGGCACTCTTGTTCTCTCAGTGTTTGCATGTCTTTCTTTTTCTTTTCTTCTCTCTCTCTCTCTCTCTCTCTCTCTCTCTCTCTCTTCTCTCTCTCTCTCGCCCCCCTCTCTCTCTCTCTCTCTTTTTTTTTTTTTTTTGGGGGGGAGGGGGTCTATCTTGTATTTTTGTTCGTCCATTTGTTTTTTCCCTGTTCGTTCCATTCTCTTCTCTGTTGTGTTCTTTTTCTTACGTTCTCTTCTCTCTCTCTCTCTCTCTCTCTCTCTCTCTCTCTCTCTCTCTCTCTCTCTCTCTCTCTCTCTCTCTCTGTGTACGGATGTCTCCCTGTCTCTGTGTGTGTGTACGGATGTCTCCCTGTCTCTGTCTGTCTTTACCTTTGATTCCTTCTCTTTTCGATATCTTTCTTTTTCTTACGTTCTCTTTATTCTCTCTCTCTCTCTCTCTCTCTCTTCTCTCTCTCTCTCTCTCTTTCTCTCTCTCTCACTCTCTCTCTCTCTCTCTCTCTCTCTCGCTCTCCCTCTCTCTCGTCCGCCCCCTCCACCCTCCATCTCCTTCCTCTCTCCCTCTCTTTTTCCTTCTCCTCCCTGCCTCTCCTCCCCCCCCCCCCCCCCCCCTTTCTCGTGTTCCATGCTCTTTCTGCCTCTCTGTGTGACTCACTTCCTGTTTGTCTCTGTCTGTCTGTCATCGGTTGTTCTCTCTCTCTCTCTCTCTCTCTCTCTCTCTCCTCTCTCTCTCTCTCTCTCTCTCTCTGTCTAGTCTGTCTGTCTCTGTCTCTGTCTCTCTCTCTCTGTCTCTCTCTGTCTCTGTCTCTGTCTCTCTGTCTCTCTGCCTCTGTCTCTGTCTCTGTCTCTGTCTCTGTCTCTGTCTCTCTCTCTCTCTCTCTCTCTCTCTCTCTCTCTTTCTCTCTTTCTCTTGTCTAATAGCCCATGTACTGTCAGTGGGGGAACTACGTACGTATCCGACTTTGTCTCTTCCTGTAGCAGTGCTGGTATCGGTGCTCCATAATTATGCAGTAATAATCCATTTCAGGTCGCAGCATGGCAACCCACCAGAGGAGACACTGCGATGCTCCTGTGTTACTGCGGGTGTGTACTCAGTGGTGCCTGTTCTGATGCAACATTGGCAGGACACTATTCACTAAGTCAGCTGACGTAGGCTACAACAGTAGCTCAGTCAGAAAACCTGTGCTTAGAGCGTTCCCATCTTCCTGTTTTCTTTCTTTCTTTCTTTCCTTCTACCTTGCTTTCTTTCTTTCTTTCTTACTTCCTTCCTTTCTTTATTTCTTTCGTTTTTTTCCCCTTCTTTCTTTCGTTCTTTTCATTTTCATTCATTCTTTCTTTCGTTCTTTCATTCATTCATTCTTTCTTTCTTCCTTTCTTTCTTTCTTTTTTTTCTTTGCTTCTTTCTTTCTTTCTTTCTTTTGATCTTTCTTTCTTTCTCTTTTTTGCTTTTTTTGGGATGAAGAAGGGGGAGTGATAGTTAGGGGATGACGATGGAAGGGAAGCAGAT
>CM065738.1:14361080-14366080 GCA_033310375.1 Conus canariensis
ATACAATTTCTTAAACAAATGTTCGAAAACACGCAAAAAAAATGTTTGACAATAGTTCTTGCATAAAATCTTAGATCAGATGAAAAAAATATTAGCAGCTGATAGCAGTAGTGATAATTGGAAGAAGCAGCAATAGTAATAGTAGATGCAGGAATATAGCAGCAGCAGCAGCAGCAGCAGCAGCAGCAGCAGCTATAGTAGTAGTAGCAGTAGTCGTAAAAGCAGCTGCAGCAGCAGTAGCAGCAGCAGTAGCGGCATCAGTTAGCAGTATCAGCAGCAATGGCAGCAACAACACTAACCTATTAATGCAGTATCAGCAGCAATGGCAGCAACAACACTAACCTATTAATGCAGTATCAGCAGCAATGGCAGCAACAACACTAACCTATTAATGAAGTATCAGCAGCAATGGCAGCAACAACACTAACCTATTAATGCAGTATCAGCAGCAATGGCAGCAACAACACTAACATATTAATGCAGTATCAGCAGCAATGGCAGCAACAACACTAACCTATTAATGAAGTATCAGCAGCAATGGCAGCAACAACACTAACCTATTAATGAAGTATCAGCAGCAATGGCAGCAACAACACTAACCTATCAATGCAGTATCAGCAGCAATGGCAGCAACAACACTAACCTATTACTGAAGGAGATGACGCTAAGCAGGCCATGTTCGGAAATCTGCAAGGGAAGTAATCTGAGTTAGAGCTCGCGTTCAGCGAGAGTGACCTCGCCGTTTTCATGGGACAGATGCCGCTGGCAGGCACGCCCAAAGCAATTTGGTCCCATCAGCCAGTTTAACAATTCAATCGAAGAAAGATAATGCTGAAACATGAGAATAAAACGATGCGCCTGGGGCACCGTTAATGTACACAGTCGATATCTCAAAGGTTCTCTGGGCGTGTGCTTCAGATCAAATATTTGACCCTCCAGATCTATTTGTTGGACCCATAAACCGAGGAAAGGTAACTCTGTTTGCAATGGGAGGACAGGCGTTATCTCCAGATTGTCTCACGGAAAAAGGTCTATTACGATCATTGTGGATGTCATTGTCGTCACTTCAGCTAAGGAGTTATTCTTGTCACCCAGATCCGTTCATTTGTGTCCCTTGTACCAAACTTACACAAAGACAGCCGTACTGAATTGAACTCTTTTTCTTCTTCTGCATACGCAGGCTGATACTTCTGCGGACACCCCCTGTATAGGGAGTGGAGTTTTGTGTGTATGACCTTTTTTTTATCCCGCCATTAAGGCAGCCATACTCCAACTTCGGGGAAGGTGCATGCTATGTGTAACGTGTCATCCATACCAACGGCCAAACTGGCCGTTTCTTCCGAAAGCTGGGATGGGATTTTATGTGAATACAAGATGTTATGCGCGCGTGCACACACGGATCTCGGTTTGTAGTTTCATTCGGGGACTGTATGGGAAATGGAGTCAGAACCAATGTTAATTCCGGAGGGAAAATCCCTCTGTACCGAAACGGCCCGGCGGAGATTCGAACCCGCAACCCCAAGATTACGAGTCCGGGGCTCTACCAACTGAGCTATTTCGGCCCCCACTGAATTGAAGGAAACTTGGTGAGAAAATGGATCGTGACCAGAGGACGGAGCCGTTAGATTTTGTTGTGGATGTGTGATGAGGATTTGGAACAAAGAGCAAAGCCAGTATTTGTTAAGCAAGATTAGACAGCGCTGATTGCACTCTCTTTTAATGCACCATCATGTTAAACTCTCTTTAATGCACCATCATGTTAAACTCTATTTCATGCCCATCATGTTAAACTCTTTCATGCACCATCATGTTAAGACTCTATTTCATGCGCCATCATGTTAAACTCTATTTTAATCACCATCACGTTTTTAACTCATCATTAATATTCATGCATCATCATGTTAAACTCTGTTTAATGCATCATCATGTTAAACTCCTTAAAGCATCCATCATGTTAAACCTCTCCTTACATGCATCATCATGTTAAACTCTATTTCATGCTCATCATTATAAACTCTGTTTCATGCATCATCATGTTAAACTCTATTTCATGCACCATCATGTTAAACTCTCTTTATGCACCATCATGTTAAACTCTATTTCATGCATCCATCATGTTAAACTCTGTTTCATGCATCCCTCATTAAACTCTCTTCATGCACCATCATGTTAAACTCTATTTCATGCATCATCATGTTAAACTCTCCTTAATGCATCATCATGTTAAACTCTCTTAATGCATCATCACGTTTAAACTCTATTTCATGCTCCCTCATGTTAAACTCTAATTCATGCATCCATCATGTTAAACTCTAGTTTCATGCACCATCATGTTAAACTCTCCTTAATGCACCATCATGTTAAACTCTGTTCATCATATCATAAAACTTTCTTAATGCTCCATCATGTTAAACTCTATTTCATGCATTCATCATGTTAAACTCTCTTATGCACCATCATGTTAAACCTCTGTTTCATGCACCATCATGTTAACACTCATCCTTAATGCATCATCATGTTAAACTCTATTTCATGCCTATCATTCAATGTTAAACTCTATTTCATGCACCTATTTTCCCTTGCATCATCATGTTAAACTCTTTTAATGCACCATCACGTTTAACTCTATTTCGTGCACCATCATATAAACTCTTTTATGCATCATCATGTAAACTCTGTCATGCACCATCATTTAAATTTTATTTCATGCACATCATGTGAAATCTATTTCATGCACCATCATGTTAAATTCCTTAATTCATGCATCATGTTAAACTCTCTTTCAAGCGCATCATCGTTAACTCTATTTCATGCACCATCATGTTAAATTCTAATTTCATGCACCATCATGTTAAACTCTATTTCATGCATCATCTTGTTAAACTCTCTTTAATGCACCATCATGTTAACTTATTTCATCCCATCAATGTTAAAGCTTCACTTTAAAGCACCATCATGTTAAAACCCCTTTCATGCACATCATGTTAAACTCTATTTGATGCACCATCATTCTAAACTCTATTTCAGCACCGTCATGTTAAACTCTATTTTTCATGCACTCATATTATGCTGCTCTATGGTTAAACTAGTTTCATGCACTATTTAAACTTTATTTTCTACACCATCATACTAACTCTCTTTTATGCATCATCATGTGAAACTCTATTTCATGCACCATCATGTTAAATTCTATTTCATGTACCATCATGTTAAACTCTGTTTCAAGCGCAGTCATGTTAACATCTGTTTCATGCACCATCATGTTAAACTCTATTTCATGCACCATCATGTTAAACTCTATTTCATGCATCATCTTGTTAAACTCTATTTTAATGCACCATCATGTTAGACTTTATTTCATCCACAATAATGTTTAAGCTCCACTTTATGCACCATCATGTTAAACTCTCTTTCATGCATCAATCATGTTAAACTCTATTTCATGCACCATTATACTAAACTCTCTTTCAAGCACCGTCATGTTAAACTCTATTAATTATCATGCACCGTCATATTATGCTGCTGCTGTATGGGGGGTGGGGGTGTGTAGTCTTATGCATTTTTTTTTAAACTTGAGTTTGTAACGTCTGAAGACTATATGTTTGTCGGAAATTCACATGTCTGTTTGGTTTTGAACGTTACATGTATACATATGTGCTTGAGCACACGAGCACGCGCGAGGCTGTGTGTGTGTGTGTGTGTGTGTGTGTGTGTGTGTGTGTGTGTGTGTGTGTGTGTGTGTGTGTCTGTCTGTCTGTCTGTCTGTCTGTCTGTGTTTGTGTGTTGTGTGTGTGTGCGTTGCGTGCGTGCCAGCGTGCGTGCGTGCGTGCGTGTGTGCGTGTGTGTGTGTGTTGTGTGTGTGTGTGTGTGTGTGTGTGTTAGAGAGAGAGAGGAGAGAGAGACAGAACAGACAGACAAACAGACAGAGACAGAAGTTTGTTCTAACCTATGGATTGGGTTTCCCAACGCGGATGAAAAACTCGGTGTAACCCTCTCTAATTACTCCATGTTCAAAATCCCTCCACGGCGGGTTAAAGAGGGCGTGTGCCCCAACACCCCCTCCTCCCTCCTCTACCCCTCCCCCCCCCCCCCCCTCCCCCGCCCCCCCGGAGAGTAAATGCAGGCCGGTCTTTCCCTTTCTTCCAAAATTACTCTCAACCTCAAAACAAATTCCCAAAGTGTGCCAAACGGCAACACATATCAGTAAGAACACATTGCATCTGAATTTGATGGAAAAGGCTTCCAGACCAGTGCCAGAAGTACTTCCATCCTGATCTAAAAACGCTTCCTGATGAGTGATTTTGGGGGCATTGTTTGGGGGCCGGAATAGCTCAGTGGTAGAGCGCTGGACTCATAATCTTGGTGATCCTGGGGTTGCAGGTTCGAATCTCCGCCGGGCCGCTTCGGTTCAGGGGAGTTTTCACTCGGAGTTAACATTGATTCTGGCTCCATTTCCCATATAACCCTTCGAATGAGACTAAAAACGAGGTTCCGTGTGTGAACGCACGCATAACATCTTGCACACACGTAAAATCCCATCACCGACTTTCGGAAGAGAAGGCCAGTTTGGCCGTTGGTATGGATGTCACGTTACACATGGCATGCACCTTCTCCGAAGTTGGAGTATGGCTGCCTTAGTTAATGGCGGGATAAAAAAAGGTCATACACACAAACCTCCACTCCCTTTGCTGGGTAGACGGGATTAATCCTTCCCTGTCTATACAGGAAGTGTCTGCAGGAGTATCAGCCTGCGTACGCAGAAGAAAGAAGAGGCATTGTTCAGAAACACCCTGGAGTGACCATACTTAGTTACGTGCCATATCCACCTTCATGTCACAATATAGGGCAGGTAGGTTTGTAGGTTTGGGCACGTGCTTATCTTCATCCATTCCAGGGAGTTAATCTTGATCATGCCCCTTAACTACTTGCCAGGAAGTGATCAACAACAAATAAGTAGGGTAACTCTTGCTCCCACAAGGAAACAAATTCACGCTCATAAC
>CM065738.1:14393580-14398580 GCA_033310375.1 Conus canariensis
GAGGGGGAAGGGTGTTGGTGTAGTGACAGGGACAACTGTAATAGACAGGTAGGAGGGGGAAGGGTGGTTGGTATAGTGACAGGGACAACTGTAATAGACAGGTAGGAGGGGGAAGGGTGTTGGTATAGTGATAGGGACAAACTGTAATAGACAGGTAGGAGGGGGAAGGGTGGTTGGTATAGTGACAGGGACAACTGTAATAGACAGTGGAGGGGGAAGGGTGTTGGTGTAGTGACAGGGACAACCATGTAATAGACAGGTAGGAGGGGGAAGGGTGTTGGTGTAGTGACAGGGACAACATGTAATAGACAGGTAGGAGGGGGAAGGGTGGGTTTGGTGTAGTGACAGGGACAAGGGAAGGTGGTTGGTTAGTGACAGGGACAACAGTAATAGACAGTAGAGGGGGAAGGGTGTTGGTGTAGTGACAGGGACACATGTAATAGACAGGTAGGAGGGGAAGGGTGTTGGTGTAGTGACAGGGACACATTAATAGACAGGTGGAGGGGGAAGGGTGTTGTTGTGACAGGACACTGTAATAGACAGGTAGAGGGGGAAGGGTGTTGGTGTAGTGACAGGGACAACATGTAATAGACAGGTAGGGGGGAAGGGTGTTGGTGTAGTGACAGGGACAACTGAATAGCAGGTAGGAGGGGGAAGGGGTTGGTGTAGTGACAGGACAACTGTAATAGCAGTAGGGGGAAGGGTGTTGGTGTAGTGACAGGGACAACATGTAATAGACAGGTAGGAGGGGGAGGGTGTTGTTAGTGAAGGGACAACATGTATAGCAGGTAGGGGGAAGGGTTGGTGTGTGACGGGACAAATGTAATAGCAGGTAGGAGGGGAAGGGTGTTGGTGTAGTGACAGGGACAACTGTAATAGACAGGTAGGGGAAGGTGTTGGTTAGTGACAGGACAACATGTAATAGACAGGTAGGAGGGGAAGGGTGTTGGTAGTGAAGGAAACAGTAAAGACAGGTAGGGGGGAAGGTGTTGGTGTAGTGACAGGGACAACATGTAATAGACAGGTAGGAGGGGGAAGGGTGTTGGTGTAGTGACAGGGACAACATGTAAAGACAGGTAGGGGGGAAGGGTGTTGGTGTAGTGACAGGACAACAGTAATAGACAGGTAGGGGGGGAAGGGGTTGGTTAGTGACAGGGACAACATGTAATAGACAGGTAGGAGGGGAAGGTGTTGGGTGTGACAGGACAACATGTAATAGACGGTAGGGGGAGGTGTGGTGTAGTGACAGGACAACATGAAAAGACAGTGAGGGGAAGGTGTTGGTAGTGACAGGACAACATGTAATAGACAGGTAGGAGGGGAAGGGTGGTTGGTGTAGTGACAGGGACAACAGTAATAGACAGGTAGGAGGGGAAGGGTGGTTGGTGTAGTGACAGGACAATGTAATAGACAGGTAGGGGGAAGGGTTTGGTGTAGTACAGGGACAACAGTAATAGCAGGTAGGAGGGGAAGGTGGTTGGTGTAGTGACAGGACAACATGTAATAGACAGGTAGGGGGGAAGGGTGTTGGTGTAGGACAGGGACAACATGTAATAGACAGGTAGGAGGGGAAGGGTGGTTGGTGTAGTGACAGGACAACATGTAATAGACAGGTAGGAGGGGAAGGTGTTGTGTAGTGACAGGGACAACATGTAATAGACAGGTAGGGGGGAAGGGTGGTTGGTGTATGACAGGGACAACATGTAATAGACAGTAGGGGGGGAAGGGTGTTGGTGTAGTACAGGGACAACATGTAATAGACAGGTAGGAGGGAGGTGTTGGTTAGTGACAGGGACAACATGTAATAGACAGGTAGAGGGGAAGGTGTTGGTGTGTACAGGGACACGTAATAGACAGTAGAGGGGAAGGTGTGGTGTAGTACGGACAACATGTAATAGACAGGTAGGAGGGGGAAGGGTGTTGGTGTAGTGCAGGGACAACTGTAATAGCGGTAGGAGGGAGGGTGTTGTGTAGTGACAGGGACCTAAGACAGAGGAGGGGGGGAAGGTGAGTGGTGTAGTACAGGACAACATGTAATAACAGGTAGGAGGGGAGGGTTTGGTGTAGTACAGGGACAACAGTAATAGACAGGTAGAGGGGAAGGGTGTTGGTGTAGTACAGGACACATGTAATAGACAGGTAGGGGGGAAGGGTTTGTGTAGTCACAGGACAACATGTAATAGACAGAGGGGAAGGGTTTGGTGATACAGGACAACATGTAATAGACAGTAAGGGGGAAGGTGTTGGTGTAGCCAGGCACATGAATAACAGGTAGGAGGGGAAGGTGTTGGTATCACAGGACAACATGTAAAGAAGTAGGAGGGGGAAGGGTGTTGTGTAGTAGGACAACATGTAATGACAGGTAGGGGAGGGTGTTGTTGTGAAGGGACACATAATAGACAGTAGGGGGAAGGGGTTGGGTATGACAGGACAACATGTAAAATAGAAAGGGTGTGGTGTAGTGACAGGACAACATGTAATAAGGGGGGTGGTGTGACAGGACAATTAATAGAAGGTAGGGGGAGGTGTTGTGTGCAGGACAACATTAATAGACAGTAGGGGGGAAGGTTGGTTAGTACAGGACAACATGTAATAGACAGGTAGGGGGAAGGGTGTTGGTAGTCAGGACACATGTAATAACAGGGGAAGGTGTTGTGTATGACAGGAACATTAATAGACAGGTAGGGGGGAAGGGGTTGGTGTAGTGACAGGGACAACATGTAATAGACAGGTAGAGGGGGAAGGGTGGTTGTGTAGTGACAGGGACAACATGTAATAGACAGGTAGGGGGGGAAGGGGTGGTGTGTGAGGAACAGAAGGACAAATGTATAGACAGGTGTGTGAGGGAAGGGGTAGGTAATAGAGGTAGGGAGAACTGTTAATAGTAGTGAAGGGGAAGGAGTATAGGGTTGAGGGCAGGGGTGAAACATGGACAGACATGTAGAGGGGGGGAGGTGTGGTTGTAGTGACAGGGACAACATGTAATAGACAGGGGGGGAAGGGTGTTGGTTGGTAGTGACAGGGAAACAGTATGACGGAGGTGGGGGAGGGTTGGTATAGTGACAGGGACAACATGATAATAGACAGGTAGGAGGGGGAAGGGTGGGTTTGGGGTAGTGACAGGGACAACGTAATAGACAGGTAGGAGGGGGAAGGGTGGTGGTGTAGTGACAGGAAAAAACAGTAATAGACAGGTAGGAGGGGGAAGGGTGGTTGGTGTAGTGACAGGGACAACATGTAATGACAAGGTAGGGGGAAGGTGGTTGGTGTGATAGGGACAACAGTAATAGCAGGTAGGGGGGGAAGGGGTTGGTGTAGTGACAGGGACAACATGTAATAGACAGGTAGGAGGGGGAAGGGTGGTTGGTGTAGTGACAGGGACAACATGTAATAGACAGGTAGGAGGGGAAGGGTGGTTGGTGTAGTGACAGGGACAACATGTAATAGACAGGTAGTGGGGGGAAGGGTGGTTGGTGTAGTGACAGGGACAACATGTAATAGACAGGTAGGAGGGGAAGGGTGTTGGTAAGTGAGGAAATTATAGACAGTAGGGGATGTTGTTGACAGGGACAAAAGTAATAGACAGGTAGGAGGGGGAAGGGGGTTGGTGTAGTGACAGGGACAACATGTAATAGACAGGTAGGGGGGGAAGGGTGGTTGGTGTAGTGACAGGGACAACATGTAATAGACAGGTAGGAGGGGGAAGGGTGGTTGGTAGTAGTGACAGGGACAACATGTAATAGACAGGTGAGGGGGAAGGGTGGTTGGTTAGTGACAGGGACAACATGTAATAGACAGGTAGTGAGGGGGAAGGGTGTTGGTGTAGTGACAGGGACAACTGTAATAGACAGGTAGTGGGGGAAGTGTGTTTGTTATGATGACAGATGTAACTGACATAAGGAGTGGAACGGAGTGAGTATGGTGAAAAGTGATGAAAATGAAGAAAGTGAGATGATGGGTGACGATGATGAGATGGAGAGACGACGATTGACGACAACAATGTTAGATATGAGACATGAGTAGATGTGAGAGGGATGTTAGGATTAGACAGGACAACCGATGATATAAAGTTTTCGACGACGACGACGACGACGAAAACGATGATGATGAGATGCTGATGCTGGCTGCTGCTGCTGTGATGATGATGACGACGTCGACGACGACGTCGACGACGACGACGACGACGACGGCGACGACGACGACGACGACGACGATGATGATGATGATGATGATGATGATATGATGATGATGATGATGTTAAAGACCACGCTGACGACAACGACGTCAACGACGATGATTATAAAGTTTACGACGACGACGACAACAACGACGACGACGATGATGATGACGACGACGACGATGATGATGATGATGATGATGATGATGGTGATGATGATGATGATGTTGTTGTTGTTGATGATGATGATGATGATGATGATGATGATGATGATGATGATGATGATGATGATGATGATGAAAACCATGGTGACGACAACGACGACAAAGACGATGATTATAAAGTTTACGACGACGATGATGCGCAGGAGGATAACGATGACGACAAAGATGACGAGGAGGACGGTTGATCATAAACGTCGACGACGACGACAACGACAATGACCCTTCATTCTGCCCCCCAATACGACAGCTGCGGAAAGAGAACAGAGGCAGCAGCTCTCTTTCCCCACCTAGTTCATATCACACATCGCTCCCCCCCCCCTTCCCAACTCCCCCCCCTTCCCCCGCCCCCACCCACACCAGACTATCAAGCTGAGATCAGACAAGTGCACACACACACACACACACACACACACACACACACACACACACACACACACACACACACACACACACACTCACTCACTCACGCACGCACGCACGCAAAGACACACGCACACACACACACACACACACACACACACACACACACACACACACACACACACACACACACACACACACACACGGGTGTCGTCTTTGGATATCTAGACATCACTCTC
>CM065738.1:14403580-14406080 GCA_033310375.1 Conus canariensis
AGAAAGAGAGAAGGAAAAAAGAGAAGAGAAGAAAGAAAGGACGAAGAGAAGGAGAAGAAGAAGAAGAAGGAGAAGAAGAAGAAGAAAGAAGAAGAAGAAGAGAGAAGAGAGAAGAGAGAAGAAAGAAGAAGAAAGAGAAAGAAAAGAAGAAAGAGAAGAAGAGAAGAGAAGAAGAAAGTAAGAAGAGAGTGAGGAGAGTGAGAGAAGAGACGAGTTGACGGGTTTTAAAGGAGAGGGAAAATTGAAGAGAGAGAGGAGAGAGAAGAAGAGACAGAGACAGAGGGCAGAAGACGAAGAGAGACAGAGAGAGAAAGCGACTACAAGACTCAAACCAGCTTATCCATAAAGGCCAAAGCCCAAAAGAATATATTATTTGTGACCACAGTCGCAGATTGACTCTGACTTCATCTGTTACATAAACACTTCGCTTCTGGATGTGCTTTATATAAATGGAGCATCAAAACTTTTTAACAGTACTCTCATTTGATGATGACATTACCAAACTAATTTGAAAAAACAAGGATTCTTGAAATATTTTTTGGGTGGTATGTATTGGTCTCTGAGGTCTTGTAATAGTGGACAGAGAGAGAGAGAGAGAGAGAGAGAGAGAGAGAGAGAGAGAGAGAGAGAGAGAGAGAGAGAGAGAGAGAGCATCTTTACAGGTAAACCTGCGCACACAAATAGAAACCGAGATTCCACCGTACTCCATCTGACGGCTTCTCAGAACCAATCATTTTTAGTGTATGCTGAAAGCCAAAGAATCGCCACAGTCGATCTATACTATCCATATTCCTTCTGTTCTTCCTTTATATCATGGCGACATCAAACACGTTGTTAGTAGATGTCCAGTTGAAACAGTCTTGGGCCACATCAAAGATAGACAAGCCACTCGCCTGTCGACTATTGTTTAAAGATGGTGTGAAAAGGAAATGGAAGAGTGCTCTGTATTTAGTGAGACAGAGACACAGGGACGGAGACGGAGAAGAGAGAGAGAGACGAGAGAGAAGAGAGAGAGGAGAGAGAAGGAGACGAGAAGAAGAAGAAGGAGGAGGAGGAGGAGGAGGAGGAGAGGAGAGAAGAAAAGAAGAAGAGGAGGAGGAGGAGGAGGAGGAAGAAGAAGAGAAGAAGAAGGAAGAAGAAGAAGAAGAAGAAGAAGAAGAAGAAAGAAGAAGAAGAAGAAGGAAGAACAACAACAACAACAACAACAACAACAACACACAACAACAACAAAACAACGAAGAAGAAGAAGAAGAAGAAGAAGAAGAAGAAGAAGAAAATGCGCACAAACACCGAGAAATATCACGGACCCCGGCTGACACGCCTGCAATCCATTTTAGAAAGAAACTTCCCCAGGCTTCAGGGGCGAGGGGTTGAAAGTGCCAACCGTTGTCACTCCAGTCCGAAACCGATAAAAGACATCCTTGGGAAAAGGGAAAAAAGAGGAACTAATAAAATTGACTGCTTATACAGTCAGACGGTAGGATATAAACCCGGATTATGCATTTTGGTCATTTTAGCCCCAGGGGACCCCCGTGGTCAAATGGTCAGCACGTTTTCCTTCAAAGCTGACGGTTGTGAGTTCGAATCTCTCGTTGGGGTCAGATTTTTATGACTCGAAAGCTTTTTCGGTCCACCCACCAGTATATGGGTACCCAGATTCATGGAAAAAGGGGGATGGGCCCCGCTCTCTGTGATACCATGCTCTGTCTCGGACGCTCCAACCTCTCAGAGTTAACTACCCGTCACAACCATTAGGATGTGTGGAACATTTAAACTTTGCATTGAGCCCTATCGAAAGGAAAATCTTAAATGAGGCGGGGAATAGTAAACAGTAAATAACAAACAAGTGGGGTAACTCTTGCACTCATGATAAAATATATACGCGCCCTTAGCTCCAAACAAATGCTGCTCACGACGCCAAAACTCTTAGCAGAAATGGCAACACAGAGCACACACAACAAACAAGAAAGGGGATGTATGTAGGGATGTCTCCTTGTTTGCTTGCTCTGTGTGCGCTGTGTTGTCATAATTTCTGCCAGGCTGTTTTGGAGTCGTGAGCAGCGTTCGTTTGTAGTGACGGGCGTGTATCCGTTTTATCATGGGAGCAAGAGTTATCCTACTTGTTTGTTACTTATTGAACTCTATCGCCAGAGGTTAGAGAAAAAACACACAAAACAATACAAATAGGAAACAAACAATACAAATAGGAAACAAACAAACAATCAATCAGACAAACAAACAAACAAGTGAACAAAAACCTTGAATACGAATTTTTGAAAAATGAAAAACAAACAACCAACCAAACAAACAATAAAAAAAAGCCTTTAAAACAAATGCATCATTATTCATCAGCGCTGCTTCAGATTAGTGCACAAATACGCGTTACAGATCCCTGTATTTCTCATCAGCGTTTTGAAACACACACAAAATAGCCAGTGTGTAAAACATACACACAACATAGCCAGCATGTAACAGGATACTTGCTGAGGAGATGGGCAGT
>CM065738.1:14411080-14414693 GCA_033310375.1 Conus canariensis
GCATTCCTAGTAGTTTGATACTGAAGTCCTGTTCAGAGTTAGAAAGAGTGCGTTAGCCAGAGAGAGAGAGAGAGAGAGAGAGAGAGAGAGAGAGAGAGAGAGAGAGAGAGAGAGAGAGAGAGAGAGAGAGAGAGAGTTTGCAGCTGTTGGCAAAATGTAGAATCTGCATTCCTAGTAATTTGATACTGAAGTCCTGTTCAGAGTTAGAAAGAGTGCGTTAGCCAGAGAGAGAGAGAGAGGGGTGGGGGAAGAGAGAGAGAGAGAGAGAGAGAGAGAGAGAGAGAGAGAGAGTTTGTAGCTGTTGGCAAAATGTAGAATCTGCATTCCTAGTAGTTTGATACTGAAGTCCTGTTCAGAGTTAGAAAGAGTGCGTTAGCCAGAGAGAGAGAGAGAGAGAGAGAGAGAGAGAGAGAGAGAGAGAGAGAGGAGAGAGAGAGAGAGAGTTTGCAGCTGTTGGCAAAATGTAGAATCTGCATTCCTAGTAATTTGATACTGAAGTCCTGTTCGGAGTTAGAAAGAGTGCGTTAGCCAGAGAGAGAGAGAGAAGAGAGAGAGAGAGAGAGAGAGAGAGAGAGAGAGAGAGAGAGAGAGAGAGAGAGAGAGTTTGCAGCTGTTGGCAAACTGTAGAATCTGCAGTCCTAGTAGTTTGATACTAAAGTCCTGTTCAGAGTTAGAAAGAGTGCGTTAGCCAAGAGAGAGAGAGAGAGAGAGAGAGAGAGAGGGGGGAGAGAGAGAGAGAGAGAGAGAGAGAGAGAGAGAGAGAGAGAGAGAGAGAGAGTTTGCAGCTGTTGGCAAACAGTAGAATCTGCAGTCCCCCAGTATCTGCTTCTCCTCTTCTAAAGCATTCGCTTGGGCGCTGGAATTGATAAGCAGGCCAGAACACCGAGTTGACCATGGCACAAAAACTGACGATTGGAAATCCCAGGCGTTAAAGATCAGCATTTGCACTCTTGCTACTCATCTAAAATTGTCAGTCTGGTGGTAATGGTGGTGTCAGTGTATCCGTGTCGATATTTGCCCTTTCCACACCTCGCCTGAAGTTTGTATCTTCGTGAGTCATATCACATTGTGGGTATGAACATTGAGCCAGAATTTTTTTTTAAACCGTCCTTCTGTCCCTGTCCTATGACCAAATTCATGTGGGTGTAGGCTTACGTTGATATCCTAGTCACCGAAGATGAAAGGGAAGATTTTCTGTGGAGTTCCATCAAAAATGCTTCCCAGCTCCTCGTAGAAGTCGCCTTGTGCCTCGTCTGGTAGTTGTGTACGGTAGCGTATCCCTAGCTGATGGTAATGTTCTGTTAGCGTGCTATGATTCCAGTGGCTATTGGCTGTAGTTGGTGGCAGAGTTCCCTCTCCTTTCTTTCATAGCCAAGCCTGCATGCTCCAAGTGGGTGTCTGGAGTCGTCTCCCCTTCACCAGGTCTTGAGACCTTGAGTTACAGGGTCTCGCCAACATCCTCTCTCTCTCTCTCTCTCTCTCTCTCTCTCTCTCTCTCTCTCTCTCTCTCTCTCCAGCCAGCCCTAGGATGCCCCACGTGCCTCTGTCGGCCTTGTGGGTCATCTCCTTCATTCACTGCGCGAGCACAGTGTTGGCCAAGTGTCGTGGCCCAGTGACGGTGCTTCCTTTTAGAAGTCTGGTGGCTGATGCCTCAGGGGCCTGTTTCTTACTTCTGACCCCGTGCACTGAACGGGACTTTCACCCATTCAGCATGTTGCTTGCTGAGTAGTGTTCAGTCAATAACAACAACAACAACAACAACAACAACAACAACAACAGCAGCAGCAATAACAACAACAACAACAATAATGTTGATGATGATGATTATGTTAATGATGATGGTGATGATAACAACGACAACAATATGTATGATGATGATGATGACGATGACGACGACGACGACGATTACAAGAACAACAATAACAACACAACAACAGCAACCACAACATCAACAATTGTAATCGTCAGCATGTTCGTCATTGTCATCACCAGCATCAGCATGATCATCGTCATCACCGTCATCATCATCATAAAATCATCATCGTCGTCATCATCATCATCATCATCATCATCATCACTGTGAATATAATCGTAACCACAATAGTGAGATTCTAGATACAATCAGACATTTGTGCACGAGTCAAAACTAGCGCTGACGGAAGGAAGGGCGAGGGTGGGGGGAGCAGGGGGCGGGGGAGAGGGAAAGGGGAGGGGGGCAGAAGTCAGTGGCTAGAGGTTGGCTTGAGGCCAGGGGACGAGGAATTGGAAGGAGATTGGACGTGGTGGGGGGGGGGGGGGGAGGGGGGCAAGATCTCAGGTGCCATCTGTGATATTTCCTAAGTAAATCTGATGGAGGGGAGGGGGACATTTCTGGTAATTCAAGATCTTTCCCATGTGCACATTGATAAGCTGTTTTTACATACACGCGTTTCTTCCTTTATTTACTTATTCATTCATTCATTTGTTCATTTATTTATTTATTTTCAAGGGTGTTGTACGATCACAAGCGACACTCTATTCTGTGGCTGTCACCGATCTGTACAAAGAACTTCCTTGTCTGTGTTATAAAGGCGACAAAGAGCCTGTACCCCCTCCCACCATTATCCTCGCTCGCGTGAATGCGTAAACATTTGAGGCCATGCCCATTCATAGTTATGCGCATGCGCATGCACGTGCACATCTTCACCCCCCTGCCCTCTTCACCAACCCGCTTTCGAGCTTCCTGATCACAAACGCCGTTGCGCACGTGTGGATGCTTGCACACAAACAGCACATATTGGAAGCCGTCTCGTCTCTCTCTCTCTCTCTCTCTCTCTCTCTCTCTCTCTCTCTCTCATAGGAGGGGTTTTTTTTTGTTTTTTTTTTTTTTTTACCAAAGATGAAGAGAGAACAGGATCAGTATTCCCAACCCATTCCGCAGAATAAGGCTATCATCACATCCTGTCGATCTGATTGGCTGTGTAACTGTGTCCTGTTCACGGGTTGGGTCCGAGTCCACAGTTATAGACTAGACCCAAAACACTATGTATCTTCTATTACACTCAAAGCTGCACCTGGTGTTTGTCAGAAGGTCAGTCACTACCAAAACATACTCATCGCTTAGTCCAGCCTTTGAACCATATTGTTTCTGGCTCTGAGGCGAATCCAACTGTCTGCTTCTTTTTGTATATGAAAGCACGATCCACATGACCCTTCATTTTTCTGTTGTCTGCTAGACTTATCACCCCCAAACCCTTATTCCTTACAAATGACGTAGAAACATAAGGAGTCCACAAGTCATACATAATTCTGCTATCGCTGCTGACACATGGCATTGGACTTAATCATTAACCCCAAATTCCAGAATGAAATCGTCTTTTTCACATTCAGATTTCTTGTTGTTGTTGTTGTTGTTTGTTGTTCTTTCTTCTTCTTCTTCTTTCTTCTTCTTCTTCTTTCTTCTTCTTTTTTCTTCTTCTTCTTCTTCTTCTTCTTCTTCTTCTTCTTCTTCTTCTTCTTCTTCTTCTTCTTCTTCTCCTCCTCCTCCTCCTCCTCCTCTTCTTCTTCTTCTGCTTCTTTGTGTGTGTGTGTGTGTGTGTGTGTGTGTGTGTGTGTGTGTGTGTGTGTGTGTGTG
>CM065738.1:14414793-14419793 GCA_033310375.1 Conus canariensis
TTAAAGCCTAGCCTCGGAACCGAAGCTGAGAGAAATTGCACGCTTTTTCCGTCGACGGCCAACTATTTCGGGAGCTGAGGTGATTAGCATAAACCATTCAGCTAATACGTAGAAATCAGGTCCATGTCACACGCAAACATTCTTTTCGTGTTGTTTATAGCCAGGCCGACCGCAGGGTGTCCGGGGGGGGGGGGGGGGGGGGGGGGGGGGGGGGGGCATATTATGGGTTGATGTGCACTCACTACCCTGGTTTTCTGAACCTTCTTTCCCTTTTTTAGGCGTATATCAAACGTTTTCTCGTGAAATAAAGCGTTGCACAGCTCATAGACAAACACAGAAAGTGGTCAGTTCAGCTCAGTTCGTTCAGTGGTTTATTTAATCTTTTCATCCCCAGATGTATTACACATTTATTAAAAAACAAACAAACAAACAAACAAAAACAGCTACAACTCCACACTCAGCTTATCATCCATATTAGTACTGTCGAACCCGTATCTGATAAATGCATATTTACATAAGTGAAACACCCTAATGGTACACAAAATTGTTGATCTTTATAAACGATTTCGCAACCTCTGACTTCGAAATAATCATGGCAATTTCAGCAACATATGAACCATTATAAGACAGTATTGACATCATCAAAGTTATTCATCTCAATACCTTTCTCCTGATAGAGCGAGGTCAACACTAAGCATTCCAAACAAAAGATGATGCACAGAAATCTTTTCTCTGCAGACAATGTAATACCATGAGAAATTTTAGTTTTATCTAGTGATCTGCTTGAAAGCATATCACACGATAAAACATCCACTAAGACTTCTTCTTCTTCTGCGTACGCAGGCTGATACTCCTGCGGACACTCCTATATGGACAGACAAGTATTAATCCCATCTACCCAACAAAGGGAGTCGGAGTTTTGTGTGTATGACCGTTTTTTTTTTATCTCGCCATTAAGGCAGCCATACTCATTCTTCGGGGAAGGTGCATGCTATGTGTAACGTGTCATCCATTACGAACGGCCCAACTGGCCTTCTCTTCCGAAAGTTGTTGATGGGATTTTACGTGTGTGCAAGATGTTATGAGTGCGTTCACACACGGAACCTCAGTTTGTAGTCTCATTGGTAGGACTGTATGGGAAATAGAGTCAGAACTAACGTTAACTCCGAGGGAAAAATCGCGCTAAACCGAAACGGCCCGGCGGAGATTCGAACCCGCAATCCTTGGATTACGAGTCCGGCGCTCTACCAACTGAGCTATTCCGGCCCCCATCCACTAAGACAAAACGCCACAAGGTACAGAAGTTATACGGCGCTGGCGGCTAGCTGTCCGACTGGTTGCAGCAGTCA
Source organism: Conus canariensis (assembly GCA_033310375.1). Taxonomy (NCBI): domain Eukaryota; kingdom Metazoa; phylum Mollusca; class Gastropoda; order Neogastropoda; family Conidae; genus Conus; species Conus canariensis. Next base: position 14,416,143 of record CM065738.1, read on the forward strand.
GGGTTGTTGTCCCTGTTCCTTTCAGTCTTCTGTAGACCTGACATACCCCGGGGATCAAATGACCTCCAAACAAATTGGTTCAAAGCGCGCACTTGGGAACAGAAGGAATACAGCTAGACTACCCAGAAGTCACATTTGAAAAGGTGGACAGAACAGTGAAGGAGAAGGAGATGAGAAGATAGGCTTCAGCAGCTATCCGGGCTAACCATAACAGACACCTGTTGCCTTCCATCCAGAGAAGACCCAGTGACCATTGTGACACTGAGACCCTGCAGATTCACATTTTCTCCGAGTTCCACGTTGGTGGTTCTGCTGTGTGTCTCTGTGACAACACGTCTCCCTCCTCTGAGCATACATTTCCTTCAGAACTGTCCTATAGACCAATGCCTAAAAGCAGAAGCCTGGCCTGCTAACATGCCGATGAGAGACAAGCCCTCTGTCCCCTCTGAGAGTCTCTAACGTGCTGCAGCATTCGTTAGAGTTACGAGTTGCTGCCTGGGCGAGCGACGAGGTAAGGTAAGGTAATGTTGCTTATAGCCCAGTCGACCGCAAAGGGCCATATCAGGGCTGTCCCTGCGTTGAAGTCAATTCACACGTCATTCGTTCACACAGCTAAGTGAATTTTCATTGTTTTATTCGTTAATGTCTCACCTGATGAAGACCTAAGAGGTCGAAACTAGTTGTGTTTCGTCTTGTGACTCGTTTGTCCACGTTCTCTGGGCGGTTCGCTAACATTTATTTAAGATTTGTTTAGATTTCCGCCTGCAGTCCTCTCGCTTTGCAACTAAAAGAGAGTGTTTGCTCTGTTTGGACATAGACAGTGACTGCTACTTCTAAAGTCAAAATAGGGCAAAAGTGACAATGTTGACTGGATACACACATGGTGTTTCCATCACTGAAGCCAAACGAGAACAAAACACAGCAAGAACCACCGCCATCGCCACCACCACCACGATCATCACCACCACCTCCACCACAAACCATCAACACCACCACCACGATCATCACCACCAGCACCATCACCAGCACCATCACCACAACCACTACCACCACAACCGGCAATACCTATCATCACCTCGGCCATCACCAGCAGCACCACCACTACCGCTACCACCACCACCATCACCACCACCACCACAACAACAACCACAGACAATTCGATTTCTCACAGTTGGACAGTTTTCATCAAAGCAATAAAAAGAGTGAAGGAAAAAAACAAGTGCATTGCTTGGGATTGAGCCAAACGATGTGACAAGCGACACTGAGAAGCAGAAATAGACCAGATCAAAAGAGCCAGTTTGGCTTGGAACAGATGCCGTGAACAACACCATGAAAAATAGCGCCATGTTGGCCCCCATCTGTCATTAAACTCTCTGTCTCTGTCTGTCTCTGTCTCTCTCTCTTATTTTTTTTTCTGCGTCTTGGTCTGTGCCCCTAAATCTGTCTCTCTGTCTGTCTGTCTCTCTCTCTCTCTGTCTGCCTCTGTCTCTTCCTCTCTCTCTCCCCTCTCTCTGTCTCTTCCTCTCTCTTCCCTCTCTCTCACTCACTCACTCTCTCTCTCTCTCTTTCTCTCTCTCACTCATTACAATGTCATCATTTGATTGAGTGGATGGTCGAGTCAGTCATAAGGTTTTATTTACTTATTTTTTTTCAACCTTACTGCATTACTCCTGTGCGTGAGGACATAAGGAAATGTTACGAATTTATTTGTTTTTGTTAACCTTGGATTTGATACACACTAGGAATGAAAGTGTACTATTTGTTCGCAGGAAAGGAAGAGGGAAATGTTATTGTTCTGTTACCTCTCCCCCCCCCCCCCCCCTTGTCAAAAGACCTCTTTGGTAATGACAATAAAATATCAAAGTGTCAAAGTGTCTCTCTCTCACTCTCTGTTTGTCTGTCTGTCTGTCTGTCTGTCTGTCTGTCTGTCTGTCTGTCTGTCTCTCTCTCTCTCTCTCTCTCTCTCTCTCTCTCTCTCTTTCTCTCTCTCGTAATTTTTGCTGTGTCTGTGCCTATAACTCTGTCTTTCTGTCTGCTTCTCTCTCTCTTACTCTCTCTCTCTCTCTCTCTCTTCTCCCGTCTCTCTCACTCTCCCCATCTCTAAGGTGGGAAGTGGGGTGCTGAGGGAGGAGGTGTGTGTGTGTGGGGGGGGGGGGGGGGAAGCGAGAGGCGAAGAAGAGAATCGAGGACCAAGGAAAGGCGTGGGGCGGGTGAAGGGGTGGGGTGGGGGGTGGGGATTGGGGGGCGGGGGCAAGGGGGAGAGAGATGAGAGAGAGAGAGAGAGAGAGAAAGAGAGAGAGAGAGAGAGAGAGAGAAAGAGAGAGAGAGAGAGAGAGAGAGAGAGAGAGAGAGAGAGAGCACGCTACCGCGATAACACAACAACAATCGTCTCATGCACTGCTGTCTCATTTAGGGACCTTGTTTCATTTGCACTCGGGGTGACGGAGTATCTGCAACGCTTCCCACTCTCTCCTCCTCCTCCCTCCTCCCTCAGTCATTTCCCTTTGGCCCCCTCCTTCACATTTCCTCTAATAGACAGCGCCTCCCCACCCCCCCGCCCGCCTCCCCGTCCGCCTCCCCTCCATCACCTTCCAGCCCCTTTAGGCTGGCCTTTTGTCTGGCTCGGGTTCTTCTTCGGGTTTCCCATCTTTCTTCAATCCAATTTATCCCTTGTCTCTTCTTCTCTACCTCTGAGGATGGAGAGTCATGTTGGTGCCTAAAAATAAAAGTGGATTATGGGAGAGAGGTGTGGGGCTTGGTATGAGAGAGAGAGAGAGAGAGAGAGAGAGAGAGAGAGAGAGAGACAGAGAGAGAAAGAGAGAAGAGAGAGAGAGAGAGAGAGAAGGAGAGAAAGAGAGGGGAGGAGAGATAGAGACATAGAGACAGACAGACAGACAGACAGACAGACAGAAAGTCAGAGCGACAGAGACAAAAACAGCCAGAGAGACAGACAGACAGTCAAGACACAGAGAGATATACGGACAATACAGACAGACAAACAGAGATGAGAGACAGACAGACAGGCAGACAGACAGACAGACAGACACAGACAGAGACAGACAGAAAGACAGGCAGACAGACAGATCAAGACGAGCAAACAGTCAGGCAGACACACAGTCCAAGACAGACAGGCAGACAGACAGAATCAGACAGAGAGGTAGGCAGAGAGGGAGGTAGAAAGAAAGGGTGGGGGAAAAAAAAAGAGGGAAAAGACAAGACAGGCAAAGCGAAGGACGAGACGGGATGGGAAGAATGGAAGAAATCAAAAATATGAACAGAAAAAGAGACAGACATATACACAGATAGAAAAAAAGAAAAGAAAAAAGCAGCATGGGTAAAAGAAATTAAAAAAAGAGAGACATTAAAAAAGGAAGGAGAGAAAGAGAGCAGGAAAGAAGAAACAAAAAAAAAAGAGGAAAGAATGCAAAACGCAAGATAAACAGACAGCAAAGAATGAAAAAGGACAGACAGCAGGAAAGAGTGAAGGACATGAAAAGAATAATGGAAGGAGGCAGGAAACGAAGAGAGAAAGAAACACACACACACAAAAAATAGCAAGAAAGAACACAAAATAGAGAGAAGAGAGAAGGTGGTAGGGGGAAGTGAGTGAGGGAGAGAGAGAAAGAGAGAGAGACAGAGACAGACAGACAG
>CM065738.1:14425766-14428266 GCA_033310375.1 Conus canariensis
CCTAGAAGAGTTTCTCTTTACACTTCGGTCAAAACAAAAGACGTAAAATGAGAAATTCGTATGCTTGCTACCAGCGTCTGAGTCCACTGAAAAAAAAAAAAAAGAAATTGCCCAGTCAATCAGTTGTCTGATATGGTTGACTGATTGTTTTCCGTGCTCCTCCACCTTACCCTCTCTCTCTCTCTCTCTCTCTTCTCTTCTCTCTCTCTCTCCCCTTTTCTCTCTATCATCACTCCTCCTTCCCTACCTTACTTCTGCCTCTTCCCCCTTTTTTCCTTGTTCCTGGTCTTTTTGTTTGTTTCTTTGTTTTCCTGCCACGTGCAGCTGACGGGTAATGTGAGAATAGCTCGGCTGGGAATGCGTCCGACTTGTGACCTTGGTGATGCTGGGGTTGTGGGTTCGAATCTCTACCCCTCTCTCTCTCTCTCTCTCTCTCTCTCTCTGTCTCTCTCTCTCTCACTCGCTGTCTGTCTCTGTCGCTGTCTCTGTCTGTCTGTCTGTCTGTCTGTCTGCCTGTCTCTCTCTCTCTCTCTCTCTCTCTCTCTCTCTTCCTTCCTATATCTGCGGACCGTTTTGGCACAAACGGATGCTAACATTGGGTCCGACTCCATTATTGTCCGAACATTCCTTCCAATCAGACTGTATATAAGCCGAGGCTGAACTCATGCGTAACATCTTGCGCAGACATAAAATCCGTTCACCAGCTTTTGACAGGAAAGGCCAGATTGGCCGACCATATAGGCGACACGTATATAGCATGCATCCTCCTGTGAAATTATCGAAGGTATGAGAGAAAAAAAATAGCAATTAATATCCAAGTGAATGATACATGAAACGACCGAGTGAAGCGCCAGCAGGCAGCTCTTCAGTCGGCTCTACTCAGGTAGGCAGCCCGCTGTGTAAACGAAAACGTGGATCTTATTTAAAGTCTATAGAGACTGGCCTCTCACGGGGATATTTGAAAACTATCAATAACATCGGAAATGAAATGAGGCAGGGAACAGTAAACGATAAACAGTAAACAAGTTGGGTATTTTTTGCTCCCATAAGAAAACCTAACACAGAGTAACTTTTATTCAAGACTGGCACAGCCTTTTAAACTTGAATAAAGTCAGACAAATACATAGACGAACAATCTAATAGTGGGGGGAAAAACAAGCGCAGGCCAACGACTGAACTATCTTCATAGTAATGACTTGGCAAAGATTTGGACTTAAGGAGCCGGGGGGGGGGGGGGGGGGGGGGGGGAAAGGGGATTTGAAGATGGAGAAACTAGGAACATGAAATTAAGAAAATATGTTACAGATATGAAAACTCTTCACTAGCTGCATAAGGGAACCATCGCAATCCCTTTTGAAGGCAGATATATTTATATTGCCTGCTCCGAGGCCTTTCGTCCGCTGAGTCGGACTCATCAGGGAGACACGGCTGGTTGTGTCTGCGCTCCTGGCGTCAAATAGAGACACACCACAGTCCATAATACTGTGGTGTTCTCACCACCAAGGGTGCAAAAAAGAATCCAATAGCACCCCCAAAGCAGCCAGCGAAGAGTAGTAAATGAAACCAAACGAAAGTGTGGGGAGGAAAAAAGTTGCTGAAAAAACTAAAGACATTATGCAAATAGTATAAAATGTAGGGGACAGTCTCTAAGCCTGCGCTTGAGGATCCACCCAAAGATGCAAGGGAGATCAAAAGACAAACACACAGAAACAAATACAAATAACCTCAATTTAATCAAAACAAAATCGGAAATGAAATGAGGCAGGGAACAGTAAACGATAAACAGTAAACAAGTTGGGTATTTTTTGCTCCCATAAGAAAACCTAACACAGAGTAACTTTTATTCAAGACTGGCACAGCCTTTTAAACTTGAATAAAGTCAGACAAATACATAGACGAACAATCTAATAGTGGGGGAAAAACAAGCGCAGGCCAACGACTGAACTATCTTCATAGTAATGACTTGGCAAAGATTTGGACTTAAGGAGCCGGGGGGGGGGGGGGGGGGGGGGGAGGGGATTTGAAGATGGAGAAACTAGGAACATGAAATTAAGAAAATATGTTACAGATATGAAAACTCTTCACTAGCTGCATAAGGGAACCATCGCAATCCCTTTTGAAGGCTTTTGGGGGTGCTATTGGATTCTTTTTTGCACCCTTGGTGGTGAGAACACCACAGTATTATGGACTGTGGTGTGTCTCTATTTGACGCCAGGAGCGCAGACACAACCAGCCGTGTCTCCCTGATGAGTCCGACTCAGCGGACGAAAGGCCTCGGAGCAGGCAATATAAATATATCTGCCTTCAAAGGGATTGCGATGGTTCCCTTATGCAGCTAGTGAAGAGTTTTCATATCTGTAACATATTTTCTTAATTTCATGTTCCTAGTTTCTCCATCTTCAAATCCCCTCCCCCCCCCCCCCGGCTCCTTAAGTCCAAATCTTTGCCAAGTCATTACTATGAAGATAGTTCAGTCGTTGGCCTGCGCTTGTTTTTCCCC
>CM065738.1:14433266-14435766 GCA_033310375.1 Conus canariensis
ATCACTATTTCTTCTTCTTCTTCTTCTTCTTCTTCTTCTTCTTCTTCTTCTTCTTCTTCTTCTTCTTCTTCTCAACACATTTCAAATCCAATCCAAGGTTTGTGTATCAATCCACGAGTTGTGGCGATGTCCTATCACGTGTATTCTGAAGGGTAGGCACAGGAATATATATATGCAAGAATATCCATACACAGAGAAACAGACACTAGTATTACCTATGTACATGGTTTAAAAACGTTTTAACATACATTCACACGAACATGAAGCCGCCTGAAGCACACAAGCATGCACACACTCACGTACACTTTTATACATACATGCATACACCCAAGCCAGAGTACACACACACACACACACACACACACACACACACACACACACACACGACACACACGCACGCACGCACGCACGCACGCACGCACGCACGCACACACACACACACACACACACACACACACACACACACACACACACACACACCTGTATAGGACCTCACTAGCTTCAAAAAACTCATGAATTCTGTTTTCACCGAGAGAAAATTGTAATGATCACAATAAAACCCCGATAATCATGACGCATAAAACCGTCATGTGAACGGCTATTGACGGTAACAGAGCATGAGGTAAAGAGTCCAAAGAAAGACTCTCATAATCCGTGAGCAGTGAAAATAGTTAATTATGGCAGTTACTTTCAGCTTCCGGCACTCTGCGCATTTTGACAGCAGTGTTGGAAAGAACTACAGTCCGTGCCGTGGATGTCACTGACACCAGAGAAATCAGTCTGTCAAAAGAAGAGTTATCGTTGCTTATTTTCCAACATCACAATAATTTGTTATCATAAGACGTACTTTTTTGTTTTCATGAGACGTACTTCTTTGTTTTCATGAGATATACATATATATTTTTCATGAGACGTACTTCTTTGTTTTCATGAGATATACTTCTATATTTTTCATGAGACCTACTTCTTTGTTTTCCATGAGACGTACTTCTTTGTTTTCATGAGACGTATTTCTTTGTTATCAGGAAACGTACTTCTTTGTTTTCATAAGTCGCCATAGTTTGCTTCCATTCGTCATCGTTATTTATTTTCAAGTCCTCATCATTTGTTTACATGCGACGTAATCGTTTGCTTTGATGATTCATATTGTAGTGTTTTCATAAGTCGTAATAATTTTTTATCATGATTAATAACTGTGTGCGTTCATGAGACATACGGTGGTGGTTTTATAAGTCGTAATAATTTGTTTTCATGATTTATAATTATCTGCGTTCATGAGACATATAGTGGTGTTTTCATGATCGTAATCATCTGTTTTCATGATTCATAATTATTTGCTTTCATGAGTCATAAATGTCTCTTTCCATGAGTTGTGTCTGTCTGTTTCAGTGAGCCACGATAATCTGTTTAATGTGTCGTAATTAACTGTTTAGCTGATTTGAGTCACACTATCCCGTTTTCATAACGCAAGATAATTTGTATTCACGAGTCATAAATATATGCTTTCCACAGCCAAAATCACGGTCTCAAAGTCATCATCTTGCACATAGCCCACCCGACCACGAAGTCCATCCAGATCGAGATTGAGAAAAGCGTGTTCATAATGTTCATGTCAACATATCAAGCCAGAGAAGAATCACTGTGGTATCTAGCGTAAAACCCAAGTGGCATAGGACAATATAAGACCTAAAGAGAGAAACAACATCAGTGACAACACTGTGTTGACAAGTCAGTCTCAATGTTCACCATAATGGTGGTAAATTGCGCAGTTCGAACGTAGTTCGCATTCCTAAAGAAAATCGTATTAAGTGTCAACTGCGCAGTTTGAACGTAATTGGATTTCCTGTTGCAATCTTTAGCAATTGAATTCGCCTTTCTTTCTTTCATTCCCGGGGCCAGTTTGGCCAGTGTGTCCCCCCTCCTCCACCCCCCCCCCCCAACCACACCTCCCCCAGCCCCCACCCTCCCGCAGATTCCTTCCGACGACTGTTTTTACTCCTTTCTTCACGTTCCTTATATTCAATTTGTTTGTTCGAAACTGAAAAGGGGTCTCTAGCGAAAAGAATAGAGAGAGTGACAAATGTATGAAAAAAGGAAAAAGAAAGAAGAAAAAGTTCATCAACATTCGCCTATTCACTCCCTTTGTTTTTTCCTTCTTTGTTTTCTCCACAGAGAAAGTTCTTTCTCTCTACGTGTCAAAAAGCTAGTCAGGAGTATACTGGTGTCAGAGTGACATTTCTGTACAAATAAAGTAATGTTCGCCGTTTGGGGTGGGTTGGTGGATGGGCTGTTTGGACGTAGTAATTGTTTCCCAGAAGGACGCGGTATTATGGGATTTTGAGGCTAGTGAGGTCCCATATATACCCCCTCCCCTCCTCCCCCCCCCCCCCCCCCGCCACACACACACTCCCTCACCAGCCCCCACCTTCCCACGCCAACCCTCTTCTCCCCCCCCCCACACCCACCTCCACACCCACCCCGCCCCACACAGTCCACGCCC
>CM065738.1:14463266-14475766 GCA_033310375.1 Conus canariensis
GAGGTCAGCGGAGAGGGCCTCGGTCCGGTCAGCGGAGACCCAGAGAGTCCGCTTGCGGTGTGCTGAGTTTGAGGAGGTTTGTTTGTTTGTTTGTTTGTTTCCCCTTCCGAGGTTTTGTCCGTGTCCAGTGGCTTGTTCGTAAACAACACAATGTAAGGTCTCTCAGAACCTGTCAACTATTCCAACTACACATTTTTTTTTTTCAAAACGCGACACAAGTCCTGTTTCTTGTTTTGTAAACAACAGTCTTTTCGCAACCAGACCAAAACTGCTTCTTTTTTTAAACCCAAAATACACGTTGTTTTTTCTTCTTTTTTTTTCCAAGCACAGCACAAATGTTCACGACCGACGTTTTGTTTCCAAATAACTCACTTTTCACAGATAGGTTAAAACTGTCTCCTTTTTTCCTGCGCACAATACTAGTGTTTATGTCCAATGTCTCTGTTTTCAAGCAGTGCGGTTTTGTCACAGCCCGGCCTATACTATCTTTTTTATTTCAAAGTGTACGTTTCACGGCTAAGTACTGTACCTGGGATTCCAAACGTCTTCTCCTCCATTCCTGACCAAACCTGTCTTCTTCACAGGATACACGCTGTTCAAACAATACTAAAGTCCACGTCCGACTTCTTGCGTCTAGCTAAGCAGCCTGATTTTGCCACCGTTTGATCTATTGTCCGCTTTTCAACATACAAGCTTTTTTCCCCGAACACAGTAAAAAAAAAGTGTTTGTCTAAATTCTCGGTTCCAGTCAACTCGGTCTCTTCACAGCCTTATGAACGCTGTCTTTTTGTTTGTTTGTTTGTTTGTTTGTTTCTGACACAAGATAACACGTTTTCCAAACACACTGGTTGTTGTTGAGTTTAGACGAAGCGTTCAGTCTTCAGCTTAATGACGTGTTATTGACGAAACAGCGATCACTCAGCGGGTGAAAAACAACAATGATAACATCAACAACAACAAGAACCCAAATCACAGCGTATTGGAATATGTGTCAGCTGACAACAGCTCACCCTCTTTTGTCCCGTCCACACGAAAGGTTGAGAGAGAAAAGTAAAGTATGACTGAAGTCTCGCTTCAGAGCCAGTCAGTGCTAATGTCGTTATCATCTAGCAAACAACACAGGTCAGCGTATAACACACGTTTCAACAACAACAACAAAAAAACCCTCACCATCAAAACGTTCAACGTGGACATTGCTGGTCAGCTGTCCAGCACAATGCAGGTGCTCACACTGACAGAAAACAGTACACCCTGTTTCCACAGTTGGGCATCACACTTTGCACAGCGCGGTACTCTAGAAGCAGTCAGAAAGTCTACAGCGGTACCACCAGAGGAAATTCTACATCAGTACCACCAGAGGAAAGTTCCCCACGGTAACCACCGAGAGAAATTCCACGTCAATAGCACCAGAGCTGTATACAATGCACTCTTTGACCAGGCAGCACCCTCAACAGGAGAAAGACCAGCGCCGAAATATATATATCACGTATTTGCGTGTCTGTAAGCTGCTCCGTTCCGCTGAGACGTTGTACTTTCTCTACCTGTTCGGGCACAAATTAGAAATACAATGCAGCACTTACTTATATCAGCGTGGTTGCGCGGTGTGCGTGCGAACCCCCCCCCCCCCCTCTCTCTCTCTCTGTCTCCTTGTCCTCGTCCTCCTCCTCCTCCTCCCCCAATTCCCTATACCCCTCTGTCCTCGAAAATGTCCATAGCGCGCGCGCGCACACACACACACACACACACACACACACACACACAGATCTCTGTGTGTGTGTGTGTGTGTGTGTGTGTGTGTGTGTGTATGCGTGCGCGCGCATGTATGTGTGTGTATGTGTGTGTAAGAGAGAGAAAGAGAGGAGTCTTGAGTTTGAATGGTTTAATGATTGGTCCCTAGGCCCATTGAGAGAGAGAGGAGAGAGAGAGAGAGAGAGAGAGAGAGAGAGAGAGAGAGAGAGAGGGAGAGAGAGAGAGAAAGAGAGAGAGAGAGCGAGCCAAGCTGATTCAAACGGCAAACAACACCCCCTATACACAAGAGTTCATTGATTCGCCGTCGTACTAACGGTATCCTTATTATAATCAGTCGAGAGTTGGCTATGCTTGAGAGTTCTCTCCCCTGACGTCTACCGGCCCCCGCCCGCGCGAGCTTTATGCCGATCCAAATAATATCATGTGGGTGTGGAGAGCTAGGCAAATGCCGTTCATTTGACACCCAGATCGCTGTCTACATTGACTCCTGTATAGGCTGGCTTTCACTGGCTTCGCTTGACAAGATTAACTCTCAGGAAGCTTGTCAACTGTAAAACTTGTGAGTGGCCGTCCTAGCCGGCTTCTTGAACCCTTTCGATATTAGCATATCATACTTCTTTTCAGAGTACATTCCCGTGGAGTCTTTGTATGCTAACTTAATCTTCTTCAATACACTGCTGTTCTCGTGTTATCTCAAGAACATGTTGGGTTTTTTTTTCTCCTTCCTGTGGGGTAAAGAAGCAAAGACAAAAAATCTCTTTATAGCTGACTGTTCGTTTTTTGTTGTTATAAACACCGTAGAAAACTGTGCAGTTTGGAATTAGCATTTTTCATGAGTGGGAGCAAAGAAACAGGTGTAACTCTACTCACCCATTCATAGTGACGGTAAACATATCAAAAAGGAAAAATGGGTCTTTTTTAAAAAATTTCTTCCTGTTTGTCTTGTCTCTTCTGGAAACAAAAAGGGTGAGTTTCAGTCCTTCCATTCGTGAAAAATCAGTTTTATAAATGACACAATTCACAAGAACAAGTACTTTGGGGGTGTTGTTGTAACATAGACAAAGTCTGATCTATAAACGTCAGAAGTTCTTACTTAGATTGTTGTTGTTGTTTTCTTTTAATTTTTGATTTTGTTTGTTTGCTTGTTTTTGTTTTTCTTTGGATATACTGAATCCAGCGTGCATATGAATGACTCCCACCTGAGCTTTTTAACCTAAATTTCATTCACGAACATTTGCTATATGTTTAACTGCACTTCAGTACATGCTGAATAATATCTCCCGTCTTACCTCCCGTGTCTTTGTTTTTTGTTTGTTTGTTTTTGTGTTTCTTTTTTATTAACAGCTAACTTATCTCTTTCGCTTTTCGTTGCTATGGCGACGTTTCCTATCTTTGAAGTCACTGTTATAAGATGCACACTTTTTGTTTCCTGTTGACCTGACAGGAAAAAAAAAGGAACGCGCGTTTTGTTTTCATTTGAATATATTTTGTGTTTCTTTTGAATATAATCCATGCTGCAGTATATTTCACGCTTCTCACTGTTATAGAAACTCATTTGCAGCACACATTATTCGTACCTTTTGACTGACTTTCGGTGTGTGATTTGACATAATTGACTTTTTTTTAAAAATCCAAGAACACATTTCGCACTGAGATGGTAAGGTAAGGTAAGGTAAGGTAAGGTAATGTTGCTTATAGCCCAGCCGACCGCAAAGGGCCATATCAGGGCTGTCACCACGTAAAAATCAACTCACAAATCATTCATTCACACAACTCTTTTAAGTACATCTTCTGAAAACCCACTCGAGCTTTCGGCGTGTGATTTGACATAATCGACTTTTTTTTTTTAAATCCACGAACACATTTCGCACTGAAATGGAAGATGAGAGTGACAGTTCGTCCTTTGTTTTCATTGTTTGGGAATCTTTGTCTTGCCTGAGGTCCGCCTACTGCAGTTCATCTACAAGCTGACCCACGATGTGTTCATTTCAAAGTAGCAGGTGGTGCGCTGAATATATCGAATCACCACTGCTGGGCACCAAAGAAGTGACACCCCCCGGTAGTGCGGTATCTCCACTTGTGGGTTGCCTCTCAACGACTTGACAATGACTTCTCCGAATGGACCGCAGGTGCCAGGCGGTGCGATGGGACGCATTAGGGTGTGGCGATGAACGCTGAGACGAAATGACCGGTGTGTGGCAGTAATACCATTGGCATCTCACGAAAAGAAGAAGAGGGAAAAAAAACAACAACCTAAGGCAGTGATTTGAACAACAGCTCAAAACACTTCCTTACAAAGCTCTAGAACGACGAAAACATTACCTACAGCCGTTCTTAATCCAAACGGCCAACAAAGGACCATAATAATACTCTCCCTCCTGCTTCTTATGGAAAGCACAGCACTTGGAACACGATTGATCTCCCTTTGAAAAGGCAAACAAGAGCCTAAGAATAGACTCGATCCGGACGAGAGAGAGAGAGAGAGAGAGAGAGGAGAGAGAGAGAGAGAGAGAGAGAGAGAGAGAGAGAGAGATTGATTGGCTAATTGACTGATCTTAATACGCAAGGATGAAGATTTTAGGCCAAAGCCTCGTCTTACAATCTGTCCTTGTCATGCATACGTTATCTCTATTGTACTATAAGAGAGAGAGAGAGAGAGAGAGAGAGAGAGAGAGAGAGAGAGAGAGAGAGAGAGGTCAAGGCCAAGCGAGCAAGGTCAAGAGAACGGACAGGACGCCCTGAAGCCAAGCCACCACCAAGGAAAAAAGAAGGTGAACTCCAATGACTCTCCACCCTTGACCCCAATGACCGCCTTCCAAGTCTTTCGCACGAGCTCCGGCACTATCGTCAGTAGCAGTGGCCCCGAGTGGTGCTCGGTCACTCACTGGCCTCTCCTTGTAACTCGGGAACACAATGACCAGGTCGCCCCTCACCTCCCCCGCCACCCCCCTCCCCTCCCCATCTCCCACCCACCACTCCCAGGCCCTGGAGGTAATCCACTTAAGATGGGGAAGGGCTGGCACACTCTTCAGCGCTCGCTCTCAATGGCCTTTCTGATGGTCCACGTGGGAAGGGTGGGGAGGGAGGGAGCGGTCGGTCAGTCATACTCTGCTTCGTCTTTGTAGTGGTTGTTCCTCTGCTCTCTCTCTCTCTCTCCTGCCCCCGATCTTTTGTAGTAAGAAATCTGTGGAAGAGAGAACGAAAAGAAATAAAATATGTAAAAAAAAAGAAAGGTTGATCATAAAGAATTATGACATAATCTAGGGGGTGGGGTTTTCTTTTTGATTAAAGGAATGTAGGGTGTTGGGCGAATGCCATACGACAGTTTTTTGTTTTTAAAAAAAAAAAAAGAGAGAGAGAGAGAGAAGACAGACAGACAGACAGACAGACAGACAGACAGAAGGAAAGACAGACAAAGGCAGACAGACAAACTGTGAGAGGCAGAGACAGAGAAAGACAGACAGGCAGACAGAGGGATGGACAGACAGACAGAAGAGAGAGAGAGAGAGAGAGAGAGACAGCAGACAGACAGACAGACAGACAGACAGACAGACAGACAGACTGACAGAAGGAAAGACAGACAGAAATTCCTCATGTAGATCGTCTTTTTTCTCAAGAGCGATTCAGTTTCCGTTTCAGATGTCAACAAACACAGAGGCGCTGCAAACCACTCCGAGCCCTTTCAGCTCTGACCCAGCACAGTGAAACACAAGGTCCTGTCATGGACAATAGTAACAATAATAATAACGATAATAATAATAATAATGGTGATGATAATAATAACGATAATAATTTAAATGATAGAAATGATAATCATAATAATGATAATGATAGTAATGATAATGATAATAATAATAATAAATTATAATCATAATGATAATAATAAACTCACTATGGAAGCCAGGCTTTCTTCTCAATATACTCCCGTCTCCTTCACACACACACACACACCACACACACACACACACACACACACACACACACACACACACACTGACTGACTGACTGAAACCATTTACTGTCAGATTAACATAGTGTTGTACTGACAACACACACACACACAGACACAGACACAGACACACACACACACACACACACACACACACACACACACGTTTAAAAAGAAAATAAGCAAAAAAAAAAAAAAAAAAAAACCAACAAAATCCTGATAAAATACAATGAGGATTAGAAAAAAAAGTAGAAATGCTATACAAGCAGGCGGAGACCGTAGAATGGACAGCAACCAGTGTCCGTTCTAGACAGGGAATCCTTAGTCGCTGTAATGTTATGACTTGTGGTGCCACGGTGAACCGAGTTTCTAGATTATATACAGAGGAACAGACTTAAAAAAAAGTAAATTGAAAAACAAAAGGAGAACAGTGGAATACAGTAAAGAAAACACACACACACACACACACACACACACACACACACGGCGCGCGCGCGCGCGCGCACGCACGCACGTACGCACGCACACACACAACACACACGCACGCAAACACACATACACACACACACGCACGCACACGCACGCCCGCACGCACCACACACACACACACACACACACACACACACACACACACATACACACACACACACACACACACACACACACACACACACACACACACACACACACACACACACACACAATCAATGAGAGTCGTTGAAAAGAAATTATTAGCGCATAATTTTCGGTTTTTTTTTTTTCAGAACGCACGCGTGCATTACGTTGAAAAGGTGCACGGTATCCCCATTAGGGCATTCTGAGATGATCCATGATGGTCATGAAGATGTTGCTGTGGCCCTCCATGTGGATTAGAGGGCTTTGCACTTTCTGTCATAACGTGGATTAGGTCAATCGGGCCGGGAGGAGAGAGAGAGCGAGAGAGAGAGAGAGAGAGAGAGAGAGAGAGAGAGAGAGAGAGAGAGAGAGAGAGAGAGAGAGTGTAATATGTGAAAGCTACCTTCTATACTACACACACGAGTACGTGGGCACACACACACCCACCGTTCACGCATGTGTTTTTTACATACAAGAGATAACAGGGGGTGAATAAATAGAAATAAAACTCACTTTGTTTGACAGACATATGAGATTCTTACAGGGTAAGGGTCTCTCCATCCAAGAAAAGAGAAATGAATGAGGCAGGGAGGGTGGGGGTGGGGGGGGGTGGTGGTGGAGGGGGAACAACTGGTCCAGGTTTATTCTAGAATCTGTCCACAATGGGGGGCAGAGTGGGAAGGAATGGGGATGGTTTTCGTTACGAAAGGGAGAAAAAAAAATATTCGTCTGGAAGTTAATGAAACGAGGGGACTGGTAGGATGTGTTCTTTTGTTTATCACAAGAAAATCACATAAATTATTAAAAGGGACAGGAGGAGAAGGATGGTAGTGAGTGAAGGTAGCCCTCTTGTAGAACCATTCCTTTATAACATACATTTTCCAAACACACCAGTGAAGAGAAAGAAGGGAAAGAGAGAATTGCAAAACACCATAAACCGCGCACTCTTTCCCTTGTTCCTCATGTCCCCTTCCCCCATCCCCTCACTCATCACCCTCACTCATCACCCTCACTCATCATCTTCTTCTTCCCGCATTCCTCGTTTCCCCCCTCTCACCCCCCCCCCCCCCCCCCCCTGCTTCCAGTTCACTCTCCACACGCCCGCATGCACAAGCCCCCGCGCGCGCGCGCCACACACACACACACATACACACACACACACCACACACACATACATACACACACACACACACACACACACACACACACACACACACACACACACACACACACCACGCACACCAAACACACACGCACTCACGCACGCTCGCACGCACGCACACCACACACACACACCACACACACACACACACACACACACACACACACGCACGCACGCACGCACGCACGCACACACACACACACACACACACACACCACAACACACACACACACATACACTTGTTCCTATCCCCAAACACTGATTTACTCTTCATTAACGCTTTCAAGTGACAATGAGTCTTTCAATAACACTTCTAGCAGACAATCACTCTTACATGTATTTTTACAAAGAACTCTCAGCAGCAGGGTAGTTGAGCGCGAACCCCCAAACCAAAACACAAACAGCTTGGAATATTTAAGTTAAGGCCCACCCACACGTAGCCATACAGATCGTGCGCTGCTTGTTGTGAGGTATTGGTTATAATTAAAGGGGCGTTCATTCAGTGCTAAAATCCTTGTTCTCTCTAACATTAGCAAACTGAGGCAAATAATTGCAATACGCATACTGATTTTATGACTGTTCTCAGTTGTGTTTGCAGTCTTCGTCATATAAATGAATAGCGTAATGATTGTGCGCACCCTGTTCATGATGGTACGTGTGATTATAAACGGAATGAAAGCAAGAGATAAATAAATAAAGAAAGAAAGAAAACAAGACAAAGAAAGAAGAAAGAAAGAAGGAAACAAAATAAAACAAAGAAAGAAAGAAAAAAGGAACAAAGCAAAACACTGGAGAAAAAAAAATGAAAGGAAAAAAAAAGAAAAAATCTTTTCGGCACTGATCTCGATGCCATACATACATTGTTGTTGATTCATCAAGTCTTTAAACAAGCTTAACGAATTATTGTCCACTGCCTGCTAGACCATCTGGCTCATTTGCAAATCGAAGATGTGTGGTGGTTCTTCCTCCAATGATAACTGTGCAGGCATGATTTTGAAAGTGCAGCAGTCACAATGAATTCCAGGAATATGTTAAACAGTGAAGGAGACAGATGTCAGCCCTGACAAACTCCAACTAGAGGTAAGGAATCGCTTTCAAATGACACACTGTATGCGCACTGATCTAGTCGCTGTGGAGTACAATACTTGCTGGATGGTCATTAAGAAGATGTTTGCTCGACACATAAGCTAACACATGGTACGGAAACTGTTTATGGTACCTGGTTGAAATGTAAACGTTTAGCTTTTGAAACATAAATGGTGTGAATTGTATACTGATGTGAACTGAAATGCTATAAATTTATGTAAAATATTTGGTCTTTGCAACGAGAAAAAAAAAGTATTTTGCTCGATGTTTTCTCATCACACGCTGTACATTCACTCTCTCTCTTCTAAGCGAGTCTTGATAGTGACACCCGTGTAATACAGGCTTTAGCAACAGGTAATAAATTTTTTCTTACATAACCATCCCTTCTCTCTCTCTCTCTCTCTCTCTCTCTCTCTCTCTCTCTCTCTCTCTCTCCACGGCCAATTACGTTCATTATGCAGGTGAGTCAGGAGTTGCCCGTTTTAAAGGCAACGGTGTCGACTTCTTTCTCTCTGGTGTTCACACTTACGTATTTCCGTTTCCTTCTCATGTCAAGTTCCTGCTTCCAACTTCCTGCTTCCACGTTTCATTCAAACTGATTTGATTAACACCTCTAAGAGGATAGAGACCGTGAAAAAACGATGTTGTGGTGATAAGAACATGTTTACTCATTTCAACACACACACACACACACACACACACACACACACACACACACACACACACACACACACACACACACACACACACTCACACCCACCCGCCCACCCACCCACCCACCCACACACACACACACACACCTCCCAGTTCTCGACAACACATACACGATTGTAGCTACAAAAATTCAAAAACATTAAAAACAGGTTTCTAGGGTTTGTTTCGTATTTCAAAATTGTAATCGTTGTATCAATTATTATCTTTACTACAAATGCCTACGCGACTCATGCTTTCTCTTCATGTGTTTTAAAATTTTCGTATGAAAAATGAAAACGATTCTCTCTCTCTCTCTCTCTCTCTCTCTTCTCTCTCTCTCCTCTCTCTCTCTCTCTCTCCTCTTGGTGTAAGTCCAAAAGCTGCTAGGCACTTAGTGTACGGCGAATCTGGAAGATACCCTCTTTATGTTAACACTTATGCAAAATGCATCAGATTTTGGCTTCGTGTTGCTTGTATGGATAATAACAGACTCCCGAAGAAAGCCTATGATATGTTGCTGCATCTGCAGAATCAAAATTATATTACCTGGACGACTAATGTTTGCTATGTTCTTTATAGATTCGGGTTTGGAATTGTATGGGAAATGCAAAGTGTTGGCAATGTGAAAGCTTTTATTGTAGAATTCAAGAAACGTTTAAGTGATTGTTACATCCAAGACTGGCATTCAGCTATTGAATCGCATGAGTTGTACGATGTTTATCGGTCATATAACCAGTCTCTTGTTCGAAGTCCCTATCTCTGTGTAATTAAACACGTTAACATCCGCAGGTTACTTTCAAGGTTTCGGTTAGGAATGTCGCCTTTACGATGCCACTTTTTACGATATACTGATCGCAATAGAAACCGTGACATTTTCTGTCCACACTGTAAGGAAGCACTGGAAACTGAGCTTCATTTTCTACTGGTTTGTCCTTTGTACGAGAAGTTGCGCTTTGAGTTGATTCCAGCTAAATATTACAAACACCCTTCTCTATTCAAAATGTCCATGTTGCTAGCCTGTTCTATTAAGACTACTATTACGAGTGTTGGTAATTTCATTTATAGAGCAAGGCTGTTAGGAACGGAGTACTTAATGCTGCAGTTGCTTCATGAATGTCTTCTTTGTTAACTTTGAACACAATTCAGCTGCGTTTTCCTTAAGAGTGGCTTGTACCGATTTGTTTTGACCTTATTCACCCACTTTGATATGGGCCTGTGGCCTGTCAAATAAAATATTCTGAGTTCTGAGTTCTCTCTCTCTGCCTTTCTCCTCTCTCTCTTACACACACACACACACACACACACACACACACACGCGCGCGCACGCACGCACACACACACACACCATGATATCAAGTAAGAGAGCAATTCAAACACGCAGGAAGAGCCATTAACAACTTCTTTCAGCTCTGAAGAAAAAAAGATCAGCGTTCACTCCTCCCATTTCCACCTCCCCACCTGCCATTTACTCCATCCCCTGCTCTCTTGCGCTCTTCACTGGCCTCTCTGTCTCTGTGTCTCTCCCTCCCTTACTCGCGCGCATATATATATATATATATATATATATATATATATATATATAATGCTGAACAATTAAGTAGTGGGGGAAAACAAGTGCAGGCTAACAATTCTTTAGTCGTTATAGTAATGACTTGGCAAAGATTTAAATTTTTAGAAGAAAAAAAAAAAGAAGGGGAATGTATTATAAATATGAGAAACCCTTCACTAGCTGCCTGAGGGAACCATCGTAAGCCATCTCGAAGGCACATCTATTTGTATTGCCTGCTCCTAGGCCTTTCGTCCGCTGGATCGGACTCATCAGGGAGACACGGCTGGCTGTGTCTGTGCTCTTGGTGTCAGATAGAGACACACCACAGTCCATAATTCTGTGGTATTCTCACCACCAAGGGTTCAAAAAAGAATCCAACAGCACCCTCAAAGCAGCCAGCGAAGGGTAGTAAAATTGAACAAAACCAAAGTGTAGAGAGGAAAAAAGTTTCTGAAAAACTAAAAGCATTTTTCAAACAGTATAAAATATAGGGACAATCTTTGAGCCTATGCTTGAGGATCCATTCAAGGATGCAAAGGAGATCAAAAGATATGTAACAGTTTGAGTGGTCAGCTCTGCTGTTCAATAACCCAAGCATTGTGATATATATGATTTATTCATTATAGGCCATAGCCCCTTATGAAAAGGGTAGATTGAAGCATGTACAAATAATAATGATAATAATATAAATATTTCAAACAAAATGAACCGCACATAATGAAGAACAGGTTATGAAAGAGAGAGAGAGAGAGAGAGAGAGAGGAGAGAGAGAGAGAGAGAGACGAGACAGAACAGACAGACAGACAGAAGGAGAGAGAGAGAAGACAGACAGGCAGACAGACAGACAGACAGACGGACAGAGAGAGAGAGAGAGAGAGAGAGAGAGGGAGAGAGAGAGAGAGAGAGAAAGAGAGAGAGAGAGAGAGACAGACAGACAGAGAGAGACAGAGACACAACTCTCTCTCACATACACACACACACACACACACACACACACACACACACACACCACACACACACACACCACACACACACGCACGCACGCACGCACGCACGCACACACACACACACACACACACACACACACACACACACACGCGTCGCGCGCGCGCGCGCGCACGCGCGCACACCATGATATCAAGTAAGAGAGCAATTCAA
The DNA here is from genome assembly GCA_033310375.1 of Conus canariensis. Lineage (NCBI taxonomy): Eukaryota > Metazoa > Mollusca > Gastropoda > Neogastropoda > Conidae > Conus > Conus canariensis. The sequence continues at coordinate 14,475,228 of CM065738.1, forward strand.
ACACGCAGGAAGAGCCATTAACAACTTCTTTCAGCTCTGAAGAAAAAAAGATCACGTTCACTCCTCCCATTTCCACCTCCCCACCTGCCATTTACTCCATCCCCTGCTCTCTTGCGCTCTTCAGGCCTGCCTTCTCTGTCTCTGTTCTGTCTCTGTCTCTCTCTCTCTCTCTCTCTTCTTCGTCTCTCTCTATCTATGTCTGTCTGTCTGTCGTCCTCTCTCTCTCTCTCTTTCTCTCTCTCTCTCTCTCTCTCTCCCTCTCTCTCTTACTCGCATATATATATATATATATATATATATATATATATATATATATATTGATTTATTCATTATAGGCCATAGCCCCTTATGAAAAGGGTAGATTGAGGCATGTACAAATAATAATGATAATAATATAAATATTTCAAACGAAATGAACCGCACATAATGAAGAACAGGTTATGAAAGAGAAAGGAGGAGAGAGAGAGAGAGAGAGAGAGAGAGGAGAGAGAGAGAGAGAGAGAGAGAGGAGACAGACAGACAGACAGACAGACAGACGG
>CM065738.1:14480766-14483266 GCA_033310375.1 Conus canariensis
ACAACAGCAACAACAACAGCAACAACAACGACAACAACAGCAATAACAACAACAACACAGCAGCAGCAGCAGCAGCAGCAGCAGCAGCAGCAGCAGCAGCAGCAGCAACAACACAACGTAATGTAATGTAAAAGGATATTTATAGAGCGCTTTATCTCGCAAGAGCCCAAAGCGCATATTACAGAAAAACATGATAAAATTATGATTCTAATTCAAAGCACACACACACACACACACACACACACACACACACACACACACACACATATGCCCGCGCATGCACGCGCGCGCACAACACACACACACACACACACACACACACACACACACACACACACACACACACACACACACCGCCGAAAAACTCACACAGGCAGACAGACACACGAGTGCGTTCAACACCAGCAAACACGCGCTCAGTGGTAAGTGGATATCGTTATTCAGTCCGAGGGAAAAGACGTGTCTTTAGGGAGGTTTTAAAAGTCTCTAAACAACAACAACAGCAGCAGCAGCAGCAGCAACAAGAACAAGAACAAGAACAAGAACAACAACAACAACAACAACAACAACACCCATCTGAGGAACGTGCGCCGGGTTCCAGTTTAGCACATTTGTTGGCCGCTCATGTTCCATATGTAACACTATTGGCGTGTTGGCAGTAACACTTACAGTCTGTCCTCTGACAACACGAAAAATGCACACCACCACTGACGAATCGAACCGAGGCGATGGCGTAACGTTTTCCTCTCTTTCTTTCTTTTTTTCTTTTTTCTTTCTTTCTTTTCCCAAATTACATACCAACCCTGCCCCCCCCCCCCCAATGCACCAGCACACCTTCTTTCCCTCCATCCCTCTCCTGTCTGTCTGTCTGTCTGTCTGTCTGTCTGTCTGTCTGTCTCTCTTTCCCTCAATGTTGATTACAAGTAGAATATCCGCGAACACACACACACACACACAACACACACCAACACACACACACACACACACGCACACACACAGAGGCGCGCGCACACACACATACACACAGACACACACACTTTCTCTCTCTCTCTCTCTCTCTGATTCTCTCTCTGATTCTCTCTCTCTCTCTCTCTCTCTCTCTCTCTCTCTCTCTCTCTCTCTCTCTCTTGAGTGACTTCCCTGGTCTGGTTGCCAGCAAGACGAACTTTTCACTGCTCCGATTAAATTTTGCTCGACTTTGCGAGAAAGAGAATGAAATGCCCGTGGAAGGTCTTCCACCGACTTTAGTAAAAAGTATGCTGAATGCCGCGCTGCGCAACATGACATTGTCATTATTCAAAATTGAAGGCAGGGATAATCAGACCGTGGTGATTCTTAGATTGACAGCAATGTCCGACCGTTCCCCTGTTACGCGACCTCCAGGGAACAGTGCGGTTTTCAGGAGAAAATGTCCGTTGCAGGTCAACAGGGATAGGAGAAGGGCTGAGGAACACAAAAGGCAGGTGAAGGTGTTTCTTCCCCCGTCCGGGTCTGTTCCTACCGGCCCATCCTACTTGAATAACCTACGCTGACAGATGTGACGACACCAAGGGAGTCTCCTGTGTGCTGACACTGCCCAGCATTCACACCAACCCCTTCCACTGTGCCTCTGCCTGTTCGCAAGCCCGCGTTTGTTTTTGTTTTTCTTATTCGCGTACGCAGGCTGAATACTCGCGCGGACACTCACTGTATAGACAGGCATGAATTAATCCCATCTACCCAACAAAGGGAGTGGAGTTGTGTGTGTGTGTGACTGTGTTTTTATCCCGCCATTAACGAAGCCATACACCAACTTCGAGGAAGGTGTATGCTATGTGTAACGTGTCATCCATACCAACGGCCAAACTGGCCTTCTCTTCCCAAAGTTGGTGATGGGATTTTACGTGTGTGTAAGATGTTATGCGTGCGTTCACACACGGAACCTCCGTTTATAGTCTCATTCGAAGGACTGTATGGGAAATGGAGTCAGAACCAATGGTAACTCCGAGGGAAAAATCCCCTGTACCGAAACGGTCCGGCGGGTGAATGGGATTCACCTGTTATTATTTCTATGCAACAAAAAATTCAAACATTCGTTGAAGCCGTAAATCCGTGTAATACAGACAATAGTAGGGGTTATGCAGGTTCCATTCGTGCAAAGGACAGACACCCCATCAGACATTACAATCACAGACGTAATGATGTACATTGAAAGAAATGACAAAGAAAAGGAATGATGGCCTGTGTGAAGTGAAGGAAGAGCTGAAGGGCAGCACTACAAGCAGCAAAGAGGTTGAAAAATCCAAATCTTGATGTTCCGTCGTGACTATTGTTCCGAAGAAACTGTTGATAAACATCCGGAAAATCCGATTAATAGTTACCTGTATTCCTATCGTATGCTAAATCGTATACAATTCCGTGATCTGGAATCTGCATCGCAATGTACTTTTTTGTCATGTTTCGGTGATATTCATTTCTGATCCTTGTTTGTGTATGTACAGTCCCCATCCCTTTCGTTCCC
>CM065738.1:14493266-14495766 GCA_033310375.1 Conus canariensis
TGGAGAACGATGGCAACGTAATATCCAAAAATGGACACGCATTTTTTTTTTAACTGTCCCGAGAAAAGTGCTTACGTTTTCCTACGTAAGCATAAAAAATAAGGAAAAGAATATCATCCGAACTTTTTCGAAGTTGTGAAGAGAAAATAAAAGTAAAAACAAACTTTATTGAAGATTTCATGACAAAAAGATCAATGAACCACGAATATATTAATATTTTGGTAATTAGAAGACCAGAAATGATGGTTTGCATGTACTTTGCCAATATTCTCCATGGCTATTGAAGCGGCATCCCTCTGTATTAAAAGATAGAAGACAAATACTCAATGATGTGTTATAACACAACAGAAAGTATTTTAGCATCTGAAACGAACAACTCTAAGAGAGAAAAAAAAGCCATATTAGTTGAAACAAAAGTGAAAATAATTAGTCAATGAAAGCTTGAAATTGTTCATATCAACTAAAATACGTTACACAACGCTTAGTATTAAAGATGCAAACATATTAGTATAGATCATCCATGCATGCATGCACACACACACACACACACAACACACACACACACACACACACACACACACACACACACACACAATTTTAGCTGTATTAGTCAGTAAAGGCGACAGAAAAGCCGACTGCCATTGAACTCTTTCTACATGGAACAAAAATATCTAAAACGAGGAAGGGAACTGTTAATGGTAAATAACGAACAAACAGAGCAACGTTTGCTCTCATGATGAGAAAATGACACGCTCATCACTCCAAACGAATGCTACTAACGACCCCAACTCGCCTAGCAGAAATGCCGAAACTGAACTCACAGAACAAAGAAAGAGACATCCCCTCCAAAAAGAATGTTCTAAACTTACCCACGTACCTTGTAGCTAACACATGTGGGCAAGCTTGTAGCAAGTTTCTGGCGATTATCTCCTGAGTGTTCTGTGAGTTAGTGTTGGCATTTACCCCAGGGGAGCAGGTGGTCGTTAGCAGCACTCATTTGGAGTTATGGGCATGTAATTATCTCATCTTGGGAACAAGAGTTACCCTACGTGTTCGTTATCTACTCTTTACTGTTCCCTGCCGCATTCGAGATTTCCTTTTATACCAGTCCAACCAAGGTTACCCTACATTTGTTTCTGTTCGTCCGTGTGTTTGTTTGATCTTTATACTCCAGATCGAAATGGCTGTGCCAGTCTTGAATAGATGTTAAATTTGTGTTTGTACATTTCTCCAGTCGGTGTTGTTGTATACACGGGTCAGGTACATGGTATACAGGCTATACTGGATTTGACTTTTCTTTGAGGGTGAAGGGGTTTCCTTATTTGTTCTGTCTGCTCTGTGTTGGTATTTCAGCTGGGCGATTTGATGCCGTAAGCAGCGTCCGTTCGGAGTTACGGGCCAGTAATTATCTGATAATAGGAGCAAAACGTTATTCTGCCTGTTCGTTAATACTTACGCATTAAAAGTAAGAGCAGCGCACAGAACACGGTGTGAATATGCCTTTAGATCAATTATTATGTAGATGATGTAAACACAAAGCAGTTTGAAAAAAGGTGATAGAAACACTCAGACAAATAAAAAAAATCGCTCTGTTTCTTGACAAATGTAACTACTTAAAAGATGGTTGCAGTGGTAGTCGTGTGCGATTGAATTTTGAACAGATAAAAAGATGAATGGTTTGTCTTTGGTCAAAAGACACTTTCGGGACAGAGTAATTACATACATTTGGAACTGTTTGAAAATACATCTTAACACAATACATCTGAATCTGTTTGCTTCGTCTACTCTGTTGACAGTTTTTAACTATTTGAAAAAAAAAAGTTTTATTTCTGTCGATTTCCACTTCTTTTTCTCTCTGAATTCCTTTCTGCTTTTCTTTCTTTTTATCTCTTCTTCACTTTCTTTCTCCGTTCCCTTTCATTCCTTGTGTTAGTTTGTCCTTTCTTTATTCTAATTTTTCTTCCCTTTTCATCTTTTCTTCTTTTTGTATCTTGACTTTTGTTTCAGTCTGTCTTTCCTCCTGTCTTTCTGCTGTCTATTATTCTCTATGTCTGTCTTTCTTCTCTATCATTCTTTAATCAACTATGTTTGTTTTCTGTATTGTCGGTTTTTTTTTTCCTTGTCTCTTCCATTTGTTTTGTTTGTTCTTCTGTTTATTCATTTATTTATTCATTCATTTAATCTTTCTTTCATTCATATGCTTTTTTCTTTCTTTTTACCTTCAATCGTCCCTTTCTTCTTTCTTTTTTATCTTTTTTGTTGTTGTGTTCCATTTCCTTATGTATTTTTTTATGTTTGGCTGCGAATCATCCAGACGGCCAAATCTCTCTAGGGATTATTCTAGTCGGTTACGCCGCCAAGACTTTCCGCTTTAATACTTGGCTGATCGCGCTGACCGCTGTAACTTCCTGACCAAGTTTTCCGCCGGGCAATTTTATGGCGCTCGTTCATGTCCACTTCGATGGGCATCAGTTAATGCTCTTCAGCTGTGAAAGTGGCG
>CM065738.1:14510766-14520766 GCA_033310375.1 Conus canariensis
TTGTCTTTTGATTCGTTCGTCCACGTTGTTCGGTGGAGTCATTATAATTACTTTTTACAATGTTCTTGAAGGTTAAGGTTCCATATCTAACGACTGTGGTGAATTGACAGAATTTCGTTTCAAAATGGAGTGACTGACGGCGGTGAACGAAGCAAAATTTAGAAAGAGAGGGTGTTAGTTACCGCCAATGACACTGACAAACAAAGCACATGACAAGACACGATGCATTTCAACCACTTGGGTCTTCTTCAGGCGAAAAAATAAATCGCATTTAACATTTAAGACAGTACAAACAAAGAACGAAAATGACTCATCTGTTGTTAGTCCATGTGGTGGGGAGAATAGCCGCTAGCGGAAATGACAAGGGGAATTATGGGAGAGGAAAAGGAGGGGGGGGGGGGTTCGTGGGGGGAGGGGGGGGGTTGTGTGATACGATAGGGTTGTGTGTCTAGTTTAGTGGGGTGGTGTGATATCTTTGTGACGGTTGTGATAATGGTGGATTGATAATAATGGTAAGGGGGGGTGGGGGGGGCAAACTGAAAAAAAATAATATATAGAAGGGGTAAATAAGTACATGAACAGAAGAAACTTAAAAAAAAAAAAAAAGTTTAGGTGAATAAAATAAATGATTTCGCTGGGTGATGAAAGAGGTGGTGGTAGTTATGTGTGGGTAGTTGTGAAAGGTGTGTGGGTAATGTTAATGAGGGAGGGAAGGGGATGGAAGATAAATGGGTGATAAGGTATGATTGGGAGGGGGGGGGTGAGAAAAAAAAAAGAGGAGGGTAATGTGTGTGTGTGTGGGGGGGGGGGGGAAGGAAGGGGGGCAAGAGAAGGAGAGCTCATATCTCTTCATCCACTATGGGTGGGGGTGTTGTGTGTGTGTTGTGTGTTTGTGTGTGTGTGTGTGTGTGTGTGTGTGTGTGTGTGTGTGTGTCATGTGCAACACATGATACCCTGTTTTTCATTGATCACTGCTATCTTCTCTCAACAAACAGCAGCATATTGATGCCAACACATTATTTCATCTGTTACAATGAACATCATCCCACAGCATTGTTTACTTTTTTAAACAACACAATTAATATGAACCTCCCAACCTCCCACCCCCACCCCCACCCCCCACCCCATAGTGGATGAAGAGATATGAGCTCTCCTTCTCTTGCCCCCCTTCCTTCCCCCCCCCCCCCCCACACGCACATTACCCTCCTCCTTTTTTTTAATCACCCCCCCTCCCAATCATACCTTATCACCCATTTATCTTCCATCCCCTTCCCTCCCTCATTAACATTACCCACACACCTTTCACAACTACCCATGCATAACTACCACCACCTCTTTCATCACCCAGCGAAATCATTTACTTTATTCACCTAAACTTTTTTTTTTTTTAAAGTTTCTTCTGTTCATGTACTTATTTACCCCTTCTGTATATATATATATTTTTTTTTTCCAGTTTGCCCCCCCCCCCCTTACCATTATTATCAATCCACCATTATCACAACCGTCACAAAGATATCACACCACCCCACTAAACTAGACACACAACCCTATCGTATCACACCCCCCCCTCCCCCCACGAACCCCCCCCCCTCCTTTTCCTCTCCCATAATCCCCCTTGTCATTTCCGCCTAGCGGCTATTCTCCCCACCACATGGACTAACAACAGATGAGTCATTTTCGTTCTTTGTTTGTACTGTCTTAAATGTTAAATGTGATTTATTTTTTCGCCTGAAGAAGACCCAAGTGGTTGAAATGCATCGTGTCTTGTCATGTGCTTTGTTTGTCAATGTCATTGGCGGTAACTAACACCCTCTCTTTCTAAATGTTGACAGAATTTCATCTCCCCCCCCCACTCCCCCCCCCCCCCCCCCCCCCCGTCCAGGGCAGGACATAATTACTAAAGGCGTAGCCGCATTACCCTTCACTCAGCTGAACCAGGTACCCACTTACAGTCGGGTGCACAGAAAGAGTTTTCAAGCCGCAAAAAAACAACAACCTCCCACCCCACGAGTGATTCGAACTCATGGCTATCAGACCTACAGGCGAACACTAACCATCTGACTATCAGACCTACAGGCGAACACTAACCATCTGACTATCAGACCTACAGCCCAACACTAACCATCTGACTATCAGACCTACAGCCCAACACTAACCATCTGACTATCAGACCTGCAGCCCAACACTAACTATCAGACTATCAGACCCACAGCCCAACACTAACCATCTGACTGTCAGACCCACAGCCCAACACTAACCATCTGACTGTCAGACCTACAGACGAACACTAGACCCATCTGACTATCAGACCTACAGCCCAACACTAACCATCTGACTGCCAGACCTACAGCCCAACACTAACCATCTGACTGCCAGACCTACAGCCGAACACTGACCATCTGACTATCAGACCTACAGCCCAATACTAACCATCTGACTATCAGATCTACAGCCGAACACTAACCATCTGACTATCAGACCTGCAGGCGAACACTAACCATCTGACTATCAGACCTACAGCCCAACACTAACCATCTGACTGTCAGACCTACAGCCGAACACTAACTATCTGACTATCAGACCTACAGACGAACACTAACCATCTGACTATCAGACCTATAGCTGAACACTAACCATCTGACTATCAGTCTACAGCCGAACACTAACCATCTGACTATCAGACCTACAGCCAACACTAACCATCTGACTATCAGACCTACAGCCCGAACATTAACCATCTGACTATCAGACCTACAGCCCAACACTAACCATCTGACTATCAGACCTACAGCCCAACACTAACCATCTGACTGCCAGACCTACAGCCCAACACTAACCATCTGTCTGCCAGACCTACAGCCCAACACTAACCATCTGACTATCAGACCTACAGCCGAACACTAACCATCTGGTATCAGACCTACAGCCCAACACTAACCATCTGACTATCAGACCTACGGCCCAACACTAACCATCTGACTATCAGACCTACAGCCGAACACTAACCATCTGAGTATCAGACCTACAGCCCAACACTAACCATCTGAGTATCAGACCTACAGCCCAACACTAACCATCTGACTGTCCAGACCTACAGCCAAATACTAACCATCTGACTGCACTATCAGACTTACAGCCAACACTAACCATCTGACTATCAACCTACAGCCCAACACTAACCATCTGACTGCCAGACCTACAGGCGAACACTAACCATCTGACTGCACTATCAGACCTACAGCCCAACACTAACCATCTGACTACACTATCAGACCTACAGCCCAACACTAACCATCTGACTGCCAGACCTACAGCCGAACACTAACCATCTGACTGCCAGACCTACAGCCCAACACTAACCATCTGACTATCAGACCTACAGCCGAACACTAACCATCTGACTGCCAGACCTACAGCCGAACACTAACCATCTGACTGCGGCCTCCTCATTAAAAATGACTCACAACTCTAGATAAAGACGTCATGACCACTGAAGTGACTCCGCAGCAGTGCAGCACCTCCTCCGGCGAGTTCTCTCATGAGAAACTAATATTGATAGTTTTCTTGTGAACTGTGGTGTTGAGGCAGGGCCACACGGCTGTAAATTATGATATAATCCATGTAAGCGTTAAGCGGTATGGTCCAGCATAGAGCTGAGCTACAGATTAACATTAAACTGATTACAGATCAAATGACTCCACCCCCACCCCACCCCATCCCAACATGTCACTTGCTTTTAAGGATTTCTACCGATGACATCATTCACAATTCAGAAATACATAAGCTACCCCGTAGCTGATATCACATTTGAGGCCTTCGCGCTGACCCGTGGTGACCCTAGTATCTTTGCGCCAGCTGGTCTACCCGAAATAGTCCCAGTCTTTGCTTTTAGGCTGTCATCTTGGAACCATCTGGTCTGTATCTTGATGGGTATGTGGAAGAAATGGAATATCAACTGTCAGACACAATGAAATGTCTGAGAACTGTCTAATCGTTCCAGTCTCTAAATATTCAAGTTCTTAAGCAAGGCCTTGGCGAATTAATGTTCGGTGTGCAGCCGGTTAGGGTGATACGACCGTGACTCTGTGTGTATGTATGTGTGTGTGCGTGCGTGTGTGCAAGCGTGCATGCATGCATGCGCGCGTGCGTGCGTGCATGTGTGTGTGGTGTGTGTGTGTGTGTGTGTGTGTGTGGTGTTTGTGTGTGCGTGCATGCGTCTGTGTGTGTGTGTGTGTGTGTGTGTGTGTGTGTGTGTGTGTGTGTGTGTGTGTGTGTGTGTGTGTGTGTGTGTGTGTGTGTGTGTGTGTGTGTGTGTGTGTGTGTGTGTGTGTGTTTAGGGGAGAGGTGGAGGGGAGGCATTGAAAAGAGATGTGGGGGGAGGGGCGGAATGTGTGACTTGTGAGGGAGTGGGGGGGGGGATGTGTGCCTATGGCAGATGAATCAAAGAAAGATACATCATGATTAGGGTTTATCGGTACATCCATGCAACATCTCCGTTCTAGATCTTGACTCAGAAATGATAAACTCAACCCAGAGCACGGAGAACACCCCCAATACATTCTAAAAACACAATGCGACCATCGTAACATGCAACACATGCAACACACACACACACACACACACACACACACACACACACACACACACACACACACACATACACACACACACACACACACGCACACACACACATACACGCACGCACACGCGCGCGCGCGCGCGCGCGCGCGCGCGACACACACACACACACACACATAGACACACCGAGACAGCATATCGCTTCACAGAGTGAACTAAATGAAGCCTATCCTCTCCCCAACATGTTTCGCTGCTTGGGCAAGTGGAGACACGACAACTCTGGGAGAGGAACGGGTGGTAATTTCATTCCAGGCCTTCAGCAAACTGCACTGAGGCCTGCGTGAATGATCGACGTGGTGGTGTGAGGCTCAGCTTGGTCGAAGGAACTTCACACTCAATAAACAACAAATAATTGGGGGGGGGGGGGGGGGGGGGGGGGGGGGGAGGGAGTGAGGGGGGGAGGAGGGGGAGGGGGAAGGGAGGGAGGACTTTTCAACGGGTTGTGGAAAGGGATAACTTCTATTATTTACCTGACGCTGTGGAAATTTAAAAGATAGATTTAGCCTGTCTGTCTGTCTGTCTGTCTGTCTGTCTGCTTCTCTCTCTCCTGTCTGTCTCTCGGTCTGTCTCACTTTCATGTATGCGTGTTAAGTGTACGCCTCTCTCTCTTCTCTCTCTCTCTCTCTTCTCTCTCTCTCTCTCTCTCTCTCTCTCTCTGGCATTGAAAATTTAATAGATTTAGCCTCTCTCTGGCTCTCTGTCTCTGTCTGTTGTCTGTCTGTCTGTCTTCTCTCTCTCCCCCCTCTCTCTCTCTCTCTCTCTCTCTCTCTCTCTCTCTCTCTCTCTCTCTCTGTCTGTTGTCTGTCTGTCTGTCTCTGTCTCTGCCCCCTCCCCCTCTCTCTCTGTGGCTAAGTCTGTACACTGATCTTTTTATTATTGTAAACAGCGATGCCAAAAGGGTACTCAGACTGACAAAAGAATACGAAAAACAAAACACGTGCGTTTGTTGTGTGTGTGTGTGTGTGTGTGTGTGTGTGTGTGTGTGGTGTGTGTGTGTGTGTGTGTGTGTGTGTGTGTGGTGGTGCGTGGTGCGTGCGTGCGTGCGTGTGTGTGTGGTGTGTGTGTGTGTGTTGTGTGTGTGTGTGTGTGTGTGTGTGTGTGTGTGAGCTAATCAAACCGAAGCTACTTGTATTTGTTACTGTTCGTCCGTGTGTTTGACTATCTTCAAGATGAAAAAAGGCCGTGCCGGTCTTGAACAAAATTAATGTCAATTTGTGTTTGTTCACTTCTCCAGTTGTTGCTGTGTCTATGTATCAGGTTCAGGGTATGTGGGCTAACTTGGAATATTTTTTTATTTTCTATTTATTTTGTTTATTTATTTATTTATTTTATTTATATTTTTTGGGGGGGATGGTGTCTCCTTGTTTGTTCTCTGTGATCTGTGCTGGCGTTTCTGCTAGGCGATTAAGCAGTATCCGTTTGGAGTTATGGGCCTGTAAGTATTTCATCATGGGAGCAAGAGTTACCCTGCTTGCTCATTAATTTCTGGTCCCTGCCTCATTTCAGATTTCTTTTTACTTTATCAAAAGCTGAAATTTCCCAGTGTACATACAACAGGAGTCCGACAATTTGATGGTTCAGACACCACACAGGGCACCTCGGTCTTGAAACGCCCGATGATCCTGGAAGAACCAGGTTCGAGTCCAGGCAGCAGCAAAAGGGGGTGACAGTGGAAGGGCATCCAGGGGTGATGAGCTGAAGGCGAGCAGGCTTCATTTGGGGGTTGAGAGTTCGGTGCTGTAGAGAGGTCAGTGCTGAAACTCTTGCATGTGTGTGTGTGTGTAGATGTGTGTGTGTGTGTGTGTGTGTGTGTGTGTGTGTGTGTGTGTGTGTGTGTGTGTGTGTGTGTGTGTGTAGTGTGTGTGTGTGTGTGTGTGTGTGTGTGTGTGTGTGTGTGTGTGTGTGTGTGTGTGTGTGTGTGTGTGTGTGTGTGTGTGTGTGTGTGCGTGCGTGTGTGTGCGTGTGTGTGGGGTTCTTCTCTGAAGATCTTTTGTCCAGTTTGCGAGAGTTTCATCCATTTAAGTCCCTCTCTCTCTCTCTCTCTCTCTCTCTCTTTTCTCTCTCTCTCTCTCTCTGTCCTCACCCACTTCAATCTCCCTATATGTGCTCGTGCTATGTGTATTTAGGTTATCTCACACACCCCACCCATCTTTGTCTCTATCTGTCTGTCTGTCTGTTCTCTTCTCTCTCTCTGTTGTCTGTCTGTCGTCTGTCTGCTCTGTCTGTCTGTCTGTCTGTTTTGTCTGTCTGTCTCTCTCTCTCTCTCTCTCTCTCTCTCTCTCTCTCTCTCACCCAACCCTACCTCAATCTCCTTACATGTCCCACGTGTGTTGTGCATGGGGACGGTCTCAAAGTAACGAAGGCAGCGCGGCAATGGTGCTGTGTTGGTCCTGTAGCAGACTAACGTGAGAGGACCCACTGAAAAGTCTGAGAGAATCGACATTGTCTGGACTGGAACATTACAGCCAAGAACCAAGCAACATGAGATGACTGTGCCTTTTCTTTTTTTTTAAGCTAGCAGTACAGACAAGTCATACTATGGGACCTTTCTAGCGTCAGAACCCCGTAGTGCCCTTCTTGACTGCATAAACCGTGGAGACAAAAAATATGAAAGTCTTAAAAACCACAGTAATTGCCGGTTGTGTTACTGCTTTATAACGACTCGTTTCTTTTTCTTTCGTATTTCAAACCTGATATGACTGTCAGAAGTTAAAAAGGTTGAAAGGTTCATGTCCTGGTACATGTCTAGCGTCAAAAGCAATTAGTGCCTATATTCATTGCATAAATCATAGTTAGAGAAAGAGGTGATAAGTATACTTATTCTCAGTCGTGTTACTGCTTCATAACGACTCCCCCCCTCCCCCCCCCCCAAAAAAAAAAAAAAAAAAAAAAAAAAGTTCAAACCTGACAAGGCTGTCAAACGTTCAAAAGTCAAAAGGTTAAAGTCCAACAACCAATGCCTGGAGGAACGAATGAACTAGACATCAAAGGCGAACACTGTCTAGGGCATGGCTGATGGAATACGGCGCCCATCCATCATCTTCTGTCGCCCTGATCCCTGGATAGAGGGGGCTTTCAAGCCCACAATCTAGACCCCACGAGTGATTCGAACTTACAACCACCAGATCCACAGATGTTCCGGCCATTTTGCTTCGTACCTCTCTTTGTTAAATGTGATTACCATGAAGAAAAAAAGGTAACTCACGAAAAACGTGTAACTATTTCTCACACCAGTGCGTACTGCTATCAATGGCATCATTGTGTTCGAGTCCTTTTATGCGGCAACACATGCGGGAAAATGTCATAATTTATTAAACATTTTCATTGCTCGTGGCTTACTAGGCGCATAAGGTTATTATCTATTTTTGACTGGGCATGTGGCGTGTTAAAAGCGTCAAAATAAGAGGAAAAAAAATGTCACCTGAAAATAACTTCCTTTGCATGATAACACACACTTTGAACCAGTGATCTTAACAGGTTTTACGCATGATGTTGTTTTTTTTTTTTTTCTGCGTTTTATAACCACCGTTTTGATCGGGGATAGGGAGGGGGGAATGATTGAAGGAATTTCCTGTTAGTTCACTCTCACATCGGATCTGGAAAGAAGTATTCAGGCCATAGAACTGAGCTGTTGCCACAAGATCTTGAGCATTACATACACGGATCCACTCACATTCAGATTCATTGATAATAAAATAATGTCGTAAAAAAATAAAACATCACAGCAATTATGGCCAATGAACAAAACAACAAAATTGAACTATACAACAAGCTAATAAAAGATGAAGCGAGTTAACAAAACATGTGTCCACAGAATTGTAGAGAGAAAAAAATCCCCCATTTTCTTGTTTCAGAGCTGTTTGACATTCTTATACTTACCTCGTCACTTCAGGCTGAAAATAACCGTAGTATAGACGTTGGAGGTTCAAAGCACGTTCAATTATCAGACGTCTTCTACAATTCTTTTGAATACTGAGAATGACATCGGGCATCAACAGCAGGGAGAAGACAAGATCTTGGTAAATCATACATGGAACGGTTATCAAGAAAATGGAATCAGGCGCTCAAGTCATCACATGCGCAACGGACCGTGTAGGGATGGTGGGGGGTGCATCAAGTCATCACATGGCGCAACGAACGTGTGGGGATTGGTGGACAGGTGCATCAAGTCATCATATGGCGCAACGGACCGTGTGGGATTGGTGGACAGGTGCATCAAGTCATCACATGGCGCAACGAACCGTGTGGGGATTGGTGGACAGGTGCATCAAGTCATCATATGGCGCAACGGACCGTGTGGGATTGGTGGACAGGTGCATCAAGTCATCACATGGCGCAACGAACCGTGTGGGGATTGGTGGACAGGTGCATCAAGTCATCACATGGCGCAACGAACCGTGTGGGGATTGGTGGACAGGTGCATCAAGTCATCATATGGCGCAACGGACGTGTGGGGATTGGTGGACAAGTGCATCAAGTCATCATATGGCGCAACGGACCGTGTGGGAATTGGTGGACAGGTGCAATCAAGTCATCACATGGCGCAACGGACTGTGTGGGGATTGGTGGACATATGCATTAAGTCATCATATGGCGCAACGGACTGTGTGGGGATTGGTGGACATATGCATCAAGTCATCATATGGCGAACGGACCGTGTGGGGATTGGTGGGAAGGCGCATTAAGTCATCATATGGCGCACGGACCGTGTGGGGATTGGTGGACAGGTGCATCAAGTCATCATATGGCGCAACGGACCGTGTGGGGATAGGTGGACAGGTGCATCAAGTCATCACATGGCGCAACGGACCGTGTGGGGATTGGTGGACAGGTGCATCAAGTCATCACATGGCGCAACGGACCGTGTGGGGATTGGTGGACAGGTGCATCAAGTCATCACATGGCGCAACGGACTGTGTAGGGATTGGTGGACAGGTGCATCAAGTCATCACATGGCGCAACGGACTGTGTGGGGATTGGTGGACAGGTGCATCATCACATGTCGCAACGGACCGTGTGTGTGTGCTGGTGATGATGGTGGTTGTGGTGGTGGGAGGGAGGGGGGGGGGGCACCTGCTGACATCAACTGGGAAAGTGGGAAAGGATGGCTGTATTGGTGAGGCCAGGTGGTAAGATCCTACAGCCTTGTCGTGGAAATCTTCCTGGAATTTGTTGGGCTAAGCAGACGTTGATATTACAGTATCCAGGGGCGGATCGCATCGTCTTGGGTGGGTGGGTGGAAGCAGAAGCGGGAGGTGGAGGTAGCGAAGGGAAAGGGGAATGGGAGGAGGGGTGTTTGTCTGGAATAAGTTATAAACTAGGCTGTTAGACTGTCGTTGTTGTTTCAGAAGTGGAACGATAA
>CM065738.1:14525766-14535766 GCA_033310375.1 Conus canariensis
TTTCCCCTTGCAATTGTTTGCTTGTGTGTATCTGGACAGAAATGACTTCCGCAGCTGATGACCCGTACCCCCTTTTTATTCAATTCTCAGCAAATGTGTAACCATTTATACAGGTCGGTGGCCTTACAATTAAAAATTTCAGAGTTCAGAGTTCTCCGTCTCTCTCTCTCTCTCTCTCTCTCTCTCTCTCTCTCTCTCTCTCTCTCTCTCTCTCGCTCTGTGTGAGCATGCGCGCGTGCGTGAGTGTGTGTGCGCGCGCGTATAAGTGTGTGTATGCGTGTGTATGTGTGTGTATGTGTGTATGTTCGTGCGTGCGTGCGTTTGTGCGTGTGTACATGTGTGTCTTCGTGTGTGCGTGTGTGTGTGTGTGTGCGCAGGGGTGCGTGCGTGTGTCCATGTATGTGAGTGCGTGTGGTGTGTGTGTGTGTGTGTGTGTGTGTGTGTGTGTGTGTGTGTGTGTGTGTGTGTGTGTGTGTGTGTGTGTGTGTGTGTGCTAGCGTGCATTCATTCGGGTCCTAAAGTAAGTGTTGTCTGTCCTAGTGATCGTCACACACGGGAAAAGGGAGTGTAGAACCTCCAGTCGATGTCTCTGTAAACGTGGCAGCAGGGCAGGATTTAGATCCTCTCTCTCTCTCTCTCTCTCTCTCTCTCTCTCTCTCTCTCTCTCTCTCTCTCTCTCTCTCGTGACCTTCAAGGTCATTACACGTACATAGCTGATAATGGTAACAGTGTAGATGATTATTTTTTACTGTCGTATGATTTGTATTCAAGAGTGTCTGATAGCATCAGAATGAATGTGTCTGATAGAATTGAATCTGACCATTTGTCTTTGGAATTATATATTCATTTCCCTATGAATAATGAGATTTGTGTTCAGGATGATGTTCAAATTTTCGAAAAGTTTGTATGGGACGAAACCCATAGCAATGTGTTCAGAGATAATATCTGTTCAAACGACATGCAAAGGCAGTTTGAAATGGCGATCAGTTTAATAGATATAAATATCAACGAAGCACTTGAGGTTTTTAATCATTGTATAAAAGATGCAGCAGACTTTATGAAGAAACAAATATACATTGGTAGGTACGTGAAAGATGACGACTGGTATGATAAAGAATGTCGTGCAGCAAAGAAAACTGTACGCAATTTGTTGACGAAATTTAAGCGTACTTTGTCTCCACCTGATCGCACTTCTTTATGTATAGCAAGACGTGAATATAAACATTTGTTAAAGAGAAAAGAGAAGAAATTCAATGAGACTCTATTAACTGACTTATTACGATCTGTAAATAACCAAAAAGATTTCTGGGAATCTGTGCGTAAAATATCTACAAAAAGAAGGCAGATATCGAATGACATTAGAAGCGATTGGTATGTACACTTTAAAGAATTGTTAGAAAGAAAAGACAAGTTTGATAACGTTCTGGTTCAGGGAGAAAGTAATAGTGACCAAAGTGCTTATGATGCTGTTAAGAATGATGATGTTTATGACAATGTTGATAATGATGATGATGATGACCATGCTGCTGCTGCTGCTTTTGATGATGATGATGGTGATGATGATGAAGAAAATAACGATGGTGACGGCGAAAATAATTTGAATCAACCTATCTCAGTAGAAGAAGTTTTGATTGCGCTGAAAACACTGAAAAGTCGCAAGGCTGCCGGTCCGGATAAAATCATAGGGGAATTTATTAAAAATGCCTGCAAATCAAATTTGGTTATGGAATTTTTGGTAAAATTTTTTAATTCTCTGTTTGAGAGAGGCATATATCCTGAAGGTTGGTGTGAGTCAATTGTTGTGCCACTATATAAAAAAGGTAATGTTACCAATCCAAATAATTACAGAGGAATCTCATTGTGCAATGTTTGCAGCAAACTGTATAGTGCAATTATTAATAAAAGACTTCAAGTGTGGGTTGATGACAATAACATTACAGGTGAGTTTCAAGCTGGGTTTAAACAAAATCGTTCCACCATAGACCATATGTTCACATTATTGGCTTTTATTCAAAAACAATTTTGTCTGAACCGTAAGTTGTATGTTGCTTTCATCGATTTTGAGAAAGCGTTTGACTCTATCAATAGAACTATACTTTGGCCTATCTTGTTAAAAAACGGTATTCGTGGAAAGATGTATAAATGCATTATGAGTATGTATGATTGTGTAAAGGCAAAGGTACGATGTGGTGCTGCTTTAACTGATTATATCAATTGCACATCAGGTGTTAACCAGGGTGATGTTTGCAGCCCAGTTTTGTTTTCTTTATTCATTAATGAGCTGACTTTGGAGGTGATAAACTCTGGAAGACATGGTGCCCATTTTGTAAATGATGCTATGGAAATATTTATTCTACTGCTTGCCGACGACGTGGCATTAATGTCTGAGACAGTAATAGGCCTCCAAACTCAACTAAACAGTTTGCAAAGGGCAGCTAATTCACTCCAGCTGAAAGTAAATTTGAGTAAAAGTAATATAATCGTTTTCAGAAAAGGGGGTTACCTTTCCTCTCGGGAAAAATGGACATACGATGGGGCAAATATGCCTGTTGTAAATGTATATAAATATTTAGGTGTATATTTCTCTACGCGATTAAGTTTCACTTTCGCATGTAAAGATATTGCTTGCAGAGCCAAAAATGCATTGCTATGTTTTATGAAGAAGTTGTCGAAGCTGAATAATGAATCTCTTGCTTTGTTTTTGAAATTGTTTGATGCTCAAATCCTGCCTATGCTACAATATGGGGCTGAACTGTGGGGTCTTGATGCCGCCGCTGCACAATGCGAAAAGGTTCATTTATTTGCTTTAAAAAAGTTCTTGGGTGTATCATCACAAACCCCAAATGATCTTGTGTATGGAGAGACTAACAGATATCCCATATCTTTGCACTTCACCGTTAAATGTATCAAGTACTGGCTCAAATTAACTCAGATGGCTGAACATAGATTACCCCATAAAGCTTATAAAATGCTGATAGAACTAGACAATAGAGGCAAGATGAACTGGGTGTCACGTGTTAAGGCGAAATTATATGAACATGGTTTCGGGTACGTATGGCTTAACCAAGGTGTCGGAGATATGAGCAGTTTTCTTCGTACCTTTAAAGAAAGACTAACTGACTGTAGGTGGCAAGACTGGAATTTTCATGTTCAGAATAGTGACAGGTTTAGTTTCTATAGAACATTTATTGATGTGCATTCTCTGCCAACGTATATGTCAATGACCATGGACAGGCACTTGAAGTTTGTGATGACAAAATTTAGAGTTGGGAGGACTTGACCGCTGGCCGTCGTCGAGTGCACACGCATTTAGAGAACAGCTCCGTGAGTTGTAATCTGAACTGCGTTGCACTGGCCACGTATTTTCTGACTTAGAAAAAAACTCGGTCTGTTTTTCATACAAAATGGATTGAGTTGTAGTGGAGACCAAACTTCATATTAAGAACAGCCTGCAAGGAAAATGTTTACCGTCTTTTCCAGCTGAATTGTTGATAAACATTGTTTGCATCTTACTTTTTTTTGTGCGCTTTCCTGACCGGAATGGGCAATTACAGCCGTAGCAACCGGGAAGATTTCCGACCACAGCAGGTCTGAGTGAGCCTATGGGTGGGCCTGTTCTTGATGTGATTAGGTGTGTGTGTGGTTCCAACTACTACTCTGCAACAATGCGAAAATAGGAGACTGTGGTTGTAGGCAAGCAAGCGCGTGAGTAAACAAAGTAGACATAGATAGCCTCTTTGAATGTAAATAATTTTTCCTTCTTCCAGCAAGTTTTTGCCTTTATTATTCTGATAAAGGGACTTTATAATGGGAGGGGGGAACAAAAATAAGACACCAAACCAACAGCGTGGTAGAAAACAAGGGCGCAATAACAGTGGTGGTTCAAGTCAGAAAAATTCCACCCCCACCCCCGTGTGCTCAGGCAGTCCTGGGGAAGCAGCGGAAGAAGGCGACAACAGCTACAGAGAGCGCTCAGTCAGCAAAAAGAGGAAGCTGGATGACCAACAACAAAAAATCACCGCCTTCACCAGCAGTCAGGCAGGAGAGTCAGGTGAGGCAGGAGGGGGCGAGACGGAAAACTTGCTGGACAGGGGGAATGGGGCGTCAGTTCTGGCCTCCCTGGGCAGGTTGGAGGGATATATGGAAAAAAGTCAGACGGAGTCAAGCAGGACTAATGACCAGTTAGATCAGATATTGTCTGAAGTATTTGAGATCAGAAAGGAAAACGAACTCTTAAGGAAGAAAGTTCAACAGTTGGAGAAAAAATGTGAAGATTTATCAGATGATGTCAGCAGACTTAACAAACGTCTCACACAGGAAAAAGAACTCAGAAACACACTGGAACAGTACACAAGAAAAGAAAACATCAAAATAATAAACTTGACTGGCGATTCAAAATCAGAGACCTCAGAGCAAACTGAACAGAAAGTCATTGGTCTAGTAAAAGACAAACTAGGAGTGCAGTCATTCCAGCCTGATCACATCAGCATCGCCCACCGAGTCGGCAAGTTCTCACCTGGCCATGACAGACCAGTGGTAGTTCGTCTGACTAATAGAAAAATAAGAACACAAATATTTGCCCAGCGTAAGAAACTTAAGCAGCAAAACTCGAAGATCTACATAAATGAAGATCTAACCAAGCTGAACTATCAGAGGCTGATGGAAATAAAGAAACATCCAGCAGTGCTTTCAGCCTGGTCTTTTCAGGGCAAGCTCTTCTGTAAGCTGCTGGATTTTCAAATCCTTCAAATCGAAGACGGCAACATAGCACAGATTGATTCTGTCATATAAGGTTACCAACCGTCTCTCAGGCTCATCGATCGAACACTCAGTTTGATGAGGCACCAGAGAGTTCTTTTTCAGGTCACCCTTCCACCTGGGGGCTCGAAGACAGAGGCAGGGGCCGAGTGCGGAGAGCGGAGGGGACCAGCCAAGCTGTCCTCCCATTCAGCAGCCAGCAGTCCCGACACGCCGTGGGCCAAACGACAGGCAGCGATGGAGAACCGCCAGCCAGCAGGGAAGCCTCGCCATGTGAGGGAAGCAGTGCGGACGGACGGACAGAGGATGCGGGACCTGAGGAAGCTTCCATGCAGCACAGCGGCCTCAACACAGGGGAGTAGGGGCAAAACCTAGTTAATATGTGGTAATTTGTAAACAGAAAGGTACTATATTGCTTAATGTTATTGCTGTGCTCTCACACTGTATGTAAAAGCGTGTGAGTTGTTTTTCTTCTTCCGGATTTCAGTGGAGCATTTTAGAATTGTACTGCTTTGTTGCATGTTTTTAGTACTCTTATTTATTTGTAAAAACACGTGAGTGTTTTTTTCTTCTTTCGAAGTATGGATCAGACTCCAATGGAGCATTTGTTGTCCAGTGGCCGGGCTCTGCTTTGCTGTGATTGTCAACATGGTTTGTCTTTCTATTTGTCTTTAGCATCTATTTCAAAGCAAAACGCACATACTTCAACATGTATAAGGAAAACATAGACAAGTGGCGAATGTATATGTATGTGTATGCATATGTGTATGTGCAGGTGTTAAGATATGTATGTATAATGATATGTCTATCGAGCGGTGTGTCCCTTTACTATACAGTTAAAGATAATGCTGGTGTGTAGGCGCCCCTCAATGTGTGTAGGCGTGTAGGCCGATGTGCAGATCCAGGTTTATATAATGCATAATTAGGTACACTTTTCTTAATAACAAAACCCCATTTTTTTCTACTTCTTTTTAGGGAAAAAAAAAAAAGGGGGGGGGGGGGGGAAGAGAAAAGAAAAAGTAGCTCTCAAACACTAAGCTAATGTGTAAAACTTATTTACGTGGGGCTGCTCATGTAGTCTGATGACGTTGACGCACATTTTTCTTAAAGTATTTTATTTTTTGTTTATTCATTTTTTAAAGAATTATCTCACCTCACATGAAGGTAAATTTACTTTCATGTTCACATTTTCTGTAGTGACCTCTTTTTTCGGGGGGGGGGGGGGGGGGGAAGAGGCGGAAGAGGGGGAGGTTGTGGGGGGAAAGGGGGATGGGGGGAGGGGGGGAGAGATCATGAGGCTATGTTTAACTAAGTTATGTTAATGAGATCATGAGGCTATGTTTAACTAAGTTATGTTAATGTTTAAAATGAGTGTGCTCCCAAACAGTCCCCTCCTGACCCCAGAAACTCGGAGCTGCAGGGCCGTGGTGCTGGGGAATGATGACAGTGGACTGCACGGGATGTCCCTGCTCCCCACCCTCCTTCCTGGGAATGACAGACTCCGACACGAAATTGAAAGGAAAAGCTACGACCATCGTAATGCAAATCAAATACGTATGACACTTTTTTTTCCCCTGTCATTTCATGGAATTCAAAAGCAACATTCTTGAGGGAAAGAAAAAAGTTTGGTCTAAAGTAGCAGTTTTCATATTACTAGACAAGGCTATTATTGGTCCTAATATGATTAATTGTGGCAAAGTCTGTCATATTCTACAATTAACATTATGAGGGTGGGGATTGGGGAGCGGTCCATGGGGGGGGGGGGGGGGGGGGAGGAGGGGGGGAGGAGGGGGGGCAGGGGGGTTGAAGGGGGGGGGAGGGGGGAAGCTATATGAGGTGGATTTGTCAACTTTGAAAGAGTAGGATTGTTTTGTTTGTTTGTTTGTTTTTTTTTCTCCATTCCGTAGTAAGATGTGAACTCAACGCATTGTGAATCAATTATGAGAATGATGAGAAGGATGACTTTTTGATACTGTTATTGTGGGTTTCTTGTCGTTAATTCTTATATTTTTCATTACTATTATCATTGAATTTATCTTCATGAAAGAGTTAACCTAAATTTTGTGAGAAAAAAAAAGAAGTTTGGGCTTCTCCCTTTTTCATGATTAGCGGTCAAGTAAAGACCGCACGTGCTATGCACGCGTCTTTCATGTTACATGTTGTGTGTTTTTACTTTTGTTGCCTGTTTTTTGTTTGTTCATATTCTTTTTGTGCTTTGAATGGTTCTTCATGGTTTGAAATGTGTCTAAGGTTAGTGCAGAATGTGTGTGAAACAGATGTGAGGTCATGCAAAAAATGCATTGTTTATTTAATTTTGAATTTAAGGCACAGAGATTGTCTGAGAATGTTCATATTGAATATTTCTAGGAAAGCCATGCGAATATGCAATAATTGTGAAAAACAATTTCACCTTAATAATGGTTGATAGTGAGGAATTAAAACTGTTGTCCATGAACTGTCAGGGCCTAGCAAATCCAAAAAAACGTAGGGATGTGTTTCATTATTTGCGATCAAAATCTTATTCAGTCTACCTTTTGCAAGATATTCACATGGATCCAAAGCTTGAAAAATATGTAACTGCTGAATGGGGCTTTTCCTGCTTTTTTGCTCCTCACACCTCAAATTCTAGGGGAACAGCTATCTTGCTTAACAACAATTTTGAGTTCAAAGTTCAGAACATTTGTAAAGACGAAAATGGAGGATACATACTTCTTTCAGTCATGATTGAAAAAAAGAAATTTGTGATTGTAAGTATATATGGACCGAACAGGGATGACCCAGATTTTTATGCAAATCTTGAAGAACGTATTAAAGAAAAGAATTTCGATTTTGTAATAATAGGTGGTGACTGGAATCTAGTTATGGATTTTGATATGGATTATTATAACTATAGGCACCATAATAATGTCAGGGCACAAGAACAGGTCAAGAGAATGATGATGAATTTGGAATTAATGGATGTATGGCGTGAAATGAATCCAGATACAAGAAGATATACGTGGAGGAGGAACAATCCCCTTCAGCAAAGTAGATTAGACTTTTTTCTAGTGTCAGAATCATTGTATAATAACTCGCTTCACACCGACATACTTCCAGGATATAGAACTGACCATTCTATCATCACGTTAGTCCTTGGGTCGAAAAAGGAAGAGAGCAGAGCCGGACTCTGGAAATTTAATAGTTCTCTATTAAAAGACAAAATGTATGTGGAAGAAGTTCATAATGAAATAAAACGGGTTTTAGAGGAGTATGCCTTATCCCCCTATTCTCGTGAAAATATGAATCAGATACCAAAAGACGAATTGCAGTTTAGTATTAGTGACCAACTGCTTCTTGACACTATGCTTATGAAAATAAGAGCGAAAACAATAGCATTTGCAACAGCTAAAAAGAAAAAAAATACAGAACAGGAAAAACAGCTAGAAGAAGAGATAAAGCGACTAGAAAAAAAAGTGATGTTAACTGAAATAGAGAAAAATTACTTAGAAAATAGTAAAGCAGAACTGGTATCTCTAAGGGAGAAAAAAATGGAGGGAGTCTTGCTTCGCTCCCGGACAAGATGGATAGCTGAGGGCGAGAAAATCACAAACTATTTTTGTTCCTTAGAAAAGAGGAATTTTGTGAGTAAAAGAATCACAGAGATAGATAAAAATGGTACAATGATAAAAGATGAAAAAGAAATAGCAAATGAAATCAACACATTTTACAAAACATTGTACCTTGAAAAAAACGTTGAAGATATAGAAATAAGGAATTTGGTTGCCGAACTACCACGTTTGTCCGGGGAAGAGCAGGACTCCTTAGAAGGCGAAATTTCATTGACAGAGGCTGGGTTTGCACTCAAAAACATGAAAAATAATAAAAGCCCAGGAAGCGATGGATTCACAGTGGAATTTTTCAAATTTTTTTGGCGTTATCTTGGGGCTTTTGTTGTAAGGTCACTAAATGAAGGGTTTAGAAAAGGGGAATTGTCTTCCACACAAAAAGAAGGGGTAATAATCTGTATTCCTAAGGGAGATAAACCACGTCAGTTTATTGGAAACTGGAGACCCATCTCTTTGCTTAATGTTGTTTATAAGATAGGCTCTGCATGTATTGCAAATAGGCTGAAATTAATTCTTCCATCAATTATAGATGGAGACCAGACTGGATTCATTAAAAACAGATACATTGGAGATAACATACGTCTAATATATGATCTGATTGATTATCTTCAGACAAGCAAAAGACCTGGTCTACTAATTTCTCTAGATTTTGAGAAGGCTTTTGATTCGCTCAGTTGGTCGTTCATGTGGAAAATATTGGATGAATTTTGCTTTGGTCCTGATTTTTGTCAATGGATAAAAACCTTTACAAAAGATATAAAATCGACTGTTACAGTAAATGGAAGATTAACACCATGGTTCCATGTGCAAAGGGGATGTAGACAGGGAGACCCAATCTCACCTTATTTGTTCATAATTTGTGTTGAAATTCTAGCTGCCATGATCAGAAAGAATGATATAATCAAAGGTGTAAAGGTAAATACTGGAGGAGTTGAAATTAAGATATCCCAATACGCTGACGATACTGAATTAATACAAGAGGGTGATAGGGAATCATTTGAAGAATCAATGAGAATTGTTAATGTTTTTGGAAGTGTGTCCGGCTTAAAACTGAATTGTAAAAAAAGCATCGCAGTTTGGCTTGGCTGTAGAAAAAATTCACAGGTAAAATATATGCCCCATTTGCACATGGAATGGAATCCGTTGCGATTCAAAATACTTGGTATTTGGTTCACCAATGATTTAAAAGAATGTGTAAGAATTAATTTCGAGCACAGATTTAAGGAAATTAAAATATTATATGAGGTATGGCTTAAAAGACAGTTGACACCACTTGGACGAATAGCTATTCTTAAATCTCTCATTTTGTCTAAAATAGTTTTTCTTTGGATGCTCTTGCCAAATCCACCAGACAAAATTTTGAACGTGATACAACAGGGCATTTATCGATTTGTTTGGAATGAGAAGAATGACAAGATAAGTAGAAAGATATCGTATAAAAGTACTGATCAAGGTGGTATTGGAATCCCAAATGTTCGAAATTATGTAAATGCATTAAAAGTTGCTTGGATCAGAAGATTGCACACTAGTAAGCACAAATGGGCATGTATCGTGAAACAATTATATGCACAAAACAGGTTTATAGATAAGATAGGTACTAATATTATACATTTCAGAAATAAGAATCTCTTTTGGTT
>CM065738.1:14549802-14578524 GCA_033310375.1 Conus canariensis
CAGGATTTTTCGGGGGGGGGGGGGGGGGGGGGGGGAGGGGGGGAGGAGAGAGGGATGGGGTGTGGTTTGGTCCATTTTTTCTTTCATTGTTGATGATGGAGACGATGAGCATGATGCTATAATGTTCTGTTCGGGTGTGAGACTAAATGACGGACCTGCACTCTGCTTCGCTTTCTAATATTTATGTCCCGGGTGATCAACCAGGCCCGAGAGATGAAAGTCCCTGCTGTGTTGGTCAGGGAATTTGAGCAACGCTCTAAGAGACGGTGTCTATGAGGAAGATGAAACTCGACTGTATGGTTCCAGTCTTCCCATTGAAGCTAAAGGCATGCTCAGCTCTGGGTTGGAACCACCCAGGGGGTAGAGGATCCCGCTATGCCTCTGAAGGGACTCGAACTGATGACTTCCCAGCGCCCATCCAGCAGTGCTAACCACCGCACCATCGCTGATGCATTCACAGGTCAATTCGCGCGATCTGTCCGCACACTCCCACCTTTTTCTTTCCATACTATCACCCCACAGTCCCCCATGAGAAGTGGTTGAGTCTGCTGTTTTGTGGGACCACGTTGGTGAAGTGGATAAAGCGCCGCCCTCTTGAT
This sequence comes from Conus canariensis, assembly GCA_033310375.1. Lineage (NCBI taxonomy): Eukaryota > Metazoa > Mollusca > Gastropoda > Neogastropoda > Conidae > Conus > Conus canariensis. Next base: position 14,550,402 of record CM065738.1, read on the forward strand.
TCAGGGCCGAAGGTTTCCATCCGTACCGGAGACAGTCAGGTCAGAGGAGATTTCACCGTCAACATCTGCTGTGCTGTCTAGAATCTAACCCCCAGCAAGTCTTTCAGAAGAGATCTAGACCAAGATTGTGTGTGTATAAATGCGCACATTGAGCGTGAGCAAGAAAAAACGATGAAAGAAAAATCAGTCAACAGTCACGCACATATATACACACACACCCTCCCCCTTCCCCTCACACACACACACACACACACACACACACACACACACACACACACACACACACACACACACACACACACATACACACATCTCAAACTCCCATACTATCCATCAAAATAGAGTGAGCTTGTTGTGATAGTTGACATTAATTACAGCTCGTTACACTGATAGACACACACACATACGCGCGCGTGCGTGCGCGCGCACATACACACGCCCACACACACACACGCGTACACTTCCGTCTATCTATCTGTCTATCTATCTATATATCTAACTATCTCTACCTCTCTATCTATATGACTATCTATGTGTCTGTCTGTCTATCTACGTATCTGTCTGTAAGCCTGTCTGTCTCTTTGTCTATCTGCCTGTTCCTCTCTCTCTCTCTCTCTCTCTCTCTCTCTCTCTCTCTCTCTCTCTCTCTCTCTCTCTCTCTCTCTCTACATCCCTCCATCCACCCATCCATTTATCTATCTGAAAATACATGTATCTTTTACGCGTGACCCTCTTCTTTCCCCGAATGCTACCTTGACACCAGCCTAGGCTGTCCACAGGCTTGGCATACGCCCAATACGCCACTCCGCAGTGCGCTGTGTACGCCAGAGACAAACTGAACGGGTTCGAGTACCCCCTGGGCAGTCCCCTGACTGTGCTTCTCCTGGACCACGACACCATCGGCTCCATACAGACCTCGTCCCACACCACGGGGTGAGTCAGTACACCCGGTGGCCCAAGGTGGAGATGTCCTCTGTGGTTTTATAATCCGTCATGTTGGTCATAGACTTTGGGCATAGTAGTCCTCCATCTCCAGTTGGACGTAACAGGATTGTCCGTCCTCTGTGGTGTCCCTATATGTTTTTAGGATACATCGCCTCCAGTGCACCCCGTAAAACGGTCTTGGACAGGGAGAGATTGTCCACCCTCAACTGTATTCTGTAGGGTTGTCTTGGACAGGGAGATATTGTGAGAGATATATCCACCTTTAACGGTACCCTGTAGAAGGGTCCTGGACAGGGAGTCGTGGTGAGATGCATGTCCACCGTCCACTGTACCCTGTAAAATGGTCATGGACAGAGAGTTATGGTCAGATACATGTCCACTAAAGCATGCCCACTAGAGCAGAGTTCTTAATTAAGAATTCTGCTCAGCTTGCAATAGACATAAAACTCCTTCAACATTTTTAGACCTCTGCTCAGCTTGCAATAGATACAGAACTCCCTTAGCATTTAAGAACTGTGCTCAGCTTCCAACAGACAATAGAACTTCCTTAACATTTAAATGCTAAGGGAGTTCTATGTCTGTTACTAGCGCAGCAGAGAGGTCTTCAATAGTAAAGACGCTGAAGACAAAAATCTGTCCGCACTCCCAAGGTGGACAAGTCAGGATTCAGACGTACAAAAGCAGCCCCTAGAAACTGCCGTTGCGGCGACCAGCCCTATGTCAAAGACTTTGTACATATTGACAGCCCCCACTGTCAGCAGTCATCGTATTTGGCCACATTCTGATGGACGTTCGGGTACATTCAGTACGTGTTGATCGTCTCCAGTGGTGCAGACCAGAAGGAAGACGCTCGCTCGCGCTGTACCCCTGCAAGTGGGGAAATATTGTCGTCAGCAGGGGAGTTAGTAGGTGGTGTCCTGCGTATGTTTGATCAGAGGAGGCACCACGGAGCACCGCTGCCTGCTGTACCACAAGACGGCCTGATATTGTCTGCTGTCGTTCGACTGCCGGTGCGACAGGACGACATCTCTGTGGCTGGGTCTTGAGGTCATGGGATGAGCGGGGTATGGGAATTCCCTGGAGAGGATGCGGAAGATGGAGATAAAAAACAAAACAAAACAAAAACAGTGTTCTGCTCACTGGAAACGAGAGGCAAAAGCCCCAAACCACGAATGTGTCAGGCTGAACAGATGCAGATCACGTCATCCAGGGGAGGGGGTTCTAATTTTAGGTGGCTAGAGAGACCAGGAAGTGTGTGAAGGCAGGTAATTCTACATCTACGTCTACTTGGTACAGTAAGATTCATGTACAATTTACTATGTCCTATTCTGTGATTGTGTAATTGTGAGATTCATACCGTGCAGAGCAGTTTAATACTTTCAGTGGAAAGGTTTGCTTTATCTTTATATCATAGCGTTCAAATATCATACTGAAAGTACTCACGCTTTTATTAGAAAATAGCGATTATTCAATATCATTTTTGCATACAACTTGTATTGCCCTCCAAGGGCCTTCACTGTTGTGCGTCGTCATAGCAATGGGTGTGATTCGAGACCTGTTTACCCATACAATTTCGCCGTGTTGTGTATGGCGAAAACACGACAGACACGATGAATTAAAAACGAAAAAAGTCGGGAGGGAGGAGACGGGGATATTGCCTCGAAGTTCTTGCTGTGTTCATGAAGATCTTGTCATCCATGGCAGCATTGGGTGTATTACAAAAAAAAGTACCCAGAGTGTACAAGAATACTTGGAGAGGAAATGGTCTGCGTCAAGCGTTCTTCGCCATCCATGAAATGCTGATATGAACACTACACGGTAGCAGCAGCCTCGATGCTCAGATGAGAGTTGGGTGGGGTTTTATTTGCGAGTCTGGTAACCTTTGAACAGATTCTAGATTACAGAAACTTGGACGTGTGCCTTGTTGGGGTTCCATTGTGACTTAGACTGATGTTGGGATGATATATATAAACTGGTAATCTTCTTTTTTGCTTTTGCTTTTATTTGTTTCTTTTTTGTTTTCTTATGTCCGTGCCCCCCCTCCCCCCCCCCCCGCCCCCAGTTACATTACCCCCCCCCCTCTAGTCCCCCTGTCCCTCACACACATTCGTTCGTCTTACCCATACAACCACACCCAGGATTATGTTTGAGGCAGCCCCCACCACAGCAGTCCACATGGATCAATGAGTATGGAGCTGTCCTGAAACAACCAGCAGGAGCAGACCCTGACCTGGTGCGGAGTTAACTTCCGTGATGTTTAGTAGTGCCTGTTTTGACTCATCATAGGCCATGGTCTACTGTGACACTTACTGACAGTACTAATTATTGAACCACGGAGCCAGCGTTAGTGAACGTACCCCGGGTGTGGACCTGCAATACCCATCCACCGACAGCCCCCGTGAACTTGCCAGACTGACGGAGGCTTAGCGAGGGTATGGACAGTCAGGAAAATCGGAACTGAGACCACCATGAGAGCAAGGCACGAAGGGCCACAGAACCTGAGACTTTTTTTTTATTTTTTGCCATACTGATCGACCAGGATGGGGATGATGAACATGATGCTGTGAAGTCCCATTCTGGTTTGAGAGAATTTGGCTGGGCTGTACTCGATGCTTCCTTTCACAATGCTTCGGAATCAACCAAACCAAGAGATTCAGACACCTGCTGTGTTGGTCAGGAACTTTGAATAACACCCTGAGAGACGCATCCTTTCGGTAGAGTGAACCCATATCGCATGGTTCAGGTCTTCCTATTGGAATCCATAGCAAACTCCGTTCAGAGCAAGAGCACCCCCCCCCCCCCCTCCTGTGGCTGAAGAAAATTCCACATAACAAAATACCTCAAATGAAAACTAAACCCATGACCGCCTAACCCCCGAGTCCTCGTTGTTACTTAAGGCGGCTGGTGTCCTGTATTGTCCTCGGTGATTCCTTATTCGTTTGTTCTCGCTCTGTATTCCGTGCAGTGGTTTCCAGGCCGGACACGTTGATGATTTGTCCACGTTGATGCAAAAGGTAAGTATGTCTCCTTTCATTTTGCCTGCTTGTTGTTTCATTGTTGTTTGCGGCGGTGTTTGGCCAATGTTCATGCTGATTAGCGTGAATTCGCCCGAGTTATACAACTTACACATGCACTATAGTTCTTTTCCATTTCATATTTCTTTCTTCTTTTCTTTTTTTTTCTTTTTTTTTTTTTAAGAACTTTCGAATGCATTAAAGTGAGAAATGTTTCCGTTCAAATTATATACGTAAATGATATAGAGTGATTTGGAATACCTCACGATGAACGATTCTGTCGGGACTGTGACCAGAATGACCTTGGTGATGAATTTCATTTTGTAATGAAATGTAACAAATATAACGACATTAGAAATCAGTTTATACCTAGAAAATTTACATATACAAAGTCCGTATTTAACTATTGTCATTTGCTTTGTGGTAGTAAGAAAGTGTTGCTAAACTTAGTGAAGTTTTTGAAACTTAGTAAAGTTGTGTAACATTACATTCAGTATGTTAATTATAGGGAAAATTTTGATGTTTGATTTGATTCATTTCTATTTGTTTGATTTGTTTCAAGTCCTCCATGCCCCAAAAGGGGTCGCAGGATTAAAATCTTTGAATCTTTGAATCTTTAGTGTTGTCTTCGATAGATAAACATTGTTCATACCGCTTTTTCCGGCTAGCAGGTTTTCATGGGTTTTGAGATTATGGAGTACACTCAAATGTTTTGATATCATCAGTAAGAGGCAAATGCCAATGAACAAGCACAGGCACCCCTGTCATATAAAACAGTCAGCATCATGGTAAGCACAAGGCTGGTCTTCAGCAGCTTAATTCTCAGACATCTACAGAGTCCAGTATCTGATCTGCAGAACTCTTGTGAACTACCTTGTCCAGTTCCAATGGCGATCGAACAGAAGACTGTGTTCATGTTGTGAACATGTGTGTTATCTTAATTAATTCAAACCGAAAGCAAATGTTTATTTGACTGGTCGCAGATTTGAGAGATTATCAACGCCTTACTACCTAATGCACGCGTCCGATGCTTTCAGTTATCGTATTGCAGGGCATTATCTTCAAATAATGTTAACCTATGGGATAAGAATTGATACCCGGCGAAGCATACGAGACATGTCAGATTTATTCAAAGGAAGAATAAGCAGCGATTTTTTTTTTTTTACCCCCAGAATTTTATAATGTCTATAGAATACTGCTTTGAAAGTGTTGTACGCCGCGTAGGCCTGCTTTTTAAATTAAAACAAACAAACAACAGTGAAAGGTTCATAAACATATCTACATACACCACTGTGTGTGTGTGTGTGTGTGTGTGTGTGTGTGTGTGTGTGTGTGTGTGTGTGTGTGTGTGTGTGTGTGTTTCCTCGTATCGGTCAGTTGTGTCATGTCATACGTGTAGGCCTATTGATGGATTGACAGATTTATTCTCATAATTAGTCCATGATATGAAGATAAGTGTTGAGTTCTGCTGCTGCTTTTAAAACAAAACAAAAAAACCCCACTTCCTTCCCATTGTGACGGCCAGGCAGCGAGCATGCTGGAGAAAGCGGGCATCAGCCCCGAGGCTGTCATGGCGTGGGGTGAGTCCACGGCGGCGGGGGTGCTGATGGGGACAGGCTAGGACAGCATTGTGGAGAGAGTCAACTACTGCAGCATCTTGCTGCCGCTGCCGCAGCCGCTGGTGCCGGACTCCGCCTCCCCCGTCGCCCAGAGGCTCTTCATCGTCTGCCAGCCGGCGGCCGTCTCGGAGCGAGTCCTCCGTGATGCCTTCAGTCGCTTCGGCAACCTCATCGACGTCTTCCTGCTGGCAGGTTTGGGGCTGTGTGTGTGTGTGTGTGTGTGTGTGTGTGTGTGTGTGTGTGTGTGTGTGTGTGTGTGTGTGTGTGTGCACGCGAGCGCGCGCGCGTGCGTGTGATGTTGAAAAGCCATGCGCTGGAGGCGGGAAACATGCAATGCAGAGGACAAAATGATGTTGAATCCTGACGATAAGCGATCCGACAGACAAAATGATGTTAAAGACTGAAGATGGTCAGAGTAATCGACAGAGTGATGTTAAAGAAAAAACAAATGATATAAACAAATAATGTTGAAGACCGGAGATGGACTGCTTCATGGCCAAACTGATACAGAAGGCTGATGATAGACAACTCCGTGGATAGAGCTGACCGTTGAAGGCTGAAGATAAGAGATGCCAGGGACAAAGTGATGCGTTCGTGCTGGCCTCCAGAACGCTGCTACAGTTACAACGCATCGTTTCCAGCATTCTCTGAAGTTGGCAGCACTGACTCTGCCCGTCCACCCGGCGTGTGTTCTTCCAGAGCCCCAACAGACTGGGCCATGTACGGCTCCTCAGAATCTGTACTGGAGGGTCTGTGGGTCAGTACAATACACGCCCATGCATTCAGTACGGGGGTGAGGGGGGGGGGTGGATTTTTCCCTCGGACTTAGGTTCAGACTCCATTTCCCAAGTAGTCCTTCGAATGAGACTATAAACCGAGGTTCCGTGTGTGAACGCATTCATAACACACGTAAAATCCCACCACCAGCTTTTCGGAAGAGGCCAGTTTGGCCGTCGGTATGGATGGCACATTACACATAGCATGCACCCTGTGTGAGAAATTGAAAGAATGAAGGAAGTAAGGAAATCGAGTGAATGATGGTCACTGGATGACTCGGAAACGACTGAATGAAGTGCCGGCAGGCAGCTCTTCAGTCGGCACTACCCAGGTAGGCAGCCCGTTGTATACGATTGTCAGCGCCTTGAACGTTTGGCAAGGCGCTTTATAAATGCTGTGTTGTTATTATCATTATTATTATTACTGTTATTTTTATCATTATTATCACTATCATTATCACCGTTATCCCTCCCAGTGGGAAAAGGTGATTCCACCGAGATGGAGCGGAGTTGGCATGTCCCGTTGGGAGCCTGGAGATGGTGGTGACCTGATGATGATGAAAGGTTGGATCCAGACAGGTTTGGTGCCATCCTATCCGACCCCTCGGTGAAGGCCCACGTGCGTTCCCTTCATGTGGTGGCTCTACAGGATCGGTCGCTTCCGCATAGCTCACGGAAAAAGCGGAGGGAGGGGGGGGGGATAGGCGGTGGGGATGACGAAGGGGGTGTGGGGAGGAACGAGAGAGGGTCGGGATGCGCGGAGGAGGATTGGTGGTGGTGCGTCTACGGTCTGTTCCATTCTTCTACTACTTCGGTCCATGATTCTGTCTGCCGGCCTGCTTACCTTCTCGCCACGGCCCCTCCCCTTGGTTTCTCACTCCTTAGCGTTTCTTTCTGTCTCGGTATCATTCTCATCTCTCTGTCACTCTCTCTCTCCCTCACCCTCTCTCACTCTCTCCCTTCCCCGCTCCCACCCTCTCTCTCTCTCTCTCTCTCTCTCTCTCTCTCTCTCTCTCTCTCTCTCTCTCTCTCTCTCTCTCTCCTTCCTACTTTTGCATTTCCCAAAGGAAATGGAAACAGTCGAGCAGTCAAAAGACCGACGCAGTGAATATTACCGTGTTTATTCCTCATCACAAACGGCACTGAATAAAAATATCATTGACTGCCTGCAAATATGTTCCTGTCTTCAGGCCGTAACTACGGCTACGCCAAGTACACGTGCAAGGAATCGGCCATGAAGGCCATCCAGACGCTGCACGGCCAGACCCTGGCCGGACAGAGAATCAAGGTGCTGGAGGCAGAGCCACCCAAAGGGATGGAGGGAGGGGGAGTGGAGGACTCCGGAGCCTCCCCCTGCAAACAAGCCTGACCCCACCCACTGTTGCCAGCTGCCGGAGAGAGAAGAGGAGAGATGTGCGTGTCTGGCTTTCCCTCATTTCAATGCGCTCGTTTTTTTGTTTTTCACAGACGGCGGAATGCTACGTGACTTAATATGTATTAGAGAAGTAGGGGGTACTCGGATAAGTTAAAAGGTTCAGAAGTCCCTGGATCGACATGTCCAAGGTGCAATCATTCCCAGGTTTGATCAATGCCAGATTGAGTACGCCTAAGTTCAGAAAGTGCCTGGTGTAATACGTCCCGGGTTATATAGACGCCAGGTTCAGTAAATGTCAGGTGCAATGAGTTCCACGTTCGGTACATGCCAGGTTCAGTATATCCCAGGGTCAATACATCCCAGGTTCAATAGATACCAAGTTCAGTGCGCTCCAGGGTCAATAACGTCGCAGGTTCAATAGATACCAAGTTCAGTACGCTCCAGGGTCAATAACGTCTCAGGTTCGGTAGATACCAAGTTCAGTATGCTTCAGGGTCAATACATCCCAGCTTCAATAGATACCAAGTTCAGTACGCTCCAGGGTCAATAACGTCTCAGGTTCAATAGATACTAAGTTCAGTACGCTCCAGGGCCAATAACGTCTCAGGTTCAATAGATACCAAGTTCAGTGCGCTCCAGGGTCAGTAATGTCTCAGGTTCAATAGATACCAAGTTCAGTACGCTCCAGGGTCAATAACGTCACAGGTTCAATAGATACCAAGTTCAGTACGCTTCAGGGTCAATAACGTCACAGGTTCAATAGATACCAAGTTCAGTACGCTCCAGGGTCAATAACGTCTCAGGTTCAATAGATACCAAGTTCAGTATGCTCCAGGGTCAGTAACGTCTCAGGTTCAATAGATACCAAGTTCCGTACGCTCCAGGGTCAATAACGTCTCAGGTTCAATAGATACCAAGTTCAGTACGCTCCAGGGTCAATAACGTCTCAGGTTCAACAGATACCAAGTTCAGTACGCTCCAGGGTCAATAACGTCTCAGGTTCAACAGATACCAAGTTCAGTATGTTCCAGGGTCAATAACGTCTCAGGTTCAATAGATACCAAGTTCCGTGCGCTCCAGGGTCAATACATCCCAGGTTCTGTAGATACCAAGTTCAGTACGCTCCAGGGTCAATAACGTCGCAGGCTCGATATACACCAGGCTTAGTAAATCCCAACGCCAGGGTCAAAGAGTTCTATGTGCAATACATCCAGATTCAGTACGTTCGAGGTGCAATCATTCCTAGGTTCCGTACTTGCCAGGTTCAGTATACACGATGTTCAGCAAGTGTCAGGTTCAAGTCCCGTGTTTGACACTTCACAGAATACTAGGGTTCGGGGAAGTTTTGTAAGCGGAAGAAGAGCTAGAAACAGTGGCAGGATTAGAAGAAGGGTTAGGGTGGGAGGATTGATACGTCCCAAGTTGGAATTAGGGTTAGAAGCAGAAGTAGGATCAGAAGCAGAAGTAGGGTTAGAAGTAGGTTCAGGGTTAGAAGTAGGGTCAGGGTAAGGGTAAACAGATTGAACCGGGGATGTATCGGACCTGAGACGTATTGAGAAAAAGACAGAGAGGAAGAGGGGGGGGGGCGGGGGGGGGGGGAGATCCTGGCCCTGACGGTTTCAGTTTCTACACAAAGAGTGGAGCAAACATCAGAATCCTTCCTAGTAAGCTTAAGTATACGATGCTAAAAACTGACCGACTTGCGTTAAAAGAAGTAGGGGACACAAGCAAGAACCCTTGTCCAGGGTGCACCCTCGGTGGATTTATTGTTCCTCCGAAGCAGCGTAGGTCAGCCGTACCAGCAAGCGATGGGGTGTTTCGCTCGGTTTGGAGCTAATGGAACAACGCGAAATATCAGGGGAAAAGGAACAACACAAAATCTCAGGGAAAAGGAACAACACGAAATAGTCAGGGGGGGAAACAGGGGGGGCCGGGGAGGGCGTGGGGAAGGAACAACACGAAATATCAGGGGGGGGGAAAGGAACAACACGAAATATCAGGGGAGGAAAAAATAGGGAAAGGAACAACACGAAATATCAAGGGAAAAGGAACAACACGAAATATCAGGGGGAAAAGGAATAACACGAAATATCAGGGTAAAGGGAACGACATGGAATATCTGGGAACAACACGAAACATCAGAGGAAAGGAACAAACACAAAATATTAGTGGGAAAGAAACAACACGAAATATCAGGGGGAAAGGAACAACACGAAATATCAGTGGGAAAGAAACAACACGAAATATCAGGGGGAAAGGAACAACACGAAATATCAGGGGAAAGGAACAACACGAAATATCAGGGGGGAAGGAACAACACGAAATAGGAACAACACGAAATATCAGGGGAAAAGGAACAACACGAAACATCAGGGGAAGGAACAACACGAAATATCAGGGGGACAGGAACAACACAAAATATCAGGGGACAGGAACAACACGAAATATCAGGGGAGAACAAAGTGCGGGCAAACAAAATTCTGTGGACTGCATCATCATGGAAGCGTATATGCGTTGGTATCGTGGTTTAAGCTGCGCCAGTGGCCCGATACCTCCGTCTTCAGCTGGAGTTTCTTTCGGGGTGCCTCACCTTAGCTCATGGCCCGTGCGTCCTGCCCTGTGAGCACAGGGGGGATTGTTTCTCCGGGGATCCCACCCCGGGGCTAGAGGTTATACCGCGCCTCTTGACCGCATGATGAGCCGTCATAGGACACATGGGGTATTCAGTGAGGACAACAGTGCCACTGTTGACCCACCCCGTCTGATAGGAACATCGCCAGTTGGTCGGGACTGCTTATTCTGCCAGGCAAGCCTGACTTATATCGCAGCTAACCCCCATATCTGAGGGCCATTCCCCTATCCGCCACCCGGGGACCCGCCGAGTTGGGGATGGTCGCCCCACTACTGAATTGGAAGCAGCCTGGTCCCGGGCAAACAAAAATGATTCGTCTTTCATTATGAAACTGACTAGGCGTAAAATTAAGATGACAAGGAAGGGCGCAGAAGGTGTGTGGTGGCCGGGCAGAAGGTGTGGTGACCGAGCAGAAGGTGTGGTGGCCGGGCAGAAGGTGTGGTGGCCGGGCAGAAGGTGTGGTGGCCGGGTAGAAGGTGTGGTGGCCGGGCAGAAGGTGTGGTGGCCGGGCAGAAGGTGTGGGGCAGGTGGTGGCCGGGTAGAAGGTGTGGTGGCCGGGCAGAAGGTGGAGAGGGTTATGGGTGGAGTGAGGATGGGGAAGAGGGGTAGGGAGACAGGAAGAAAGAAAGCTTTACAGCAGGATAAACAAGTCATTGACAGCAGATACGGGAGCCATTGAACGTAACGGCACAATCCGTAAGGCCTGTCGATTTCAATGTGTGTACACTGATGCTGTTGCAGGCCTGCGAGTGACACAATCTGTAAGGCCTGTCGATTTCAATGTGTGTACACTGATGCTGTTGCAGGCCTGCGAGTGACACGATCTGTAACGCCTGTTGATATCAGTGTGTGTACACTGATGCTGTTCAGGCATGCGAGAGACACAATCTGTAAAACCTGTCGATATCAATGTGTGTACACTGATGCTGTTGCAGGCCTGCGAGTGACACGATCTGTAAAACCTGTTGATATCAATGTGTGTACACTGATGCTGTTGAAGGCATGCGAGAGACACGATCTGTAAGGCCTGTTGATATCAATGTGTGTACACTGATGTTGTTGCAGGCATGCGAGAGACACATCTGTAAAACCTGTCGATATCAATGTGTGTACACTGATGCTGTTCAGGCATGCGAGAGACACAATCTGTAAAACCTGTCGATATCAATGTGTGTACACTGATGCTGTTGCAGGCATGCGAGAGACACAATCTGTAAAACCTGTCGATATCAATGTGTGTACACTGATGTGTTCAGGCATCGAGAGACACAATCTGTAAAACCTGTCGATATCAATGTGTGTACACTGATGCTGTTCAGGCATGCGAGAGACACAATCTGTAAAACCTGTCGATATCAATGTGTGTATACTGATGCTGTTGCAGGCATGCGAGAGACACAATCTGTAAAACCTGTCGATATCAATGTGTGTACACTGATGCTGTTGCAGGCATGCGAGAGACACAATCTGTAAAACCTGTCGATATCAATGTGTGTACACTGATGCTGTTCAGGCATGCGAGAGACACAATCTGTAAAATCTGTCGATATCAATGTGTGTACACTGATGCTGTTCAGGCATGCGAGAGACACAATCTGTAAAATCTGTCGATATCAATGTGTGTACACTGATGCTGTTACAGGCACGCGAGAGACACAATCTGTAAAACCTGTCGATATCAATGTGTGTACACTGATGCTGTTGATATCAATGTGTGTACACTGATGCTGTTACAGGCATGCGAGAGACAATCTGTAAAACCTGTCGATATCAATGTGTGTACACTGATGCTGTTGAAGGCATGCGAGAGACGCAATCTGTAAAACCTGTCGATATCAATGTGTGTACACTGATGCTGTTGCAGGCCTGCGAGAAAATGAAGAGAGACCAGGTCAGCTGTCGTCGCCGTTATCGACACAACCACTACTGCCACGACCACGATCTGCATGTCAAAGCTACTGTGCAACGGTGATAACCATGCATAGTCGTCATCATCATCGTCACTATCATCATCGTCATATCTAAAGACGGTGATGACGTGTCTCCCCGATCATCGATCATCCCTCAGTACTACGCGAAGCTGTGATAAAGAATGGCAAACATGTGAGCGGACAAACAATTTATAATGTGATGGTTTACCTTTTTTTTTAACGAACCACACTATAAGTCTTTGATGTTTTATAAGATAACGGTACACGATGTGATCCCTGCTGGACAATTTACATATGCCTTGGATGAAAAAAACATGTACACATGCATTGTAAAATAGAGGTATAAAAACGAAGACTGTCTGAGGTTTTCTTTCTCCTGTTTGTTTTGATACTGAGCAGTCGACCACAAAGGGACCTGTAAGATATGTCGTCATCACAGAGAAAATAGAGAGGTGAGGGTGGGGAATCTGGTCTTAAGAAAGAAACGCACGACAAAGATCATTATTTACAAGGTTTTTGTTGTTGTTTTGTTTTTGTTTTTTTGTAAATAATAGTAGGCCAGCCGACCACAAAGCGCCTCTTCTAGGCTGTCAAACTTACACTTGAAATATACTTCACATCCCAAATCAGGGCAGACCATAAAACAGACTATATCCTGGAAAGAAAACAAACAATACAAACAATGACAAGATAACTACATTATCGATATACATACAGCAGCCATAACAAGGCTGTGCTCAGAGTGTTAGGCACTCCCTTTGATTTTTCATTCGCAGATCAAACAAACAAACAGCAAAAAAAAAAAGAACGTACTAAATTAATCGAAAACATTTGAATGCCACCAAAAAGAAATACGTGAAAAGCCCTATGGGCAAATACACACTGATGAACGGTCGACTGCTGTTTATTCAGCACTGTAGGAATAGTAGTGGTAACACTTTCACTACCTCGTCGCCAGGTTATACTCACCACACACACACACACACACACACACACACACACACACACACACACACACACACACACACACACACACAAGGCCAGAATATCAGGCATTATTCTGAGGGGGAAAAAATGTAGAAGAATGATTCCAAGAAGGCAGAAAAACAGTAATTGTCAATAAAGACAAAAATAGATTAAGACAAAGGCACATTCGGAGAGAGTGACAAAAAAGAGGAATTTTCCCTACAGAATCTCCAGAAGGCGGGGAGATGTTTGTACCCAAAGAGCCTCCGGTATCCCAACGAGAACTGCTGTGTACAAAGTTAAATTCACATCAGCACATAACAAGATCATGATTGATAATAGCGAGGAATAACATTCGCTGGGTGCAATATCTCATCTTAATATGAATTAGCTCCAGCGCCTTACGATGTAATGCTCAAAAATAGATATTTGCACTTTCTTTACACTTGCGGGTGTATTGCTATGCAAGCATAAATGCGCACATACGCATATACATGATACATAAATCTTCGAAATCCTGATGAAGGTGGATAGAACTTGACCGAGCTGAGGACACCAGCACTCCGCTACAGTTATCTCCCTTTTTTTCAATAATGGATGAGAACATAAGAAACCTTACAGCAATACGCCAAAAAATACGTAAGGAAGGTCATTACTATGGGCTAAGATAATGCAGAGTAGACGGGTGGTGCTTACTCTGGTAATTTTTTTTTGATCGTGTGTGTGTGTGTGTGTGTGTGTGTGTGTGTGTGTCTGTGTGAAAGAACAAGGGAGAAAACGTTCGGGTGTTTTTTGTGGGTTTTTTTTGTATATCCGAGTTTCGTCCTTTCCGAACCGCTTGGCATTTATTCAGTATTTCTAGAGCCGTTTTTTGAAAGTGTTTGTATGATCTACATGTTCCCCTATGAGGAGATAGCCATTCCACACACACACACACACTCACACGTGCGCGCGCGCGCGCGCGCGCACACACACACACACACACACACACACACACACACACACACACACACAAAACACACGCACGCACACTTACACCCACACACACACACACACACACACACACACACACACACACACACACACACACACACACACACAAGTCCACTTCGACTGACCAGCAAAAACACTTTGTGTGAGATTTTGTTGAGAGTGGACAAAAGGACACCAGAAACAAATACGTAACCCTAAGTAAACACATTAAAGCCTTAAACGAAAGAAATAATCTGACATAAGAAACTCGTTTTGTTCAATATTTATATGTGAAGATCGTTACATCGAGGTTGTTCTGAAGAGTGCACGAGGGCCTCAATATGCTGAAACGCGTGTCTCGAAAGTGTATGAGAAAATGTAACACCAGATCATCGATTTCACCCCGAAGTCTCCGAGGGATGAGATGACTAAAAGAAAATAATAATAAAGAAAAAGAGAGAGCCTCTCCCTCTCTCTCTCTCTCTCTCTCTCTCTCTCTCTCTCGAGAGAGAGAGAGAGAGAGAGAGAGAGAGAGAGAGAGAGAGATGGGGTATAAAACTGCTGACAAGAGGTTTCTTTCTAAAAACGGTTTTCTCCCATGAGCTGAAACTTTTCGTTCTTTGAGCTGAAACTTTTCGTTCCTTTTCATCAACAACTCAAAATGGTCAAGTAGGGCGGATTAAGGTTGAAAGAAATACGAAAATAAAAGATATGCAAAGGAAAATCCATCTTAGTCTCCTGCAAGTTTCTCACATTGTACAATTTCGTATGCGTGAAAAATGTATGCCCCGGTTACGTTGACAAAGGTACACTGACTGCTGATAAGGTGTAATAGCGCCCCAACATTTACCGCGCAACACATATACCTGCAAGGATCTTCAGAGACCGTTCCTTTATTGGGTGAAGTGGAAAAGTGACAAAACTAGCAATGAGGAGTAAACGCTCTGTACACAAGCCCAATAAAGCTATTTAAAGATACTTAGAAATACATCATAGTTACAGTTTACATGCTACAGCATTCTATGAAAGAACTTCACAGAGCAGTGTCAAACAGGGCCTATTCGACTGGCAGAACGTAAGCATTTGTTTGAAAGCATGAAGCACTGCTTAGGTTTGCTATATTTCTTGCTAGGTCCATGGCATAGGGTGTGGGGATTTGGAAACCCGGACGGGACGAAAGATTGTTGGCTGAGGAAGGTGGGCCGCTTGGTGCGGGTGAGGGGGAAGGGGGAGAGTGCATGCTAACTCGACTTGAGGACACGGTTTAACTAAAATTATGATCCCACTAAACTTGCCTGTTCTTCCAGGTCACACAGATGGTGAACTACCAGGAAAAGAAACGACTATAAAACTTTTCAACCCACCTCTTTTTTGTTCTTGCTTTGATAATCGAAACCGTGTATCTGCAAATGTGAAAAACAATAAACGAATATTGAATTGAAGCATACGCACATCACATACGCAAAACACGTGCTACCATGCACACATGCATACACATACACACACCCGAACATCCATACTCATTTTGAATCTCTTGACCCACCCACACTCTGAATATCTCGTCCAAACATGTCACCTGGTTCGCATTAATCATTTTCTTTTTGTTTCTGCACACGAGTTTTTCTTATCCAGTGACAGCGCTGAAAAGGCACTGTGTGACTGGCTATGCTATGCTAATTAAACCTATTGATTAGCACAGACAGCATTGAAGGCAAGACGGGGCCAATCACGAGGCGCTGCGTGCGTGAGAATCCAGCCAGCGTTCGCGAAGCTCGTTTGCAGAGCACTCTGTGAGCAGGAGCTGGCTCAACAGTCCGCCATCCCCCGTGGAGAGCTAGCTGTTCAATTAGTGCATCATTATTGTTGCATTTCTACGACGCTCGTTTGCGCTGATTGTTTCGCAACGACCTGTGGTGGCTCTCACAGCTTGTTTGCAGCAGGAAATTGGACGGTGGCAATTATTGTTGTCATGTTCCGTTTTACAAAGTAAGCGAATGTGCGAGTCCACGCCACCTGCTTACACTTACGTCCAAAATTATTTACAGGGGATATAGTTATCCCACAAAGATAATCTGAGCTTGGTTTACAGGTTATGCGTTTTCCGGGCGGAGCATGGGTTATACGCAGAATTGTACAGGCCACCATTGCGCTGTTTTAAGTTCATGCCGAATTTACAACTCTCTCTCTGTCTGCGAGTGTGCGTGTGCGCGTGCGTGCGTGTGTGCGTGCGTGTGTGTGCGCGCGCGCGCGCGCGTGCGTGCGTGCGTGTGTGTGTGTGTGTGTGTGTGTGTGTGTGTGTGTGTGTGTGTGTTCATGCATACCCGTGCCACGGATGTCAGCAAAGCATCATGATCTATCAGTAAAGCGTCACAACCTGTGTGAACAACACGCTTGGGTAGGACGTAGGGGAACTGCCATGATGTGGTCAGGCAAACGGACAACCCGTTACATGATGAAGGGTCCTGGGAGATGACCAAAGGTCATGCTTGTCCACTCTCTGATGTCCTCTCATCTCTACTTCTGTTTTGTCCTCCTGAAGGACGTGTTCGTCCGGCTGGCTGTTCTTGAAGTGTGGCCAGGTCATTCCGTCTGTCTCCCCGTGACTCTGGTGAAAGGGAGACACTGGGTATCGGTTCGGAAATCCAAACCGGTTTTTCTAGTGCCGGTTTTTAAAAACAGTTTTTTTTTTCACCCCGCAATACATGCAATCATCTTCCGGACCAGTGTCATCACGCATTGTTCCCTAATCCTCTACCTCTTCACACACACACACACACACACACACACACACACACACACACACACACACACACACACGCACACACACACACACACACACACACACACACACAACATGCACGCGCGCGCGCGGAGCTGCGATTATCCTTTGTCAACATGATAAGCGAACGAGGAGATGACACTTCCTCACTTTTCAAAGGCGAACATTTGCAAATTATGTTCAGTACATCAAGTTTTTCTTGACAAACGAAAGCTTGTCTACGTGTGCTGGATTCAGAACTGCCCTTCCCGGGGGGGCAGAATATCCTCTGCTGAGGAATATCCTAGCAGAGGGAATGTTTGTGCCAATTAAAAAAAAAGTTCTGGGCCACTGGGACGGGTTTTCCCAATCGCTGAAAACATGAATCAGTTCTGTAAGTACCTGTGACAATATACACCGCCAGTGATAGGTCCGGGGGAAAGGAAGAGCGCTCAGGAATAGAGAATGCAAAAGAAATGGACAACAAAAAAGAGAGAATTGACTGTTGCGGTTGTGTGCCAACTTTAATACGACAGACTGGAAGCCATGGCTATTTTACAGTGTCACTTTCGCATTTACGCATACCACACTTCACACTTCATCCTGTATTCTAAAACCAAAGCGAACAATTTCAATCATGAAAATGAAAAACAAACAAAAAAGAGAAACGAAAGAAACAAATACAGACGAAAAAACAAACGAAAAAGAAAAAGAAAAAAACGCTGGTAGGCGTCATAAGCAAGGGTAAGGAATAACAAACATACGTTCAATGTAGTGTTGTGTTGCTGTTATTATTGTTTGCACCATAGTTGTGGTTACGGAGGTAACAGCACATGCGCGAGTGTGTAAATGTGTGTGTGTGTGTGTGTGTGTGTGTGTGTGTGTGTGTGTGTGTGTGTGTGTGTGTGTGTGTCGCTTGCTTGCTTGCTTGCTTGCTTGCTTGCTTGCTTGCTTGCTTGCCTTGCTTGCTTGCATGTGAGTGGTGTATTAGAGTTATGCGCTCATGGATTATTTTTTCATGTCCAAATCAACATTTCTATGTATATTTCGTATCAAGGTAGCCTAATACTCGTATTGCCGTTTCTGTTTCCACAAAGTATAACGATAATGCAATCGTACTGTTCAGACATGCAGCGGATGAGATTTGTTTTTTTTTTTTTTTCTCTCTCTCTTTCTACTTCTATATAACATTCGCATTAACATTTAGATTAAGAGAGAAGACAGACAGACAGACAGACAGACAGACAGACAGACAGACAGACAGAGACAGAGAGAGAGATTGATTTGATAAAGAGCTGCTTACTTTTTTTTTTTTTTTTTGCTGTCCCACCTCTGCGCCACCTCAGAGGCAGTGCACCCACGCCGCTCATTCCGACACCCCGTCCACAGCCACAGCCCGGTCGGCCCCGCCGCAGCCCCAGCACCGGCAATCCACAGGGAGCAGCCAATGTCAAGACGTCAAGAGGCAACCCACCGGAGGAGACACTGCACTGCTGTCGAGTCACTTCGGTGGTGTTCAGTGGTGCCTGTCCTGATCTAACATACGCAGGACACCACCTACTAAGCCCCCTACTGACGACTATAATTGCTTAGTCGCGGAGCCGGCGTGAGTGAACTCTCCCTCCGGAGGGCGCCACCACGTCCGTCCAACGACAGCCCCCATGGACTTGCCGATACTGGTGACCCCGACGGAACCAAACCAAGGCCACAGACGTGGAGAGGACATCGAAACTGAGGTCACCATGAGAGCAGGGCATGAAGGGCCACATAATTTGGGACAATTTTTTTTATTTTTTTTTATGCTGATCGATGAAAATGAGGATGATTAAGATGATGCTACGGATTTCCATTTCGGTCTGAGACTACATGACAGGGCTGTTCTCTACGCTTCCTTTCATAATATATCCCGGCGTCAACCAGGCCCGAGAGATACAGGCACCTGCAGTGTTGGTCAGGAAATTTGAGCAACACTCTCAGAAACGCATCAATTAAGTGGATGAAACTCGACTGTGTGGTCCCAGTCTCCCCAACTGAGTCCGCAGCAAACTCAACTGTGGGCAGGAGCCGGTCGGGGCAGAAAAACCCACATGACGCTGATGGGATTCGAACCCACGACCTCCCAGCCGGGAGTCCGCGACGCTAACCACTTCGCCACAGCGGCTGGTAAGACCTGCTTACTTGTCTTGCTCACGCATAGACGGATCCATACTCTTTCTATCTCGCTAACAAACACCAACACATTTTCACACACTTTTATCCATGAACGCCATCGCCGAATATCACAAGAATTGCTACAAACCACAGGCCTCACTCAACTGGAGTGCTGCACGAATGCCTCGAAAGACGCACTAAACCAAATGTGTGCAGCCTACATTCTTCAACTGACTCTGGACACATCACCAACAATGACAACAGAAGCGAGAGAACAAGAGTTGGGTCGCCGCACCACGAAAACGAAAAAGAACCAGCCAATGAGAAGCACCGCGTTTCGATCCTAAGACTTCTACGTAGAGTAAGAGAATCCCAAATCTACCGGATTCTGGGTCCCTTTTGCTTGCGATGCTTGTGGTGTGTGTGTGTGTGTGTGTGTGTGTGTGTGTGTGTGTGTGTGTGTGTGTGTGTGTGTGTTATTTTTCTATTTTTGTTAAGGTGATTTAAGTCCAAGGTTCATAACTGCCTTGCCGACCACGAGTGGATCTGTAAAGGCCTTCACCACGTAAACAAGAACAGAAGTAAATAAAACAAAAGACACACATTTAAAAACTGAAGACTATCTACAACAATTGTGGGAAATTGAACTATCGACATCCTTCGGCTGACTTAAACTTGGGTTGCGTAGTTCAAAATTCGTGACAAATCATTTGAAGTATTTCAAGTCAACAAAATGCATAACTGGCCGCAGCATGAACAGCAAGTTCCCAGTCCAGTGGTCAAGCTCACACTGCTTAATCACCAGAGTGTGAAAAAGACTAGCATCTTGTGTAAAGGGGAAAAAAAAGAAGCAAAAATAGCTCCAAGATTTTCCAGAAAAAAGGCAGGTCAATGATCCACAAATGCAGAACAAAAAAAACAGCGGACGACAGTAAAGGAATATAAGGAGAAAGAAGATGGTCAAAAATTTTCCACACTGCGGGGATTCTTATCGTACTGAATGATCCCATGGGCGTCTCCTGGGGAGAAATCTAAGCAATATTCCACGTCGTGAATTTCTTCGGACGGTTGAGTAGGGAAGATGCTAAAATCCACACACACACACACACAAAATGAGAACCAGTCCCCCCCCCCCCCCCCCCCCCATCATACAGACAACAGTCCAACCATAACCAACCATAAGAACTGATGAAAAAGAGTACAGATACATTGTCATCTTTATCGTTATCATATTCGTTTTCATATCTATCAGTTCCTTTCAATCTTTTTTTTCTGTTCTTTTCTGCGATTTAAAAAAAAATGCTTTGCACACGCGTTTGTGCGTATGTCTCTTAATCATTTATAAACAGAAAGTTATAATCAGCAGGTTTTGTGGAAGAATGACACTGTGACTAATAGAGCATTATTCAATGGATAAATGCACGCATACCACCACACTTCTGATATCACCCGATCACCAGATGAAGTCATCTTCCGTCGATATTTGGAATATTGCACGACAAACGGACTAGTTTGAGACTCTAACTATTGTTCGTTAATTATGTACAGGACGTAGGAGCGGGCTGGGAACCTGTAAATTACCGAATATCCTCAACATATATGTACACAGCGTCTTTTCACTGAGCCGAGGAAGCGCAGGGCATGCACACCTTTACGCGAAGGTACCGAACAGAATTGACAAAAGTTTGATGATGTTCTGAACGATGATAGGATTTTTTTTTTGTGGTCATGATCACGCATTACGTTTCACACACACGCACACGCACACACACACGCACACACACACACACACACACACACACACACACACACACACACACACACACACACACATTCACATGCACGCACGCACACACACACACACGGACACACATACACACACAGGCACGTACACACACACACACAACACACACACACACACACACACACACACACACACACACACACACACACACACACACACACCACTCCACACACAAGCGAAAGTGAAAATATGAAAAATAAATTCATCTAACAATGAAAGCCAGAAAGTGTTGGTTATTCATCTTAAGGTACTATGGATTAATTGGTCTACTTTCTAAATTCTGGGTCAAGGCTTTCTGTTTTGACCACCGTTTCGCTGGTCAGTCTGATGTCCAGCCTTTTCTTAGTGACCCTCAAACACCGTTATCTGGTCAATAACGTGCACTGTGGATTTCACGAAGCGAGTTACTATACAAGCCAATATTGACGAAAACCCAAACGACTGGTACCACAATAACTAATAAACGCGTGAGATCAGTTTCTTGCTCCAGTCTGGATGAAATCTAACGAGCACAGTAACGTTCAGTAGGCGAGGTAAAAAAAAAAAAATCGCCAAATCGTGGTCATAAACCATTCAGCTTCAACTTCTGGTTTGCTCAACGTCATTTTCAAAGCCAAGGCGTGTAACCATTGTAATCATATTGCTCAAGTTTGCAATTCAGTCGGTTGTCGCTTTGAAGAACAACGAAAGAGATTTGCACTTTTCGCACATACGTTGTGTCTCCCGGGGAGCATGTAAAAAACATTGTGTCAGCACCACATTTTTTCGTCCACTTCTACGACAGAAGATCATCACTGACAATAAATACAACATATCACCTCAGAGGGTATATACACAGTATTTGACGCACACCCACATCCGACTTAAAACAGAAAAAAAAGAAAGACTGAAACCGGACGCCCACATCACTGTCGGGCCGCACATCTAAACCACATCGGACAACGCTGTCAAGGATGTCTCGGGACCAGGAATGACCGACCACCTGCGGGGCTTCACATCCAGGAAGGACCGTTCCCCCGTCACATGAGGGCACAGCTTTTGGCTGCCTCTGCGTAGATGGACCCTGGCCTCGTTCAGTCCGCTGAAGCGCTTGTGGCGGAGAATGGACCTGTGGCGTCGGTCGATGCTGCCGCTCCCGTCGCCGCTGCCCACGCCGCCCGCCCCGCCGGTGGCACCCATACCCGTGGTCCCGGCTGATGACAAGGCGGCCACCTCCATGACGTCATTGACGTTGCACTGGGACGTCTTCGATGACGTTTCCGAGTAGACCAGGGCTCCGATGTGTTTGGACGTTTTTAACCCCTGTGTTGAAAAAGGAGGCGGTGTCATTACAGTTATCAGTGGAAGTGGTGGCGGTAGAGAAGGTGGATGGGTGGGGGGGGGGGGGGATTCATTTTACTTGCTGAGATTAAACTACCGCTAGTTATGGTGGTAGGCACAATTAGCAGCAGTGACAGCAATAGTAGTAGCATATGCAACAGTACTCCTCTCGGAGAGAGAGAGAGAGAGAGAGAGAGAGAAGAGAGAGAGAGGAGAGAGAGAGAGAGAGAGAGAGAGAGAGAACATCTGCACAATGGTGTCGTGTTAAGACATTTTCCCCGAAGATGGTGAGCGGCGACCTTAGTGATGGGACTGAAAATGGCCATGTACGCTAAAGTTTCCCCAACAGTAAACCACAGCTGTGGCCCAGGAATGAAGAAGCAGATGAAAAAAAAGTAACAGAAGGGATTAAAAAGAAGTAGAAGAAGAAGTAGAAGCAGCAGTAGAAGTAGTAGAAGAAGAAGAAGATGAGGAGCCAGGAAAAGAATTTAAAAAAAAAAGACGAACAAGAAGACCGATGCTGCGAGCAATTCTGCAATCTTAATTGTTCTCGAGTTACCCTGCACAGGCACACCACAGACAAAACCAGAAAACGTTACCCTGCCCTCCGTGCCATGGTCACGCGCAGGGTCATAAAATGGATGGTGCAGTTAGGGCAAATCACGTGGGGGGGGGGGGGAGGGAGGGGGAGACAGGGCACAGACACAAATCCTAATTATTCCCGGTCTTCTTTCTCTGACCATTTCCCCCGTTTTCTTTCTCTCCTCCTGACAGCTGCCTTCTCTCAGCTTCCCAACTCCCCCCCCCCCCTCCACCTTCACCCCCCACCCCCGACCCCCATCACCCCGTCCCCATCACTCCCTCCCTGGCTCCCCTATAGGTACACGCAAGGAATGCTGGCAAGCTATAAACTGATTGTGACTCAAAGACCGCACGGGGATGGGGGGGGGGGGGGGGGTGGAGCTGTCTCTTTTAATGTATTTGTATTACACGTTTTTGTTTTAAACGGCCGATGAGCAAGTGGCAGTTTTAGAAGTTTATGTACTGGCACTCGCTGCCCTTACCTTAAGGTGCTTTCTTCCGCACCCCCCCCCCTCCTCCCTCCCGCCCCCTACCTCAACCTCCCCTGCCCCGTGTGCCCTACTGCCCTCCTCCCTCATCCTGCCTAAATCTGATCACAGTTGCAGCTGCTCTTTGATGTCCTTTACCGGATGACGTTTTTGATTACACAGACCCGATCGTGCGGGTCGCCCAAGACCCGTACATTAATTTTGTAGAGGCTTTTCCCTTTTGCTCATCCCTCTTCAGATCACGCGGGTCTTGTAAGACCCACACCTGATAAAGGGCGGTTCAGCACCTTATTTTTCACCCGATGGCGTGAGTCATGTGCGACTCATTACAATGAATAGGTCCTGGGGGAACCGCGACTAATTACGCTGACTTAACTGATTGTGCCCATAATTATATGAAATTTCTGTGGACAACGGCTGTTTAAGATCGTTGGCAAACACCTAAGATTTCGTGAGCATAGCTTTATCCGTTCATAAGATACGATGTTTTTACTGGGTCAGGGAAGACCCAGGAAGCACGGTAAACGTTAAAGGAAAAAAAATGCCAGAGCTGTGAAACAGAAATGAGAATTAATCCCTTCTTCCACTCTCACCCCCCCCCCCCCCCCCTCCTATAGACCTTGAAAGAGGAAATTACACACACACCCCCTCCGCTCCTTTCCCCACTCTCTCCCTGTTGGGGTATACATTGAGACCTCCATCATTAGAGAGTGCTCAGCACTGCTCACTTCACGAGTTCTGTCCAGACGGTAGGCCGTGTGTTCACACCATGGTGCGAATGGTGCCAGTGAAGGGCACCGGTGTCCGCGCACTGGAAATATGAACAGCAAAGAAAAGCGACTAGACTGCTTGTCACTCTCCTGTGTTCTTGACTCGTATGTTTCATTTGCATGTAGGCTCGAGAATTGCTGCTGTTATGTGGTGTTGTATATATATATATATATATATAATATTATATATATATATATATATATATATATATATATATGCATATATGCACACACAGACACATATACATTCAGATCAAGCCCGGAGGAGAGAGAGAGAGAGAGAGAGAGAGAGAGAGAGAGAGAGAGGAGAGAGAGAGAGAGAGAGAGAAATCAAATTTATTGACTAAATACAAAAAAGCTGATTTCAAGCCCACCATCCCCATTAAGACAAAATGTTCAAGCTATTTTTCTTGCGTGCTTAAAACGCACTGAACAGAAAATGTGATAACTGCAACACTGTGCTTTCATCGTCTGCAGCCATATATCTCGTCTTTTCCCCTTTGTACGAAGATCGTGAATGTTTATTCTCTGGGTTAATGTCACATCTTTTCTTAATTTACCCCATCTAAATAAAACATGACCTTCTGTTTCAATTTTGCTTTTGCACAAAGGACAGAGAAACTGTCTTGGACTGATATGATATCCTTTCTATAACGAAGTTTATGACAGAGAATTAGAGAAATTCCTAACCTAAACTGAATGCACCAATCGGGAAATCATTTTCTTTGAGTAAAGTTGATGTATTTCTCACTCTGAAACACACTTTTTTGAACCACAATAATGTTCACAACGCTCAGTAGAATGAATGCCATAACGCTCATAACAATGGATGTCTGATGACCAAAGTTTGCCCATCCTGATCCCATATGCCTCTGCCTATAGACAGCAAGAAAAGAAGCAACATCGCCGACATTTTTTGTTGTTGCCATACATGCCCGAATCCATTTTCACAAAGCAAGTCTTTTATTTTGGAAGACCATGTACTTTTTTCCATTTCCCTGCGGTTGTACCATCATTTAAAAAAAATTATACCTTCTTGGGTAATCTACCGTCTGTTTTATTAACAACTCTGAGCCAGAATTTATTTCATTCTTCTGACAGTTGCCTGAATAAATGTGAGGAACCGTCCCAAGTCCCCTAATGCTATGTCATTTGGAGTCTGATTCCGAACACACACAAGAGAGAGAGAGAGAGAGAGAGAGAGAGAGAGAGAGAGAGAGAGAGAGAGAGAGAGGTTGGAGGTGAGAATAGAGGTTGGAGGTGAGAATAGAGGTTGGAGGTGAGAAAAGAGGTCGGAGGTGAGAATAGAGGTTGGAGGTGAGAAAAGAGGTTGGAGGTGAGAAAAGAGGTTGGAGGTGAGAATAGAGGTTGGAGGTGAGAATAGAGGTTGGAGGTGAGAAAAGAGGTTGGAGGTGAGAATAGAGGTTGGAGGTGAGAATAGAGGTTGGAGGTGAGAATAGAGGTTGGAGGTGAGAATAGAGGTTGGAGGTGAGAAAAGAGGTTGGAGGTGAGAATAGAGGTTGGAGGTGAGAATAGAGGTTGGAGGTGAGAATAGAGGTTGGAGGTGAGAATAGAGGTTGGAGGTGAGAATAGAGGTTGGAGGTGAGAAAAGAGGTTGGAGGTGAGAAAAGAGGTTGGAGGTGAGAATAGAGGTTGGAGGTGAGAAAAGAGGTTGGAGGTGAGAATAGAGGTCGGAGGTGAGAATAGAGGTTGGAGGTGAGAATAGAGGTTGGAGGTGAGAAAAGAGGTTGGAGGTGAGAATAGAGGTTGGAGGTGAGAAAAGAGGTCGGAGGTGAGAAAAGAGGTTGGAGGTGAGAATAGAGGTTGGAGGTGAGAATAGAGGTTGGAGGTGAGAATAGAGGTTGGAGGTGAGAATAGAGGTTGGAGGTGAGAAAAGAGGTCGGAGGTGAGAAAAGAGGTTGGAGGGTATCAGGAGGGAGAGAGGAGGAGAGCGGTGAGTGTAGTGAGCAGGTGCTAGCCAGGCCGATAATAACACGTTTTTAAAATAGGATTCAAGCACCATCAACTGCTGCAACTGTTTGAACTGCACGCTTCTCTCTGAAATCCTGTGGTTACAACTTAAGATGTTGCTTGGGTTCCCGGTCGTGTTGGCATGTTGGGGCAGTTCAGTGGTCGATCAGCTTGCCAAGAACGCCATGAACAAAACGTTGAGCAGATTTTCTATCCCTCGGTCCGATCTGAAACCCTCAGCTCAGGCTTACGCCGAAGACCTCTGGCAAGAGGAATGAAACACGCAGACGGATAACAAAGTCTTCTAAATCCATTCAACCCCGAAAGAGGTTTACCACGAACGGCCGCAAAGAAGAAACAGTCTTGTGCCGTTAATACACAAACGCCGTTTCGTTTACAGCCCACTCGTATCCATGAAATGGTGCATTCCAAGTGATCTACCATTCACTGTAAAAACGTATTCTTTCAGACTGTTGGGACTTGCATGATGTTGGACGTAATCACTTTACAACAAACTCCAAGACAAAAAAAAACTTTGTTCCGAGATGTCCCACCTCATGTGATAAAAAAAAAATTGAAAAAGACAAACATTTTTCATCTGATCTAAGATTTTACGGAAGAAATAATCCATCCGAACGGAAATCCGGCAGGTCTTATTTTATTCTATTTTTTAATCTGTTTTTAATGAGTCGCGCGCGCGCGCGCGCGCGCGCGCGCGTGTTGTGTGTGTGTGTGTGTGTGTGTGTGTGTGTGTTTCTTCAAACCGCTGTTGAGAGTTGACTTGAATGGTGTGGCAGACCTGAAATGGCCTTTGCGGTCGGTTTGGCTGTCAGAAAACATGAATGGAACTGAAATCGTCATCACCCATAACAAAGGTCGTGATCAATCCTGCGCTGAAAGGTTTGAAGCGAGTTCCGGCAGGGCTCCAGAAGAGTTGACGTAGTGACGGTGCCGTCTGAACAGATGGATTGAACATGCCCTGCTTTCTCTTCCCCTTTAAAGAGCAAATTTTGAAAGTGGAAACGAAATTTTTGTCCGTGGATTTGGGTTTAATATTTCGGCAGAAAGATGGCACATGTCACGTCAGCAAAGGTAGTGAAAATACGCGTGACCTGTGAACTCAGTGTTTTCCTTCCTTCTCCTTTATTAAGGAACAAGGATTTGGGGGGAAATAAAGTTCATTGTGTCTGCATGTCAAAAAAAAAGAAAAGAAAAAAGAGAAAAAGAAGAAAGAAAGAAAGAAAAGAAAGAAAAAAATCACAGCTGGTGGAGAGTCAGGCACAATATGCCTCAAGGACTGGACTGCGCCATGAATTCCTTTTTATCTCAGACCTCATCCTCTGTCAGGCGGTAGCCTGCATGCAGGTTCGGGTGTAATCAGAAAACAGATAACGGGTTGGGCCTAACCTTGTACACCTCGCGTGGGTTCGGACCTTTACCTATGACTAAGGAGAGATGATGGTACGGGTCAGCCCACTGGTGAACTGTTTACTGCAGCGGCCGGACTGAAATTACCTGGGAATGGGGCTGGGGTCTGGGAAAGGGTGACAGTATGGTGGGATTCGCTGAAGGGGGTGGGGAATGGGGGTAGAGAGCGAGGGTGTGAAGGAGAAGTTAAGATGGGTAAGGATAGGGGGGGGGGGATGGAATATGTATTGATGTGTCATGAGACCGGTGTTTCTGACATCCTAAAGAAGGAGGAAGAAAAAGAGGAAGAGGTCAAAGAAGAAGAAGAAGAAGAAGAAGAAGAAGATGATGATGATGATGATGATGATGATGAATGATGATGATGATGATGATGATGATGATGATGATGATGATGATGATGATGATGATGAAGAAGAAGAAGAAGGAGAAGAAGAAGAAGAAAAAAGAAGAAGAAGAAGAAGAAGAAGAAGAAGAAGAAGAAGAAGAAGAAGAAGAAGAAAACAGATCAGCCACAGCAATAACAGCAACGCACCTTTCTTCTGCTTTTCTTAAACACCCACTTACTTCTCCAAAACTGTCCCCAGTTTTGATTCTGAAACACCCCATCCAACTATACAAACA
>CM065738.1:14578624-14591124 GCA_033310375.1 Conus canariensis
AGATACGAGCTGCATGCATGGATGTATCTCGGTAATGTTCGTGTGTGCATTCGTATGTAAGTGTATAAGTGTATAACCAGACACATACGTATAAACGTACACTTTTTTCCAAACCTCCGTTTCGAATGAGTGAATATAGACGTGCGTGCGCGCACACATAATATATATATACTTGAACGCCCATTGACTTTAACATGCACAAACATACACAAATATGCATCCAAGCACATGACCGCAGTCACACATACATGCCCTCACGCACGTGCATACGCACGCGGGCGCGAGCGCACACACTCACACACAGACACGCACGCACACACACACACACACACACACACACACACACACACACACACACACACACACACACACACACACACCACACACACACACACCATTGAAGACAACAGCAAGCTTTTACTCGGTTCCGCATAATACATAGCGTAAAAAAATATAGTCAAATCGAAAAAGCACAAACTAAAAATGTTTCTTAAACTTAGTTAGTATTGATGAATTGAATGAATCAGATTTGTTTGCAGATGGAATAAGATCTTAACTGAAGATACTGGTTATATATTGACAGGGGCAAGACACTGCTACATCGACGGGGGGAGGAGCTGCTTCATCAACGAACAACGGAGACCAGGCCATGTTAACGAACTCGGTAGATGCGGCCAACCACAAATGGGGGAGTATTGTTCTTGATTTTTTGCTCGTTCTTCTCTCTCGTCTTTACACTTCTTCCAGTGTAGCTGTCCCTTTCTCTCGTAGTTATCTGTACTGTCATAGAGTTTAGTGTTTCCTTGTGTAGAGTTGTGTCGTCTTCTATCCCAGGATTCATTGTCTTCTTTCCCAGAGTTTAGTATCGCCTTTCCTCACAAAAGTTCTACTGTCTTTTACAGGGGGTATATTTTCTATACTCACAAGTTTGAAATCTCCTTTCTGCGGTACTAGAATCTTCTTCGATCTCAGATGCTAATCTTCTTATTCAGGGTTTAGTGTTTTCTTGATTCACAGATGTTTATGTTCTTTTCTTCAGGAACTCGTGTCCCATATTTTCCACAGCTGATGCTTGTCTTTTTTTAATTGGGGTGTACCTTTCCTAACTTTCTAGTCTTCAGTGATTCTTTCCGTGCATCTTCTTTTCCAGGATTTTGGGTCTTCTTTCTCAGAGTATTATGTCTTCTTCTTTCCTAGGATTTAGTGCCACCTTCTTTCCCAGGGTTTTTCTGTCCTAAGATCACGTGTCTTTTTTCCTGGGTTTAGTGCGTTTTTCTTTTACCAGGTTTTAGTGTTCTGTCCTTTCCCAGGGTCCATGCCTTCTTTCCCAGGCTTTATGCCCACAACGTCCGCAGTACTTGGTGCCTTCTGTATTCCACAGTGTTTAGTCTTTCTTCGTTTTAAGGATTCAGTGTCCTCTTCTTTTCCCCACCACAACCAAACCCACCGCCATTACACCCCGACCACAACACAGCACCCCCACCACACCCTCACACACCTTTACACACCACAACACATCACTACCACACTTCCACTACATCACAAAACACGACACACACAACACTACAACACACAACATCACCACACAATAACACACACCACACCACAACTCAATGCACAACACAGTGCACCACACACACGCCACACCACTCCATAGTACACAACCCCACACCACACATTCCCAACCCCAACACACCACATCCTCATAAAACACGCCACCGCACCCCACACCACCAAAACATCACATTACACACCATACCAGGGGGTCGGAATAGCTCAGCGGTAGAGCGCCGGACTCATAATCTTGGTGATACTGGGGTGGTTAAAATCTCCGCCGGGCCGTTTCGGTACAGGGGGATTTTTCACTCGGAGTCGGCATTGGTTCTGACTGCATTTCTCTTACAGTCTTTTGAATGAGATTAAACTGAGATTCACAAGAGTGGGGACTCTGGTATTTTACACTAAGGCCTGTTTGGCCGTGTGTGTTGCGGTCTGAACTGAAATATGCCTGTCCAACGTTCAGACCTAGGGTGTTTTATTGTCCAGCACTTCGCCTTGGTGCTTGTACCGAGGTCTGTGGGAAGACTTGAAGAGGCTCTCTGGCAGTGGTCGCTTTCATTTGATGCGTGAAGAGTGTGGTTTTCATTTTGTCATTGCCACGT
This sequence comes from Conus canariensis, assembly GCA_033310375.1. NCBI lineage: Eukaryota > Metazoa > Mollusca > Gastropoda > Neogastropoda > Conidae > Conus > Conus canariensis. The sequence goes on from CM065738.1 coordinate 14,580,787, forward strand.
TTTGCGCAGATCTGCACATTCTGTTGCCTCACAGTCTGTCATGGATCGGTGGGGATCTTCTGCAAGCAGGAACCACAGTGTACGGTGCTTTCTTTGACTACATCTCTCTATGGGATACAGCAGAAGGCGTTCAGAAACTTCGACTCCCAGGTGGCTTGTCACCTTGGATGGTGGGTTGTTAGGACAGGGAGTCTGGTGCAGAATGGTGGCTTTGGCTAGGCTTTAGTAGCTTTGGGGGTGGGGGAGGTAGGGGTTAGAGGGAGGCCCGTTCCAGCGCATCATTTAGTTCCTGGCAAGACTGAAGATGTGCAGGATGCTGCGATGTTGAACTTCTGTGTGGATAAGAAACTTTGGCACCGCGTAGTCGGAGACATATACAAAGAAATATCTCTGGCGGAGTATTTAGATAAAACGGTCTGAATGGATCGGAATGGCCTTACCATGAGATCCATTTTGCGGTGGCATCAGCTTGATATGACTGGCTCCAGCGCGTGGGAGCTATCAGGGTGTGGGAACCCTGGAGGATGTCAGAGCTGTAGTTCATAGAGCAGAGTGCCACTGGCCTTCTTGTGTGACACATGGCTGCTCTGGTTTCTGTGACAGTTGTCTGCGGACCAAAGGTACAGAACAGTAGTACCAGACGAGATGCTTCAGGAAAGGCATGCATTTCCTGCAGTGTCTCTTGGGATCCCCTGGTACTGTCTGATTACCCCTTGTTTTGTAGAGAACCTGTCATGGCGGTCATATCAGCATGGAGTTCACACTGGACTTCCGTGGAACTGGCTTCAGTATAGGCCTTAACGTTGCTCGTGTTTCCTCTCGAGGATGTCTAAATTTCGCCCCTGATTCGTGGCCGATTCGCGATTCGTGTTACAAATCGGGTCTCTCTTCCACACGGATCTTTCAACAACGCCACTGCATGCCTTTAGTTCGGTTAGTGACTGGATGTTGTGCTGGATTAGTTGAATAAGTGGGGAGCAGAGGAAGGGGCAGGGGTACTAAAGAAACCTGGCTAGAGAAATACGTACATATAGATGTATATGTACATATTTGTCTCTGGTGTAACCAATGCCATTCATTCTGCGCATGATTCCCTATTCTGGTGATTCATCAGTCAGGGTGATGGTTCCCGGGAATCAGAGTTGCTGGCTGCCTTCTGTTGTGTTCCATAGATGGATGCAGTTGAAGGAGTTGCTGTGCATCCAGGGACCAGTGTGCAGGGGATGTTTATCTTTTCATGACATGATTGTGAGGCAAGAGAATTGGAGGTATCCGTGGATCGGTCATCGGACAGCTGGGGGTCAGATTGTTCATGTGTCTGGAAAGGTGGTTATTTGAACTTCTTCTTCTTCCTCCTCGTTCGCTTTCCATTAGATGAGCAGCCCGGTGTCCTCGATGAAGGCTGCCCGTCCACTGCAGCTCCTCCAGGGTGCCGTACAACTTGGCTTCCACTGCTGTCGGTGTTGGCCAGTACTTCCTTCTGGATGCTGCATGCGTCATACAGTCTTGAAGGATGTGGTCGTTGTCATTGGTCCCTCACCACAAGGGCACTCTCCACTCTGTCCAATGCCAAATTTTGTGTGCATGTGGTGGAGCAGGCGATTGTGTCCAGTCCTCAGGCGGAAGATCTTGACCTGTTCCCGTCGTCCCTGCAAATGGTATTTGTCTTCTGGGTTGTGTTGGGGTGCTGGAGGCGCCACTTTATTCCTTGCTGTGCCTTGATGATTGTCTTGATTTCATCGTATGACACCAGGTTGTTGGTCTGCTCCTTCTGTGCACTGTCTTTTGCCAGAATATCCGCTTTTTCGTTGCCTCTGATACCACAGTGTGCTGGTAACCATTGTATCACCACTTTCTCCACTCTGGAACTCAGGGCAATAAGGGCTGAAGTAAGATGGTTCTGTTCTTTGCAGCGGGAGTTCTTGAGGGCTTGGAGCATGGCGAGAGCGTCTGAGAACACCACCACCTGCCCTGTTGTTCTTATAGAGTTCTGCGAGAATGTTGTGGCTGCCTCACAGACAGCTTCTCGCTCAGTTCGGAAGTGGTGGAGTATTTTCCTGTTGGGATTGCAATTTCTTCATTTCCGTCTTTGTATCGGAGGAAGATTCCAGCTCCACCATCCCTCGTTGCTTGTGTGGCGGAGCCATCTGTAAAGACATGGGTCCAGTCTTCCTGGGGGTACTGGTTGCAGATGTACTCCATGGTCAGGGCTTTCCTTTGGGTGTCTGACTGTGTTCCTCTCTTCTCCACTCCGGGAATGCTGGTGACGACTGTTGGGAACACCTGCCTCTTCCAAGATGGGTGGGTGACATTTGCCGCGATAGGCTTTGTTTCGTGTTTCATCAAGACTGGGATTTGTCTTTGAAGGCGTTTGACTGGTGGATGAAGCTGCCTCTTTTCAGCCGACTCTTGGTGGGTCTGCTCATTCTGTCGTTCATTGGATGGTTTTCAAGGCGTTTGAATTTTGCTGCCTGGATGAGGATCTTTGTGTCCCTTCTGTCCTCCAATGACTGTAGCCCAGTGGTCTCCTCCATCTTCAGAATTGGGGTGGATCTCATGGCGCCAGTTATGACACGCTGAGCTTGGTTCTGTATCTGTTATTTGAACAAGAAGTGTTTTACTGCTCTTGTTCTCTTCCTAGATTCCCAGGCCAGCCCAGGTGAAACTGGCTCAGTCTAGGTGGACAAGGCAAGGCTGACCCTTCCCGTCCCGACCCTACCCTACCCAATGGCCAGGGCCCAGGCCTAGGCCAGCTTAGGCCCGGGCCCGCCTTGGCCAATCTGGCCCAGGCTAGGTGGTCCAGGCCAGATTGACCCTCCCCAACCCTCACTGATCTTTCCTGACCCTACCCTATCCCAGGCCAAACTGGCCCAGGCCACCACCACTCTACCACGACACCACATCACCACCACACCACGCCACCACCACTACCACCACCATACCACTACAACCACACCACAACACCACCACACACACCACACCCACCACCACCACACCACCACCACCACCACACCACACCACACCACCACCACTACCCCACCACACCAATACCACACCCACCACCATACCACTACAACCACACCACAACCACCACCACCACACCACACCACCACCACTACCACCACCATACTACTGCAACCACACCACAACCCCACCACCACAACCACACCACAACCACCACCACCCACCACACCACCACACACCACCACATCACCACATCACACACCACCATACCACCACACCACCACCACCACCACTAACACAACCACCACAACACCATAACACGACTACACACCACACCACCACCATACAACACCACACCACCACCACCACCACCACTAACACAATCAGCACAACACCATAAACACGACCACCACACCACTACAAACACCCCCAGCACAATCACCACAGCACTATCAAACACCACCACACCACTAACACTACCACCATCCCACTACCATTACCACACACCTCACCACCATACCACTAACACAACAATCACAACTCACCACACACCAACAACACCCCCCCCCCCACCACCACACCAACAACCCCCTCCTCCCCCCCCCTCCCCCCCCCCCCCCCCCCCCCCCCCGCCCCCCCCCCTAGGAATCATCGCCTTCTCTTCCTTGGTTGGGTGTTTCCTTCATTGCCAGGGTTCCATGTAGTATAGTTTTCTTTCGAAGAACGTTTTTCACAGGGGGTAGAATTTCATAAAGGTTAGGGTCCTCTTCTTTCACAGAGCTAGTGTTCTTTTCTTTCATAGGGGCTTGTGTTCTCTCCTTTCATAGGAGTTAGAGTCCTCTTCTTTCAAAGGGGCTAGTGTTGTGTCCTGTCATGGGGTTAGCGTCCTCTTTTTTCACAAGGACTAGTGTTCTCTCCTGTTAAAGGTTTTTGCTTCCTCTTCTTTCACAGAGGCTAGTGTTCTCTTGTTCTCTCCTTTTACAGGGGTTAGTGTTCCTCTTCTTTCACATGGGGCTAGTGTTTATCTCCTTTCATATGGGCTAGCGTCCTCTTTTTTCACATGGGCTCGGGTTTTGTCCTTTCATAGATTCAGTGTACTGTTCATTCTTGGTGTGTAGTGTCCCCTTCTTTAAGTTTATGCTCTTCTTTTCATATGGATGTTATGTCCAATCTTGCTTTTTAATGACCCTTTGTGTTATGTTCTTTCATATGGACTGTTGTCTTTTATTGATGTTTTTGGCATCTTCTTTTCCATGGTCTGTTGTCCTTTCACAGGTAGAATGCCTTTCTTGCACAGAGTTTAGTGTCCTCTTTACAAAGGGCCTAGTGTCTTTTTTGGTGATGACTTAGTGTGTCTCTTTCTATCGAATTCAGTGTCCTTTTGTCCTCTGTATTGTTCTTACCTCTAGAGTTTAGTACTACCTTTTCCCAGAGTTCTACGTGTTTCTCTTATAGGGTTCACCATACTGTCATGGCTTTTGTATCCTCTTTCGCACGATTCAGTGCCTTTGTGATTATATGATTGGAACTATTCTTTCACAGAGTTTAACATATTTTCTTTCTTACAGAATTACGTCGTCATACGTCGACTTCTCCTTTCTTAGGGTTTAAAGCATCCTTTTCTCGAATATAATTATTCATAGGTGTTGATGTCTTCTTTCTTGATGTTTAGTTAGAATTTTCTTCGTAAGTATTTCAACACGGTTTTTTGTGGCAGGACCAAACACGAAGCGGTGCCAGTCTGCCAGACGACCACCAGGATCGCAGACCAGAGAGAAGGTGCGCCACTACTTGTTAAAGTAGTTAATTCGAATGTCGTAATAGTAGCAGAACTGTTACATTTTCATTTTGTTCCCCAATTAAGTAGGTACTTGGAACATCAGTCATACTGTTTCGACAATAAAGATTATTAAAAGGGTGTGTAACGGGTATTTATAACCATCATGGCATTGATCTTTGTCCTTTTTTGTTCTTAAGGGTGTGCATCCCTGCAGTAAAGCAGTCAGAGTTTTTGTCTAAATGAGTTTTTAGAAATAATGTTTGAAATTTTCCACAGATCCCAGCTCTTTCTAGATATTCTTTCGTTTGTGGGGTAGACGAAATTTCTTCGACCAACATATCGTTTTATCTGTCCATGTTTTAAAGCAAGATACTCAAATTTCCGCAGAATAATACAAAATATTTTTTATAACAATTTACAGATGTTTAAAATATTGTTCACATTTCGATGTTAAACTCTGATGGCCTTTTCTCATAACGTTTGGTTTCCCTTCACATCTTCGCCTCTGGCGTGTGCCAAAGTTTTAAGAGTTGGTCAGGTCATGGGAACTGTCAGTGGATGGATATAGTAGCGATCTCCCACCAGAGGTATTTCAGAAATGGACCTATTCTTTGTTTTGTTTTTATTGTTTTTGTTTTGTTTTGTTTTGTTTTAATTACTGGTGGAACAACGATTCATGTCCTCGGAAATTGACATTCCTAGACTGATTTCTTGTCTGTAGGTTTCTAACAATGGGATTTTGAATTTAGCACTGACTCTAGATTTCGCGGATTGTTTCTTTGTTTGTTGGTAATCGAAAGATTTTCAACCCAAATATCTGTTTTAATTGATCCTCATTTTATAGCAAGATATTCAAACTTGCAACAAGATAATACTAAGAGTGCTTTTCAAAATTTTACGGATGTTCTATGTATTGTTCATATTCTGATGTTCAACCCTGATGGCTTACTTCTATTTTTTGCGGAAAGAAGAAGCAACGGGTTTCATTTTGTTTTTACACCACAAAGGGCGGGTCACTTAATTAATGAAGGGATTGATCCGACTAAATTTCAGATTTTGTTTTCATTATGTTTTCTTCTTTTCCGTGGATTTTGATAGCTTTTGCTTTCAAAGGATTTAAGATCTCCATCAAAAGTGACAGTGACTTTGTTTTCGTTGTTAATGTTGCAGGGCTGTGTAGGATGACCATTCTCCGGGAATCCAGGACAGCTGTCTACTACTGTACAGCAGACTACGCCAAGGGAACAACTGCACCGCTTTATTCAAGATTTCATGGCTGACGACAACTAGGCCTATGTGGTGCTTTTTCCGGGAATCCAGGACAACTGTCTACTACTATACAGCAGACTACGCCAAGGGGAACAACTGCACCCCTTTATTCAAGGACTGATGACAACTATGCCAGGACAACTGTCTACTACTGTACAGCAGACTACGCCAAGGGGAACAACTGCACCACTTTATTCAAGACTTCATGGATGAGGACAGCTATGTGGTGCTTTGTTTCAAGGTTTCTCCGAAGTTGACAACAGTGCGACGCTTTTTGCTGCTTTACGTGTGTCTTGACAAAAGAGGACAGCTGTGTACAGCTTTACCTAAGGCTCAGCAAAAGAGAACAGCTGTGTACAGCTTTACATAAGGCTCAGCAAAAGAGAACAGCTGTATACAGCTTTACATAAGGCTCAGCAAAAGAGGACAGCTGTGTACAGCTTTACTGCTCCCTTTCCGCTCCCTTGCCTTCCCGCTGCCCTCAAACTGATTTTTCCCAGGGGAGGTTTGCAGCTGTATTCAAAAGGCCAGCTGCGTCTGACTAGATGGTTTTTTCACGGGGTACTCCCGTTTTCCATCTCACCCCTTGGTGCCAGCATGGGGCAACCCATCCTGGGGTCAGACTTTGGTTGGGTGCTATAGGCGGCTGACCATTTTCTCCCCCCATTATTTCCACCTACTATTCACTTCCCTGGCATGTTCCCTTTTCACTGTAGAACACCAGACCTACATTCAGAGGCCCGCCTTTTTTCTGACCTCTTGTTCAGTTCTCAGATCCTACCTTCTCACCTCTGCCCTTAACCTCTCCCTGCAGCCTGCTTCTTTACTGCAACAAGTCACGTCTGAGGAAGACTTTGTGTCGAACATTCACTTGTCTGCTTTGTACAGTCTATCAAATTTGGGTTACTGTACATCTTGTTTTATGTGTTAAGAAACATTAATTTTTGAGTCCTTAGTCTATGAGTCTGCAATTTGCATACTTCTTGCTAAGGATTGTTTCTCCTCACATACCCCTGACTTCAAATTGTTCTTTGCACCCTATGCTTACTTGCGGTGGTCAAGTGTTGCTTCGTTTTCTTTTGAATTCAATTTGTTCATTATTCTGCTTTTTGTTTTGTTTCTTTTTTCCTCCTTCGATGCTGTTGCATTTGTGTATTGCCTGTGTGTGTGTTTGTCCAGGCATATGATACATTGTTCTGCCTGGGTTGGATGGAAATTTTGTTGGCTCTTTTCAATGGTTTTATATTCTGCAGTTGTCAACTGTTTCTTTTAACTGAATTCATGTAGTAAACAAGTTATTTCAGTGCGTTTATTGCTGCTTTCTTGTCTTTAATTGGAAATGAATTGGAATCTGTCTAATGTGTCTGTTGATTGTCAAGGCCTTAATACTTCAAAAAAGAGACGTAATGTCTTCCATTACCTGAAATAAGAAAAAGATATTCAGTGTACTTCCTGCAAGACACTCACTTTGAGGAAAAGATGGAAAATGATTATATTTTATCAGAATGGGAATATCAGGGTTATTTTTCTAGTTACTCTTCAAATGCAAGATGAGTAGCTATCTTCTTTAACAACAATCTTAATTTCAAAGTTATACGTATTAATCAAGGATGGCTTAAGTAATTATGTAAAAGTTCTTGCTGAAACAGAGAAAGACAGTTTCCTTTTTGTTAATGTATATGAGCCGAACACAGACGACCCGGAATTTTGCAATAATTTGAAATAGAAAATTGATGGGCTGGGTGTAGAGAATGCTATACTATGCACAAAAAGAAACGCATATTTTTATTTCAGTCATTTCATGCGTCATTTACCATTCAAAATATTACAACCACAGAAGAAATAAGACATCAATCTACTGTTATGTCTATTCATTATATCTGACTATTCACACTGGACAGAGTTCCCTACTATACGGGGCATGTTTCTGTCGAAATTTTCTTAATATTTTCAGCGAAAAAAAAATATGCGTTTCTTTTTGTGCACAGTATATAATAGGTGGGCATTTTAATTTGGTCCTGGACTCTGTCAGAGACTATCATAATTATAAACATGTGAATAACCCTCAAGCAAGACAGGCAGTGGAAACCATGATTGAAACGTTAGCTTTGAACGATGTCTGGAGAGTTAAATCCAGAATGTCTCTGCTTCACCTGGAGAAAAGCTAACCCACTTCAACAGGCCAGGTTACATTTCTTTTTGATCTCGGATACAGTTGTCTCCTATGTAGAGGATGTTGACATCGAGTGTGGTTATAGAACAGATCAGTCGGTTATTTCGCTGAACTTGCGATTTTTTGACAATATTAAGCATCACACTTTTTGGAAACTAAATGCACCCCTCTTAAGAGATAAAACATATTAAGACAAAATAAAAGCTGAAATAAAAGTGTTAAAGAAGAATACTCAAAAAATGAATATGAAAAATGTAGCTTTCATTGTAATACATACAGAAAATGCATTATATGTAAAAAAATAAAAAATAAAAATAAAAAAAACACCTCCTACAGACATCCGCCTTTACAAGTGTTCGTACCAAACAACAGTTCACTATCAATGATCATCTCACTTGCCAGTCGTCACACATGATTTATCTCACGGACTGTCTTAAATGTCGCAATATGAAGTATGTAGCGGAAACTGGCAAAACTTTGCAGCAGATTCTGCAAGCACAGATAAGACATCAACACCAAAAAACAAACACTAGTAGCAAGACATTTCAATAGTCCAGAACACACGATTGAACACCTGGCATGCATTACTTCATTATAACTGTTTCTCGTTTGAATTCAGTCCTCTTTCTAGATTTCTCAAACTATTCCTCTATTTTTGCTTTTTATAGTCTCTACTTTAATTCCTTGACTTCAATTTCCAGCAGCTCACAAGACTTTCCTGTTTGTTACCCCCTACCCCCACCCTCGCGCGCACGTACTCTGTGTGTGTGTGTGTGTGTGTGTGTGTGTGTGTGTGTGTGTGTGTGACACCTATCCCCTCCCTCCATTCTTGCCATTTGCCTCCAACAGTTCCAGCTTTCTTTCTCACCTCTTATATCACTTGTTCATCTTTACTCACCATTCTGTCTCATACCCCCTATTTCCCTTGCTGGGTCTTCCTCTTATACATACGTGCACGTGCGCACGCGCGCGCGCACACACACACACACACACACACGCATACACACGGGCATACACCCTCTCTCTGTCCAACACACACGCACACTCTTGTGTGCGCGCGCTCGCGCACACTCGCGCACATACACACATGCGTGCGTGCGCACACACACACGCACGTGCGCGCATGCACACACACACGCTCACGTAGTGCACGCAGGCACACAAACACGCGCTGACTCGCGCACGCACACACACACACACGCACGCACGCACGCACGCACGCACGCACGCACGCACGCGCGCGCGCTTACATTCACACACATACACACACATTTCTCCCTTCCCCTCTCCCGCTAGGTCTTTTACTCTATTTCCTTCCACCTCAAGGCACACCTCTAGCCACCACACCATCTCCATCCCTCCGCCCCCTTCCCATCTCACCCTCCGCTTTCAATTTCCTTTCTACCCTCTCATGTCTATTTATTTGCTCATGACAAGGTGGAGAGGGAGGGTGATAGTGATGATTATTGTTAGTATGGTTATTATGATTGTTGTTGTTTTTTGTAGTCTCTCCCCCTCCCAGCCTTTCTACCCTCCCATATCTATTTGCTCATGACAATGGAGGAGAGGGCGGGTAATAGTAATGATGTTGTTAATGTGGTTATTATAATTGCTGGTTATTTTTTAATTGCCTTTCCCCTTCCCAGCTCATTTCACCACCTCCCCTCCCCTTTCCACTCTTTACTTTCCACCCTCTCCACCTTCACCCCTCCCTCCTATCCCTTCCCTTTTGCCATGCCCTCCCACAAGTCCCCTTCCATCCCCCATCCCTCAGTGAACTTTTTCCAGTGAACTTCTTTCTCAGTGAACTCGTTTCCAGTGAACTTTTCTCAGCGACACAACCATAGAAATCTTAAGTGCTATGTTTGTCAGTTGGCCTTCAGTTCGTCACACTTTACCCATTTGGAAACATTTCTTTTCTTTTTTTTTTTCGGGTACGTTTCTTTGTTTCACACTCTATACCACAAGACAGCAAGTTTACAACAAGAAATTCAGAAGGCGAAATTTACAAATAGCACCGTCAAATTTTCATCTTTTTCTCACGAGACTCGGTTTAAACTGAAAAGAACTTGTTGCAAAAGTCAGATTTGGACAAGCACCCGGTAAGGTTTCAAGAACCTTCTAGACAAAGTTTAAACTTCTATTGATTTTG
>CM065738.1:14596124-14598624 GCA_033310375.1 Conus canariensis
GAAACTGCAAGGATCTGGGAAATTCCAAGCACCTGAGAAATCACCAAAACCTGATAAATTACCACACACAAAAAGGATATTAAGCACCTGAGAAATCACCAAAACCTGATAAATTACCACACACAAAAAGGACATCGCAATAAGCGTCGACATTAAAGTAAACAGAGTAACGGTCAACAACAAAGAACGGAAAAATTACAAGAAAACTGTAAATATTACGAAAACCTGGGAATTTGTAAGGGACTAGCAAATCATTTCTCAAAGAGCTGTTTTTGTTGTTGTTGTTGTTGTTTTTTAAGAAAAAAAGGCCGGGGGGGGGGAGGGGGGGGGGGGCATTGCTAGGGACTGGGAAATCAATGAAACGGCGCGGGACAATGTATTTCACCACGTAAGTCGCAGTCGCCCTCCTTTCTCCGCACTGCAATCCTGCTTCACCCCCCCACCCCCACCCCCCACCCCGCAAATAAAACAAACAAACAAAAATTCCCATTTCCATTCTGTATACATCCGAACGGCTCCCCTCCGTCAAATAGTTTGAGCGTTTCACTGCGAAGCTGACAGTCTTGAGTTCGAACCATTCGTGGGATCGGATCCCACGGTTTGAAAACTCTGTCTGCCCACTCAGCGGTAAATGTGTACCTGATACAAGACAGGTAAGGTTAAAGCTGGGAGAGAGAGAGAGAGAGAGAGAGAGAGAGAGAGAGAGAGAGAGAGAGAGAGATGGGATCCTCCTTCGGTACCACTGTGCCCAAAACACAATCAATCTCTGATAGTTCTCTGCCCCTTCGTTCACTTCATCAGGTTATTAGGACTTTAATCTTTAACCTTTTGACACCCGCGCCACGCCCCCTGTCCCCATACGCCCATTTTTATTGCACTGTATTATTTTTGTCGCGGTAAATTGTATCAATGTCAACACCGCACTATTCTTTGCACGGTGTAATCTGTTAGTGTACGTGCACCTCAGCGCAAGCCGTAATCGTATCTGTGTTTACGTATAGTGTCTTCACAAACTGCTGATTGTCTTGATCGATCCCCTAACCTGTAACCTTCTAATCCTGCACGTCGCCAAGCATTAGGAAAGCAGGGTAAAGGGTATGGTCGTTGGTCTTGTCTGTTTTCTCTGCGTCTCCGTTTCATCTGTCTGCCAGACGAATCCCCAAAACTGAGTTCTTAGTTTGTCTTTAAGACCAGTACTCACTGTTGATGAAAGATTTATGAGATCTCTGGACAAAACGGTTAAAAACTGTTCGTCGTGGCGCAATGGTTAGAGTCGCGTGTTCCCGGTTCGAAACTCGTGGATTCAATTCCTATCAGGGCCATTAATGTTTGTGGGATGTTTTTGGCCCGTGGCTAGCTCCTATCCAGAGTCGAGTTTCCTATAAGCTCAACTCGGAAGACTGAAATCACGCAATGGAGTTTCATCCATTTGATGTGGATGCTTCTTTGAGAGTGTTGTTCAAATTTCCTGACCCACACTGCAGGTGTCTGTATCTCTCGGGCCTCGTCGACACTGACATATATCATGAAGTTAGCGTAGAGTGCGACCCTGCTTTGCAGTCTCAGATCAGAATGCACCTCCATAACATCACCTTTATGATCTTAATCCTTATCGATCAGCGTTAAAAAAAAAAAAAGTCTCAAATCCAGTTGCCCTTCATGGTGACCTCAGTCTTGATTCCCTCTTCACGTCTATACCCTTGGTGAGTTCGGGTCAAGGTCACCCAAATCGGCAAGTTCTTGGGGACTGTAATTAGACGGATGCGGTGGTACCGTCAGGGGGGAGGGGGGGGGGGGGGACAAGCCCTCAAGCTAGCTCCACGACAAAGCAATTACTATGGTAAGTGCGGAGCTAATAGGTGATGTTTTGGGTACATTAGCTCAGGCAAGGTAAGGTAAGGCAACGTTGCTTATAGCCCAGCCGGCCGCAAAGGGCCATATCAGGGCTGTCACCGCGTTGAAGTCAACTCATAAGTCGTTCATTCATACAACCCTTTAACATACATCTTCTAAAAAACACAAGGGAAACTTCATGAAAAATCTTTCTTCCGTAAAATCTCAGATCAGATGAGAAAATGTTACTCTCTTTCAAAAATTCAAAAGATCACGTCAGGTGGGACATCTCTGAACAAGGTTTTCATGGAGTCTGCTACACCGAACACCATCGAAGTGACTCGGCAGCAGCGCAGTGTCTCCTCTGATGGATTGCCTTATGACGACGTGAAATGGACTCTTCCAGTGGAGTGCCGGTGAGCAGCGCAGTGTCTCCTCTGATGGGTTTGCCTTGGACGACGTGAAATGGACTCTTCCAGTGGAGTGCCGGTGTCTAGGCTGTGATGTGACATAGCCAGGGTTTGGTTGCGGACTTGAAGCCAGAGTGAGCGGTGATGGGATGACGTCACTGAAGTGGTATACGAAAGGAAACAGCAAAAAAAAAAAAAAAACCCTGCAGTGAACAGGACCCGCTCCCCCTCCATCCCTATTTTTCACGCTGAATTTA
>CM065738.1:14623624-14636124 GCA_033310375.1 Conus canariensis
ATTAAACATTGATTTTAGTGAATTTGGGTTTGAGAATGATGTAAACAATATAATAAAAGATCATAGTGAACTATTTGACGAAGCAATTAAAGTGATGAACATTGACTGTAGTGATTCAGAAAAAGCTAAAATATTGGCAGGCGTTCTTGTAAGGTTAACGTGTCTTGAAGTATTGCAACGCTTGGGAGAAGAATAAAAGCCCTTTTACTTACTTTTATTTACATTTATTTTTTTTAATTTACGTAAATATTGTGACTTTAAAAAATGACGACCACAAGTAAATTTGAGGATGGAAAACTATATACGTGGGAGGAGATAATTGAAATTAATGAACAATTAAGCGATACGTTCATTGAATTAAACATGGGCATCATTAACCCCACAAACGTTCAAAAAAGCGTAACACATGCTGTTTCTAAAATCCCAGACTCTCTCCAAATTGACCCGCCAGTAAAAGTGTTGTTAGTTATTCTGATTGATTATATAACGCCCGATGATACTAGCATGGAAGTCTGGGTTTCAACAAGACAGAAAGAAGTTATTAGCTATCACGACTTTAACTCTAACTGGGCTGATTACATGCTTACACAGTTTAACCATGCAAGTGAGGAGGCTAAGTTAAGGGGTTCTGGCTGGTCTGAAGGAAGAGTTCCTTCAAATTATATTGAAACAAACAAAGTTCTATCCTATGGCCGGCAATTCTTACCTTCCTCTCCCAAAAGAGTTAGAGTTAAAACGAGCAGTATTAAATATACATAATTCTGACAACATGTGTTTTATGTGGTGCGTTTTAGCGCATCTACATCCTGTCAAAAATCATGCAAACAGAGTATCTAATTATTGGCAGTATAAAGATAGTTTAAACTTTGATAACATAGACTTTCCAGTGAGTATAGAAAGCATATCTCAGTTTGAAGAACAAAACAAACCAATTACCGTAAGCGTATACACATGGTCTGTAGTAGATAATCTAGTCCCGCTAAGGATTTCTCCCGAAGCTCCCCCTTTAGGCGATTCACTTAAGAATCATGTAGACTTAATTCTGTTTGCGGATAGTACAAAGAGTCATTATGTATTAATTAGAACAATGAGTAGACTTCTGGCGCATACCACAAAGGACCCTGCTAAACAGGAGCTCTGTAGAAGGTGCCTGGTCAGAATCCCTACTATAGAAGCAGCTGCCAGTCATAAGAAACATTGTAAAAGCATTGTAGACTGTGAAACCAAACTCCTCACACCTAAACCAGGGTCTAGAGTTAGTTTTAAGAATGTACGAAAAATGCAAATGAGCCCATACGTAGTTTATGCTGACTTCGAAGCAATCTTGCCACAGTACTATGGCCCCCAACAAGAACAAGAACAAAAAACAACCTTATTATCTCGGCATCAGATCTGTTCTTATGCGTTTATTGTTGTTAGGTCAGATGGCCGACACACAACACCTGAGATTTACAGAGGCCCCAACGCAGCTAGTAGATTTTTGGAGCAGATGAAGCGTCTTCGCAATCAATTCTCTAATCAGCTAAACCTTTCAGGCATTAAGATGACTCCTGAAGATGAAGAACGCTATAAATCAGCTACCCACTGTTGGATATGCGGCTTAGAGCTAATACCCAACAGTAAAGCAAACCCAACAGTAAGGGACCATGATCACATTACTGGCAAATTCAGAGGGGCCGCGCATAATAGCTGCAATCTTCAACTTAAGGTTGATCCCAAGACATGGAAACTACCTATCTTCTTTCATAACTTACGAGGCTACGATTCTCACTTTATCATGCAAGCAGTGACTTCTAAATATAAGAGGGTTAGCTGTATTGCACAGTCTTCAGAAAAGTACATGACCTTTACTCTTGACTGTTTATCCTTTTATGACTCTGCCCAACATCTGATGGGGAGTTTAGATAAATTAGCAGAATCTCTGCAAGACTATCCAATCACTAAAAAATACTTTAATCCATCTTTAGTCCGTAAAGGAGTTTATCCTTATGAATACATGAACTCGTGGGACAGGTTTGACGAGCCAGCGCTGCCAGCAAAGGAAGACTTTTACAGCCGTCTTAGAGGCAAAGACATATCTGATGCTGACTATGAATACGCTCAGAAAGCCTGGACAGAATTACACTGCAAGACGATGGGCGATTATCATGATCAATATTTATTGGCTGACGTGTGTTTATTGGCTGACGTCTTTCAGAATTACAGAGCTACTTGCATGAAACATTACAGCTTAGACTCATCACATTACATCTCTGTGCCTGGCCTTTCTTGGGATGCATTCTTAAAGTCTACAAACATCCAGATTGACTTAATTTCTGATCTGCCCACACTTCAGATGATTGAGGGCGGACTGAGGGGAGGCATTAGCATGGCCTGCCACCCTTACCGCAGAGCCAACAACAAGTATTTAGACGATTATGACCCCACCAAACCATCCAACTATCTAATGTACTTAGACGCCAACAATCTGTATGGGTGGGCCATGAGCCAGGCGCTGCCATTAAGAAACTTTAAAATGATGAACGGACCTCATGATGTCAATACTGTGTTGAGTATGCTATCACAGCTTACGCCTGATAATCCAATAGGACTAATCTTGGAAGTAGACTTAGAATATCCTAAAGAATTGCACGATCTCCACAACGATTACCCCCTAGCCGCAGAAAGATTAAAGATGAGCCCCATCGAACCTCCTAAACTTGTACCTAACCTCTTTAACAAAACTAAATATGTCTGTCATTATCGGCTGTTACAGTTTTACTTAAGACATGGGTTAAAGCTGACGGCCGTTCATAGAATAATTGCCTGTGACCAAGAGCCTTTCATGAGGCCATACATCATGAAGAACACCAACCTTAGAACTAAGGCCACTGACGCTTCAGAAAAAGACTTCTTTAAACTAATGAATAACAGTTGTTTTGGCAAAACCATGGAAAACGTACACAATCGTAAAGATGTAAGATTAGTTACAAACGAAAAACAAGCAATTAAGCTGGCCTCTAAACCTAACTACCAAGACTTTAGAAAATTTAACGACAGCCTGGTTGGCATCATGATGAAGAAAAAGGATGTTAAGTTGGATAAGCCGGTGTTTATCGGCTTCACCGTATTAGAGCTGTCAAAGTTATTAATGCTAGAATTTCTATACGACTATCTTAAACCACTGTACCCAGAAGCAAGAGTTCTTTACACAGACACCGATAGTTTTATTCTGGACATCCCAACTGAAGACTTCTATAAGGATTTAGAAACAGAAGTAGCTAAAGGAGCTGATGGGTGGTACGACACATGTGACTATCCTAAAGATTCGCCTTTACATTCAACCGTGAACAAGAAAGTAATTGGAAAGATGAAGGATGAACTTAATGGGGCAGTTATCAAAGAATATGTTGGCTTACGGTCAAAGATGTATAGCGTTGCCAGCCAAACTTCTGTAACGAAAAAAGCTAAGGGCATAAGTAAAGAAGTTGTCAAAAAAAATATAACTCACGACAACTACAAGCAAGCTCTCTTTGAAAACAAAGTATTTCATCACACAAATGTTAATCTGCGCTCTACTCTTCATCAAGTAAACACAACTGCAGTTAATAAGAAATCACTAGTCTCTAACAATAACAAGAGAACTTACGTTAATCCTGAGTTTTCATATGCTGTAGGACATTGGAAAACTTTAAAAGATTAACTTGACTAGTACTTAACTTAAGAACCCAACTAGTACTTACTAAGAACTTACTAAGAACTTACTTAAGAACCTAACTAGTACTGAACAAGAACTTATAATTTTTTTGCACTTAACTTGTAATTTACTTGCGCTTAACTTAAAAAGTACTTTCTATAACTAACTTAACTTGTACTTATCTAGTTCTTAATTTGTACTTTATTTAGTTCTTTAAAAACTATTCCATAGAAAATGGGTCTACAGCAGGAGGTTGTACTTTTTTTGCAGAAGCTGGTTCTTCTTCTTTTACTGTGGGGGTTTGTGACTTTGCTGCTGCTAAGTATGGTGTTAGACATTTGCATGCTAAAAACCCCCCACCAACAACAACAGCAGCAAATACATAATAATACATCTTATCGTTTGATTGTGATTGTGTTGTTGTTAATTGTGTTGTTGTTTGACGGCGGCGATGTTGTATTACTATCTAATAATTTTTGTTTTGCTGCTTGGGTTGCTTTTCTCAGTCTGTTCCATTCAGCTAGTTTACGACCGGCCTCAACACGCCCAGCACTTTTAGACTTAGTAACACTACTCACTTGCGGCACATTCTGCTCTAGCGGACTCACTTGTGGGACACTCGCCTGTAAATTCACTTGTGGAGCACTCGCTTGTGGGACACTTACTTGCGGCACATTCTGCTCCTGCGGAGTCTTCTTCTCCTGATCGCTCTTTTTTTTTGCGTTAAAATTAATGATTAAAATTAATATGATTAAAAGTAATTAATCCCATGATGAATGGACATAGCAACGTCCCAAATCTATAATACATGTCACATCCTAGAGACTCTAATGACTTTGTTAAAACCGGATCTTGTGATAAGTCATATTTTAAATCTTCTTCCGAATCAACCGGCGCCATCTTACTTACTAACTTAGCATATAAACTAATCATTGTCTGTCCCACTGATCTAACCATTTTTTATCCTAGCTGTGCCTCGTACCTGGCGTAATACTTCTCAATGTCTGATGTAGACAATTGCTGAATCTGTTCGATACTTAGTTCAACGCCTAAATACTGCCTGGTTTTCCCACACGCGGCCAGAGAGTATAATCTTTCTTTATGGCAGAGGTCTGCCTGCTCCTCACACTTTAATAGTTCGTCACAATCCATTTTTAAAAGCAATAAAAAATAATATAATACTTTTAAAACCATGAGTTTAACGCTGGTTAATTATGCAGTGCCTATCGTCGGTGTTATAGTCTATTCAACCATTGCAAAATGTTTGTTAGGAATAAAACCGCCCAACATGGGAAAGATAGAAGATTCGCCAAGGCTAGTTGCGGTCTTATTTTTAGCTTTAACAACAAAAGATTATTTGATTAAAAAGCACATAGACAGCCTTTCGTATTATGATTATTTTAATTATTTTTTTAGTTAATAAAAAGATGAGTGAAAAAAAGATTATCAATACGATTTACCATTCTGCTGTAATTAGCGGCCTTAGTATTGGTTATAGCGTGCTAGCAAAAAACATGTTTAAAATGAAGCCGGCGGATCTAGGAAGGTTAGACATTGAGGATGTTGTTAAGGTTATAGTTGTAATTACTGCAGGGATTGCCTCAAAAGACTTTCTTGTTACGCAGGGGATTATCCCAGAAAATATTAATGCATAGGCAGATTAATGCATTTAGGCAGATTAATGCATTTAGGCAGATTAATGCATAGGCAGATTAATCTAGAAAATATTGATTTATAAAAAGATGTCTGGATTGGTTCTGATGGTGGGAGGAGCTATTGTTAATGCATTGGCTTTCTCTGGCAGCAATTATATGTTTAGTAAATTGCGGTCTGATGAAGAAAGAGAACGCCATAACAAGGCAATGGAAGATTTAGCTAAGGCAAGAGACGCTTACGAGAAAAGACGAATTGCTCACTTAGACTTTATTAATAAAAAGTTAAGAGAGCAGGGACATGCAGAGCACACATTTACAGACGTTGATGAAGCAATGAATGAATATTACTTAGTGACAGGAAAGAAGTTTCTAACATCGCCGCCGCCAGAACTGTCTGACTTTTATGAACCATCTGAGGATCAGAAAATGGTAGAAATAGGCTTTATTATAGGCGCTATGGGAGCAATCTTTCTTCTTGCATATTCAATCTAAAAACATAGTTAAAATGTAAAAAAAAAACAGTCCCTTATGGGCGATACAAAGTACAATACGAAGTACAAAATATATTATTCTCCTGGAGGGTATTGGAAAGGAAAGGCCGCTATTGATAAACTGAGTAAAGCCGCTAGAGTGTCTGAATCAGAAGCGAAAGACTGGCTTTCAAAACAAGCAATTTGGCAAATATATCTGCCTGCCCCAAAAAGAATAATAAGGCCTCAATTTGTTAATTCAGTTCCTAATGACACCCACCAGATGGACTTGCTGTATCTTCCACATGACAAAGTTAGACGAAAAAAGTTTAAATATGCTCTTACGGTTGTTGACATGGCTTCAAGATACAAAGATGCTGAGCCTTTAACGGATAAAAGCTCAACTGCTGTGGCTGTGGCTTTACAACAAATATACATGCGAGGTCCATTAAAGTATCCTAGGCTGATCCAGGTTGATGATGGAAAAGAGTTTAAAGGAGCTGTAAACCAGTTGTTTTTAAGACACCGGGTTACAGTTAAGAGAGGGATCCCAGGCAACCATCGATCACAAGCTCTAGTAGAAAACTTTAATAAGAATCTGGCTGAGCGCCTGTTTACCTATCAATATCATAGAGACCTTATGGACAGAGAACGCAACACAGAATGGGTTAGGAGATTGCCAGCAGTCTTACGTGCCATGAACAATGAAGAATTTAAAGCAACAGGTCTTAAACCAGTAAACGCGATCAAATTAAAAAAAATTAGCATTACTGAAGATGTGCAGGGGACTCAAAAACTCTTGCCGTTTGGACTAAAAGTAAGATACTTGTATGCGCCAGGAGAAGCAGAAGGCGATGTTAGAATTAGAGCCACAGACCCTATATGGAGCGTAGATGTATATGAAGTTGAAAGAATTATGAAAACAACCCCTCCCGTGTATTATTTAAGAGAAACTCTCTCTTCTAGCGGTGCTACTGCGTCTAAAAAACCCGCCCCTAAAAGATCCTTTGTTCGTGAAGAGTTGCAAGTTGTCCCACCAAACACAGTGCCGATTAATTAAAAAAAAAGTATTTGCTAAACTTATGATTTATTTTTTTTGCTAAACTTATAATTTATTTTTTTGCTAAACTTATGATTTATTTATTTTAGTTCACATCTTATTTTTTGGCTTATTTTGGGTTTAACCAGCTATGTGTTTGCTTTTCAATGTTCTGTTTGATTGTCTCAGTGTCTACCTGTCGCGAAGTAAAAGTCTTTCTCCACTCCTTTTGAAGTTCAATTTTTTGTCGCCTGTAATCCTCACCGTCGGTCATAAGCTTCTGAAATTCTTCGTCCGTAATGTTTTCATCCTGTATTGATTTGCTTTTCTTAATCTTAATGAAGAAAGTTTTGCTGATGCTAAGGCAACAATGGCAGTGTGCTTTTGTAATTTAGGCTTTAAATTTTTTTTAAAACAGCACTCACAATCATAGACATGGCGCCTAAACCTAGTCCAAGGCTCCCTAATGCTAAAGAGGCTGGCGCCCCAGCCCCAGTAGCTAAAAGAGCAACACTAGACCCGGCACTTACGCTAGCTACAGCTGATGAGCCAGTAATTACATGAGAAAGAGTACTTAAAGCTTTAGCATATTTCTCTCTAGTAACCCTATACTTATCTAAGTCACTTTCTATTTCCTTTTGAAGTTCAGTTATTTGCTCTAACCTAAACTTTTGAGCCTCCATTTTTAATTAAGATTAATTTTTTAATTAAGATTAATCTTATACATATCTACTTATTAATCCTTCTGGCAGCACTTCATCAACGGAGTAAAACGCAATAAAATCAACATACTTAATGAAAATAAAGTCAAGTACTGTTAGTTTGTCTTTGTCGACCATCACAGTGACTTTGTCAGATGATACAAGGGTGTTTATTTCATCTCCGTTTTTAGTAATAACAATAGCGAGCTTCAGAGGGGCATCCAAGTTTTCAGCCTTTATTTGTATGCCTCTAATTAACGTATGTTCTGGCAAACTAGAATCAGCCTCCCTTGGAGTAATAAATAAGCGAAAAAGCATCGTCATTTGCCTAGGCAGTGACTGTAGCGTTGGAGTAAATTCTAAGCCAACGGTGTCATCCCCCACTTCAGCTAAGGGTCTCTTTCTCTTTAGCATATATTCAGAACCCTGCCTAGTTATTTCAATCTGTTTTTTCTGTTGTGTTCCTGGGACCAGGCTAACAAGAAAGGGCCTGCATTCAAAGCTTTTCTAAAATTGTTTTTCTTATCAAAGTATACATTAGGGCTTCGTAGTTCAAACTTTAAATTCCATGCAATTTCAGGAAGCAACGCCCAAACATTCTCTCGTTTATGAAGTTTGTATTCGTGTTTGCCAAAATCGTTTGCCCTTAGATTTCTTATCTCTTCCAGGGTAGGATACTGCTGCCGTTTTTTATCTTCAATTTCTGTTCGTTTGTAAACACCATCGTCGGTGTACTCAAATCCATAAACATTTCCTGGAACTCCTATTAAATCAAACTCAGTTGTGTCTGCTAGGTCTTTTAGCTCTACTGCAGTGCATTTAGGAGCTAGCTGCGCTTTTGATTCTGGCCCTCGAGACATTCTTTTTAATATTTAAATTATAATAAACAATCTACAATAAACAAACGTATTGAACTGGGGGGTCAGTCCGTAAGCATAGCTTAGCGTGCTTAGATTTTTCTAACTGCTCTTTTATTTTTTTTAGCTCATCTTTGTCCCTGATTATATAATTTTCACTTAAACATTCTTCAAAACTATCCCTGTCCTTAGTGTAAAATAAGATGACTGATTTTAACTGCGATCTAAAGTCTTTTAAGACGGCATTGTATTTTTGAGTTAAGAGCCACACAGAAACTAAGGCGTGGCGTCCACTAAAGGCTAGCTTAGACAAAGTCCTTCTTTTTTTAACAATGTCTCGTTCAGCTGAACAGTCATCAATAATAAACAGTGTTTCAGTTCCCTCAAATAGTCTATAGTAATGTTCTAAACAGTCGCTCAGTTTGTCGCTAGGATCAACTAAAAATATATTATCGTCTGTCCAAATAAACTTCCTTTCTTTGTAAGACTTGTTGTGCTTAATGGTTGTGCAGAATATAACAATGTGCTCGTAATGAAACCTGTATATTGTTTGTAACAAATCAAGTACAAAGACAGTTTTCCCACACCCAGTAATCCCGCAGATAAGAGAACAGTGCGGATCTTTGGGCAAAAACTTCAAACTATCCATCTGTTTTTATTAGAATATTTCTTCTGCATTTTAATAAGCCACGTCTTTTAATCTGTTTTCTTCAATGTTTAGCTGAGCGTCACAAACCATAAAAATATGAATTTGTATTGGGGCGTTTCCGTCTGCTTTCCTGTGAATATTTATTTTTATGCCATCTTGCCCCACCCTTTCTCCACTTCCAAACAATCTGTTGTCAAATGTGGATCTAAAATCCAGCCACAGCCCATATTTGGTTATTAAGTAGTCTTCGAGTCTTACATCATAAAGGCGAAGTTTTTTTACATACACGATCAACTGCAGGATCTCTTTGCCTACCTCCAGCAAATAACTTTCTTATTTCATCAAAGTGTTGGTGAGGTAAAAGTCCGCGACCCGAATACAACTGATCAGACTTACCATTTATTGCACAGTCAACCTTCTCAATTTTTGGATTATAAAACGCTTCTGATTCTCTATGAAAAGGAGTTGTTCCTTCAGTAAACAAGAACAAAATTCCTTTTAAAGACTTCAGAGACTGATTTAGATGTATGTTCCAGAGAGTGTCTCGCTTGTTTCTATTTTCTGTAGTGGAGTGTATAACTCTTTCATAATAAATAACTTTTATTTTTATACTGAGTTAAGATTGTTCTGGCCAGTTCAGGGTTAGTAACAACATCAAACTCAAGAGAAATGTCTCTGACTGTGTATTTAGCTTCAGGGTCTTCAGACAGAACAACAGAACTGCTAGGATTAAATGTCAGTTCATAAGTAAGTTTTTCTTTTAGTGCACCTTGGTAATATGGCATATGCGTCTTTAACAGCTCAAAATCTAGAGGGATGCAGAATCTGTTGCCAAATGCTTCTGCCACTGCTTCATCTTTAACATCATCCTTTGCATCCTCCGCTCCAACTCTGTTCTTGAGACCGTTTGGACTTTGTATTCGCTGATAAACTTTCTCTTTTCTTTCTTTTTTAGGCAGCCATAGGTCAGAATAGAGGGCAAAAATGTCTGCCTCGCCTAGTACAAAGACTTCTCTGCCCTCCAGCTTAATTGCCATATGATTAACGATTGCCCTGCCCAAATTAGCAACAACAGTAGCATTAGGATCTTCCGATGTAATATCTATTTTGAATGATAGTTTAGCAGTGCCTGGCATTATAACATCGCCAGCGCCAAGATCAGGGAACTTGACTATTAAAGTTTGTCCGGGCTGAACTGTTGATGGAGTATTTACACTAATTACAGTCTGCCTTATACCTTTTACGCCGTGGGGTTCCTTCTCTTTTCTGTATGGATCGAGGTCACAACCGTATGAGTTCATTTTTTATAAAACAAAAAAGAATATAAATAAAAAATATGGATGAAGATTTTGACGTGCCTGATCCTGCTGAAGAAGATGATGATGAAACAGAATCGGCCCCTTCATTAGAAGATGAACTTGAAGAAGCACGTTCTTCAACCCCTTCAGTAGAAGAAACACCCCCTGGAGTTATTACAGCTCGTGCAGAACTATTAACAAATAAAATTAACTCATTCTATAGAAGCATAGGACTAGAGCCGCCAGAAGGCCACAGTGCTTTTGATTTTAAGATGGATAAAAATAATCATCTGTATGTAAGGACTAGTAAAGGCCTTGTACAACTTACTACAAAGTCAGACCCGGCCAAGTTTTTAAGCATGAGCACAATTCTTGGAAAACTCACTGTTGCCGACCAAAGGCGGTTAGCCCTTATTAAAGATTTAAGGTCTGAGGCTGTTAGTGCTTTACAGAACTTGGAGCGGGGGTTGCCAACGCGATTTGAAATAGAAATGTCCTCTTTTCAAGATTTAGGTCAAAGAGCAGATGAAGCAATAACAGAAATTGAGACGAGTTTAAGTGAGGAGACAGGCGTAAAAGAACTTGTCAATTCTCAATATTCTGATCGAGAGCGTAAGGCCTTGATAAAGCTCTACAGACAATAAGGGGTGAACTAATGTACAACACAGCAAAACTTGGTGAGGTAAAAAGAGATATAGAAGAAGAAAAAATTAAACTGGCTGATGCAGACGATAACAATCTAGGACTAGAAGAAAAGGCTAGAATACAACAAAAATTACAGGAGTTAATGAACAAAAAGACAGAACTGTTAGGCGCAATTTCTATTAACAGAGGTCATCTAGAATCACAAATAACCAGAATCAGAGAAGTTATAAACAAAATACTTCATGAAAACACTACGTTAGCAGAAAGAATAAGGATTCTGTTCAGAGAAGAGGGATTACAGTAGTTAGCATATTAACAGCTGTTGGGTTTGCTATCTCTACACTCGTTTATGCTTTAACTGGCGGCGGTGCACCAACAGGGCCAGTAACGCCTCCAACACCTCAGCCCGGTAAAAGTTGGATTAGAAAACAATTGCACCATCTGGCAAACTTATTAAAGAAGTTAGCAGCCAAAGCGCTTGATGCTCTGCCTGGCATAATTGGCAGTGTTGTTAGTTGGGTTTTGTCTACTATAGGCAAAGTGGCTGGTTATATGGCTGACCATCTGTGGACGTTAGGAGTGCTGGCTGCCGGTTTAATTTTTAGTGAAATAAAGTATGGCTAATCCAGTAAAAGTTAAAAACACAACGAGGGCTGTCTTTTCGCTAGTGTGACTGTCAGTGTGAGGCAGATCAACAGGTGGCGTGCTTTCTGGTTCTGGCTGTGGGACGCTTATAACTGGATCGCTTTCTGGGCTGCTTATAACTGGCGGGGGGTCGCTTTCTGCAGGTTCTGAGCTAGATACTTTTTTTAAAATGGATGGAGCAGGCCTTGTGTTTAAGCCTTGATTGTGTCCTAAGTTTTGATCGTCTCCGGCTATAAGGATTTCATTGTTATAATTCTGTATCATGCCAATCTGTAGTCTAAGGTCAGAAGGCAGCATGTATAATCCATGACCTACAACAAAGTCAACCTTTGACCTAGCATGTGAAAGAACGTTTTGATACCTTTGTATGCTTGCGGGCAAATCAACAGCAGAGTTAATAGCATCTTCTAAATTGGCCAGAAATTGTTTTCTGGCGTCAAAACCTGTAGATTGATCCACTATGCTAGATTTAGTCTGTGCTTGTGCTCCTAATAGACACCAAACGTATGTTCTTATGGAGTCATTAAGCCTTTGCACTCCTGGCATTGTTAGACCTTTACTTTCATCTAAGATAAATGTTGCCCAAGCATTAGGATGTTTTTGTTCTATGGATCCTAATCGAACTTGTTTGTTTGGTTGAAAAGAGGTGTGGCCTGGCCAGTAGTCATAAGTATATTCTCTTTTTGTACCCCACAAATACAATGTGCCTAGTCCATGATTGCGGTCTAACTTTTGTCTAAAGTCAGCTGAAGGATTAATGTTAAATTCGTTGCAGATTCTTTCATATGCATTATTGTCCATTGGGCTGAGAAATGGATTAAACGCGTTGTCGTTAGGGAGGCGTACTTGTAGTTCAGTTAGTATG
>CM065738.1:14643624-14653190 GCA_033310375.1 Conus canariensis
CACGCACGCACACACACACGCACACGCACGCATGCGCGCACATACGCATGCACGCGCTCGCGCACACACACGCATGCTCGCGCGCGCGCGCACACACACACACGCACACATACACAAGGATTGGAAAATATGCAGTGGGATTCGGGAGAGGAGGGGGTGCAAGTAGGGGGCGGGGTGGTGAGACGGTCATAGAGAGAGACTGGGGATGGGGGGAAGGTGTAGACAGACAGACAGACAGGCAGGCAGGCAGGCAGGCAGGCAGACAGACAGACAGAAGCAAAAGCTTCTTTTCATCATCCCCTCACAAAAAGGTCTGCAGTTTCTTAGGGGCAAAGAGGAATATACGTCCTCAAG
Organism: Conus canariensis; assembly: GCA_033310375.1. Classification (NCBI taxonomy): domain Eukaryota; kingdom Metazoa; phylum Mollusca; class Gastropoda; order Neogastropoda; family Conidae; genus Conus; species Conus canariensis. The sequence continues at coordinate 14,643,979 of CM065738.1, forward strand.
AAGTAAAATGAGAGAGAGAGAGAGAGAGAGAGAGAGAGAGAGAGAGAGAGATAATCATATTTACTTGTATAGTGTGTGCTTGACCATGTGTGTGTGCGTGCCTGTACGCTCTGTGTGTGTGTATGTGTGTGTGTGTGTGTGTGTGTATGTGCGTGCGCGCGCGCGCGCGCGTGTGTGTATGTGAACAGAACACGGGTTCGTGGAACTTGGAGCCCAGTTCCTGCACGGTAAAAACGAGGTGTACAACATTGCCGAACGAGAAGGCATGCTTGTGGGTATGTATGCAGCGCTACCATCGCATTGTATGCATGCCTCGTGAGAATCAGTATAACCTTACAGCCTTAGAATGTACAGCTTTAGAATGCCATGTACCGGTGTACAGTTTTACAACCATGTAGGTATGTATAGCTTTAGAATGCCATGTTCCGGTGTGTAGTTTTACAACCATGTAGGTATGTAGGTTTATAGCTTTGCAGACATGCAAGTTGCAAAGGTTTACAGAGTATTATATACGGTGTATCTTTACAGCCGTGTGGATATAGATTTACAGCTCTATATATATGGATCAGCCTTACATCCAAGTGGATACGTAGGGTAGAGATCTACAATCATACAGCTCTAAAGTCTGTATGAAGGCTGTGGCGTGACACAATATGTATGTAAAGGGTATACAGCTTTACAACCATACAGCTATGCACGCTGTAGTTTTACAACCATGTGGATATGTACGTTATAGCTTTAGAGCTTTGTAAGCATGTGTAGCCTTCCTACAGAATCAATACAGTTGTCTGCTCCACGGTTTATCTACAAATATGGATGCAAACCTTAGCAGTGTTCACGTTCATGGGAAAAAACAAAACATACGTTTACCCTACTCATGTTTCCAAACAAGATACGTTTACGTTGAGCGAGGGTGGCGGGGATGTAGGGAAATCCATTCAACGAAAGTTAACATCCAATCCAGTCAATCGACTGATTTTCCCCATTGGCCATGTGGGACCTGTTCCACTGGAGACACTGGTATCGTAGGTTCCAGACCAAGCCTTCCTCATGATGGACAGAAAGATGGACCAACAAACGGGTCAAGAGGAAGGAAAGTCAGTGAGAGAAACAAAGCTTTCAGTGTGTCTCGGTATCAGAGAGTGGAGCTGGTGGTGGCTGGTTCATTTTTTTATTTCTTTCTTTCTGCGTACGCAGGCTGATACTCCTGCAGACACTGCCTGTATAGACAGGCAGTGGAGTTTTTGTGTTGTTCATAGTCAGGGCGAATTGACATGAAAACGCAAACTGTCCGACAGCAAGACCTCTTAGTCGGATCCAGTTGCAAAGTGAGACGACTGCAGGCGGAAATCTAAAGAAATCTTAAATAAACGTTAGCGAACCGCCAAGAGAAACGTGGACAAACGAGTCACAAGACAAAACACGACGCGATTCAACGCCTACCTTGCGCTGAAGAGATCAAAGCTAAGTGACAAACTCTTTCATTTTCATTGTCCTAATTGTTTGTGTCTTGCCTGAAGAAGACCTAAGAGGTCGAAACGCGTCGTGGTTGGTCTGGTGACTCGTTTGTCCACGTTTCTCTTAGCGGTTCGCTAACATTTATGTAAGATCTCTTAGTCGGAGAGAAAAATTTCTTTCAACTAAAATACAACCACCACAGGAAATTTTATGTCAGCAATGGAAGATGTCTGTGAGCCTATTATCAGTCGCTTCAAAAACCCGAGACAAAAACTGACAGCACTTCAGAAAGAGATCGTCGAGGTATTTAACAGGAGAATTACAAAAACCTTTGACCTGGTGCCTATACAATCTCCCTGAAGGGATTTATGTCTTCCTCTGCCTGCGTGCGTTTCACCTTCACACTGGGAGCGCTTCGCCTACACATCGTCTTGAGCGCATGTTTCGCCGAAGCCATCTTAAAGACTCCAATCTTGCTTGTTTCCGTATACTTTTACCTTTTTAGCAAAATGAGCATGACTGTTTGGACAAAACGACCATGTTGTCTGGACCATGAAAACCGAGAGGGGGGGGGGGTCTTTTTCGTTTTTTTTTTTTGTTGTTGTTGTTGTTTTTGTTGTTGTTGTTGTTTCTTTCTTGTATTAAAACAAAGAATAGGAGAAAAGCACGAAGGCGAAACGTTTGGTACCCATTCTCTTCGTCCACTATCAAGACCAAGCCAAAGTGCGCGTAAGAACGGGCGTACAGTGGTGATCATGGATAGCGATACGAGGATAATTAAGGCTTGAAATTTCGATGTAAACACGACACTGCAAAACATGCAAACAAACACCCCCACCACCACCAATAACAACAAACACTTGACAGACAGTTGAAACAAGAGTGGGGAAATGTACATGCGAATCGAAGAGGGGAAAATGAACGAACAAAACAAACGGCAAACTGTAAAGAAGGATTGACGTGTGAAGGCCAGCCAGAGAACTGAGTACTGTTTCCCCATCATGTCCCATCATGTCCCTTTCTGTTTCTAGACCGATTCCATACAGCCGATCATGACAGAAAAAAAAAAAGAAAAACATAATGCATGATTTCATCGGGAGGAGAAACATCTTCAAACACGAATTTTCAGGAAAAAGGACGCGATAGTCCAACTACCAGGCGCAGGTGGGTGGGGGTGGTGTTTAGGTTAGGTTGGTATCGAGGTCACAACAATGGTCGTGATGTCTTTAAACAAATGATCCTCAATGCCTGGACCTGACTTTAAACTGTGCCGATCAGAAAGTCCTGACCCACGTGACCTGTCCTGACCTTTGCGATTTACCTTGACCTACGTAACTTCTCTGACTTTTTTTTTTAATCCATGTGGCCTCCCTTGACCTAATTGACCATGCTTGAAAGTATGACCTGTATGATGACCCTGGTGACCTGTCTCGACCCATGCGACCTGTCTTGACCCGTGTGACCCGTGTTGACTCGTGTGTGACGTACGTGACCGGTCTTGACCCGGTGTGATCTGTTCAAACCCACGTGACTTATTCTGATCCACGTGGCCAGTCTAGGTCTCGGAGTCATTTGACCCCAGTGATCTGTCTTGACCCCTTGTGACTTACCTTAACCTGCGTGACCTGTCTGGCCCTGTGTGACCTCGAGAGAACAGTAAAATGCCGATTCTGGCTCACTTTGTCTCCGCTGTTGCTCCGACAAAGTTAGCCAGAATCGGCATTTTACTGTTCTCTCTACGTTTATAAAAAAAATATGATAAACACTTTACAAACATACATAATGTGTAGGATTATCTGTTTTTAACACTAATTTAGAAAACTTTTGAGACTTTAGTTTTTGCTTAATCTTTTGTTTTTCTTGATCGTCTTCAATAACATCGTTTTCTTTCATACATTCATCAAATGCGTCTCTATCTTTCATGTGAAATAAAACCACGGTCTTTAATTGTTCTCTAAAGTCTTTTAAAACTGAGTTATATTTTTGACATAAAATCCACACACTTATCCCAGCATGTCTTCCACTAAAAGCCAGTTTTGATAAAGTGTTTCTTTTTTTGACTATATCCTTTTCTGCCGAACAGTCATCTATAATAAATAGTGTCTGCGTTCCCACAAACTGACTATAAAAGTGTTCTAAACACTCGCTAAGTTTATTACTAGGATCGACTAAATAGATTTCATCATCGGACCAAATAAACCTTCTGTCATGATATGCTTTGTTCCATTTGAGTGTTGGACAGAAAATTACAATATGATCAAAATTATAACTATAAACTGTTTGTAATAGGTCGAGGACAAATATTGTTTTTCCACAACCAGTCTGTCCACAAATCAATGAACAATGAGGGGTTTTTGTCATAAAGTTTAACATCGGCATTGACACCAAAGTTGTCTGCTCCATAGTTTTAAAACAGAATTTAATCTAATCCAGTTATTGTTTTTATCATACTCTCTGTCAAAACTTGTTCAGTATAATAAAAACCTATAAGGTCCAAATGTGTAAGATTAATCCAGTTCAGTTCTGTAAGATCGTTTCTATTTAGACTAATATCAATTTTGTTGCTTGTTGTCATGACCTTAATATCCTCGCCATTGTAAAGAACAACGACAGTAACTTTAAGTTTGTCAACGTCTAAGTTTTGCCAGCTAATAAGAATTCCTTTCATAAGATTGTCACTGACGCCCAGAGCTCCATTTCTCGCCTCATCTTTTAAGACAGAAATTTTAAATATCATTGTGAACGTGTCTCCTAATTTTGTGCGTGGAATGAACTGTAATTTTGTAGAAGCTTTCTTTAAAACCGATTCTCTTCTGTGGAGGATGTACTGTTTGTCCCCAAACGGCTTTATTTCGATCTCTTTCCGACTGTTGTCCTCTGGCATAAGACTTACATGTAAAGGGCCAGAGTTCAATGCTTTTCTGAAACTTTTTTGACGGTCAAAAAATGTAAATGGGCTTAAGAATTCAAATTTTATGTCCCATTCTAAATATGGTTCTAAGTGCCATTTGTTGTCAGTTTTTCGAACTATTTTATATTCATACTGACCCGCATTATTTGCTTCTACATTGCGTAGTTGTTCTAGTTTAGGAAACCTTTTGCTGTCGCTAACCTCTTTGCGTTTATAATAACCATCTTTAGTGTACTCAAAACCATACAAAGTGCCTATCTCACCGTTCTGTTCAAAGTCCTCAACGTCTGCAAGGTCTTTTAATTCTAAAGTTACACACCTCTCAGGCGCTAATGTAACTCCTTATTCTTCTGGTCCACGTGACATTTTTTAAAACAACGTATTATTTTATTTATAAAACAATGTGCAGGTTATCACATTTCACGACTTTCCCTGTTTTATCTGTGATCTTTATATTAAATGATCTGACCCTCCCACAAGCTAATCTTTTAAACTGTAAATTAGGGAATTGTATAATTTCATAATCGCAATATGCAGCTTTCCCTGATGGAAGAGCTCTTAAAACAGTTGAGGGCCTTCCATCATATAAGTTTTCATCAGTGCTCAGCTCGTCCAAATGAACATAGAGTAATGAATGTAATGCAAGATCGAGCGGATATTCTCCCTCATAAGTAGTTTCGTCTGATGTAACTCTAAAACCATGATTGTCAGTTGCAAAGCCTAACATTTTAGCTAGCTCTACATCAAAAAGGTAATGGTTTACTTCTTCTTCTTCAGGTTTGAATGATAACATTATTTTCAAATTTGCATTGTTAAGTTTGAGAGTAATGTTGAAGTTACTCATTGCTTCTTTCAGCGAGCAAAACCCGTAATAACCATCAGGTATGGTTAACTGGCTAACTTTGTCTCCTCTTTTGTCAACTTTTAGAATCTTATTATTCTCCTTGGATTCGCTTATATTAAACCATACGACTTTGTAAAAAATTTCATGGAGTGCGACCCTTTGGGTTCCGCAGTTATTATCAATAGCATATTCTAAAAACGAAGGACTGTCTTGAGTTGTTATTGTTACAAACATTTTTAAAACAAATTTAAAAATGAGTGCATTCAAATATACTAATGCAAAATATTCTGTCGGGCCGCACTACAATCTTAAAAATATAACAACTGACACCCTTGACATTTCTGTGACTCAGTCTGACACCTTTCAAGTAAAGGTTAGTACTCCATTGGACAGATATCTTAACCCTCCTATTAAAAAAGACTACATCGCGAAAGTGTGGTTCAGTCATCCGATGCAGTTTTATCAGAACCAGTTAAACTTTGCTGTGTTTTGTGCATCAACTGGGTGTGGAGTGTCGTATGCTGATCATTTAAATCATCCTGATCCTTTGGTGAGGTCAGTGTATAGATTTCATTTTTATTACACCTTCAGACGTATTTTGTCTGAACTGCAAGCGCCATTACCAAATGACAAAACGTTTAATCCATTCAGCAACAGAATAGATTACAAGGCTTTTGAAAGGATCTGTAACGAATTTGATATTGACCCAAAGACAGACTTTAGACAAAAGTTGGATATTAATCATGGTTTAGGCACTCTTTATTATTGGGGCGTGCACAGAAAGTATAACTATGATTGGAATCCTCCTTACACATCTTTCTCTTCAGGCACAACTGTTCACCTCGGGTCCATAGAGCAAGAGCATAAAAAAGCTTGGACAACATTTATTTTGGATACTTCTAAGGGCCTAACAAAAGCGGGAATAGAACGAATAAACGACTCTATTCGTACTTATGTTTGGTGTTTGCTAGGTTCGCAAGCACAAACAAGATCAAACATAATTGATCCTTCTACTGGCTTTGACGCCCAAAAACAGTATTTAGCAAATTTAGAGGATTCTATTAATTCTGCAATTGATTTGCCTTCAAGTATTAAAAGGTACCAAAATGTTTTGCAATACGCAAGATCGAAAGTAGACTTTGCTGTCGGCACTGGTTTATACATGCTGCCTTCTGACCTCAGACTCCAGATAGGAACAATAATAAACTATAATAATGAAATCCTTGTGGCTGGTAAAGAAGAGAAGGTCGGAAAAAACGACATAAATTCTAAGCCAGCAATAGCAATAAAAAAAGAAGTCCCACCAATCACCCCAAAACCCCACCCCCAACCAATCCCCATGGTGAATAAAAGCGACCCCCATGAATATGAAAAGACAGCACTTGTTATTGGATTAACTGCCCTAGGATTACTTGGTCTTTATCTTACTATAAAGTAACCCAACTATTAAGACAACTAATGTCCATAAGTGCTCGGCCATAAAGCCAACTACTTTACTTGCGGCAGACAAAAGCCAGCTAACGATCCCTCCTAATATGCCAGGCAAAGAATCTATGGCCTTAGTGGCTAATTTTTTTAATAAACTTGCAAGATGATCAAGTTGTTTTTTTACCCATGATTTATCTGATGGCGGTGATGGTGGCGGAGGCACTAACCCTTGCCCACCGCCGCCTGTAATAGCCAACACCAGTGTACTTATTGCAAATCCTAAGGCTGTTATAACACTTGCTAATGTGACACCTTGCTCTCTAAACAGTGTTCTTATTCGTTCTGCTATGGTCGTGTCTTCATATAAAATTCTTTGGATAGTTTCTCTTATTCTGCTCACTTGTGTTCGTAATTGTTCTCGGTTATTAGACAACACTTCTAGTCTTGCTGATCTCTCTTGTTCAAGATCATGTAGTCTTCGGGTTATTCTTTCTTTAACATCATGGCCTAAGTTGTGGTCATCAGCCTCAACTAGTTTTTCTTTTTCTCTTTTTATATGCTCATCTAGTTCACCCAGTTTTGCTAAATTGTTTGTTAATTCGCCTCTGATGCTTCTCAAAGCATGATCAAGGGCCACTATTTCTCGCATAGGTAGCGGCGGATCGTGCATAGTTTTTAATGCTGTTTCTTCTGAAAAACTGGTTTCTGCTTGTATTATTTCGTCTGCTGTTGGGCTTAAATCTTTAAGTTCCATGTTTTGTATTTGGTTATCTGTTGGGAGTTCTTGTAGTGTGTTTTGAAGTTTAGCAACTGCTTCCCTATCTAATTTTGGTTTAGTAATGCCAAGGCGATTTTGTTCGCTCACACTGAGCCTTTGTCTAATTGTACTCTTTTTTAAAAACTTTGATGAGTCTGGTTTAGTTGTAAGCTGAACAAGTTGTCCTTCGTCGTTTCTCACAAACAAATGGTCATCTTTTGTTTCAAAATCATTAGGGTCTATAAAATCAGGAGGTTCTTGACCTAAACTTTGATAAAATGATTTGACCTTACTTTCTGTTAATTCACGCCGCAATGATTGTAATGGATGTGTTAAAGGAGTCATTTCACTCATGTCGTCTCCAGGATCAAAAACATCATAATCTTCAATGCCTGCCATGTTTTAAAAATAATTAACTTTTTATTTTGTTTTATTAAAAAAATGTCACAAGCATATGGCTCAATTCTTGACCCACATAGAAGACTGAAAGAGCCCTTTGGCGTGAAGGGAAATAAACAGAATATTATTGTTCCAAATAATCCATCTACTATTGATTCAGATCAAATTCTTACTGTTAATTTCCAGACCTAGGAGCAGATGAAGTGATTGTACCAGGCTCTGCACGTCTTACTTTCAAAATAGAACTCGAATCAGCAACAGACGCAAACAGGACAGTTGTACAGAATTTGGGACGGGCAATCGTTAAGAAAATTTCTATAAAACTTGAGGGGCAAGAAATATTTTCTTTACACAATGCAGACATATTTCTAATCTATTCTGATCTATGGCTAACCGATAATGAAAGGGCCGATCTTGCGTTTCAAGGAATCGAAAATAACGAAGCACTAAAACACAGAATAGACGCCGAAGATGCTAAAGACAGTAACAAGGCTGAAGCTGTAAGTTTTGCTTATGGAAATCGCTTTTCTATACCCTTAGATTTTGAGTTGTTAAAAGCGCATGCGCCATACTTTCAAGGAGCATTAAAAGACAGATTGTCATATGAACTAACTTTTAATGAATACAAACGTGTCATTAAATCTACAGACACTGACGCAAAGTACAGCATTTTCGACATCTCGTTAGAGTTTGACATTGTTAGCAACCCTAACTTAGCAAGGCTGATTGAGCAACAATATCAGTCAAAATTAGCAATATATTACGAAAGAGTGATTCATCATACTAAATATCCTAAAAGCAGGGCAGACACTATATGGAACTTTAGTTTTAGTGCCACAGCAAGATCCCTTAAAGGTATTTTATTGCTGTGTGAAGATGAAGAACCATTCAAAAGACAAAGTGAAAAGTTTATCAATCCTAAAATAACGAAAGTACAATGTTCAATTGAGGGTAGTCCTAACCAAGTCTACGGCAGTGGGCTTAAACCTTATCATCATTTTGATGAAATAAGAAAATTGTTTGGAGGCGGGAGGTCTAGAAGTCCAACAGTAGACCTTGTGTCTAAAGATCTACACCTTCACAGTGTTAGACTTGATGAATATTTAACAACGAAATACGGTTTATGGATTGACTTAAGGTCAACAGAGGATAATCAGTTGCATGGGAGTGGGAGAACAGTTAAAGACGTAATAAACATTCAAATTGATAAAGAAAAAGAGAGTGATAAACCACTTAATGTACATTTGTTTTTAATATATGATGCGCAGCTGAATATTCAAGATAACAGATTAAAAGATATCCAATACTAAATTATTTTTATTTTTAAAAAAAAGCATGTCTGTTCAGGTTTATCCAAAAGTGCCCAAAGAAGAGATAGTAGGCAACTCTGACATAAAAACTTTCAGATTAACAAA
>CM065738.1:14653290-14688290 GCA_033310375.1 Conus canariensis
TCTTTCATGTGAAATAAAACCACGGTCTTTAATTGTTCTCTAAAGTCTTTTAAAACTGAGTTATATTTTTGACATAAAATCCACACACTTATCCCAGCATGTCTTCCACTAAAAGCCAGTTTTGATAAAGTGTTTCTTTTTTTGACTATATCCTTTTCTGCCGAACAGTCATCTATAATAAATAGTGTCTGCGTTCCCACAAACTGACTATAAAAGTGTTCTAAACACTCGCTAAGTTTATTACTAGGATCGACTAAATAGATTTCATCATCGGACCAAATAAACCTTCTGTCATGATATGCTTTGTTCCATTTGAGTGTTGGACAGAAAATTACAATATGATCAAAATTATAACTATAAACTGTTTGTAATAGGTCGAGGACAAATATTGTTTTTCCACAACCAGTCTGTCCACAAATCAATGAACAATGAGGGGTTTTTGTCATAAAGTTTAACATCGGCATTGACACCAAAGTTGTCTGCTCCATAGTTTTAAAACAGAATTTAATCTAATCCAGTTATTGTTTTTATCATACTCTCTGTCAAAACTTGTTCAGTATAATAAAAACCTATAAGGTCCAAATGTGTAAGATTAATCCAGTTCAGTTCTGTAAGATCGTTTCTATTTAGACTAATATCAATTTTGTTGCTTGTTGTCATGACCTTAATATCCTCGCCATTGTAAAGAACAACGACAGTAACTTTAAGTTTGTCAACGTCTAAGTTTTGCCAGCTAATAAGAATTCCTTTCATAAGATTGTCACTGACGCCCAGAGCTCCATTTCTCGCCTCATCTTTTAAGACAGAAATTTTAAATATCATTGTGAACGTGTCTCCTAATTTTGTGCGTGGAATGAACTGTAATTTTGTAGAAGCTTTCTTTAAAACCGATTCTCTTCTGTGGAGGATGTACTGTTTGTCCCCAAACGGCTTTATTTCGATCTCTTTCCGACTGTTGTCCTCTGGCATAAGACTTACATGTAAAGGGCCAGAGTTCAATGCTTTTCTGAAACTTTTTTGACGGTCAAAAAATGTAAATGGGCTTAAGAATTCAAATTTTATGTCCCATTCTAAATATGGTTCTAAGTGCCATTTGTTGTCAGTTTTTCGAACTATTTTATATTCATACTGACCCGCATTATTTGCTTCTACATTGCGTAGTTGTTCTAGTTTAGGAAACCTTTTGCTGTCGCTAACCTCTTTGCGTTTATAATAACCATCTTTAGTGTACTCAAAACCATACAAAGTGCCTATCTCACCGTTCTGTTCAAAGTCCTCAACGTCTGCAAGGTCTTTTAATTCTAAAGTTACACACCTCTCAGGCGCTAATGTAACTCCTTATTCTTCTGGTCCACGTGACATTTTTTAAAACAACGTATTATTTTATTTATAAAACAATGTGCAGGTTATCACATTTCACGACTTTCCCTGTTTTATCTGTGATCTTTATATTAAATGATCTGACCCTCCCACAAGCTAATCTTTTAAACTGTAAATTAGGGAATTGTATAATTTCATAATCGCAATATGCAGCTTTCCCTGATGGAAGAGCTCTTAAAACAGTTGAGGGCCTTCCATCATATAAGTTTTCATCAGTGCTCAGCTCGTCCAAATGAACATAGAGTAATGAATGTAATGCAAGATCGAGCGGATATTCTCCCTCATAAGTAGTTTCGTCTGATGTAACTCTAAAACCATGATTGTCAGTTGCAAAGCCTAACATTTTAGCTAGCTCTACATCAAAAAGGTAATGGTTTACTTCTTCTTCTTCAGGTTTGAATGATAACATTATTTTCAAATTTGCATTGTTAAGTTTGAGAGTAATGTTGAAGTTACTCATTGCTTCTTTCAGCGAGCAAAACCCGTAATAACCATCAGGTATGGTTAACTGGCTAACTTTGTCTCCTCTTTTGTCAACTTTTAGAATCTTATTATTCTCCTTGGATTCGCTTATATTAAACCATACGACTTTGTAAAAAATTTCATGGAGTGCGACCCTTTGGGTTCCGCAGTTATTATCAATAGCATATTCTAAAAACGAAGGACTGTCTTGAGTTGTTATTGTTACAAACATTTTTAAAACAAATTTAAAAATGAGTGCATTCAAATATACTAATGCAAAATATTCTGTCGGGCCGCACTACAATCTTAAAAATATAACAACTGACACCCTTGACATTTCTGTGACTCAGTCTGACACCTTTCAAGTAAAGGTTAGTACTCCATTGGACAGATATCTTAACCCTCCTATTAAAAAAGACTACATCGCGAAAGTGTGGTTCAGTCATCCGATGCAGTTTTATCAGAACCAGTTAAACTTTGCTGTGTTTTGTGCATCAACTGGGTGTGGAGTGTCGTATGCTGATCATTTAAATCATCCTGATCCTTTGGTGAGGTCAGTGTATAGATTTCATTTTTATTACACCTTCAGACGTATTTTGTCTGAACTGCAAGCGCCATTACCAAATGACAAAACGTTTAATCCATTCAGCAACAGAATAGATTACAAGGCTTTTGAAAGGATCTGTAACGAATTTGATATTGACCCAAAGACAGACTTTAGACAAAAGTTGGATATTAATCATGGTTTAGGCACTCTTTATTATTGGGGCGTGCACAGAAAGTATAACTATGATTGGAATCCTCCTTACACATCTTTCTCTTCAGGCACAACTGTTCACCTCGGGTCCATAGAGCAAGAGCATAAAAAAGCTTGGACAACATTTATTTTGGATACTTCTAAGGGCCTAACAAAAGCGGGAATAGAACGAATAAACGACTCTATTCGTACTTATGTTTGGTGTTTGCTAGGTTCGCAAGCACAAACAAGATCAAACATAATTGATCCTTCTACTGGCTTTGACGCCCAAAAACAGTATTTAGCAAATTTAGAGGATTCTATTAATTCTGCAATTGATTTGCCTTCAAGTATTAAAAGGTACCAAAATGTTTTGCAATACGCAAGATCGAAAGTAGACTTTGCTGTCGGCACTGGTTTATACATGCTGCCTTCTGACCTCAGACTCCAGATAGGAACAATAATAAACTATAATAATGAAATCCTTGTGGCTGGTAAAGAAGAGAAGGTCGGAAAAAACGACATAAATTCTAAGCCAGCAATAGCAATAAAAAAGAAGTCCCACCAATCACCCCAAAACCCCACCCCCAACCAATCCCCATGGTGAATAAAAGCGACCCCCATGAATATGAAAAGACAGCACTTGTTATTGGATTAACTGCCCTAGGATTACTTGGTCTTTATCTTACTATAAAGTAACCCAACTATTAAGACAACTAATGTCCATAAGTGCTCGGCCATAAAGCCAACTACTTTACTTGCGGCAGACAAAAGCCAGCTAACGATCCCTCCTAATATGCCAGGCAAAGAATCTATGGCCTTAGTGGCTAATTTTTTTAATAAACTTGCAAGATGATCAAGTTGTTTTTTTACCCATGATTTATCTGATGGCGGTGATGGTGGCGGAGGCACTAACCCTTGCCCACCGCCGCCTGTAATAGCCAACACCAGTGTACTTATTGCAAATCCTAAGGCTGTTATAACACTTGCTAATGTGACACCTTGCTCTCTAAACAGTGTTCTTATTCGTTCTGCTATGGTCGTGTCTTCATATAAAATTCTTTGGATAGTTTCTCTTATTCTGCTCACTTGTGTTCGTAATTGTTCTCGGTTATTAGACAACACTTCTAGTCTTGCTGATCTCTCTTGTTCAAGATCATGTAGTCTTCGGGTTATTCTTTCTTTAACATCATGGCCTAAGTTGTGGTCATCAGCCTCAACTAGTTTTTCTTTTTCTCTTTTTATATGCTCATCTAGTTCACCCAGTTTTGCTAAATTGTTTGTTAATTCGCCTCTGATGCTTCTCAAAGCATGATCAAGGGCCACTATTTCTCGCATAGGTAGCGGCGGATCGTGCATAGTTTTTAATGCTGTTTCTTCTGAAAAACTGGTTTCTGCTTGTATTATTTCGTCTGCTGTTGGGCTTAAATCTTTAAGTTCCATGTTTTGTATTTGGTTATCTGTTGGGAGTTCTTGTAGTGTGTTTTGAAGTTTAGCAACTGCTTCCCTATCTAATTTTGGTTTAGTAATGCCAAGGCGATTTTGTTCGCTCACACTGAGCCTTTGTCTAATTGTACTCTTTTTAAAAACTTTGATGAGTCTGGTTTAGTTGTAAGCTGAACAAGTTGTCCTTCGTCGTTTCTCACAAACAAATGGTCATCTTTTGTTTCAAAATCATTAGGGTCTATAAAATCAGGAGGTTCTTGACCTAAACTTTGATAAAATGATTTGACCTTACTTTCTGTTAATTCACGCCGCAATGATTGTAATGGATGTGTTAAAGGAGTCATTTCACTCATGTCGTCTCCAGGATCAAAAACATCATAATCTTCAATGCCTGCCATGTTTTAAAAATAATTAACTTTTTATTTTGTTTTATTAAAAAAAATGTCACAAGCATATGGCTCAATTCTTGACCCACATAGAAGACTGAAAGAGCCCTTTGGCGTGAAGGGAAATAAACAGAATATTATTGTTCCAAATAATCCATCTACTATTGATTCAGATCAAATTCTTACTGTTAATTTCCAGACCTAGGAGCAGATGAAGTGATTGTACCAGGCTCTGCACGTCTTACTTTCAAAATAGAACTCGAATCAGCAACAGACGCAAACAGGACAGTTGTACAGAATTTGGGACGGGCAATCGTTAAGAAAATTTCTATAAAACTTGAGGGGCAAGAAATATTTTCTTTACACAATGCAGACATATTTCTAATCTATTCTGATCTATGGCTAACCGATAATGAAAGGGCCGATCTTGCGTTTCAAGGAATCGAAAATAACGAAGCACTAAAACACAGAATAGACGCCGAAGATGCTAAAGACAGTAACAAGGCTGAAGCTGTAAGTTTTGCTTATGGAAATCGCTTTTCTATACCCTTAGATTTTGAGTTGTTAAAAGCGCATGCGCCATACTTTCAAGGAGCATTAAAAGACAGATTGTCATATGAACTAACTTTTAATGAATACAAACGTGTCATTAAATCTACAGACACTGACGCAAAGTACAGCATTTTCGACATCTCGTTAGAGTTTGACATTGTTAGCAACCCTAACTTAGCAAGGCTGATTGAGCAACAATATCAGTCAAAATTAGCAATATATTACGAAAGAGTGATTCATCATACTAAATATCCTAAAAGCAGGGCAGACACTATATGGAACTTTAGTTTTAGTGCCACAGCAAGATCCCTTAAAGGTATTTTATTGCTGTGTGAAGATGAAGAACCATTCAAAAGACAAAGTGAAAAGTTTATCAATCCTAAAATAACGAAAGTACAATGTTCAATTGAGGGTAGTCCTAACCAAGTCTACGGCAGTGGGCTTAAACCTTATCATCATTTTGATGAAATAAGAAAATTGTTTGGAGGCGGGAGGTCTAGAAGTCCAACAGTAGACCTTGTGTCTAAAGATCTACACCTTCACAGTGTTAGACTTGATGAATATTTAACAACGAAATACGGTTTATGGATTGACTTAAGGTCAACAGAGGATAATCAGTTGCATGGGAGTGGGAGAACAGTTAAAGACGTAATAAACATTCAAATTGATAAAGAAAAAGAGAGTGATAAACCACTTAATGTACATTTGTTTTTAATATATGATGCGCAGCTGAATATTCAAGATAACAGATTAAAAGATATCCAATACTAAATTATTTTTATTTTTAAAAAAAAGCATGTCTGTTCAGGTTTATCCAAAAGTGCCCAAAGAAGAGATAGTAGGCAACTCTGACATAAAAACTTTCAGATTAACAAACATAACACAAATGCAAACCCAACTAGAGCAGGACCTTTCAAAATACAGTAAAACCAAACGAAGGTATTCTGCTGTCTTTAATGCTGTTACATATGTTAATACTGGAGCATCGATCACTAGTGCTTTATCAGCAGGAACAAGTGTAGGTCTCTTAGCAACAGGCGTAGGTGCACCGGCAGCTTTACCTCTAGGCGGTTTGTCTTTAACTCTTGGCCTGTGTTCATTGGCTGTAAGTGCTGTCAGCAAAAAAATAAAAGCTAAACTCCAAAAGCACACAGCTATGGTTCAACTAATAACAGCTAAACTTAGTTCCTTCAAACTGATAATTGATAAAGCACTTGCCGACTCGAACATCACGGATGAAGAATTTAGTCGCCTACAGGCTGATTTTGAGGACTACAAAAGACAAAATTTTGATCTTCAAAGAAAGGCAAGGGCAACTTTTTCTCAACAGCCAGACACCGACCAGATAAAAAAGGAATGCTTAAAAAAAGTAAACGAAACATTAAACTCTGTTCTAAACAGCTCACATTAACAACACCAAAGGGCGTTTATACTTTAGTTTATGAGTCTAAGCACAAAAAGACCTCTGATATTGATTAATTAATTTAAATAAATATTTTGAGTTAGAAAAGAAGCTCAACATGGATAAGATATATGACAGTTTTGACTCTTGGTTAGATGCAATGGAAGAGGAAGAGCGTTTGTCAAAAGCTTTAAATGAGGTCGTTTTAGAAGTTATTGATCCAACAAAAAGTACAGGCAAGCGTTGTACATGCTATTTCTCAAGTTCCAAGTAAACTAACAATAAACCCTCCAGTTAAAGTAAGGTTAGTTGTTTTAATCGACTATATAACAATAAACGAAGAAAATCTAGAAGTCTGGGTCTCAACTAAACAGCAGACTATTCTTTCTTATAATGACTTAACACCCGGTTGGGCAGATCAACTTCTTACACAGTTTAATGAAGCCTCTGAAGCAGCTAAAATGAGAGGCTCTGGTTGGTCAGAGGGTGAAGTCCTAGACATCAGATTAAGACAGGCTAAGTATGAGCCGATTGTAGGCAAGTCTTACATTCCACTGCCTCCAACATTAGTTGCAAAGAGAGCAGTTCTGAACATAAAGAATTCAGACGACAAATGTTTTATGTGGTGCGTTCTTGCGAGGCTGCATCGCGTTGCTAAAAATGCAGAGAGAGTATCTAACTATCAATCTTATTTTGATGAACTTAACTTTGATGGACTCACCTTTCCTATTGGTATAGACAAAATTGATCAGTTTGAAGAACAGAATCCCCCAATAACTGTTAACGTATACACATGGACTGAAGAAACCAACCTTAGACCAATTAGAGTGTCTAAGAACAGTCCAACAATAGGCGAACCAACCAAAACTCATGTAGACTTACTCTTGATGCACAGCCCAACAGGATTGCATTACACGCTAATACGCACAATGAGTAGACTGTTGGTGCATACTACAAAAAATGGGCACAAACAAGAATTCTGTAGAAAATGTTTAACAAGAATTTCGTCTGTTCAAGCCGCGAGCGAACATGTAAAACATTGTCTCAGTCCAGTTGACTGCAATACAGAACTAATTATGCCAAGAGAAGGCAGTAAGGTTAGTTTTAAGAATTACAAAAAACTCCAGAGGTCTCCATACGTTGTTTACGCAGACTTCGAGTCGCTTATTGTACCATATGAAGGACCTGCTCCAAAACATTTACCAAAAACAGTTATAATGAATGACCACCAAATTTGTTCATTTGCCTTCATTGTTGTCAGGTCAGATGGTGAACATTCAAAGCCAGAATTATACAGAGGACCACATGCAGCAAAACATTTCTTAAAACGCATGCAAGAAGTTCGTAATGTCTGTTCTAATAATCTAGTCCTATCCGATCTTAAGATGACCCCTGAAGATCAAGATCGCTATGACTCAGCCACTCACTGTTGGATTTGTGGTTTAGAGCTAACACCTAAAAGTTTAAATCCAACAGTAAGAGACCATGATCACATTAGCGGAGAATTCAGAGGAGCAGCGCATAACAATTGCAATCTTCAACTAAAGTTTGATCCTAGGACTTGGAGACTTCCTATATTCTTTCATAACTTGCGAGGTTATGACTCTCATCTTATATTGCAAGCAGTAACTAGCGCCTTTAGGGTGTCATGTATTGCACAGTCATCAGAAAAGTACATGTGTTTCACTTTAAATAACCTGTCTTTTTATGACTCTATGCAACACCTGATGGGTTCATTAGAGTCACTGGCTATGTCCTTAAAGTCCTGCCCAATAACGGAAGAATATTTTGACCCAACGGTGATTAGAAAGGGCGTTTATCCTTATGAGTACATGAACAGCTGGGAAAGGTTTGAGGAGACAGCCCTTCCGCCTAAAGGCGCGTTCTTTAGTAGTCTTAGAGGAAAGGACATCAGTGATTCTGATTATTCTTATGCTCAAGAAGCGTGGCAAAAATTAGACTCTAAAACAATGGGAGACTATCATGATTCCTATTTAATGGCGGATACCTGTTTGTTGGCGGATATCTTTGAAAATTACAGAAAGACCTGCATGAAACATTATAGTCTAGATCCTGCGCATTATATTTCTGCGCCTGGGATGAGTTGGGACGCATTCTTAAAATTTACTGGTGTACAGATTGACCTGTTGTCTGACCTACCAATGCTTCAGATGATTGAAAACGGATTGCGTGGCGGAATTAGTATGGCGTCTCACCATTACTGTAAAGCAAACAACAAATACCTAGACAACTATGATCCAAGTAAAACTTCTAACTATCTTATGTATTTAGATGCAAACAATCTGTATGGTTGGGCTATGAGTCAATCACTTCCATTACGTAACTTTAAAATGTACACAGGTGGTGTAAAAGACATTCAAAAGTTTTTAAAATGGCTTCAGAGTCTAGAAGCTGATCAACAACGGGGCTTTATTCTAGAAGTTGATTTAGAATATCCTCATGAACTTCATGATTACCATAATGACTATCCATTAGCGGCAGAAACCCTAAAAGTGTCAATGACAGAACCGCCTAAACTTGTGCCTAATCTTCGTGACAAAAAAAATTATGTCTGTCATTACAGACTTCTCCAATTTTATTTAAGACATGGTTTAAAGTTAACAGCAGTTCATCGTATAATTGCATTTGATCAAGAACAGTTCATGAAACCATACATCATGAAGAACACTGATCTCAGAACTAAATCCGCAGATGCTTCAGAAAAAGACTTTTTCAAGTTGTGAACAACAGCTGTTTTGGAAAGACTATGGAAAATCCGCACAAGCGCAAAGATGTCAGATTGGTTACCAGAGAAAACGATGCAATTAAGCTGGTGTCAAAACCAAATTATCAAGACTTCAGAAGATTTCATGATCAGCTTTTTGGAATAATGATGAAAAAAAAGAAAGTCAAATTGGACAAACCTGTTTTTATTGGGTTTACTGTTTTAGAATTATCAAAGCTTTTGATGTTAGAATTTCTTTACGACTACTTTAAACCCTTGTATCCAGAGTCCAGAGTTCTGTACACAGATACAGATTCCTTTGTAATCGACATCCCTACTGAAGATTTTTACAAAGACATGGAATTAGAAGTAGCAAAAGAGCATGCTGGATGGTACGACACATCTGATTACCCTAAAGATTCACCTTTGCATTCAGTTATTAATAAGAAGGTTTTAGGTAAGATGAAGGATGAATTATCTGGAGGTGTGATCAAGGAGTTTATTGGTTTAAGGTCGAAAATGTACAGTCTTGCTAGCCAAACAAAAACTGTTAAAAAAGCAAAGGGAATATCTCGCAGTGTTGTGCAGTCAAATATAACACATGACAATTACAAAGAAGCATTGTTCAAAAAAAAGACTTTTCATCATGACAATTACAAACTACGATCTAATCTGCATGAGATTAACACAACAGTTGTAACAAAACGGTCTCTTGACAGCACTAACACGAAAAGAGTATTTGTTAATCCAGAGTATTCATATGCAATTGGGCACTGGAGAATAGTATAATCATATGTCTTCATGGAGTTTCTGTTTGGTCAAGTGTTATCAGAAGCTCAACTATATCATTATCCAGTATAGCCAAATCATTATTATTCTCATTCATTACTGCTAAATGTGCTTCAATTTTTTTTATCATTTCAAGATTTTGATTTTTCCATATCAAAATATCAGAATCTAGGGATTGGGGTAGTAAGCGATTGTCTGGCATAAGATTGTCAATGTTCTTAAATACTTTTTTGATAATAATATTATAAGCAGATAATTGACGTATTAATTTTGAAAACTCTTTTTTCTTTTGAGCTTCCATTTTAAACTCAAATGTATTTGCCTAAATTAACTAAGCGACTGGAACTGTGTCTGGTGGGATTATCTGCAGTTCTTCCTTCACAAAAGATCTTCGGGGGGCTGGTCGTTTTGTTGTGTCAGTTTCTCGTAAATAATACACTGGCGGATTCATTTTCACAATTTTTTTTATCTCATATGGATCAACACTCCAAACTGGATCTGTTGCCCTGATGCGAGTGTCCCCTTCCGCTTCTCCCGGTGAATAAAGGTATCTCACTTTTAAACCAAATGGTAATAGTTTGCTGGATGAAGACTCTTCAACAACATTTATTGTTTGTTTTCTGATTGCTTGTACTGGTTTTAGCCCTTTAAATTCTTCATTATTCATTGCGCGCAAAACTGAGGGCAGTCTTTTTACCCATTCTGTGTTGCGAGAATTGTCAATCAGCTCTCTGTGATACTGGTAGGAGAAAAGTCTTTCAGATAACTGTTTGTTAAAGTTTTCAACCAAAGCCTGTGATCTGTGAACACCCGGAATGCCTCTTTTAATGCTAACTCTATGTTTTAACAATAATTGATTCACTTGACCTTTAAATTCTTTTCCATCATCGACTTGAATCATGCGAGGATAAGTTAAGGGTCCTCGTTGGTAAATCAGCTGTATAGCAACAGCAACAGCAGAAGCACTCTTTTGTGTTAATGGTTCCGCATCTTTGTATCTTGAAGCTATATCAATGACTGTAAGTGCGTACTTAAATCTTTTTCGTCTAATCGTATCATGGGGTAAATATAGAAGATCCATTTGATGGGTGTCGTTTGGTGTTATATTCACAAAGTGTGGTCTCTGTATTCGTTTAGGCGCAGGTAAATAAATTTGCCAAATCGCTTGTTTAGATAACCATTCTTTTGCTGTTTGTTCACTGACTCCCGCTGCTTGGCTAAGCTTTTTAATTGCTGTTATTCCCTTCCAATATCCTTTTGGAGAATAATAGATTTTGTACATTTTTATTCAGCCAATACTTTGTGCAACAAAATACACAGCGGTCATGCCAAAGACAATAAACAATATTTCTTGCATCTTTTGTTTTTCTGATGGTTGATAAAAGTCGCTAAATTTTGGTGGGGGCAATGTTTCAACTTGTTTGCCTGTTACTAGATAATATTCTTTAATTGCCTGGTCAACATCTTTAAATGTGTAAGCTGCATGTCCCTGTTGTTTAAGTCTGTCGTTAATAAAATCTAACTGCTCCATTCTTTGCTTTTCATAGGTGTCTTGTGCAGCGGCTAGTTGCTCCATAGCACTGTTATGTCTTTTTCTCTCATCGTTATTTTGTAGTTTACTAAACGCGTAATTACTTCCGCTGAAAGCAAGCGCGTTGACCACTGCGCCGCCTATCATCATTACGAGTGAAGCCATTTTTATAAATGTATTTTTTTTACATATTTATATTTTCTGGAATTATTCCTTGCTTAACTAGAAAATCTTTCGTAGCAAATGAAGCTGTAATGACAGCAATCAACTTTGCTGAGTCTTCAAAATCTAGCTTGCCAAGATCTGCTGGTTTTATTCTTAACAAGCTTTTACCAAGCATTGTGTATCCTACACTTAGACCTCCAATAACAGCAGAATGGTATACGAGGTTGGCAACAGTTTTTTCGGTGCTCATTTTTTAAAAATAAAATAAAATTTATTATTAATAAAACATGAACTGCGATGATTTACTTCCTGAACTTATGATTACAAATAATCAAGTTGATGACCAAGCTATTATGCGCCAAAAAGAAAGGCTGTATTCTTTGGCAGCATGTGGAAAAACAAAACAGTACCTCGGAAATGAATTCAGCATAGAACAGATTCAACAGATGTCGCCACAAGACATTGTAAAGTATCACAACAGGTATGAAGCGCAACTGGGGTCAAGAATGGTCAAAAGTGTCGGACAAACTGTTCTTAGTTTGTACACTAAACTCGTTAGTAGATTTGCGCCCATTGATTCTGAACAAGATTTTATGTATGATTTAACGCAGGATCCAGTTTTAACAAAGTCATTAGAGTCTCTAGGATGTGATCTATATTACAGATTTGGAACATTATTGTCGCCAGTAATTATGGGGTTAATTACGTTTAATCATATAGATTTTATTTCCCTTAAAAATGACCGAGCAGAAAACGTTGATGGAGAAAGTGACCCGTGAAAAGAATCCTGGGCGCGTTGAAGCAGGGAAAATATTAGCAGAGTGGAACAAAAAAAGAAAATTAGAGTTACAACATATAACTCATAATGAAAAAACACCAGTTGTGCCAGAGCCACAACAAGAACAAGTTGTTTCAAGTCCCGCAACACCAAAGTATTCATGGATTATTTGGATTAAAAGAGTTGGCATTTTGGCGTCATTGCTGTTGGTGGGGGTGGTTATTACGTTTATAAAACATATAAAGAAAGACAGCAAAAACCAAAGCAGCCCAAAAAATCACAGCCACTAAATACAAAATCTGAACAAAAAAGAATACCAGAACTGCCAACAACAAAATCTCATTTTGATCCATTTGATATGCAGTAATATTTCAAGAACTTAATAAATAATTATAAGTGACTTGAATAAGAACTTGATAACGACTTGATGACGACTTCATGACGACTTGATGACGACTTGATAAGAACTTAATGACGACTTGATAAGAACTTAATGACGACTTGATGACGACTTGTTAAGAACTTGAATAAGTACTTGAATAAGTACTTGAATAAGAACTTGTTAAGAACTTGATGATGACTTGTTAAGAACTTGATGTTGACTTGTTAAGAACTTAAATAAGAACTTGAATAAAAACTTGTTAAGAACTTAAATAAGAACTTGAATAAGAACGTGATGCCGACTTGAATAAGAACCTAGAACGACTTAATGACGATTTTTTTCATAAAACACAATTAATTGTTACATTCTTTTCCGGGGAGACAACTCCTCTTCACTTCTGAAGGGTTTGCTGCCTTTATGTAGTACTCTAGGTCAGACATGTCTGGCCACGGCTTACTCAACTGCATAATTGCCGAGTCAAAGCGTCGCACTGTTTCCTGGTTCGTGTCGAGTTACACATAACGGCGTCGTTTACTGCAGGCCGTCACGCGGCATTGTATATCGTGACCTGCCTTGACCTCGTGACCCGCCTTGACCTCCTGACCTGTCTTGACCTCCTGACCTGCCTTGACCTCCTGACCTGCCTTGACCTCCTGACCTGTCTTGACCTGTGTGAACTGTCCCGGTGTCTCACAGAGCAAGACCCCGAGGAGGACTCGCAGCCGGACACCCCGCTGCAGTTCAGCGACTTCCTGTTCCAGACCTCGGACGGCAGGCCAGTCAACCCGCACGTCGCCGTCCACAATCTGCAGGTAGGTCAGGGTGACCTCCATCCCCCCCCCCCCCTTCCTCACCCTGCTAGCCACTCGGCGGCCGTGAAGTGTGCCCTGTAGTGGGTGTCCTCGTGACGACGATTGGAGCCGATATTGATTGGTGTGGACTGATTGTTGTTCTTGCTCGGGAGTATTTTAACGTCACAGTGTGGATTTCTTCTGTGTCCAAAGTTGGGGCTGTGTTGTCGGGAGAGCATGTCTCCGTTGTATTGTTTCATCCAATTTTTTTTGTATTTTATTTCTCTCTCTCTCTCTGTCTGTCTCTGTCTCTGTCTCTGTCTCTCTCTCTCTCTCTCTCTCTCTCTCTCTCTCTCTCTCTCTCTCATTGTGTGTGTATGTGTGGGGGGGTGAGTGTGTGTGTGTGTGTGTGTGTGTGTGTGTGTGTGTGTGAGTGAGTGAGTGAGTGAGTGTGTGTGTGTGTGTGTGTGTGTGTGTGTGTGTGTGTGTGTGTGTGTGAGTGAATGAGTGAGTGAGAGAGAGAGAGTGTGTGTGTGTATAGCATTTGTGTGTGTGTGTGTATGTGTGTGTGTGTGTGTGTGTGTGTGTGTGGCGCGCGCGCGCGCGCGCGTACGTACGTACGTACGTGTGTGTTTGCTCTTGGGTTTTTCCTGTCCAAGTGGGTTTTGACCACAGAATTTTGCCGGGAACACCTCTGTTGCTGCGTTGAATTTTTCGTGCGCGTTTAGTACACCACCCCCACATGGGGCCTGGCATTATCGTCTCCTGTGCAAGGCAAGCCGGGTAGATCGCCCCCACATGGGGCCTGGCATTATCGTCGCCTGTGCAAAGCAAGCCGGGTAGATCGCCCCCACATGGGGCCTGGCATTATCGTCGCCTGTGCAAGGCAAGCCGGGTAGATCGCCCCCACATGGGGCCTGGCATTATCGTCTCCTGTGCAAGGCAAGCCGGGTAGATCGCCCCCACATGGGGCCTGGCATTATTGTCTCCTGTGCAAGGCAAGCCGGGTAGATCGCCCCCACATGGGGCCTGGCATTATCGTCGCCTGTGCAAGGCAAGCCGGGTAGATCTCTAGCTCTGTGGGGAGTGCTGGCTGTGGGAAGACGACAGAGTGCGGCTAAATGGGGCTGTGTGTAAAGAACTTCGAACGAGCGACGTGGAGCTGGAGGCGGGGGGGGGGGGGGATGTGAAATGGGAGGGCTAAAGAAGGCACATTAAGGGGGGGGGGGGGGGGGTTAAGGCTATTAGATATTTTTTATTTAAAGTCTTTTCATCATGTCGATGGTTTTAAGACTATAGCATCAAAAGCAGCAAAACTTTGTTAAAATTGTATCATCCCCCCAAAAAAAAATTAAGGGGAGAAAAAAGGAGAGAGAGAGAGAGACAGAGACAGAGACAGAGACAGAGAGAGGGACAGAGTTACAAGAAACGTGCAATAGGACTACATAACAAAATAAGTGGCTTATCTAAATATTGAAAGGTTGAAAAGATGAAACTGATCTGGGAGACGAGGAACGAGGGAAAGCTGGTACGGGGGAAGGCGAAAGAGTAAACATTGTTGTTCTGTTGGTATATGACCAAATCGCCCTCTTCGAATTGGCAGTCTATCATTCAGTGTCCTGAAATGAAAATAGAAAAACGCCAATACTAACTGTGGTGGTGATACAAATAAAGAGTTCTCAGGATGGAAGACGATCTTAACTAGTCGATAAGATAGTTGCAAAGTGATTCTTGACTAGTCCATAAGATAATTGCAAAGTGAGGCGACTGCTGGCGGAAATCTAAACACATCTTTAAAAAAAGGTTTAAGTGCTAAATCCGCCAAACATGAACAAAACGAATCACAGGACAAAACACGACGCGTTTTGACCTCTTAGGCCTTCTTCAAGCAAGAGAAACGACACGCAGGACAACGACATTTGACAAGTGATCGCTCGTTCTTCATTTTCCTTGTCCGGAGTGTTGTTCTTCTTGCATGGAGAAGACCTAAAGAGGTCGAAAGGCGTTTTTTTTTTTCCTTGTCATTCGTTTGTTTATGATTGGCGGACGTTAGTACTTAAAACGTTTTAGAATCGGTCGATAAGAGGAAGCGCTGTGACCTTGGTTCTGGAACAGGTCCTGGAGGACCTTCAGCTGAGCGCCAACGAGGCCCTGCGCCAAGGGCTGGCCAAGGACGTCAACGTGTCGGTGGGGCAGTTCTTCAGGAGCCAGCACCAGGCGGCACGCCTGATGATGCAGGGCTCGCAAGCCCTCAAGACGGCCATGTTCAGGTGAGTTGTCGGTCCTGTCGTGTCCTGTCGCTCTTCCGTTCTCAAAATAATAATGATAATGACGGTGAGGATCGTGACCAGCATTCATTATGACGCCTTAGCTAAAGATCTGGGCGCTTACAAACTCTCTCTCTCTCTCTCTCTCTCTCTCTCTCTCTCTCTCTCTCTCTCTCTCTCTCTCTCTCTCTCTCTCCCCCCCCCCTCTCTCTCTGCCTCACACACACACACACACACACACACACACACACACACACACACGCACGCACGCACGCACGCACGCACGCACGCACGCGCGCACGCACACACACACACACACACACACACACACACACACACACACACACACAGAGTCCCTATTCATAATCATACAAACAGACACAAGAACAAACAACGAAACACTTGGAAGGTTCTGGTTCAGGACATGCTGTTTGAAAAGATAACTATCACGGCGGGACTTCAAAGGCAACAGTCGTTGAATGTCTGGATTTTGAATGGAAGGGAATTCTAGAGCCAGGGACCTAAAATCGAGCAAGGGTGGATGCCACGAGATTTAGGTTTGATCCTGTCTTGCTAAAGAAGATGTTGAGTTGGAAGAAGAACGGAGAGTGGGAGAGGTTGTGTACCTGGTAACGAGATCTGAGAAATTAGCAGGGGCAGTGCCAGCGATAGAAGTGAAGGAGATGCAAGCTGTTTTGCAGTTTACTCTTGCGGAAAGTGGGAGCCAGTGGAGTGTCATCACGAAAATCGTACAGGGGGGACAACTTCGAGCTTTGAAATGAAGGCGAGCAGCAGAGTTTTGGACCTTGCGCTGGTTCAATAGCAGAGTCGGTACAACCAGGACGTGATCAGGATTTTGTTCATAACTTGGAAAGGGCATTCGAGAGAGATCGAACAGTCCTTAAATATCGAAGCGTCGCTAAATCAAACGCTGACTCGGATTGCATCTCGTAGTCCCCAAAAATGCAAAAGTCAAAATTTGTGATTTCTGATAGAATGACATCTTCCATAATGAGTTGATCTACGCATAATATCCGCCGTATATATCGCTCGATATATCTCCAACACCGCCAGAAACAACAGAATGGTTGTTACCTGATAGAAATTGTCATTGTCTCAGGTACACTTGGGGAAATAGTTGCAGGGGTGTGGTTTCGTTTGAGACTGCGTAGTGACTGAATGAATACCCCCAGCATTCACTCTCTCCCCCATTATGAATGTTACCTTGCTCATTCGATCCGGGTTGGCATCAGGAACCTTGTTGAATCGTATAGGTTCGTAGATATCAGATTATCACATCAGATGGATCATTATAAGCTACACACAAAAAGTTAAGGATCACTTTCACAAACATTCATAACTGTCAAAATAAGAAAGTCAATGCGTTGAAGTTTGGCCAACATTTAATTCCATTCTTTAGTGATAACGATACACAATTGCCTTCAATCTCGAGCAATCGTTTGGTGTGTACATTTGATTAAAGTGGGTACGTATCCAAATTTGATTTCCCAAAGTCATTGAAATCACAAGACAGGGCATACTGATGCTCCCAAAAGCTCAGTAATGCGTGTAACCACCATGGCTGTTCTGGCACTCGACGCAGCGAGTCCTCATCGAGTTGACCAGGTTGGTGAAGATCCTCTGTGGAAGCGCCTGCCACTCAGCCTGCAGCATCTGGTAGAGGTGTTGGGCATCCCTGGGAGGGGGTGGCTCCTCACTTTGCGATCCAGCTCATCCCAGAGGTTCTCAATCGGGTTGAGATCGGGACTGCATGCTGGCCACTCCATTCTGTTGACTCCAGACTGCTGCAGGAAGTCGTTGACCACCCTTGCCCTGTGGGGGCGAGCATTGTCATCCTGGTAGACAGCCCTCGGTCCCATCTGCTGCAGTGTAGGCACAGCCAGCGGTCGAAGGATCTCATCCCGGTATCGGATGCCAGTCAGGTTACCCTGTACATGATACAAGGGTGTTCTGTGGTGAAGGCTGAAGGCCCCCCAGACCATTACAGAACCTCCACCAAAGGCCACCTTTTCTTGGACAGTGGCGTCAGTAAAGAGTTGCCCTGGGCGCCTCCAGACCCTCAGTCGGCCGTCATTGTGGTGAAGGGTGAAGCGTGATTCATCACTGAACAGGACCTGGGACCATTGCTGACATGTCCACCTCACGTGACGTGCGCAGAAGGCGTGGCGTGCTGCCCTATGGGCTGGAGTTAAGCGTGGCCGTACTGCTGGGCGACGAGAACGGAGATTAAACCCATGTAGGCGGTTCCGTATGGTCTGCTGGCTGATGTTGATGTTAGTAGCCACCCTGAACTGCCTTTGAATTATGCTGGAAGAGGCTGTTTTTGTCTGCAGGGCTTGTCGTTCAATGAGACGATCGTCACGTGGGGTTGTCTTCTTCGGTCGACCAGATCTGCGTCTTTCATGGACAATCCCAGTGGCTGTGAAGCGTTGAATCAGTCGGACAATGACCGAGATGGACACATGAACTCGCCTGGCCACTTCTCGCTTGGGCACACCATCTTGGAACCATGCAACAGCTCGTCCCCTATCCAACTCGCTTAATTTTCGTCGTGGAGGCATTGTCAGATCAGGCCTACTGCTGGTGGAATGTCTTCTTATATAGCCAAGCGAGCGACAGCATCTCACACATAAACAGCAGTGCTTGCACGTGCATAATGGTTTTTCCATCTGGCAAGTGCAATGTGTTCAGGCAGAACGGTCCAAAACAAGGTCATTTTTCGCAAGTTTCCGCTTTTCCGTTTGCGGCCCAGCTCAGTAGTAGAGAATCCCGTGCAATTTTCGCACTAACACAACATCGCCCATTTACAGCTGAACAAGAATTCATGACAATTTGGCTGGACTAAGAAATAAATAACAGTAGCGAACTGAGTTTATTACGCACCTGTTTTCACATACCGATCCTTAACTTTTTGTGCGTAGTATATTTTAAAGTGAAATCTACGCCGCCTGTCTCTGCAGAAATTTACGAAACTGCGTATATGGATTGTGAAGTTGATGCTGTGTTATGTCTGTTGCTGAGTTTTGTTGGTGATGGTTTTGTTTTTGTTCTCTCTCTCTCTCTCTCTCTCTCTCTCTCTCTCTCTCTCTCTCTCTCTCTCTCTCTCTCTCTGTGCTGTGCTGTGTGTGTGTGTGTGTGTGTGTGAGTGTGTGTGTGTGTGTGTGTGTGTGTGTGTGTGTGTGTGTGTGTGTGTGTGTGTGTGCTGCTTTGCTTTTGTTTACGTTTTGTCTGGATTCATCTTTTAAAACAAGACATGTAACTAACAATAGGCTATGCAAAAGTTCTGCAAGATGCTTTTTTTCA
Source organism: Conus canariensis (assembly GCA_033310375.1). Classification (NCBI taxonomy): domain Eukaryota; kingdom Metazoa; phylum Mollusca; class Gastropoda; order Neogastropoda; family Conidae; genus Conus; species Conus canariensis. The sequence goes on from CM065738.1 coordinate 14,672,407, forward strand.
TTATATGCACGTACAATACGGCTTTGTAAATCATTATTTGAGAGAGATCGAGAGTTCTCATCTCACTTGTGCTGAAAATGATACCTGAAAATAAAACAATCATTTCATTCATTGGCTTATACTGCGAGCGTGTGTGTGTGCGTGTGTGTGTGTGTGTGTGTGTGTGTGTGTGTGTGTGTGTGTGTGTGTGCGCGCGCGTGTGTGTGTGTGTGTATGTGTGAGTGTGTGTGTGTGCGTGTGTGTGTATTTATGAGTGTGTGTGCGTGTGCGCGCGCGCGCGCGCGCGCGCGCGCGCGTGTGTGTGTGTGTGTGTGTTTGTGTGTGTGTGTTTGTGTGTGTGCGTGTGTGTGTATTTATGAGTGTGTGTGCGTGTGCGTGTGTGTGTGTGTGTATGTGTATGTGTGTGTGTGTGTGTGTGTGTGTGTGTGTGTGTGTGTGTGTAGATGGCTGGAGTACTGGGACTGCCAGGACTGTGGCGGCACGGTGGATCAGCTGTCCCTTCCCGGTACGTTTTTCATCCAGTGGTGTCCAGTGGTGGGCCGTTTTCAAAGGGGGAGGGGGGGAGGGGGGGGGGCTCTGGTGCCTCTGTCTCTGTCCATCTTTTCAAATCTCTTCACAGTCTTTGGGGTAATGTACAATAAGTCTTACCATCACAAAACTAACCCTCCATCCAAATTAACCGTGTCACCACAAGAAAATAAACCTAACATTTTTTTTGTCCGTAATAAACTTTAGTATGTTTTATCACCATAAAAGTAATCCAGGTTCTTCCTTCGTAAGGGCTGTATTTCTCATTACCTCGAATAACCAAATATTTTTCAGTCATAAGTAACAGGCACTATGTCTTATCTCCACAAATCTAGTCTTTTTGTATAAGTTACTGGCAGTGTGTCTCATTACACCAAACTAATTTGATATTTACCTAATTTGTCTGGTTCGCTGTCGGCTTTATAAGCCTTAGCTGGCCGTAACCTCCATCATCCTGAACTTCTGAACTTTTTTTTTAAAAACTTTTTACCTCTTTGAAAGCGGAAGGTCACAACATCGTTCTTGCTTGGGTTCCCGGTCGTGTTGGCATTAGGGGAAATGAAATGGCTGATCGGTTAGCCAAGAATGCCACAACAAGGAGACTGTCTAACATGTCTATCCCCTACTCAGATTTGAAACCGAAGGTAAATGATTATGTCAGAGACCTCTGGCAGGAGGACTGGAACACACAGACGGATAACAATTTTTTTCCAGATCCGTCCAAACCTAAAGCTCTAGTGGTCCCAAAGAAGAAACAGTTTTATACCGGCTGCACACTGGCCATTCGTTTTTAACTCATTCGTATCTTTTTAAGAGTGAAGAAGCTCCGTGGTGCATTCCATGTCGTGTACCACTCACAATGAAACATTCTTTTAGAGTGTTGGGACTTGCGTGATGTGAGACATAAACATTTTAGAGCAGACTCCATGAAAACCTTGTTCAGAGATGTCCCACCTGATGTGATCTTTGAATTTCTGAGGGAGACTAACATTTTTCATCTGATTTGAGATTTTACGGTAGAAAGATTTTTAACAAAATTTCGGATGTGTTTTTAGACGGTGTATTTTAAAGGGTTGTGTGAGTGAATGACTTGTGGGTTGACTTCAACGCGGTGACAGCCCTGGTATGGCCCTTTGTGGTCGGCTTGGCTATAAGCAACATTACCTTACCTTAGCCAAGTAAAAGGCAGTTTGTCATCATCAAGTAAAGATTAGTATGTCTTATAATCACAACACGAACCCAACATCTTTTATCCTCGGTAACGAACAGTGTCTTACCACCGCAAAACTAAACCAACATCTTCCCATCCAGGTAACGACAAGCACGTGTAATCACCGTTAACAATACCAAACACCTTCCTATCCTAGGGAACGGACAACAATACGTCTCAACATCACAACCCTTAACGACACATCTGTGTATCCCAGGTAATAATAACAGGCTGTACGCATCACCACCTCAAACATTTACCCCCCAACATCTTCGTGTCACAGGTAACGGTCAGTACGTGTTTTACCCTGGCAACGGCACCCGGGAGACCACGTCCGGCATGGAAGCGGTGTTCCAGGTTCTCCTCAAGGAATCCGTGCCACCGGAGAGCCTGCTGCTGAACAAGGCCGTCAAGGTCGTCCGCTGGACCCTGGACGCTGTCCAGAACAGGCAGCCCAAGGACGACAGAGTCCAGGTCAGCGGCCTGACGAAGAAGGTCGACCTCAACAACGATGGGGATGGGACGGAAGGCGAGGAGGCGGAGCCGGCAATGAACGGTGTGGATGATGACGTCCAGACACTGGACGAGTGGACTAAACGGATCGCGATTAATCGCAGAAAGAGCTCGGAGAACGTCACGAACCCAGCCGACAAGGACACCGACAGGACTACTAACGTCGGGGGTGTCCATAAACACCCCCAACCCCCGACCCCTAATTATGTTTATGAGGAGGATGTGGGAAGAACTAAGGCCGAGTCGGGCGTAAGCAGGAAACCCCGATACGCTGTTAAGATAGAGTGCGAGGACGGTGACGTGTTTTACGCCGATCACGTGATCGTGACGTCATCCGTCGGGTTCTTGTCCACCAACCCCCAGTTCTTCCAGCCTGAGCTTCCGCTGCAGCACCAGGAAGCCATCCGGTCCATGGGGTTCGGGAACGTGGCCAAAATGTGCCTCTTCTGGGACAAGGAGGATGCGGGGGATTGGGAGAGTTGTCCCCCTTTTTTGGGTGACGGCGCCACCGGTTGGGAGCGCTGCATCCTGGGTAGCGAGACGGAGGGAATGATTCCTCTGTGGTTAGAGGGAGTCGACACGGAGCTGAAGTCGGCCAGGTACTGCGAGAAAATGGCGGTACGTATTCTGTTTCGGTTTTTTTGTTTTGTTGTTGTTTTTTGGTGTTGTTTTTTTTTTTTTTTCGTTTTCTTTACAGTTATCACTCTTCCTTAAATTCATTAAGAATATTTCAGACAGTAATGGAATATATCAAACAAAAAGTGTATGAATATTTGACAGATTGACTTCTTAGCTGACAATCCGTATTTTGATGAGGCTTTTTGCTGTGATTTCGACGTTCTTGATCAACAAACTTTAGCCGAATCAAGCAAGTTCTGATTAAGAATATTTCAGACAACGATAAAATATATCAAACAAAAAGTGTATAAATATTTGACAGATTGACTTCTTAGCAGACAATGCGTGTTTTGATTAGGCTTTTGGCAGTGATTTCGACGTTCTTAATCAACAAACTTTAGCTGAATTAAGCAAGTTTGGACTTCTATTAGGGCCTCCACTTCTACGTGAATTTGCGGATGGAAGAGAAATGCAAACATGAGAATATGTTTTTAAAATATTCAGCGCAATAATGATAGTAATAATAATGATAATAATAATAATAACAACAATAATAATGATGAAAGGGTTGATGATTATGAAGATGGTAATGATGATGATGATGGTTATGAAGATGGTAGTGATGACGACGACGACGACGACGACGACGACGACATGATGGTGATGGTGATGGTGATGATGATGATCGGGGAGAAGAAAACTTTGACCGTGGAATCTGCGAACCACTGGTCGCAGTTTATGTACACACACGCACGCACGCACGCACGCACGCACGCGCGCGCGCGCCCACACACACACACACACACACACACACACACACACACACACACACACACACACACACACGTATCTTGTTAGCAGACGGCATGACGTCTCCAAACATGTCAGCTTCCTCGCGAGAGTGACAGTCGCCATTTTGTCAGCCCGGCTGTCAGCAAAACGGAAGCACCCCTTAAGATTTTTTTTGTGCGTCGGCAAGACCCTTGCAAAAAGTGACAGAGATTGACGAAAAGCTGCACGAACACATGGCCTGATTGGTGGGGCCGAAACGTGAGCAATGCACGAGGGGAGAGAGAGAGAGAGAGAGAGGAGAGAGAGAGGGGGGGGGGGAGAAAGCGAGAGAGAGAGAGACAGAGAGAGAGAGAGAGGGGGGGAGAGAGAAAGCGAGAGAGAGAGAGAGAGACAGAGAGAGAGAGAGAGAGAGAGAGAAGAATGATCAGTATTGCACAGACTGCTCAGTTTTAGATGGCACGATTTTGAAAAATTTTTTTTTTTTTTTTTTTTTTTTTTTTTTTTTTTTTTTTTAGAATTTTTTCATTGTTGGCCTCCTCCTCCATTTTCCTCCACTTTCCTTTCCTCTTTTTTTCTTTTTCAAAAATAAATACTTTATTTACCATTAGTTTGGCTCTCCTTTTTTTTCACAGTGACATTGCTTTTTACTTTCACCTTTGACACAAATAATAGTTGTCAACATGTGTGTCTTTTAAAAAAAACAAAATAAAAATTTAAAAAAAAAAAAAAAAAGGAGGAGCAAGTATGCTGCCTTTCCCACTCTCTCCCTTCCCTCCGTCCCCCCCCCCCCCCCCCCCCCCACACACACACACCCACACCCGTTAATATTTACAGTGAATTGTACATTTCCATTGTGGGAGCTCTCCATCTAGGCGAAACAAAATTGACGACGATCAGAGATGTCTCACGGAAGTGATTTAGCTAGATCTGCCCGAAGTCGTCTCATCACGCTTAAGATTTCATGTGTAAAAGAGAGGAGAAGAGAGAGAGAGAGACAGAAGACAGACAGACAGACAGACAGACAGACAGACAGAGAGGGAGAGAGACACAGACAGAGAGAGACAGACAGACAGAGACATGAGAAGTCCATCATGGATGATGATAATGTGCCGTTACAAGATCCAAACTTGCTCAAAAGGTAATGATCGGCGTGTGTGGGTGCGTGTGTGTGTGTGTGTGTGTGTGTGTGTGTGTGTGTGTGTGTGTGTGTGTGTGTGTGTGTGTTCTTTTCTTTCTTTCTTTTGTTTTGTTTTGTTAGTTTGCATTCAGTCTATCCCATCGGACGCTATACTGGATTTTATTCGTAGGAGAGGATTTGTTCTCACGCGCTTGCTCGAAAAAACAACAACAACAACAAAACAACAACAACAAAATTGCGTGACAATATTTTTTTAAAAATGCATTGGTGCTCCCAAACTATCAACCACACTGACAACAGTTGTCTTGTCTGTTTTTGAACGTGAAGTTGTTTTTAGATGAAAAGAAGAAGCTGTACCAAACCTAAGTTCTCTTTAAACATGTTTGTTTATATATGAGTCGGGATACGCGAATCGTCGATTTCTCCAAAGCGAATGGTAACAACAAGCAGCGAGTTACATCTGCCGCGAAAAAGATGTCGGCCCATGTAGTTCTGCAGGAAATGTATGTCTTGTTACCAGAAAGGCGTCTAAAAGCAGGAACTGCACCAATGTGTGAATAGTGGAACAGTTAATTTTTACCATATTGTAGAAACGTGTTTTTTTTTTTGTTTTGTTTTTTTAATATAAATTTTATTGTTGTCTTGAAAATATTGAAACGTTTGGCAGAATGTGATGTTTACAACGTCAAATATTTAAGGGGGAGAGTATAATTATCATATACGGCGCCAGCATGGTCCTTTTTGAAAAAGAATATATGAGATGTCGAAGGAAAGAGCTAAGGTGTGACGAGATAGCATTTGGTGGGGGGGGGGGGGGGGGGACACACTTCTGGGAGCATTCTTTGTTCAAATGTCAATCAAGTAGAACAGTGAATATCCGTGTGGTTTCTTTTGATGTGCCCCCCCTCCCCCCTCCCCCCCCCCCCTCTCTCCTCTCTCTCTCTCTCTCTCTTCTCACTCACGCGCGCGCGTGCGCGCGCGCACACACACACACACACACACACACACACACACACACACACACACACATACACACACACGCGCGCGCGCGCGCGCGCACACAAAACAGACGCACGCATGTACGCACGCACGCACGCACGCACACTCACACACAAATACACACATACATACACATACACCTTTTGCCTTTTTTTGGTTAGTTTTGTGCGTTTTCTGTCTCATTTTTTGTCTTGACGTTTAGTATGTTGAAGTTTTTTCTTTCCTTTTTTTTCCCCTTTTTTTGTCCTGTCAGTGGCTATTGCTCTACTGTTTTCACATTTCATCAAATTTAGATTGATCCAGAGTCTAGTAAAATAAAAATAAAAATAATAATCTTCTCCATTGATGTGCACACTTGTTAGTAATAGATAAGTACATGAATACACGAACCACCCAGGTAAACACAGACAGAAAGGTTTCCATCTTTTTTTCTCTGTGTTCCTTCTAGGCAGCTGCGTTCTTCTACCGACAACACGCTGCTCAAAATCCCTCGATTTCGAACTAAAACCTATGGCGATCGTTCTTTTTCTTTTCAGGGTCCGGTTTCTTGGCATAAACTCCCAATATCCTTGCGTAGTTCAAACTCTCTGTCTTCGTTCAAGGCATCTCTGTAAACAACCCTCTTCACCTATCAATAGCAGTTCTTTCTTCCCCTTCCCCATCAAATTAATTCTGCGGCTTGTGTATATGGTGTGTGTGTGTGTGTGTGTGTGTGTGTGTGTGTGTGTGTGTGTGTGTGTGTGTGCATGTGTGTGCGTGCGTAAGTGTGTGTCAATATGCACTCTTGATTGTAGGCGCATGGTACTTATTGCAATATTTACCTTCTGTTTGGTTTCATTTATGTTTTCTTTCATCTTTTCTGTATATGTAAGCGCTTAGGGCGTAAGTAAGATTAAAGCGCCGTAAATAATCATTATTAATTTGTTTGTTTTTGGCCAACAGAACGGACGCCAGTGGTACGAGGAGGTGTGCATTTACCAGGTGATCCAGAGCCACGACTTCTGCATCGTCGCCTGGCTGGGAGGGGAAGCCGCCATCGTCATGGAGTCGCTTCCGGAGTCAGAGGTCAAGGACGTGTTGCACGAGTTGCTGGCCCTGTTCCTGGGCCGGCCCGACCTGCCCGCCCCGCGGCGCCTGATCAGGTCAGAGAGAGAGAGAGAGGGAGAGACAGAGAGAGAGACCGAGAGAGAGACAGACAAAGACAGAGAGACAGACAGACAGAGACAGAGAAAGACACAGAGAGAGAGAGACAAAGAGAGAGAGAGAGACAGCGACAGAGAGAGATAGACAAAGAGAGAGAGACGACACAGACAGAGAGACAGACAAAGAGACAGAGAGAGAGAGAAAGAAACAGAGAGAGACAGACAGAGAGAGAGAGACAGACAGACAGACAGACAGACAGAGAATGTGTTTATGCATACTTGCGTACATTAGTATGTCTCTCTGTTTGTTTTCTTTTAAGTATATAGTTATTTGATGAACTAGTGAGGATAGGGCAGGGGGTGGGGATGGTGTTCAAAGTGATCCAGGTAAAAATTACATGAGCAATTTTCAGCTGTGCACAGCGCTGTTGTGACTGAGACTGCTTTTTTTCCCACGAAACGGTAGAGCTGACTTCTCAGTATTAGCAATTTTCGACCTCCCTAGAATCATTTATGGGTCCTTAAACTCGGGCTCGAAGATTCCTCCTCGTATTGATTTCTCTTGATTTCTTTATTTCTTTGCCATTTGTTGTTGTTGTTGTTGTTGTTGTTGTTTGTCGATCCCAGGCTAAAAGACTCCAGGGATCATCCGAACAGCCGAAGCACTTGAACACTATGGTACAAATGCATCAACAAGGGATGAGAGCATTACCTGTGTGACCGTTTTCGATTACCCCGCCACGTGCCCACACTCCGACTTCGAGGGATTTTGGAGACTGATAGTGTTGTGCTAGGAGCTCGTCACAACTGAAGACAATCCCCGCATAGCTATGCAGAGTATAACAACATTTTGATGTAGCCTTGGTGTTCTAGCCTATGTCAGTTGGCCTGACTCAGCCGTTAAGCCAAGGCGACTTTGCCATTTATATCTCAATGACATCGTCTTTGTGTTGCCCTCACTCTGTCCTTCATTGGCTGTCTTCGGAGACCTTTATATTTTCTTCTTTTCCTTTTCCCAATGACGGTCAGAATGCCGCATGTTTATGGGTAGTATAGGTATCTCTGTTAGATACCATTGCTTGACTAAAACAGGCAGGTCGGATTTCCTCTGACGAGTGTCGACCAGGAGACGAAAGCTGACTCTCAGGCAATGTTAAACGCTTTTGTGGACAAGACGACAGTGGATAGTCTCATAACATTTGTCAGCGAAGGGGTTAATGTTTACACTTTTAATATCTTCCTTTTCATCGCCATCCCTCCCCCTCCCCTCCCCTCCCCCTTCCGGTCTCTCTATCCTCACCCCCTGTCCACTTTCTATCCGCCTCCACCTCCCCACACAGACATACACACCCTCCCTTGTTTTTAGGAAAAAGAAAAGTCTGTGGGCCCCGTAGGCTGACAGGTGACCGTATATTAACAGCAAAACACACTCCCTGTGGATGTTGCCTACTCATTCTTTCCCACAGCCGCGCGACTGGCACGCGTTCTCCTTCACACAAGTTCCAGCTTGCGCGCGCCTTCAGCAACATTCTAACACGCTGGAAGAGTCTGTTTATTACTGGCATGCGGGCTGTCTGTCTGTCTGTCTGTCTGTCTGTCTGTCTCTCTGTCTCTCTCTCTCTCTCTCTCTCTCTCTCTCTCTGTCACACACACACACACACACACACACACACACACACACACACACACACACACACACACACACACATTCTTGCTTTTTGTTAGTTTTGTGCGTTGTTTCTTTTTTTCTTCCCTTTTTTCATTTTCTTTTTTTTTTTTTTTTTTTTGTCCTGGCATTTTACTTGTGAATGGATGTCTCTGTGTTTTGGGTTCACCTTTTTTTTTTTTTTTTAACTTCTTCTTCAAGCTGATGTTGAAAAGCCGGGGTGGTTGGTTGGTTGGTTGTAAGTTCTTGGCGCCGTGTTCACACTGGTGTGGGTTGATGTCTCTGTGGTGACAGGACGGAGTGGTACAGCAACCCCTACACGCGCGGGGCCTACAGTTTCCTGGCCACGGGGGTCCCCCTGGAGCTCCATGAGGTGATGAGCCAGCCTCTGCCCTCCGCCCAGGTATAACGGCGCTGCCCCCCCCCCCCCCCCCCCCCCCCCCCCCCCCCCCACCCCGACCTCACCTCCAGGTGTATGATGATGATCCTCGGCTCTTAAAGATGTTCCCGCCTGATGTGGTCTTTGAATTTCTGAAGAAGATTATAACATTTTTTTTCATCTGATCTGAGATTTTGTTTTAAGAGAAGAAAGATTTTGTTTAACAACTTTGTGTTTTTAGAAGGTGTATTTGAAAGAAAGACGTGGTGTGTGTGTGTGTGTGTGTGTGTGTGTGTGTGTGTGTGTTGTGCGTGCGTGCGTGCGTGCGTGCGTGCGGTGCGTGTGTGTGAATAACTTGTGAAGTGACTTCAGCGTGGTGACAGCCTTGATATGGCCCTTGGGGTCGGCAGGGGTGTGTGTGTGTGTGTGTGTGTGTGTGTGTGTGTGTGTGTGTGTGTGTGTGTGTGTGAATAACTTGTGAAGTGACTTCAGCGTGGTGACAGCCTTGATATGGCCCTTGGGGTCGGCTGGGCTATAAGCAACGTTACCATACCTTACTTCACCTAAAAGGGGCATGGGGACAGGGGCATGGGAACAGTTCTCTCTCAGAGGGGAAACTATCCATCTAAAGCAACACCCGATCCCACCAGAACCACGCCACGTGAAGACGAAAGTGCTTTTTTTATTTGGGGGGGGGGGGGGGGGATAGAGAGGGGAGAGGAGACAAGGGGAGGGAGTTAGGAAGAGGGAGAGTAGGGGTGGCGGGGGTGGGTGGGGGCGGGGTACGGGGATTTCGCCAGTGGTGGGGTATGAACTCGTAACGCCAGACCGCGAACGCGTCGAGTACACCAAACTGGGACATGACATTATCAGCGGAACACGCCAAGGTGACACATAGGCGTAGGGTGGCGCAGCCTACCTTCCTCGCATCAGTGAAATTAGTTTTTAAGTTGTTTTAGCTTGTACCCATGAAAGAAACCATGGTGTGGAATCCATTTGGTAACAAATTCAGCTGAAAAAACAAACTCGCGGGCTGTGAACTTATCAGTTTTATAGCGGTAATTGCTTCATTTTCCGCCCACAGTCACTCCATTTTGAAATTTATAGCGGTAGTTTCAGTCGATTGATGAAACCTTGTATCTCAAGCATATTCCTTTCAATCGTTCAGCGATACAAATGTAGTTTACTTAATTATAGAACAGCCTGAAAAGTGGGACCCGTGTGTTTAGTTTTGTTGTGTCAAACTCAGGTAGGGCAAGAGGTTCTGTTCATTCATGAATTAGATGCCTTCAAACATAGTCAGTGACTTCTCCATCAAATACCAACCTCACCCCATCTCCACCCCCACAAAAACATGGTGGATAACAGTTCATTACCAAAACACGGAGGCGACACTTTCCCTTTGTGGTCTTGCAAAAAGTGCACACATCACAGCTGAGCGCGCTTCTCTCGTTAAGAACAGCATTTGTTTGCAGGGAAAGTGGGGGTGAGGTGGGGGGGGGGGAGGGGGGAAGCTGAATCAGAAACGAGGTTGTGTGTGTGTGTGTGTGTGTGTGTGTGTGTGTGTGTGTGCGTTTTACATTTCTGCCTGTAGAATTTGTGTATTGATGTGAGCGCAGAAGCGCGTGACTCGCTGTGAATTCTGTAAACTCGCTTGCGATTGGTAGCTGACAAGACCGACGTTCACTTGTTGCAGAACCCAGTGGTGCAGCTGGCGGGCGAAGCGTGCAGCAAACGCTACTACTCCACCGCCCACGGAGCCCTTGAATCCGGCCAGGATGCTGCGCGTGCCATACTGCGTCATCACAAGATGACAGCTCCGCAGTGAAGAGAAATCCTACGTCATCAAGCGGACCGACCGACCCGCCATCAAACGTCGTGGCCGCAAGCAAGAACACGAAAGAATGGATGAGAGGGCGCGCGCCACTCCTGCAAGCTCGGAAGATAAAGGGGGTGGGGGTGGGGGGTGATGCGTTATCAAAGATGACCAATATTGTTGATTGTTTTTTTTTGCACGAATATTCTCTTGACATATCGCAGTAATGGTATCTGTTATTGTTGTTGTTGTTGTTTTTAACGACAGGGTAATGTGGTATTATTTGTTATCATTTTGAAAAGCCAGGGAAGTATTCGGCAGTACTGTGAAACGGAGAAAAATGTTCAGGGATTATGAAGAAGTTGCCTTATCGGGGGGGGGGGGGGGGGGGGGGGGATGTTTTTTTGTGTGTTTTTTTTTTGGGGGGGGAGGTTGGTTGTTTGTTTGTTGTTGTTTTTTTCCGATTGTTTGTTTCTTTGCTTCTTCTTAAGTCAAATAGTTGTTTAAATTTTTTTTTTAATACCAGGGAAGCCTGGTAACCTCTGTGTGTGTGTGTGTGTGTGTGGTGTGTGTGTGTGTGTGTGTGTGTAAAGTGTGTGTATACTGTGTGTTTGTGTGTGTGTGAGTGTGTGTTGGGTGGCGGCGGGTGTGCGCGTGTGCAAGTGCTCACGCGCGCAAGTCTTCAGAAACATTACTCCAGATGTAGATTTTTTTTTGACAGACGATCAGTACCATGGATTTTACTCTATCATTCAAAATCGAGAATGAATTTTTTTTAAGCTTGTTTCTTCACACTTGAAAGTGGATTTGTCTGGTAACCCCTGATTTGTATGCGACTTGAGTAGTCGTCTGTTCCCATTTTACCTGGCGTTATGACCCTGATCTAACCTTCCTGGTTGGATGGGTTATAAACAACATGAAACGGGCCTTCGTACATGCCTGCGTGTGTGTGTTCGCACACACGCGTGCGACACTGCATGCGTACCGCTCTTTAACGCATAACGGTGGACATTGAAAATTAAAAACCAAGGGAAGGAACTGCACTCTGAAGTAACTAGGAAGCTGCAAAGTCCTCCTTTTTTTTTCCTTTTTCTTGTCTCTTTTTTTCCAGTTTACAACGCGAAATCGAACTTGTCAATAAAGTTTTAAGGGTACAATTTTAGAGAGGAGGTAAGTACGATTTTAAAAGTGATGTTGCTGTATTACGTGGACATGAAAGATATTTTCATGACAAACGCACGCATGTGAGCTTTTTGTCGTGTTTAGTAATACTGCTTTCAGTTTTATTCTGAAAGATAATGCTACTTGTATAATTATGTGTTTTTTTTGTTTTTTTTTTATTTGTTTGTTTGTTTGTTTGTTCCTTTTGGAACTTTTTGATATAAGAATAGGAATGTCCTGAGAAACCGAGGGTTATCAACTTCACGAAGTCATTTGGTATGCCACACTTGAGCACAGTCTGTCGTTACATTAAAAAAAAAAAAAACAAAGAAAGAAAAAAAGGTAATTTGCTTATGCGACTCACGTGCAGTGTGTCATAGTCTTATCATGGTGGATTCTGCCCAACAACATGAAGGAAGGGTGTTGAGGAGACGTAAGCTGAGATAGTGACGGATGTAACTCACTCTGTGCCAATCAAAACTTCTTTGCTTTTTGATTGGATATAATACTGTCACAGCACACATGCAATGAAAGGGGAGTCCGTGGGGAAGGTGGTTAAGAGTGGAGGGAAGGTTGTCTGGAGTGATTGGCGGGTCCGTAGTTCAAAGCGAGGCCGCCTTCCTGTCGTCCTCCTGTGCAAATGTGCACTTCGTTTCATGTCTACATGATCTATGATCTATGATGTGTATTCTTATTTTAGGTTTTCTTTTTTTTTGAGTTCCTTACATTTGAAGGCAAACGTACGCCGTTTTGGGTCTTGTTTTGTAACTATTATTGTGAAAACAAATTAAGCCGTTTCTGCTTTCCTATATTGCTTCACTTGCTTGATACGCTACGAATAATAACGCTTTTTTTTTTTACTATATTCGGAAAGATGTCTTAATGTGAACGATCTGTTCCCCCCCCCCCCCCCCCCCCTCTCCTTGTAAGATGTGCATTTCACATACACACTCAGACGCGCTAACGAAACAGGGTGATTATGCAGACTCACTTTGTTATTATAACCAGTGTTAAACCTTACCATGAATTCTTACAGGCGTAAACACACGCACGCTCGCTGGCATGCGCTTGCGCGCGCGCGCGCGCGCGCACGCGCGCACACACACACACACACACACACAAAATACACGCACACACACACACACACACACACCACACACACACACACACACACTACACACACACTACACACAATACACACGCGCGCACACACACACACACACAACACACACACACACACACACACACACACACACACACACACACACACACGCACAAACACACACACGCGCACTACACTGACTGGAGATGGTTCTGGTTGCAACTAGCTTTTTTTTTTGTTCTTTGTATCTGTATCTTGTACCTTCTAATGACAGACCATCCATGTACATAGAATTGAAGAACAAAATTACCACCTTTGCCTGGTTTTTTTTTTTTTTTTTTTCGTTTTTTTTTTTTTTTTTTTTTTTTTTTGTTGTTTTGTTTTGTTTGTTTGTTTTTTTTTTACCTCGTTAGGACTTCTTTTCGTCCATTTTGATCAGACTTGCAGGCTAATTTGCTTCTTTTTTCATTCCATTCAATTTACTTGAGGCTTGAAGACAGAAAAAAAGATATTGTGATTAGAAATGTGATTTTCCCCGAAGATGGAGTATGGCTGCCTTAATGGCGGGATAAAAAAAAAAACGGTCATGCACACAAAACTCCACTCCCTTCGTTGGGCAGATGGGATTAATACTTGCCTGTCCATGTAGGGAGTGTCCGCAGGAGTATCAGCCTGCGTACGCAGACGAAGAAGAAGAAGAAGAAATGTGGTTGTTTCAAATAATTTACCAATGTTGTCTTGTCGCAGCTTCGTGCTGTGACTGATCCTTATGTTTGTTATTTCCTCACGGCTGTATCCGCATTTGCCCCTGCAAGAGAAGATAATCTATAGATGGAATGAAGCTTTTGACGCTTTCGTTTATCTTCTTTCCGTTTATAGATTATCTCCCCTTACAGGGATAAACCGGTAGATAGTGCCGTGTGTGTGTAAAATGCATTTTATACTTAAATGTGTTGTGGTGGTGGGGTTTTTGTTTTTGTTTGTTTGTATGTTCTTGTTTTTTTTAAGACAAGAAGTCGCAGTTATACTTGCCTTTTCCAGATATTCCATGAATGTCGCTTGGATTTTCTGATCTCACTAACGGAATGCAAACATCAGCAGCTTGAAGAGTGAATTCCAATAATCAGAATATGATATGAAATATATAGATCACCAGTACGTGTACTTGCCATCTCAAGTATTTTGTCCTCTGGTCTTTCTTTCTTCCTTCCTTCTTTCCTTTCTTTCCTTCTTTCGTCACTTGTCCTTCATTTAATTCCTTTTTGTGTGTTATCGTGTGTGTGTGTGTGTGTGTGTGTGTGTGTGTGTGTGTGTGTGAATGACCCCAAAAGTGGGTTTTTGAACATGACAAAACATGAAAAAGGTGGAAGATCTTCCATTAATTTTTTTGTTTGTGTGTTTTTTTTGTTGTTGTATTTTTACCCATGGACCTCTTCTTTTCGCAGTTTCCGGCATATTTTTTCCCGGGAGCATTTGACAATTATCTACACTTTCTAAATATTTGATTGACTTAGAAATTCAGTGTTTCACAAATAGTTTTCTCACACAAAAATAGAAGAAAAAAACTTATGACAACTTTGGATTACGTTTAGGATTAAGTTAGATTTGTGGGAGAGTGGTGTGGTGTGTGGGGGGGGGGGGTAGATTTACTTATTTCCGTTGGTTAAAATCGTATCTGAGAAGTCGGTCAACCCATTTTGAGCGTGTTGTATTTTGTGTGCATATATATGTGTGTGTGTGTGTGTGTGTGTGTGTGTGTGTGTGTGTGTTGTCAGTACAACTCTATGTTCATCTGACAGTAAATGGTTTCAGTCAGTCAGTCAGTGAGAGAGAGAGAGAGAGAGAGAGTGTGTGTGTGTGTGTGTGTGTGTGTGTGTGTGTGTGTGTGTGTGTTGGTGTGTGTGTGAAAAGACAAACAAACAAAACAGAAACAAAAAACAAACGAAACAAAAACTGACAAATAAATAAACAAACAAACCCAAATCCGTCCATGAGAAATACTCGACTCTGAAAGACAGACTTGTGTTTGAAGGGGAAGGGGAGAGTATGAGAAATCTTCCTCCAGTGAGTACTTTCAGTATTGTCCCTTTAAAAGGGAGGTCAGGAGGCCCAGCAAACCAACAGCTGTTTCGCTTTGTGAAGAGCGCGTCAGGCTTGCTTGCTACCAGATCCCAGTTACCTGCAAGGTGAGAACGGTTTCCATAACAAGCCAAAAGGAAACTCGAAAACATCGAGAAGATCCTCCTGTCTACATGATTAGGTCTCCAGAAAGGAAACAGAGCTCTCATTGAAGTGGGAAATTTTTTTTTTTTGATAAGATGGTAGGCTTAACATTCCAAAAGGGGGACACTTAAAAGACACAGCCTGGGGAGTGGGTGGGGGCAAGGGTAGGGGGAGGGTGGAGGGAGGGGGGGGAGACAGTAACTTAAAATGAAAATCCACAAGGATTAGAAAATGATCGATTGGTGCCTCATAATTATGTGATTTTCAAAGCAAATAACTTTCTTTTTCTTACCAGTGCAATTTGACCGTTGTGATCTACTGTAATTTAACAACGATAATGTTCATGCTTATTGGTTCACAGGGTCATAGGTTAGAGATTACGAACTAAAACACTGGGCACGAGCTGGAAGGGTTCGTAGATTGGTGCAAGATAGGCAAAGGTGGAAGTGATGGTAAAACCTGGGCCCAGAGGCCTATCATTTCCAGAACAGGAACGGAATAAACATCCTATCGTATAACTACACTGTGTGTGTGTGTGTGTGTGTCTGTGTCTGTGTCTGTGTCTCTGTGTGTGTCTGCGTCTGTGTCTGTCAGTGC
>CM065738.1:14710790-14720790 GCA_033310375.1 Conus canariensis
ACTGATGACTACGTGTCTGGTAGTCCTTGGGTTATTGAACAGCAGAGATGACCACTGTGACTGATGACTATGTGTCTGGTAGTCCTTGGGTTATTAAACAGCAGAGATGACCACTGTGACTGATGACTATGTGTCTGGTAGTCCTTGGGTTATTGAACAGCAGAGCTGACCACTGTGACTGATGACTATGTGTCTGGTAGTCCTTGGGTTATTGAACAGCTGAGCTGACCACTGTGACTGATGACTATGTGTCTGGTAGTCCTTGGGTTATTAAACAGCAGAGCTGACCACTGTGACTGCTGACACCTTTTGACCTTCCTTGCAGCACGACATGGATCCTCAAGCATAGGCTCAAAGATTGTCCCCCTGCATTTGATACCCTTTATGTGATGGTTTCAGTTTTTCAGCAACTTATTACCTTACCGCATTTTCTTTTCTGTTCACTTTTCTACCCTTTGCCGGCTGCTATGACGTGCGCGTTTGATTTTTTGTTAGCCCTTGGTAGTGAGAATACCACAGAATTATAGAATGTGGTGTGTTTCTATTTGATGCCAAGGGAGCACAGACACAGTCAGCTGTGTATCATTGACGAGTCTGAATCAGTGGGAAAAAAGTCTTCGGAGCAGTCGATATGAATGATTGTTTTCTAGATGGATTACAGTAATCCCCATATGCTATTAGTAAAAGAATTCATATTTGTCATTTATTTGATTTTTCAGTCTTATTCTCTGTCTTTCCCCGTTCCACCCCCACCCACCACCCACCGCCACCCCACACAGCCCCCTTTGTTTTTCTTGTGTTTGTTTTAAATATATATGCCAAGTCAATAATGAAATGACAGGAATTTGTTAGCCAGCACTTGTTGTCCCCGCACCTGTTGTCCCCCGCTACTGAATTGTTACACACATAGATAGATAGATATTCATAGATACTTACATGCATACACACACGTGCATACATGCGTATATTCATTCATACAGACAGACAGACAGACGCACATACATACATTACATACATACTTACGTATAATCATACATATGTATAATCATACATACTACCTACATACAGACGCACACACATACTTACTTACATGGCCTTTGTACATGCCTACCTGCACATACAGAACGAGCAAATACAGAGTATGGAAGAGAAGCAAATGTACAACCGTCCCATCACCTAACTGTATGCTTTTCTTTTTACTTTATAAGTGGCAAACCACTGACATTTCATTTTGCAAAATGATCAGAAATTTCTTTCTATGGTTTACCATCTAAATACTGAAGGATGACGTGAACAGATCGGCGGAATATCATTGTAGCTGAGAAATATAGGGTGGTTTTATTCCAAAACGATTTCCTAAGAATTTCGCACAAAGAAAAGTCTGAGCGACACTGCTGTTTGGTTCTGATGTTTTGTTTTGTTTCACATTGTGTGTCCTTGGCTTAAGTCCAGCGAGACGTCGTTTGACATTGTGTGTCCTTGGCTTAAGTCCAGCGAGACGTCGTTTGACATTGTGTGTCCTTGGCTTAAGTCCAGCGAGACGTCGTTTGACATTGTGTGTCCTTGGCTTAAGTCCAGCGAGACGTCGTTTGACATTGTGTGTCCTTGGCTTAAGTCCAGCGAGACGTCGTTTGACATTGTGTGTCCTTGGCTTAAGTCCAGCGAGACGTCGTTTGACATTGTGTGTCCTTGGCTTAAGTCCAGCGAGACGTCGTTTGACATTGTGTGTCCTTAGCTTAAGTCCAGCGAGACGTCGTTTGACATTGCGTGTCCTTGGCTTAGTCGCCGAAGTGCCCGCATGACGCACCGTCGGTTATGTATCATTGTGTGTCTGTGGTTTAAGTAGCGAGGTCGTTTGACATTGTGTGTCTTGTGCTTAGTCCAGCGAGAGTTGTATTGACTTGTGTTTCCTCTGCTTAAGTCCACGGACGGTGTTTGACTAGTGTGTGTGTCCTTGTGTTATGTCAGGAGAGTCGTGTTGAGCTATTGTGTGTCTTGGCTTAAGCTCCAGCGAGGAGTGTTTGACTGTGTGTTGTGTCCGGTGTTGTTGTGTGTGGTAAGTCCAGCGACGACGTCGGTTTGAATTGTGTGTCTTAGTAGCTAGTGATGCCGTATTAGCTTGGTGTCGCGCTCGGTGTGTGTGTGCGTGCGCGCGTCGCGTGTGTTTGTTGTGTGTGTGTGTGTGTGTGTGTGTGGTGGTGTGTGTGTGTGTGGGTGTGTGTGTGAGCTGCTGCATATTAGTAGTGTGCGCGCTTCCTCTCTCTGCTCTGCGTTGTGTGTGTGTGTGTGTGTGTGTGTGTGTGTGTGTGTGATGTGAGGTGTGCGTTTGTAGGAGTGGGTGATGCAATGGCGAGGTATAGTGTGCGCGCTCCGCTGTTGTGTGTGTGTGTGCGTGTGTGTTGTGTGTGTGTGTGTGTGTGTGTGCGCGCGCGCAGCGCGTGTGTGTGTGTGTGATGTGCGTGAGTGCATGCGATATTAGTGTGCGCGCTCGTGTGTGTGTGCGTGCGCGCCTGCCGTGGTGTATGTGTGTGGTCTGTGTGTGTGTGCGTGCGTGTGTGTGTGTGTGTGTGTGTGTGCGTGTGTGTAGTGTGTGCGTGCGTGCGTGCGTGCGTGCGTGCGTGCGTGTGTGTGTGTGTGTGTGTGTGTGTGTGTGTGTGTTAGATGAGGAAGGGGGCGTTTGAGAGAAAGAGGGGGGGGGGGGGGGCATCGAAAGTGGGACGGAGGGATGACATCTGATGATATACCTCCACTTCATCGCTGAATGGGCCACAATACATGTTAACAATCATGTGTATATTCCCTTACTCCTGTCTCTCCAGCTGATGGCGGCGCGGTGCCAGCCTTCCCGCCTCGTGTCTATCCTCATCCTGTTCCAGATACGCCTGGTTTGCCACCCGTTTCCATGGTGACGGATGGGTGC
This sequence comes from Conus canariensis, assembly GCA_033310375.1. Lineage (NCBI taxonomy): Eukaryota > Metazoa > Mollusca > Gastropoda > Neogastropoda > Conidae > Conus > Conus canariensis. The sequence goes on from CM065738.1 coordinate 14,713,711, forward strand.
CGAAAGAAGCCAGTCTTCTGGAACAAGGTTCCAGCACTCTGACACAGCTGGGAGAATACTACATGGGTTTCTAGAGGCCTGAGGATCGGCGGGAACTGCGTCTCAACGGTGCATACGATGCGTGGATACTTTGCTGTATTTGATCTGTTAAAATGCTTGTTTGTTTCAAAGACAGGCAGGCTATTGTACCAGGCTGTTACTGCCGCAGTGTTCATCAGAAGCGTTTGAATGCCTGGTTATCTATCTATCTATCAATCTGTCTGTCTGTCTGTCTATCTATCTGTGTGTCTGTCTATCTATCTATCTATCTATCTATCTATCTTATCTATCTATCTGTCTGTCTGTCTGTCTGTCTGTCTATCTATCTATCTGTCTGTCTGTCTATCTATCTATCTATCTATCTATCTATCTATCTATCTATCTATCTATCTATCTATGTTACACAATCCTTTGTTTAATTGTTGTCGATTTTATATTTATTTACTTTTGTTTTTCATAATTTCGTGTCTGAATAACTTCTCAATAACAAACAACAGAAAATAATGCGCGTGAGAGTGCGCGCGCGCGCGACACACACACACACACACACACACACACACACACACACACACACACACACACACACACACACACACACGCACGCACGCACGCACGCACGCACGCACGTACGCACGCACGCACGCACGCACACACACACACACACACACACACACACACACACACACACACACACACACACACACACACACGGAGAGACGGAGAGACAGAAAGACAAACTGACACACATGTAGACGATAAAAGATGTGCGCAGTCCTTACTTTTTTTTTTTTTTAATTTTTTTTAGTGTCTACTTATTTTTGCTCTGTTGCAAAACAAAACAAAAAACTACAAAACTGTACACAAAATTAGCGGAATTTTAAGCGACACACACACACACACACACACACACACACACACACACACACACACACACACACACACACACACACACACTCACGCACGCACTCACGCACAAACACACACACACACGCACACACACACACACACACACACACACACACACACACACACACACACACACACACACACACAGAGTGACACGCGTGCACATCACGTGCTCTGTCTCTCTCTCTCTGTCTGCATCGCTCTCTCTCTCTCTCTCTCTCTCTCTCTCTCTCTCTCTCACACACACACACACACACACACACACACACACACACACACACACACACACACACACACACACTTATACACAAATGAAACAACATGAACGCTCACTCCCACAAAGACAGTAAAGCAACATAGACGGGCATACAAACAAACACAAACAGCGAGGATGCTGTTATCTTAGAGATATCAACAAAACAACGACAAGGAAAAAAAACCTAAACAAGAACATGAACAAAAACCAGCTGACAATGGTCACGCTGTCCCAGGATCGAGATTCAATATTTAAGTAAAGGGACATCATCCTCGATGCACCCGGCGACCAGTTGCTCCCCCTAACATGCATTCCCCTGTGGACGCGTTCATGCATTTTTCATACCCTTTCCAACCCCCCACCTCGGCCGCGAGAGGCAAATGCCAGCCAATGAGCTCATTTGATATTAATAGCCGCCAGTCAAGCGTTGCTGTCGATCCACGTCATAGGTTCCTTGCAGGGGAGCGATAATTGTTGTCGAGACGTGTTCCTAAATAGTTTGTTATGGCCAGGTTCGCCTACCTTGCCGCGAGTTGCGAGAGAATGAGGGTGTTCCAAGAAACGACAAAGAGGCGAAGCTAACCGGAAGCTTATGTTACTAGCTCTTGAAATAAACGAATTTTCTGGATTTGGAACTGGATTCCGTGAAATGTGTACTTAGCAAGAAATGAATGGTTATTCTGTTGAGAAAAAAAAGGTGAAAACGATAAACGTCGCACATCGTCCCATATTGCAACTGATCTGTTACATTTCATAACAAATCAAAGACTGAATTTGCCCAGTCTTGCGGTGCATATGTAAGATAGACAGAGAGTAGATAAACGGAGAGGTTGGGGAGGGAGGGAACAGGCGAAGGAAAGTGTTAAGGTGGGAGGAAAGTGGTGTTAAAACAGAGTTATGATGACATAACAACTGGAAGCGTGAGTGAAAGAAACCATACTTCTACTGTGTTTAACACTTGCCAGTCATAATGCGTTATGCTCAGATTGTTCTTAGCAATGCTTGTTTGTATCACTGCAGTTAAGCAGCAGTTAGTCTAGTTTCAAGAAAAAAAAGATCACTTTACATGAAGTACATTTAGTTCACTACCATTACACAATACTCTCAGAAAATCTCGACAATGCCTAGCTTTCCGGGCGGCCAGAAGCTGCAAAGAAACGCTCCGACCTCGCTTTCTTCGTAAGACGCCATCCACCCGGAGGCCAAGAAACGCTACCCTGGGTATCCCTTCTCGGAGTCGCCGCCTTGACAACTTCGATCTGTTTTGGTGGTGACGGGAAAGGATGGTGGATGGGGCTCGGGGGGTGGGGTTGAGGGTGTGGAGGGGGGAGGGGAAGGGGAGGGAAGCGGCGCGAGGACACAGAAAGGAACGGACACATGTTGGTTCGTCTGGGAAGCAGCAGGTCAGGAGTTGGCACGGGGTGGACAGGTTGACACCAGATACTTGTCCGTTCATCCCTCCTGTGTTGGACAACTGGTTAGACATCGTCTGTGATCATTTGATAGTTTCAGTTTTTATTTACTCTGGGGGGAAGTGGTGTGCCAAGCAGACAGGGAACTGAGACTGATTCCTCTCAGACATGAGGAGATGTGTGTTTCAACGGGTGGTGATGGAAATTCAGTGCCAGACAATTGATTGGTTGCAGTTGTTCTAAAGCAGATGTTTACACTCCCCTTCTTGGTGACTTGATCTTTGGGGAACCAGCGCAAGGCGCTACGAGGACGGACGTCATGGGTGACAATTGATTAAAACTTAAAACATGCTGATTGCTGTTTTTCTCTTGGAACAACGGCTAAGACGTTCATAGTGGCGGTCTTGATCAGTGACGTGGAAAATCATACAGGTTCAAAGACAGACTGCTGTAATATTGAACTGTCTCGGGCGTAAATGGTTATGACTGACGTTTGTTTAGGACGCATTGGACACTTTGATTTTTTTGTTTCATTTCTTGAAGAGCTGCTACCTTTTTTTTGTCCATACTGTATTTGCTAGCTGCGGCAGGGTCATTCTTCGTTTCTAACGACGTGGTAGTTCTCAGAATAGGGTGAATTAAAAAAAAAAGTGACGGTGTGATTGGGTATTGTCTCAATGATATGGATAGATATAGTTTGAATGTTTGTGAAACAGCCAATGCAAACACTGCGTTTTCCTACAAGGTGACAGTTTACATCATGCAACTTTTACAGACGACATGAATCTATCAACGACCTTATTGAACAAGTTCCTTACTCTGCCAGAAACAGGTTTGATTCCGTGATACTGACAAGAAAATACTATGATTTTTCTCTGCTATTCACTAACGTTGTGCTTCGATCGAGGTGCATGAGCAAACCGTCAAATATGAGGGCTTTACCAAGATCAGATCCAGCATCAGTCGAACGAAGTGTATGGATTCACTTTAGCTGTCAATTGTTGTAGACTGTACAGCTTAAAGACAATGGCACCAGTCGAGCGAAGTGTGGATTCACTTTAACTGTCAGCTGTTGTAGACTGTGTACAGCTTAAAGACAATGGCAGCCCGACCCACAGTACACAACTTATGGAAAAGACACCGGAAACAGAGACAGTCTGATCCAGAGAGCCGTGAGATTTCTGAAGTCCTGACCATTACTTCTGTCAAACCAATTGTCACCAAATATCATCAAAAGTTCCCGTCAGGATCATCACACAAGAACGAGTGTTCGTCATCAAACAGGACTCAAACTCAGGCATGCCCTGGTCATGTCAACGATTCTCTTGCCATTCTCCAGAACAAAAACATTCCCCAGGATTCAAACGAAACTGATTCCAAAAATCCCCGAAACTCCACACACGCCAAATCGAGAGTTGTGAACTCATTCAGTTCAAGAAAAATAACAGCCCAGCCTTGCAGCGTCTTCAAACAAGACAGACCAAATGCCAGCAAAACAACCCCTTCCACTGGGAGCTCTGTAAACTCAGTGAATAATCCAGTTTTAAACACCGGTCAAAGACCGACCACCCTAAGCTGTGCAGGGTTTAAAGTTCTAGCACTGCATCGATTAGCCCGTCAGGGACAGAAGTTGGTAAAACGCAATGAAGCAAGTGCAGTTGTGTCCAGAATAAGCACCACCGAAACTGTAAGTAGCATGACTATTCGCAACGTGCCTTTGTCCAACGCAGCTAATACGAAACCCACTGCAACGGTTCGCACGATGACCATAGACTCTCATAGACCTGCTGAAATGCAAGATCAAACAGAAATTAGTGTTCAGGGAAGTTCTGCAGTGTGCATTACAAATCAGCAGACTTCTTCAGCAAGACATGGAGGTGTAGCTAACAATCCTGTGCACACCACCTCCAGTGGGAAAGAGGCCGGTCACAAAAGTGCTTCCAAGAGTTGTCTGTCTTTTAAAAACTCCAGTGACTGCATGGACGCCCGAAGGTATTGTGTGAATCTTACAAGTCTGATGCACTCACAGCCAGAAACACACAACCCAAGAACTGGACATGATGTAAACATCACGGGTGACAGTACAAATAGTTTACAAAAATTAGAAAAACACTCTCTGCACAAGTGTTTGCCCTGCATTCGTGAAGCCCCATCTCAACTCCCCGACTCTGACTGCACATCAGATCTGGCAGATATCAACAAATTACTGACAGTGAAAACCGACAAAGAAGCTGACTTGGAAGCTATGGAAAAAGCGCCTGAAGATCATGTGGCTGTGACGAAAACACATGGCAGTGCCACTCCCACAGGAAGTCAACAAGCAACCAGGGGAAATTCACTTAATATCAGAGGAGGAGTATCAGCCTGCGCTCTTGGGATTCCGAACCAGTCAGAGAAAGTAAGCACAACTGGAGCGGAAGTAAAGACAATTCCAGCAAATCAAGAAAACTCTAAATCAATAGTAACACCAAAGAACTCTGTAAAGGTTTCAGAAAATACTGCTGATACGCAAAATATCACAGAACATTTTCTGAAGGAAAAAAACGTTTCAGGATCTGCTGTGGACACTACCACTATCCAAATAAAGACAGATGATAACACGGACAATTCAGGCAACGTGATGGTGTGTACTGTTAAAACATGTCAGCCTGACAGCTCAAGTAACTTTACAGAAAATGTCTGCACAAAATGTATTCCCATCTCTGTTGCTACTTCTCCACAATTTTCAACAAACTGTTCAGTTTCCAAGCATGGAGATGCAAACAGGATGCAGAAGAAACACGGCACAGTATATTCTTCAGATTCTAAAACCAACTCCAGAAGCTTTACAAATAAAGAAGATATTACAACAGTTCTTGCTCATGTCCCTGACAGCGCTGGGAATGCTACGAAAAAAGAAAATATTAAAGTGCTTGGGAATGCAGACGACATACAGACCGAATGCAGCACAACGTATTCTTCACATTCTAAAACCAATTCCAGAAGCTTTTCAAATAAAGGACATATTTCAACAGTACTCACTCATGTTCCTGACAGCCCAGAAACAGCTGTGAAAAGCGAAAATGTTAAAGTGAGAACACATAGCGTGGAACCTTCATCAGAAAATGTAAATGTCGAGCTCACTGAACCGCAAGTAACTCCAAATAAAACCACTGTTTCCAGTACAGAACGGGACACGTTTACACACGTAAGAGGTACTGCAAATCATGTATGTGTTGATTATTCAAAGAAGGATGATGACCAGAAACGTGACACTCGCATCAGAGCTTCTCTCGAGAACAAAAGCACAAACAAACAACAATCTGTTAAAAAGAGGAACATCTGTAAAAACATTACTGGCTTTGAAGACGCAGCACAGAAAGAACCGGATTTCAACGAAATACCAGATGTCCTGTTGGACTCCAGTTCACATGTTGTGGAAAGAGGTTGCAAATCAAAGGATCAATACAATCCAGAACATAGTTCAGAGAAACCTGTCAACATTAAACACGAATCAACAAAACCTGACGATTTGAATGAAACGGTGTCAAACACGGTAGAAATTAAGGACAGTTCAGCTAAAGCGAAGGGGCTTGATGGCGTCGGAGACAAGGGTCATGAGAAGGAGCGTGGGTTTGACGTCAACGAGAAGCCGGAACAACCTGACGTGAACAGCAGCACAAAGGATTCTGAAGACACCGAAACAAAAGAACGTCTTTCAGGATGTTCATCCGCTGGGCCGAGGGCGGTCAAAACATTTGACTGTGATCATCCTGCATTCGCAGAAACTGTAGCAGACATGAAAGAGTTAGAATGTAAAGTCACGCCATGCGAAGGACCGTCATCTCATCAAGGAATTTCTTTGAGGGGAAAAGAGAATGCTGGTGCAGCATCACGTCCTGTGGCTTTGAAATTCCCAAATGAAGAAATGAAATCAGAAAACGCCAGAATGATCTGCAGTTCCAGTGACTGTTTTCAAAACAGTAGAGCTGAAGTCTCCACTGCAGGTACTGAGAACAGGAACGAAAGCCATCAGCAGAACAAAACAAGTGTACAAAAAACGCAGACTTCTACATCAGAACATCAACAGCATACAGGACCTGAAAGAGTAACAACAACAACAACAGTGAAAAAAGATTCCCCTAAATCAAAACACGCTCAGCCTAAAACCAAACCTGACCGATCACAGATTCTGGTGTCAAAACAAACGGATTCAGTGTATTCTCAGAAACTCCCGAGGACAAGAGGGAAAAACCAGACGGCCTCCAAACACAAAGAAGACTCCCAAGAGAATGCCGCAGCAGCCTGGCCTCGAGTGCAGTCAGCGCAGCCTCAAGTGTTCAGAGTTGCAGCCAGAGGCACCAACAAAGTCGACCACCCGCGGTCGAAATCCGTGATGGATATGGCCGGCGACAAGGAACCTGCTTCCAGATGTCACTGCCAGAGGCGCTTGCCAGGATCTGATCGTGTGAGGTAAGAATTGCACCT
>CM065738.1:14728290-14733290 GCA_033310375.1 Conus canariensis
AGCAGGTGGTATCCTTGCGCATGTCAGGTCAGAACATACACTAATGAACACCAGCGAAGTGGCTCGGCAGCAGTGCAGTGTCTCCTCCGGTGGGTTGCCTCATGACGACTTGACACTGACAGCTTCCTGTAGTTTGCCAGTGTCGGGCCTGTAGCGGGTCGGGCCGGGCTGTGGTTGTGGACGAGAAGTCGTAATGAGCGGCGTGGGTGCAGTGCGATGGATGTGACTCAGAAGATGGGAAAGGGGGAAAAAAAAACTGGACGAGACAGAGTTTTTCATTCAGTCACTGATGTCACCTATGTCCTCCCAAGATTTGTTTTTTTTAATGAATCATATTTTACTTCAAAACAAAATCGCAAATTACAGATAAGGACTGCAAAACGCATAAATAAGGGAACAAGACGATAACAACAACAACAAAAATCAATCATAATCATTATGATCACCATTTTGATAATCATAATCATCATCATCGTCATTCTCATCATCATCACCATAGTACTGCTGTAATTACCAACGCTACAATTAAAACTATAACTGCAACTGCTACTAATACTACTACTCATTCTCATCACCATCACCATATTACTACTGTAATTACCAACACTACAATTAAAACTATAACTGCTACTGCTACTACTACTACTACTACTCATAAAATGATAACAATTTCAGTCCCTTCATGAGCATTACATGTGTTTCTTTGTCTTATCACAGACATGTAGGCCTGTAAGCATAGTGATAACCACAAAGGACACACACACACACACACACACACACACACACACACACACACACACACACACACACACACACGGACACACACACACGGACACACACACACACACGGACACACACGGACACACACACACACACACACACACACACACACACACACACACACACACACACACACACACACACACAACTAATTGTTAAAATAAATAAATAAATAAAAACCCAAGAGGACAGAAACAAGCCAATGAATGAACCTGTCCCTCCTCAAAAGATCATCGAAGCCTACGAACTAGCCGGCAGCGCGCTGGTGGACCTGGACAGCGAGGAGGAGGGAGAGGGCGGGGTCCAGTGCTACCAGGCTGGCGTGCTGGCCTGGCAGAAAGCCCTACAGCTCGGCACATCTCGGGGCTGCCCAAGAGCCGGCTGAGGCAGGAGAAGATCGCCCCGTTCCAGTTCCGCCTGGAGTTCAGCTCGCAGGCCGAGCTGGAGAGGATTGCTGCCGACAGGTCGGAGGGTCGAATCCACGCTCTGCTGGTGAAGGAACGAATCTGCGGGCCACAGACTGAGGTGAGGGTTGTAGTGTGTGGGTGGGTGGTGGGTTGGTGTTGTGGGTGTGTGGATCGTGGGTTGGTGTTGCGGGTGTATGGGTGGCGGGTTGGTGCGGTGGGTGTGTGGGGTGGTGGGTTGGTGTGGTGGGTGTGTGGGGTGGTGGGTTAGTGTTATGGGTGGCGGGTTGGTGTTGTGAGTGGTGGGGTGGTGTTGTGGGTGTATGGTGTGGGTGGTGTGCGGTGTATGGTGGTGGGTCGGTGTTGGGTGTGTGGTGGGTTGGTGTTATGGGTGTGGATCGTGGGTTGGTGTTGCGGGTGTATGGGTGGTGGGTTGGTGTGATGTGGATGGTGGGTTGGTGTTGTGGGTGTGGGTGGTGGGTTGGTGTGATGCGGGTGGTGGGTTGGTATGGGTGTGGGTGGTGGGTTGGTGTGGGTAACGGGTTGCTCGTTGGTGTGGGTGGTGGATTGGTGTGGGTGTGGGTGGTGGGTTGGTGTGAGTGAGGGTAGTGAGTTGGTGTGTGGGTGTGGGTGGGTTGTGGTTGTGATAATTTGAGTGACGCAGCGTGTATGTGTGTGTGTCGTTTTTGAGAGAGAGAGAGAGAGAGAGAGAGCTCTGTCTGTCTGTCTGTCTGTCTGTCATCGTCTGTCTCTCTCTCTCTCTCTCTCTCTCTCTCTCTCTCTCTCTCTCTCAATATAATTATTCAACTTAGAATTCAAAAAAAGAAGTTTCAGTGACCAAATATCCTTGTCCAATATCAAACAAGAGGAAACAAACAAACAACAACAACAAAAAAACAATCAACAATCGTCCATTGCTCACAGGTACTTCTTAAAATACCCATGTTTTACCCTGACAATAATGTCCCCATCCTTTGCAGGAGCTGATCGAAGCAGTCATGTCCCGCGGCGAAATGTGTCTGGAAGCCGGCTTGTATCGATCTTGTATCGATCTGTGGATACACGCCTTTCGCCTTCTTCTCGACCCCTCTGGTCCCTTGGGAACAGCCACGAACTACTCCCCACGAAGGGTAGACCTGCTTGTTTATTTCTGGTCATTCTGTGGGCTCAGGGGAAATAACCCCGCTGTGGAAATAAAGGGTTAATTGTGAGTTGCGTGAACTTGAAGTGGTGGCTTTTTGAGTTTGTTGGATTAGTGAGGTTGGGGGGTTGTTACGGGATTTGTAGCATGAAGACATATGGTGGAGGGAGGGGGAGGGGGTGGGGCAGGTAGAGGGCGTGTGAGGTGGTGGAGTTGAAGAGTTATTGGAATGTCAGGGAGGGAGGGGGGGGGGGTTCTGTGTGACACTTATTCACGATTTCTCCTTCCAGGTCATTTTTGTTTTGTTGTCCTAGAGGATGCATTGTTACCTCCAGAAAGCTGCAAATTCAGATATATGGTTATCAATATTATTGATTTTGAACAATCCGCAAATGATTCGGCGACAATACAGCGCCTCCTCTGGTGGGTTTGCTTTTTGACGAGCTATTAGTGAGAGCTCTCTCTGTGTAAAGGCTGCGACTGGATCAGGCTGTGCGAGTGGTGTGGCTAATACCACAGCATGGGCACGGAAAATGAGACATTTACAACACAATCTGGTCTTCCCTCTATGATTATGGACTGACTATCACATGTCGTGGATTTAACGACATATAGTCATTCCATGGAAATCAGGTACATGATAAATACTATGGTATTAGCTTCCCAATTATAGATTTTGCCTACCTTTTATATAGCATTTCCTGAGGTGTCACATTATAACCTCTATACGTTAATTACCAAAATGTTATCTTCCATATAAAGTTGATTTACGAAGAATTCCGTTTTCAAACCCATGGAATTTCATATGCACTGACAATTCCCTTCAAATTTTCCTCCAGCTGTTGAAGCTGTTTTTGGACCTGAGCGAGCATGGAGGGACGGACGCCGAAGAGCAAGCATTCTTCAGCCCAGCGACACGTTGGCTGTGCTGCAGCTTCTCGTCCAGTTCCTGAACCACACCCTCAAGCCCCGGAACTCCACATCTTCGGTGCTGAACGAGGCTTCCAACTCCAGGGTTCAGCACGAACCGAGCGTGGACGCCGAGTTGGGGACGTACCTCCTTCACCTGCAGATGTCGCTACACCTGATCCGCATCATCTCCACTTTCCAAGAGCTTCTCCCGGGCGATCTGCAACGTTCCACCAGATGGTCTACAGCCTGGTGAAGGCCGACCACCGTTCCGGCAGCGGCGACAGCCTGCTGCATCTATGTTTCCGCCTGTCCGAGCTGGACCCGGGCAGGGAGGAGAGCCGTTTACCGACGGTTCAACTCCTGGAGATCCTGCTCCAGTGCGGGGCGGAGGTGGACGCCGTGAACCATCTGGGGGAGACGCCGCTGTTCTACATCTTCACGCGTCGACGACCTCCTCCTGGAAGAGGCCAGGGATCTTCAGGAGGCGCCGGAGACTTTTTCAGCTGGGCGGACAAGGAGAGCTGGGCCCAGGTTCTTCTGCGGCGTCAGGCTCACGCGGACAGGAGGACTCCTGGTGGGAGAGGGGTGCTGAGGTCGTTGAAGCGCCTGGACGGCTTCTGTCTGCTGAGCCACGTCAGCCTGCAGTGTCTGGCCGCCCGGGTGGTCCGGGACTGCCGCCTCCCGTACAGAGACCCTGAGCTCCTGCCTGCTCACCTCATCTCTTTTGTGGACATTCACTGACAGGGGTCAGCCGCAGTGTTGCGGGGTAACTGGTTTGCCCTAGATCTACGGTCTGACCGGCCAGGCTGGTGGATCAGTGGTTGGCTTGTCGTGTGGATAGTTTAACTGACTAATTGAATTTCAAAAAGGATTTGTCATGTCGAACAACGTGGACAAACGAATCACAAGACAAAATGCGACGCGTTTCAGCCTCTTAGATCTTCTTCCGGCAAGATAAACATTCAACGCCCATGTTGCGCCGAATTCAACAAAGATAAGTGATCGCTCGTTCTTCATTTTCGTTGTCCTGAGTGTTGTCTATCTTGCCTGAAGAAGACCTAAGAGGTCGAAACGCGTCGTGTTTTGTCTTGTGATTTGTTCATCCATGTTGTTCGTCGGAGTCATTATAAATACGGTTTTTTTTTTGTTTTTTTTTTAGATTTCCGCCTGCAGTCGCCTCACTTTGCAATAGAGTGATTAAAGCCTTAAACCCAAAATTTACGGTTTACTTGTTCTGTGAAGCACAGGCTTTCCGTGTGTATTTTTATCTTCTATAATTTTATTCATGTATTAAGTTCACCCCTTTTTTTGCGCATTGGCATTACAAGTATACTTAATCGCTCATTTATTGATCAGTGTATTCATCTTTTTTTTTTACCGTTTATTCACCTGTATGTTTTTGCATTTATTTATTGATTACTTGACTGGCTGATTCATTGATTGATTGATTGTCTGATTTATCTGTTCATTAATTAATTGGTAGTATTGATTGATCGGCTGAGTTATCCACTGATGAACTGATTTAGAGTTTGATTGATCGATTGATTTTTTCCATTGATTGATTGATTTATTCAGTTATCTGTTGACTCGTCGAGGAGGTGAAACTGGAATTTTGCAAGAACGAAGTTGAACCATGTAGCTTTAATTCATTTGAAATGTATTTTCCCAAAGTTTAATCCACGGACTTTGTGTTCACCGTGTGACACACACAGAGAGTATTCTGCACACGCGCACAAAAAGTCTGGATCGTTCGGTGCCAGAGA
>CM065738.1:14740790-14745790 GCA_033310375.1 Conus canariensis
GGGACTATTTGTTGTAGAAGCCAGCGCAAAGATAAAATCAGAGGATGAGTGCCAGGGCCATAAATTTATAGCCGGATAGGGACTGGTCTGTGTCTGCATCGATTATGGGTGATGTCATTGATAATCTTTTAAAACATGCGGAAGAAAAACAGAGCCACATCCATGTGCCTCTGAAGTGATCTATGTATAGAGATGCGTGGTTGTGGCTCTGATGTATCTAATCATTCATTTCATCCTTGGGTTCCCCTGGGGAACACAGGGCTGCAGCAACACTCCTCCAGCAGACTTGGTTCTAGGCTGACCTCTTCAGCGAGGTCCAGGTCATTCCGACTGTCTTCTCTTCACAATCCATGCACTGACACCATGTCTGTGGAGGCCGCCCCACCTTTCCTTTATCCTGAGGGTACCATTGGAGTACCTGTCTAGTGATGTTAGTAGGAGGCTTTCGTAGTGCGTGATCAATCCAGCCCAGTTTCCATTCCTTCATCTTGGTGTTTATACCATTGTGTTTGGTTAGTCTCCCACACATTGTTTTGTTGGAAATGACTTCTGGTCAACTGAGGTAGAGAATGATGCAGCTGAGAGGCACTTGTTGATGAATACTGGAGATTGTGAGTGTGAGAGGTACTTGTTGATGAATACCTGGAGATTGTGAGTGTGAGAGGCACTTGTTGATGAATACTTGGAGATTGTGAGTGTGAGAGGCACTTGTTGATGAATACTTGGAGATTGTGAGTGTGAGAGGCACTTGTTGATGAATGTCTGGAGATTGGGAGTGTGAGAGGCACTTGTTGATGAATGTCTGGAGATTGGGAGTGTGAGAGGCACTTGTTAATGAATGCCTGGAGATTGAAATGTGAGAGGCACTTGTTAATGAATGCCTGGGAGATTGGGAGTGTGAGAGGCACTTGTTAATGAATGCTGGAGATTGTGAGTGTGAGAGGCACTTGTTAATGAATGCTGGAGATTGGGAGTGTGAGAGGCACTTGTTTGATGATGCCTGGAGATTGTATGAGTGTGAGAGACACTTGTTAATGAATGCGGAATGGGTGTCAGGACTTTGTTGTTCCCGCGTTTCTGTGCCATATAACAGAAGAGATTTTACATCCACTTGAACATTCTGATTTTGAATAACGGATAAAAAGGGTACTCTTGTTTCCATAAAAAATGATTACTGGTCCACAACTCCAAACGAAAGCTGCTTGTAGGGGGCTCATTAGGTGGCGTCCTGCTTATGATGGATCAGAACAGGCACCACTGAACACCCCGATGTAACTCGGCGCAGTGCAGTGTCTCCTCCGGTGGTTGCCTCTTAACGATTTGACATTGACCGCTCCTGTGGATTGCCGGTGCAGGGGCTGCAGCGGGACGGACCGGCTGTGCTGTGGACGGGGTGTCGGAATGAGCAGCGTGCCGGGTGCAAGCGACTGAGGTGGCACAGAAGATAGGACAGTCACACACACACACACACACACACACACACACACACACACACACACACACACACACACACACACACACACAACAGAGAGAGAGAGAGTTTCCATACCAGGCCTGCTACATGAAACTCCCTGTACAGCATTTTGCTGCATTTTGTTAACAATGGTGAGACACCACAACTTGTTATTTATAAATGATATGTCACAGCTTTCTCACACGCATAAACACACACGACAAGATACAATTTCTGTTTAAACTTCTCCGTGTTTTCCTTTTTAGTCTCTGATCTGCGTAAAGCATAATACCTACAGTCACATTCGCCATTTATATTCAAGCTGTGCACATGAAAACAAATCGCAATGAGAGAAAACAGCTGTCACGATTGTAGGCTTCATGAAAATGAAAATGAAAATCAAGTTAAAACGACAAAACTGAAAACAGGCTCTAGGGATTCAAAGGGTTCTGAAATACGCCTTCCTCCCACCACCCCTACAACCCACCCTCTCTCCCCTATCTGATCATGAAAAGAAATCTCATCAGAGCGCCCTATGGAATATTTTACGAGGGGGGGGGGGGGGTATGATGATGATGATGATGATGATGATGATGATGATGATGATGATGATGATGATGATGATGTTTATGGTGAAGAAATAGAAGAAGAAGAAGAAGAAGAAGAAGAAGGAGGAGGAGGAGGAGGAGGAGGAGGAGGAGGAGGGAGGAAGAGGAAGAGGAGAAGGTGAAGGTAGAGGAGAAGGAGGGGGAGGAGGGGGAGGAGGAGGAGGAGAGAAAGAAGAAGAAGAGAAGAAGAAGAAGAAGAAGAAGGAGGAGGAGAGGAGGAGGAGGAGGAGGAGGAAGAGGAGGAAGAGGAAGAGGAGAAGGTGAAGGTAGAGGAGAAGGAGGGGAGAGGAGGAGGAGAGGAGGAGGAGGAGAGAAGAAGAGAAAGAAGAAGAAGAAGAAGAAGAACAACAACAACAACAACAACAACAACAACAACAACAACAACAACAACAACAACAACACAAGCAGCAACAACAACATACTGCTACTGCTGCGGTGGTAATGTTATTATTGAAGTCTTGTTGTTGTTATTGTTGCTGTTGTTGTTGTTGTTGCTGTTGTTGTTGTTGCTGTTGTTGTTGTTGTTGTTGTTGTAAAAGAACGTTTTCAGAATGACAGGAAAGATGAAGTGTTCTCCCCAGGGGCTGGTGAGGGGAAATGGGACAGACGGCGGTGGTGGTCAAGGGCGGCCTGTGTTGAGTCGCTGAGGTTTGAACCGCACTCCGTAGGAGGCCAGTTGGTACACGTAGTAATACATCCACTCCATGCTGGACGGCCTCAGGCCGTGAAAAGTAATGCTGTAGTCACTCAAGTTCCGCATCCGCTGGGAAACACATACAGGAGGAGATAAAGAGATGAAACAAATCAATCAATCGATCGATCGATCAATCGATCAGTCAACTGATCAATCCATCGTTCGATCGCTCAATCAATCAATCGATCAATCGATCGATCGATCGATCGATCGATCGTTCGAACAATCAATTTATCAATCAATCAATCAACCAAGCAAACAAATGAACAATTAATAAATCAATCAATCGATCGATTGATCCGGCAAACAAGCAAGCAAGCAAACAAGCGAAAAAACAAACAAACAAATATATTGATTATTCAATTAATAATACTGTAGTGAGTAAATCAACCAAACAAGCAAGCAATCGATCGATCGATTAATTAATCGATTAATCAATCGGTGGAACAATCAATCAACTGTAATAACTGACGTTTCGCATCCTCTGAGAAACACGTATAGGAACAAATCAAGAAGTAAGTGAATATATAGATCACTGAATCAATCAGTCAATCAATCATTCAACCAACAATCACTCTACCAGTCAACCAATCAATCAATCTACAATGCTGCAGTCACTGATGTTCCGCATCTTCTGAGAAATACATACAGCAACAGATAAAGAAAAACAAATACATACTTAATCAATCAATCAATCAATCATAGTCAATCAGTCACTCAATTAATCAAAATACATACTTAATCAATCAATCAATCATAGTCAATCAGTCACTCAATTAATCAACCAAACCATCAATCAATCAATCAGTTCGGAAAATGAATCAGTTGATCAACTCAACATCTAATCAATTGAAAAGGAATAAATAGATAAATAATCATGTACATACCTGCGTACATACATACATACATATATAATATACATACATACATATATACATATACATACATTAGCATACACACACACACACACACACACACACACACACACACACACAACAACACACCCGCGCGCGCGCGCGCGCGCGCACGCACGCACGTACGTACGTAACACACACACACACACACACACACACACACACACACACACACACACACACACACAGAGGACACTCTATACACTTATCCACAAGGACATTCGTCACCTAGTTACTTCCTAGAATACACCCTGCCCAGTTAACCGTAAGGCTGTACTCTTTGCCAAAATCTGACATAGACATCTTCTAAACCACCATTCCAAACACATAGCCTAAACCACAACCTACAACAAGTGTTGTTATTGTCATTAAGAGTACTTATATAGCGCCTATCCCCGGGCCAGAGACCAAGCTCTAAGCGCTTTACAAACCGCATTTTCGTTTACACAACGGGCTGCCTACCTGGGTAGAGGCGAATGAAGAGCTGCCTGCTGGTGCTCCATTCAGTCGTTTCCCGTGTCATTCACTCAATATCGTTCATTTGATTTAACAACTCTTTCATTTTCGTGATTCTGTGCGCAGTCTGCATGCAATGTGTAACGTATTATCCATACCAACGGCCAAACTGACCTTCTCTTCCGAAAGTGGGTGATTCCCCTATATGCAACCACACACAGATACCATTCAACTATTATCCGACAAAGTTATCCTCTCAACCACTGCCCTGCGTCATTATCCTAGGTTCCAAAACTACTACTCGCCAAAGTATCCACTGCAAATCACACATGTTATCAAATAAACTGCAACCCCGTACAATTATCTCCTAAAACACAATCCTATACAAGTACCCCCTAACCCAGAGCCCCATGTTTTCATTTCCTACATTATAATTCCATTAAATCATCTCTCAACCTCATAAAACTGCCGTCTACACCACAATTCCATACAATGTATATCCTGAACTTTACAATCCCATACAATAATCCCCTAAACGATAATTCCATACACATTAACCCCTAAACCAAAGTTCCATACAAACATTCCCAAACCACAATCCTATAAGAACACACACACACACACACACACACACACACACACACACACACACACACACGTACATACTCCATACACGCATACACACATGCACAGACACACAACACACGCGCACACACACGCTCTCTCTCTCTCTCTCTCTCTCTCTCTCTCACACACACACCACACACACACACACACACACACACACACACACACACACACACGTGCCCGCGCATGCACGCACGCATGCACACACACACACACACACACACACACACACACACACACACACACAC
>CM065738.1:14750790-14758290 GCA_033310375.1 Conus canariensis
CAGAAAGAACTAACGGAAGAAAGACAGAAAGGATAGAAAGAAAGAAGAGCATCAGTTTCTCGCTACTCACGCTCTTTGCTCCCGATATTGTAACAACAACAGCAACGACAACAACAAGAGCAACAACGACAACGATAACAACAACAACACCTCCTCCATTCCAACATTAAAAACACACACACACACACACACACACAACACACACACACACACACACACAACACAACACAACACAACACACACACACACACACACACACACACACACACACACACACACACACCTGCATAAACCAGTCAGCCTCATCCAAATAATTGCGGTAGATGTATCTAAACCCCTCCAGAATCAGACCGGTATCGCCCCCCGGGTTCTCTGGCACTTCCAGACCAATGGCCGGGAAACTCTCGTTGGGGGCGGAGCTGAAGTACAGGATGCGATCCACCCGTTTCCCCCACGTCTCTTTGATGGCCTTCGCGCGTCTACTGATCGTCTTGGGTGACGTCTTGACCCAAATCAATAGCCTTACTCTCTGGAGCAGGTCTTGTGCCAGCATGCCCTCATCGTCATCCACTGCCAAGAAAATCATCCATACGGTCATCATCGCAGGAGAAGGGGAAAGGTAGGGGCGGTGGAGGGGGTGGGTGGGAGGGTTGTGGGGGTTTGCTGAGGGTGTGGGTAGCGGGACGAGGGGGGGGGGGGGGGGAGTGGAGTGAGGGGAGGGGATGGGGGTAGTCTCAGAGCTAGATAGGTCTGCAGGGTGGTTGTGTTCAGGAGTCGGAGGTATCCTTGAGTTGAGTGTATGACACGAGGAGGGTGGGTGTGTGTGTGTGTGTGTGTGTGTGTGTGTGTGTGTGTGTGTGGTGTGAGACAGAGAGAGAAAGAGAGACATAGAGAGAGAGGTGTGTGTGGTGTGTGTGTGTGTGTGTGTGTGGTGTGTGTGTGTGTGTGTGTTTAAGAGCCGCCCCCCCCCCCCCCCCCCCCCCCCCCCCCCCCCCCCCGTAGTGTCTGGAAGGTGGGCTGGGCCGCCCGAAGTTGACCTCTCACATCAACTCTCTTCGAGAGAAATCTGACATCTCTATCTCTCCCGGCACTCGCTGTTCTGCCACATGCCAGGGAGTGATGTGCGGAGGCTGAGTTTAGGGCGCTGGGATATGACGGCGGTTAGCTTATCGATGGTGAGATTCAAATGATAGTGCGGCGTCAACTTCACTCAACAACAACGCAAGAAGGACTAACTAACTGCTTGACAATGTTCCTTCAACGGGGACCTTGTGCAAAATTGTCAACAGAGATCAGCGTTTGTATGAAGCTGCCAAAGGTAGGACAAGTCCTTAGAGGTGTGTGTGCTTGCGAGCGTGGTGTGTCTGCGCAGCGGGCTGGCGTGCGAGCCTCTGTGTGTGTGTGTGTGTGTGTGTGTGTGTGTGTGTGTGTGTGTGTGTGCTGTGTGTGTGTGCGTGGTGTGTGTGTGTGGTGTGTGTTGTGTGTGGTGTGTGTGTGTGTGCGTGTGTGTGTGTGTGTGTGTGTGTGTGTGTGTGTGTGTGTGTGTGTGTGTGTGTTTCCGTTTGATTCTTTCCTATTTTCTCCGCAGTTTCAACTTTCTTGAAAATAAACGAACTTCTGTTTCGTATCCTTTGCAAACGTTGAGGAGTGCATGAGTGCATACACGCGTTTGCATGTGTGCTTGTATGAGTGCGTACACGCGTGCGCATGCATACATGTGTCCTGAAAAAAATAACATCGACATCACACACACACACACACACACACACACACAACCCATAACAGACTAACACACACACACTCACACACACACACACACACACACACACACACACACACACACACACACACTCAAGAAGGACCTCCATCCCTCAATAAACAAAAAACAACACTCACAGAATTCGCCCTCTTCCTCTCCACAGACTCGTACTCCATTAGTCCATCTCTGGCTGCAGCAGCAGCAGCTCCTAGCTCCATGCTTCCAGAATTCAGATGTTCCAGACCTGCCTCTGCAGCCTCCGGACCCTCCACGGGCCCCTGACTAGGGAGGAAGAGCAGCAGTGCTGTCGACACCCCCAACATCAGACCGGACCAAAAATACAGCACGTCCGTCAGCGTGTATTTCGCCATAGCACTCCCTGCCAAAGTGGAGTATTCTCCTGAAGATCGCGCACCAGTGAGACGACAGGTGGTTTGGTTTGGATTGACGGTGTTCTGTAATAAGAAGAAGAAGACAAGATGCAAAGCATATAAACGTACTCCAAGTTTATCTTGAATACGCGTGAGATACTCCATAATGAGGAAAAACCGTTTGGGGCCGTTATAGCGGTTAATAACGGCTATTCTGGTGAACATCGGCCTTCATCTGTGACCCATAATGAACATACCTACAATTTTTCAGAAAGATCGGCCAATTACTTTCTGAGATATTCCATAAAGAAGAAAAACCGTTACGGGCCGTTACAGCCGTTAGTAACGATATAACGGTAAAATAAAACATTGGGCATCATCAGTGACCCATAATGAACATACCTACAAATTTTCAGAAAGATCGGCCCTGTAGTTTTGTCTGGAGCGAGTGGAACACATTTTGACCACGGACGGACAGACAGACAAAAGACACACAGACAGCATTTCTTCGTTCCCATTGTAAAGTACTTCCTGTTCTATAAGAACTGGGAGTACAAAAAGAAAGATCAGGGCAAAATTGGTGGGACCACATTCATTTCTGGCGGTCTTGTTCTCGAAAGACTATGTGTCATCTGTTTGCGCTGGAATTTTTTTTCCCCTGCGGGGAAAAATTCCTTGTGTATGATCTGCTTGTTGCTCGTGGATGTTGAATCTCACGACGGTGTGTGTGTGTGTGGTGTGTGTGTGTGTGTGTGTGTGTGTGTGTGTGTGTGCGTGCGCGCGTGTGAGTGCATGCGTGTGTGTCTAAATGTGTGTTTCTGCGTGTGCTAATGTGTGCATGCACGGGTCTAGATAGATAGATAGACATATATATAGATAGATAAATATATAGATAGACAGATAGTTAATATAGATACATATATGTCTGTCTGTCTGTCCGTGTATGTGTATGTCTTCCTGTGTGTGTGTGTGTGTGTGTGTGTGTGTGTGTGTGTGTGTGTGTGCGTGTGTGTGTGTGTGTGCGTGTGTGTGTGTGTGTGTGTGTTCGTGTGTATGTATGAGTGCGTGTGTGCGTGTATGCGTGTGTGTAGCGCGCGCACGCGCGCGCACCTGCGTGTATGTGTGTGTATAGGTGTGTGTATGTGCACGTGCGTGCGTGCGTGTATGTGTGTGTGCGTGTGTGTGTGTGTGTGTGTCGGCGCTGCGCGCGCGCGCGCGTTCCCAGGCTCAAGCGGTTTTTTTTTTTTTCGTTAATTACAAATGCATTATTAGACGATTAATTTTAAGCAAAAAATGTATGTTCCTGTTCTTGTTTTATCGTTCTTCGTGTTTCACAAATGCACCCAAGTGGCAAAACAGGTCACCGCTATCCTTCCTCTGGGCATTTGTTGAGCAAAGCGAAGGACGTCAAGAACAAAGCAAAACTAAACAAACAACCAACCTTCAAACGTTCTTGTTGGCCCGTTCCCCTTGGACAACACCTTGTCCGTCTGATGCCCGGGGGAAAGGTCAGTGATCCGAAACGTCGATAATCTTTCCTTCAGTTGAACTTCACCCCTACAATACACCTGTGCAAGGTTAGAGTACGAGATCATGCGTGTGTATGTGTGTATGAGTGCGTGCGTGCGTGCGTGCGTGCGTGCGCGCGTGTGTGTGTGTGTTGTATGTGCGTGTGTATGAATGTGTCTGTGTGTGTGTGTGCGCAAGCGTCCGTATATGTGCGTGTGTGGAGGTGTGTGTGCATATGTGCGTGCGTGCGTGTGTGTGTGTGTATGTGTGTGTGTGCGCGCGCGCGCGCGCGAGCGTGCGTGTGTGTGTGTGTGTGCGTGTGCGTGTGTGCGTATGTGCGTGTGCGTGTGTGATATCACAATATAAAGAAAACATATGAATTAAATACTTCGCACCTCATGATTCCAGAATTAACAAATGTTGGTGTTGCATCTGCTACTTCTTAAATTAAATGCCGGCAATATTATACTGCCATGACTGCGAACATCACCCCCATTGTTATTGCTGTTCTTTTTATTTATTATCACAAGTACACTATTCTTGTCAGCTCCTCCAAAGAGGTGTTATGGTTTCATCCGTGTACGTTTGTTTGTCTGTCTGTCTGTCTGTCAGCAAGATCACACATAAAACCTGCCGAACCGATCTTGACCAGACTTAGTGGGAAATAGATAGCGGCCCCAGGACAAACCCTTTGAATTTTAGTGCAGATCCGTGGTGCAGATCCGGATCGAACAGCAGATCCAAGATCAGTTCAGCAAAATCATTGCAAATTTCCCTCCGATCCTACACGCTGTGAAGTTGTTTATGCATCAGTAACTATCTATATGTAATGCAGTACATTTCCTTGAAATATGAAAAATCGATAGTGTTATGTTGATATTTGGTAATTTTCTTCTGTTCTGATTAAAAAAAGCAAGGGGGAAATAACTCTTGTAATCCGTACCTACTATTATTCCCCAGATGGTGTAAACACTCTTCTGTCATGACCATCAAAGGACGTATGAATGTACCGTTCTATTTTGACAGAGGTCTACGCTGCCCCAAGTGTCCATCCAGTTACTAGCCTTTAGGATGAGACAACCACATTCACGAAGCGCCTGCCTATCTCTCTGACCTCTTCGAAATATATATTGCTACATGTTCCCTCCGTTCTACCTGTGATGGCCGAATTTTACGAATTGCCTCCTGTAACCGAAAGCATCACGGTTCTAGAGCATTCTCTTGTTCTGCGGCCATACTCTGGAATTCGCTACCTTTCCAACTGTGTCCCGACTTTCAAGTCTGCACATGAAACTCATCTGTCTGCACATGAAACTCACCTGTTTGAACGCCAGTTGCAGAATATCACCTGAAATATTACTGAATTGCTACATGTCACTTGCTCACCTGCCCGTGTGTGAATGAGCTGTTCACCGTGTTATACAGTGTATGTATTGGTGTATGTTGCACAGTGTGCCAGGTGTGTGTGTGTGTGTGTGTGTGTGTGTGTGTGTGTGTGTGTGTGTGTGTGTGTGTGTGTTCGTGTGTGTGTGAGCGAGAGTGAGAGTGAGTGAGTGAGTGTGTCTGTGTGAAATGTGTGTGTGTATGTGTGTGTGTGTGTGTGTGTATGTGTGTGTGTGTGTGTGTGTGTGTGTGTGTGTGTGTGTGTGTGTGTGTGTGTGTTTGTGTGTGTGTGTGTGCGCGCGCGCACGAGTGCTATAGAAATTGTCTTCATTATCATTATTATCAACCGAAGTTCCATCTGCAGCATTACACTTAGCAGACGGAAAAGAATGCACAGCAACCAGACAGCTGTTCTTGGTAGCATTCTGTGGGAAAATCCACGAAAATCCTAAACAAAAACGTACGCATGCGGATAAAAATGACTATATGGATGACGACTATGCTGGGGTATCTGATCATTCAAGGGAGAGCAATTCCAACTGAACTCCGATCAATCTTTTCTGACGATAAAATCATTCACTGTAATAAATACCTGGGTGTTACTCAGCTACAGCATATCACACTGCACAATAATACACACACACGCACACGCGCGCGCGCGCGCACGCACACACACACACACACACACACACACACACACACACACACGCACGCACGCACGCACGCACACACACACACACACACACACACACACCACACACAACATATAACATACATACATACATACATACATACATACATACATACATACACACATTCATACATACATACATACATATAAATGCTCTGTACCGCGACAAACATCTGAACATGTTGATGGCGATGCTGTGTTACAGAGTACTTCTGTAACCTTATCCCAAAACACGAACGTCGTCCGAAAGAGAAAAAACTTACCACGATGGTGCAATTTACAATGTAGCAAAACCGTCCGTTACAGATTCAGTGCTACAACTGAGGCTGACACCAGATATAACAGCATCTGCCATCGTCACAGAAACAACATGAAGAGATACTGTCAGCGCTGTGATGTCCACGTAGGAAGCAGCGGAGAGTAACTCCGTCTTCACTTCGACGGATGCGACCGACAACCAATGACTGACGTTCAAGTCAAGTGTGCATCATGAACGGCTCTGCTACCTAAGTACCAATCGCGAAAGAATTTACAAAATCCGGCGAATCACGAGGCCCGATGTACGTGCTTGGTATTCGTTTACAGAAGACAACGACGACAAACACTACAAGTCCCTATAGTCCCTGAACACTACAAGTCCCTATAGTCCCTAAACACTACAAGTCCCTATAGTCCCTGAACACTACAAGTCCCTATAGTCCCTAAACACTACAAGTCCCTATAGTCCCTGATTCATATTCTTTCTGTTGAACTCCCCACTTCACCTTCAAATAAACAAGATGGACGTCGCCCGTAAAGATGATAGGTCGGATAATAAACTATTCTCACACGACAAACCACCACAGTCCCCCCCCCCCCCCCCCCCCCCCCCCCACGCACCTAAACAGTGACGTTTCCGATTGGTGGAAAGAATGAGCGGTATTTTCACTCCATAACCAGCGAGACTTAATCCACTTCAAAGAAGAGCAACGCTTGACCTGTCTGTTCTTACAGTGACTGACCAATCAAACGTCTCTCTCTCACCGGAGGGCGAGTGGAGTGTACAATGATAGCGATCTTCTTTCGTATGTTGAGCGTCTGACTGTCGTACAATGTGTTTGTTGCTTTAGAAGCTGAAGAACGACCACTGTCAACCGAGTAGTGAGGGGGTGAATGGTTGAGCCCCTCAGGGACAACGTGGGGAAGGTTGGATGCGCTGGGCCTTCAGAGTGAAGCGATCAATGTCCATGGAACGTGTTCGGCGGAGTAACAAGTAATAGCAGCCAAACTAGCAAATCTTACCATTCCATGAGACTGTATTACTTCGTTTAAAATTCTCATCAGTTGGTCACAGTAGTTAAATAAAGTTCATGATGGGAGTGGGGGGGGGGGGGAGGGAGGTGATTTTGTCATTATCTCATAAGTAAATATGAACCGATCCAGGATCGGTCGATTGGTCTGGATCCGCAGCAGAATATTATGCTTTTTGGTCGCGGATCTCGTTCCGTCTTTCCATCAAGTTCTGTTTTAATCAACCAGCCGCCGTGGTGCCGTGGTTAGTAACGCGAATTCAAGTTGGGGGGTGCGTCGGTTCGATTCCGATTAGATCAGAGCCATTTCTTTGTGGGACTTTTCTGCCCCGACTGGCTCCTACCCAGACCTGAGTTTGCTAAAGACTCAATTAGGAGTGGGACCCGTAGTCGAGTCTCATCCATCGAGCTTGTATTGTACTGTGCTGCATTGATTTGGATTGGATCGGATTGATTGGACTGGATTGGATTGCGTTGCGTGGCATTGTATTGTATCCA
>CM065738.1:14760790-14770790 GCA_033310375.1 Conus canariensis
GTGCGTGCGTTCACACACACACACACACACACACACACACACACACACACACACACACACACACACACACACACATAGTTATTGTTTTTTTCTGCTGTTAGAGCCATCCACCACGAAAAAACCCTCCCACCTACAAAAATAGACGGACAGACATACAGAGAGACAGACAGACAGACAGAACATCAAAGTGTGTGTCGGCAACGTCAGCTGACCGAACGACTGAAGCCATCGTCCCTCCTCCTTCTTGGTTATATATCATAATGGCTCACGGGCACCGACTTCATTCACGAGAGACGTAGGGATGTATGGTAAAATACTAGCTCCAAAAGAACCTTTCTTCCAGAGAAAGCAGGTTTTCTTCCCCGCGAACATTGCTACACATCTCAGGTACAGTATTCTTCCAGGTAAAACAGGCGATTATCTCGGGAAAGAACTGCTTTCCAGCCCATCACTAGGAGGAAAATAACATCGTTCAATAAAACTTATCCCCTGGGGAAAAAAAAAGGAAAAAAAAAACCTTCCCGTCACCAACTGGTTGTTTTCACGGACAAAAATGAATGTTGTCCCAGGTCATGATGTACTTTCATGGAAAAATAACAGTGTTTCCGAGATAGCTGCTCTCATAGAGAGAAAAAAAAAACAACTCCGCCCCAACCCCTCCCCTTAAAAAATGTTTACATAGATAGATAACGTTTACTATAAGTAGCTTTTTCACGGCAAATTAACTGTTTGTCATAGTTGGCTCTTTTCCTGAAAACAAAAACATTTTCTGTGATGATCAGTTGTTTTCATGGGAATATAAATATTACTGTGATTATTAGCTGACTGCAGGAGAAATAAGAATTTCCGTGCTAATCGGCTGTGTTCAAGGGTAGCTCATAGTTGTAATGATTAGCTCAGTTGGTAGAGCGCCTGACTCGTAATCTTGGTGATCACGGGGTTGCGGGTTCGAATCTCTGCCGGGGCGTTTCGGTACAGGGGGATTTTTCCCTCGGAGTTAACATTAGTTCTGACTCCATTTCCCATACAGTCCTTCGAATGAGACTATAAACCGAGGTTCCGTGTGTGAACGCACGCATAATATCTTGCACACACGTAAAATCCCATCACCAACTTTCGGAAGAGTAGGCCAGTTTGGCCGTTGGTATGGATGACACGTTACACACAGCATGCACCCTGCGTAAGAAATGGAAAAAAAAAAAGAATGAAGGAAGTAAAGAAACTGAGTGAACGATATTGACTGGATGACACGGGAAACGACTGAATGAAGCGCCAGCTGGCAGCTCTTCAGTCGGCACTACCCAGGTAGGCAGCCCGTTGTGTAAACGAGTGTTGATGAATAAGTGCAAATGGTGGATGTAAGCGCATTGAGTTGTGTAACAAGAAATGCGCTATATAAGTATTATACATTATTATTATTATTAACTGAAGGATGACTTTTAATACTGTAAATAGCAGAATTTGTTTGTTTGTTTTTATTTTGTATTGTTTTCTTTCTTTTTTTTTTTCTTTTTTTTTTGTCATGGGAAATGAATTCTCATGAAATGCTTACCCGTTTACATGGAAAGAAACATTTCTTTTACCCTGCTCTCATGGTGACCTCAGTTCTCAAGACCTTTCCACATCTATGGCCTTGCTTTGATTCCGACGGGGTCACCGGTATGGGGCAAATTCATCGGGGACTGTCGTTGAACGGACATGGTGGCGCCCTCCGGAGGGAGAGCTCACTCACGCTGGCTTCGGGACTAAGCAATGATTGTCATCAGTAGCTGGCTTAGCAGATGGCCAGTAGGACTACCTGCATAATTATGTTGGATCAGAACAGGCACCACTGAACACCACGGAAGTGACTCGGCAGCAGTGCAGTGTCTCCTCCGGTGAGTTGCCTCTTACCGACTTGACATGGAGTGTTCCTTGGGGATTGCCGGTGCCGGGGCTGTGGCGGGTCGGGCTGGACTGTGGCTGTGGACGGGGGAGGGAGGGGGGGGGGAGTCGGAATGAGCGGCGTAGGTGCAACACACCAATGTGGCAGAAACGTTGAGACAGCAACACGCATACACTCTCTCTCTCTCTCTCTCTCTCTCTCTCTCTCTCTCTCTCTCTCTCACACACACACACACACACACACACACACACACACATGCACGCACGCACACACACACACACACACACACACACACACACACACACACACATGCACGCACGCACACACACACACGCACGCACACACACACACACACACACACACACACACACACACACACACACACACACACACACACAGATGATTTGGGGTGGGGAATGGAGAGGGAGAGAGACAGACAGATAGGCAGACAGACAGACAGACATAGAGACGAAGACAGAGACAGAGACAGATGCGGAGAGACAGAGACAGAGACAATGACAACGACAATGATGATTTATAACGATAAAGATATTGGCTTGTGTGTGGCATTTTTTCATACATGCCGTTATTAATATACTTAATTACCATCCAATGTTATCACAGTATATGTGTGTGTAACTGTGTGCGTGCGTGCGTGCGAGCGTCTGTCTGCTTGTTTGTTTGTATATCTGTCTGTCTGTCTGTCTGTCTGTCTGTCTGTCTCTCTCTCTCTCTCTCTCTCTCTCTCTCTCTCTCTCTCTCTTTCATTCGCGCGCACGTGTGTGTGTGTGTGTGGTGTGTGTGTGTGTGTGTGGGGTATGCGCGCGCGCGCGCGCGTGAGTATGTCCGAGTGCCTGTGTGTGTCTGTCCTTCTGTCTGTCTGTCTGCATGTTTGTGAGCGTGGGCGTATGTGTGTGTATGTGTGTGTGCCCATGTGTGTGTGTGTGTGTGTGTGTGTGTGTGTGTGTGTGTGTGTGTGTGTGTGTGCGCGCGCGCGCGCGCGTATGTATGTATGTGCGTGTGTGTGAAAGAGAGAGAGAGAGAGAGAGAGAGACAGAGTGAGAAGAGAGAGAGAGAAAGACAGAGAAGAAAGACAGAGACAGACTGACAGACAGACAAAGAGACAGACAGACAGACAGACAGACAGACCGTCAGACAGACAGTAGTGACAGAGACAGAAACAGACATTCAGAGAGAGAGAGAGAGAGAGAGAGAGGAGAGAGAGAGAGAGAGAGAGAGAGAGAGAGAGAGAGAGAGAGAGACGTTATTGTCTTTGTTGTAGTTGTCTCTGTCTGTGTGATGGTGTCTTGTCATCAGCTGCGACACGCCAAAGCCGCTACGCCATGAGGACATGATAACCATCAAGTCTTGTCCTGCTTCGGTTCTCGCCGCTGGGGAAACGAACGGTCACAGCTTTTATGTTTGCTGCATGGTGCTACCAGCTCAACTCGTCTCGAGGCTTGCCTTTGCCTTGCCTTGTGTGTCATCATGTGTTTGCCTCTGCCTGCTTGTGTGTCTCATGTGTTTGCTTCCTTGCTTGTGTGTCATCATGTGTTTGCCTCTGCTTCCCTTGTGTCATCATGTGTTGCCTCTGCTTTGCCTTGTGTCATCATGTGTTTGCCTCTGCTTGCCTTGTGTGTCATCATGTGTTTCGCTCTGCCTTGCCTGTTCTCAGTGTTGCCTCTGTTGTGTGTCATCATGTGTTTCCCTCTGCCTTGCCTTGTGTCATCATGTGTTTGCCTCTGCCTTGCCTTGTGTGTCATCATGTGTTTGCCTCTGCCTTGCCTGTGTCATCATGTGTTTGCCTCTGCCTTGCCTTGTGTCATCATGTGTTTGCCTCTGCCTTGCCTTGTGTCATCATGTGTTTGCCTCTGCTTGCCTTGTGTCATCATTGTTTGCCTCTGCCTTGCCTTGTTGTCATCATGTGTTTGCTCTCTCTGGCCTTTTGCCTTGCTTGTTGTCATCATGTGTTTGCCTCTGCCTTGCCTTGTTGTCATCATGTGTTTGCCTCTGCCTTTGCCTTGTGTCATCATGTGTTTGCCTCTGCCTTGCCTTGTGTCATCATGTGTTTGCCTCTGCTTGCCTTGTGTCATCATGTGTTTGCCTCTGCTTGCCTTGTGTGTCATCATGTGTTTGCCTCTGCTTGCCTTGTGTGTCATCATGTGTTTGCCTCTGCCTTGCCTTGTGTCATCATGTGTTTGCCTCTGCTTTGCCTTGTGTGTCATCATGTGTTTGCCTCTGCTTGCCTTGTGTGTCATCATGTGTTTGCCTCTGCTTTGCCTTGTGTGTCATCATGTGTTTGCCTCTGCCTTGCCTTGTGTTCATCATGTGTTTGCCTCTGCTGCCTTGTGTCTCTTGTTGTTGTCTTTCATGTGGTATATTGCCTCTGCCTTGCCTTGTGTGTCATCATGTGTTTGCCTCTGCCTTGCCTTGTGTGTCATCATTGTGTTTGCCTCTGCTTTGCCTTGTGTGTCATCATGTGTTTGCCTCTGCCTTGCCTTGTGTCATCATGTGTTTGCCTCTGCTTTGCCTTGTGTGTCATCATGTGTTTGCCTCTGCCTTGCCCTGTGTGTCATCATGTGTTTGCCTCTGCTTTGCCTTGTGTCATCATGTTGTCTTGTTGCCTGTTGTCTCATGTGTCCTCTGCCTTGCCTGTGTGTCATCATGGTGCTGTGCCTTGTGTGTCATCATGTTGTGCCTCTGCCTTGCCTTGTGTGTCATCATTGTTTGCCTCTGCCTTGCCTTGTGTGTCATCATTGTTTGCCTCTGCTTTGCCTTGTGTGTCATCATGTGTTTGCCTCTGCTTGCCTTGTGTGTCATCATTGTTTGCCTCTGCTTTGCCTTGTGTCATCATGTGTTTGCCTCTGCCTTGCCTTGTGTCATCATGTGTTTGCGTCTCGCCTTGCCTTGTGTGTCATCATGTGTTTACCTCTGCCTTGCCTTGTGTCATCATGTGTTTGCCTCTGCTTGCCTTTGTGTCATCATTGTTTTGCCTCTGCTTTGCCTTGTGTGTCATCATTGTTTGCCTCTGCTTTGCCTTGTGTGTCATCATGTGTTTGCCTCTGCTTGCCTTGTGTGTCATCATGTGTTTGTCCTCTGCCTTGCCTTGTGTGTCATCATGTGTTTGCCTCTGCTTTGCCTTGTGTGTCATCATGTGTTTGCCTCTGCTTTGCCTTGTGTGTCATCATGTTTTGTCTCTGCCTTGCCTTGTGTGTCATCATTGTTTGCCCTCTGCCTTGCCTTGTGTGTCATCATGTGTTTGCCTCTACCTTGCCTTGTTGTCATCATGTGTTTGCCTCTGCCTTGCCTTGTGTGTCATCATTGTTTGCCTCTGCCTTGCCTTGTGTGTCATCATGTGTTTGCCTCTGCCTTGCCTTGTGTGTCATCATGTGTTTGCCTCTGCCTTGCCTTGTAGTGTCATCATGTGTTTGCCTCTGCCTTGCCTTGTTGTCATCATGTGTTTGCCTCTGCTTTGCCTTGTGTGTCATCATGTGTTTTGCCCTTCTGCTTTGCCTTGTGGTCATCATGTGTCTTGCCTCTGCCCTTGCACTTGTGTTATGCATTGGTTTGTGCTCATCATTTGCTCGCCTGTGTGTCATCATGTGTTTTGCCTCTGCTTGCCTTGTGTGTCATCATGTGTTTGCCTCTGCCTTGCTTGTGTGTTCGTATCATGTGTTTGCCTCTGCCTTGCCTTGTGTGTCATCATGTGTTTGCCTCTGCCTTGCCTGTGTGTCATCATGTGTGTGCTTGCCTTCTTGCTCATGTGCCTCCCTGCCTGTGTCATCATGTGTTTGCCTCTGCCTTGCCTTGTTGTCTCATGTGTTTGCCTCTGCTTGCCTTGTGTGTCATCATGTGTTTGCCTCTGCCTTGCCTTGTGTGTCATCATGTGTTTCCTCTGCCTTGCCTGTGTGTCATCATGTGTTTGCCTCTGCCTTGCCTTGTGTGTCATCATGTGTTTGCCTCTGCCTTGCCTTGTGTCATCATGTGTTTGCCTCTGCCTTGCCTTGTGTGTCATCATGTGTTTGCCTCTGCCTTGCCTTGTGTGTCATCATGTGTTTGCCTCTGCCTTGCCTTGTGTGTCATCATGTGTTTGCCTCCCTGCTTTGCCTGTGTGTCATCATGTGTTTGCCTCTGCCTTGCCTTGTTGTCATCATGTGTTTGCTGCTGCCTTGCACTTGTTGTCCTGCTTGTGTGCATCATTTTGCCTCTGCCTTGCCTTGTGTGTCATCATGTGTTTGCCTCTGCCTTGCCTTGTGTGTCATCATGTGTTTGCCTCTGCCTTGCTTGTGTGTCATCATGTGTTTGCCTCTGCCTTGCCTTGTGTGTCATCATGTGTTTGCCTCTGCCTTTGCCTGTGTCATCATGTGTTGCCTCTGCTTGCCTTGTGGTCATCATGTGTTTGCCTGCTTGCCTTGGTCATCATGTGTTTTCCTTGCTTGCTTGTGTCATCATGTGTTTGCCTCTGCCTTGCCTTGTGTGTCATCATGTGTTTGCCTCTGCTTGCCTTGTGTGTCATCATGTTTTGCCTCTGCTTGCCTTGTGTGTCATCATGTGTTTGCCTCTGCCTTGCCTTGTGTGTCATCATGTGTTTGCCTCTGCCTTGCTTGTGTGTCATCATGTGTTTGCCTCTGCCTTGCCTTGTGTGTATCATTGTTTGCCTCTGCTTGCCTTGTGTCATCATGTGTTTGCCTCTGCCTTGCCTTGTGTGTCATCATGTGTTTGCCTCTGCCTTGCCTTGTGTGTCATCATGTGTTTGCCTCTGTATGTTGTGTGTATCATGTGTTGCCTCGCCTTTGCCTTGTGTGTCTCTGTGTTTGACTCTGCCTTGCCTTGTGTGTCATCATGTGTTGCCTCTGCTTGCTGTGTGTCATCATGTGTTTGCCTGCTGCCTTTGTCCTTGTTGCCTCTCTGCTGTGTTGTGTTTGCCTCTGCCTTGCCTTGTGTGTCATCATGTGTTTGCCTCTGCTTTGCCTTGTGTGTCATCATGTGTTTGCCTCTGCCTTGCCTTGTGTGTCATCATTGTTTGCTCTGTTGCTTTGTGTCATCATGTGTTTGCCTCTGCCTTGCCTTGTGTCATCATTGTTTGCCTCTGCCTTGCTTGTGGTCATCATGTGTTGCCTCTGCCTTGCCTGTGTGTCATCAGTGTTTGCCTCTGCCTGCCTTGTGTTCATCATGTGTTTGCCTCTGCTTGCCTTGTGTGTCATCATTGTTGCCTCTGCTTGCCTTGTGTATCATTGTTGCTTGCTTGTTGTGTCATCATGTGTTTGCCTTGCTTGCCTTGTGTCATCATGTGTTGCCTCTGCTTTGCCTTGTGTCATCATGTGTTTGCCTCTGCCTTGCCTTGTGTGTCATCATGTTTCCTCTGCCTTGCCTTGTGTCATCATGTGTTTGCCTGCTTGCTTGTTGTCAATGTGTTTGCCTCTGCTTGCCTTGTGTTATCATGTGTTTGCCTCTGCCTTGCCTTGGTCATCATTGTTTGCCTCTGCCTTGCCTTGTGTCATCATGTGTTGCCTTGCTTGCCTTGTGTTCATCATGTGTTGCCTCTGCTTGCCTTGTGTCATCATGTTTGCCTCTGCTTTGCCTTGTGTCATCATGGTTTGCCTTGCTTTGCCTTGTGTCATCATGTGTTTGCCTCTGCCTTGCCTTGTGTCATCATGTGTTTGCCTCTGCCTTGCCTTGTTGTCAATTGTTTGCCTCTGCCTTGCCTTGTGTATTTTTGCCTCTGCCTGCCTGTGTCCATTGTGCCGCTTGCTGGTTCTCATTGTTTGCCTCTGCTCTTGGTCTCATGTTGCTCTGCCTTGCTTGTGTGTATCATTTTGCCTCGCTGCCTGTGTGTCTCATTGTGCCTCTGCTTCCTGTCATTGTTTGCTTGCTGCTGTGTTCATCTTTTGCTGTTTGCGTCCGTTGCTCTGCTCGTGCATCTGTTGCCTCCTTGCCGGATCAGTGTTGCCCTGCTGCCTTGTATCATCATTGTTTGCTCTGCTTCGTGCCATGTGTTCTCGCTGCTGGTCATCATGTGTCTGCTCTGTGTCATCATTGTTGCCTCTGCTGCTGTTTTCATTGTGCTGCTTGCTGTCCTTGTTTGCCTCTGCTTGCCTTGTGTGTCATCATGTTTTCCTGCTTTTTTCCTTGTCTATGGTTGCTCTGCTCTGTGGCATGTGTTGCTCTTGCCCTGTGATCATGTTTGCTCTGTGCCTGGTCTCATGGTTTGCCTGCTGCTGTGTCATCATGTGTTGCTCTCTTGCCTGGTCATCAGTGTTGCCTTGCTTGCCTTCACAGGTTGCTCTCTTTCTGTGTCTCGTTGCCTCTGCTTGCCTTTGTGTCATCATGTTTTCCGCTCCTGTTGTCTATTTTTGCCCTCTTGCTGTGTGTCATCATTGTTTGCCTCGCCTCCTGTGGTCATCATGTTTGCCTCTGCCTGCCTTGTGTGTCATCATTGTTGCCTCTGTGTGTGTTCACATGTGTTGCCTCTGCTTGCCTTTGTGCATCATGTGTTGCCTCGCTCCTTGGTGTCATCATGTTGCCTGCTTGCCTGTGTCACATGTTGCCTCTGCTTGCCTGTGTTCAGTTTGCCCTGCTTGCCTGTATCATTTGCCTTGCTTGCCTTGTTGTCATCATGTTTGCCTCGCCTCTTGTCATCATGTTGCTCGCTGCCTTGTTGTCACATTGTTTGCTCTGCCTTTGTCATCATTTCCCTCTCCTTGTGTCATTTTTGCCTCGCCTTGCCTTGTCACATGTTGCCTCTGCTTGCCTGTGTATATGTTTTGCCTCTCTTGTTGTGTCATCATGTTTGCCTCGTGCTTGTGTCATGTTGCCTCTGCCTGCTTGTGTATCAGTTTTGCCTCTGCCTTGCCTTGTTGTTCAGTGTTCTTCTTGCCTTGTGTCATCAGTGTTTGCTGCCTGCTTACTGTTTGCCTCTGCTTCCTTGTGTCATCATGTTTTGCCTCTGCCTGCTGTTCATCATTTGCCTCTCCTGCTTGTGTTCATCTTGTTGCCTCTGCCTTTCCTGGTCATATGGTTGCTCTGCTTGCCTGTGTCATCAGTGTTTGCTCTGCTTCCTTGTTCATATGGTGCTTGCTTGCCTTGTATCAGGTTGCCCTGCTGCTTGTGTATCTGTTTGCCTCTGCTTGCTTGGCATCATGTTGCCTTGCTGCCTTGTGTCATTTCCTCGCTGCCTTGTGCTCTGTGTTCTCTGCTCCTGTGTATCAGTGTTGCTTTGCCTTGCCTGTGTCATCATGTGTTGCCTTGCTGCTGTGTTCATGTTGCCTCTGTGCTGTGTCTCATGTTTGCCTTGCTTTGCCTTGTTCATCAGTTTTGCCTCTTCCTGTGTCATCAGGTTTTTCCTCTGCTTGCTGGTGTCATCTGTTTGCCTCTTCTGTGTTCATCAGTTTTGCCTCTTTGCGTGCTCGTGCCTCCTTGCTTGTCTCAGTGTGCCCTGCTGCTTGGTCACAGTTTTGCTGCTGCCTTGTGTCATCATGTGCCCTCTTGCCTTGTGTGTCATCTGTTTTGCTCTGCTGCCTTTCACTTTGCCCTCTCTTGGCCTGCTTTGTTCACATGTTGCCCGCTTTGCTGTGTCACTTGTTTGCCTCGCTTGCCTTGTGGTCATCATGTGTTTGCCTCTGCCTTGCTGGTTCATCAGGTTGCGCTTTGCCTGTATGCACATGTTGCCTCGCTGCCTGGCATCATGTGTTTGCCTCTGCCTCCTGTGTGTCATCATTGTTGCCTCTGCCTTCCCTTGTGTGTCATCTGTGTTGCCTCTGCTTTGCCTTGTGTGTCATCATGTGTTGCCTCTGCTTGCCTTGTGTGTCCATTGTTGCCTCTGCTTGCCTTTGTCTCATGTTTTGCCTCTGCCTTGCTTGTGTCATCATGTGTTTGCCTCTGCCTTGCCTTGTGGTATCATGTGTTTGCCTCTGCCTTGCCTTGTGTCATCATGTGTTTGCCTCTGCCTTGCCTTGTGGTATCATGTGTTTGCTCTGCTTGCCTTGTGTCATCATGTGTTTGCCTCTGCCTTGCCTTGGGTCATTGTTTGCCTCTGCCTTGCTTGTGTGTCATCATGTGTTTGCCTCTGCCTTGCCTTGTGTGTCATTCATGTGTTGCCTCTGCCTTGCCTTGTGT
>CM065738.1:14773290-14778290 GCA_033310375.1 Conus canariensis
CCCTCCCCCCCCCCCCCCCCCTCCATTTCCATTGGTACATGATCCGCCCCTGTCACCATGCGCACAAAGTTGTCCGTGACACACGTTTTTTCTCTGCAGAAGAATAGGTTAAAACGAATGGGTTAACGACAACAACAGTACCAACAACAACAACAACAACAGTACCTACAACAACAACAATAATAATAATAATGATGACAGTACCTGCAACAACCACAACAATTATGACATGAACAATAATAATGATAATAA
Organism: Conus canariensis; assembly: GCA_033310375.1. Taxonomy (NCBI): domain Eukaryota; kingdom Metazoa; phylum Mollusca; class Gastropoda; order Neogastropoda; family Conidae; genus Conus; species Conus canariensis. The sequence continues at coordinate 14,773,543 of CM065738.1, forward strand.
CAATAATAATTATGACGTAATCATGATAATAATAATGATGGTAATAATAATAATGATAATATGATGATGATAATAATAACGATGATAATAATAATTGAATAATAACAATAATAATGATAATGATAGTAATGATGATGATGATGATGATGATGATAGTTCAGTAGAGAGAACTGAAATGGCGAAAATAAACTAATAATAATAATAGTAATAATAATAATGATAATGATGATGATGATGATGATGATAAGTATGATAATGAAATTAGAAACCATCGTCGTCATCATCACTGTCATCATTATCGTCATCATCATCATCATCATAGACAAATATATTTAATATCATCAGAATAGTCATCGGGAGTAAGAAGCTTTACTATCACAGAAAGCAGGAAAGGAAAGGTACCAACATGCTAACATACATCTGAAAAAAAAGGTGCGCGCGCACGCACGCACGCACGCACGCACACACACACACACACACACACACACACACACACACACACGCACGCACGCACGCACGCACGCACGCACACAAAAGAAACATGGTAGGTAGGTACTCAAGGTCTGACCAGCACGTTGAGCTAATGCGTAGGTCAGACATCCGCGGAGTCGTAGCCACGAGACCCTCTTCTTCAATTGTCTCTTCTTTGTTGTTAATTCATTTATCCATCAGCTTCAAATCATGCGTAGTGTGGTCTCAAAACTTAGCGGATGTGGTGTAGCGTATATGGACTAGTTCGCACGCAGTGACGCCTCCTTGATGAAACTGAAACTGAAACTGAAAATGAGAGAAAATGTAACCGAGAGCATAAAAACAATGGAACACGTATATTATGGTTTGCGGGCAACTAAACACTAAAATCATGATGGTTAACGACTGTCTCATTCGAACCACGGCTAAAAAAAAATTCCCAGGTAATTTTTAGTTGTCCTGAAGACAAAGAGATATAAAAATCGAGATATCTACTAGTCTCCCCAAATGGCTGGTGCCCTCCCTGAACAAAAATGACAGTTAATAATAAAAGGTAAGCATTGGCAGTGCTGTGACTAGTCAGCAGAGATATTCAGCTATGGCGTATTCCACTCACGTGTGGTTAAGGCCTAAGTGAAAGAAATAGGTTTTATAAACATTTATTTGTTCACGAGGATGTTTTTCCCCGTTCAAGAGTACACAAGGGGAAAAAAACCAGAACTCGATTCAACCATTCATACACACACATTCCTGATTTGAACTAACATTATGAACTCTCTCTCTCTCTCTCTCTCTCTCTCTCTCTCTCTCTCTCTCTCTCTCTCTCTCTCTCTCTCTCTCTCTCTCTTATCCTCGTAAATAAAGAATTTTGTCTTGTCTTCTCTCTCTCTCTCTCTCTCTCTCTCTCCTCTCTCTCTCTCTCTCCACCACACTCACATTCCAAAATCAATTCTGCAGTGTTGTAATGCAATACTACAGTGAGTAGATCGTTTCTGTGTTTATCAAGCACACGTGCTGCATGCTGTGGCACGTTTCGCATTCAGAACACGCTTCACACAAGCGAAATAGTACTCTCTTTGATTTCAGTTGCAATTCAAACAAACAAACAAACAACAGCGGGAGAGGCGCGATAGGGGGAGGGGGGGGGGGATAATGGAGTGGTGGTAGCAGAAAAGAAAAGCAATTGTGAAATGGGACATAGGGAAGCGCAATCGTTGTGCCCAGAAGGTTACATATCAGCCAGCCTTTTGCTGATACAATTAAACAACAACACCACCACGACCACCAACAACAACAACAACAAAGAATGGGTTGCCCGATGAACGAGTGGAAAAAGGGAATTTCACTCCTCTGCCAGATTTAGTGGTCATGGACAATCGGACTTCGCTTTTCTTTCTTTTTACTTTCTTTCTTTCTTTCTATTTTTTTTTTTCTTTTTTAGCTTAGCAGACATGCACATATCTACTCGCTCACCTACGGAATGGAATGCTTGTCAATATGACATGAAAATCACAGCATGGCACAAAGAAAGGCTAGATCACTGGTTAACACAGCTGTTGAGCAGGTAAGATTATAGTGTTTTCCTACGACTTGTGATTTTTTGCTGTTGTTGTTGCTGTTCAAAATGACATCAACCCTAGGGTAATGAAATTCAGAAGTACATTTTCAGGTAGTGAATTCCAGAGGTCAATCCTAGGGTAATGAACTCTAGAGGTCAGTTGTATGGTAGTAACTTCCAGGAGTCAGTTGTATGGTAGTAAATTCCAGGAGTCAGTTCTATGGTAGTAAATTCCAGGAGTCAGTTCTATGGTAGTAAGTTCCAGGGGTCACTTCTATGGTAGTAAATTTCAGGGGTCACTTCTATGGTAGTAAATTTCAGGGGTCAATTCTATGGTAGTAAATTCCAGGGGTCAGTTCTATGGTAGTAAATTCCAGGGGTCAGTTCTATGGTAGTAAGTTCCAGGGGTCACTTCTATGATAGTAAATTCCAGGGGTCAATTGAATGGTAGTAAATTCCAAGGGTCAATTTTATGGAAGTATGTTGTAAAGATCAATTCAATGGTAATGCATTCCAGAGTCAAATGAAGGGTAGTGAATTTAAGAGGTCAGTACCAGAATAGTTAACTCCAGAAGTCAGTCCCAGGGTAATAAATTCCTGTGGTCAGCTCTAAGGTGGTGAATTTCAGAGTTAATTCTACGGCAAAGAATTTCAGAGCTCAATTTTTGAGTCGTAAATTTCGGTCGTCAGTCCCAGGGTAGAGAATTCCATACGTCAACACTAATGGTAATGTACTTCCAGTTCAATCCTGTTCCTGGTTTGTAAATTCCAGAGTTCAAGGCGAGAGTTATCATTTCCAGAAAGTCAGTCCTAGTGGAGCGAATTCCCGAGGTCAGGGCTTTTTTTATTTTTTTTTTCTTTCTTCCTTTTCTTTCTGTCCCATCATCTGTGACATCTCAGTGGCATTGCACCCACGCCACTCATTCTGACCCACCCCCACCCACCCCCTTCCCCTGTCCACAGCCACAGTCCGGCCTGTCCCACCGCAACCCCGGCACCGGCAATCCACAGTAAGCAGTCAATGTCAAGTCGTTAAGAGGCAACCCACCGGAGGAGACACTGCACTGCTGCTGAGTCACTTCGGTGGTGTTCAATGGTGCCTGTTCTGATCCAACATATGCAGGATACCAGGCGACCACGGTGGTATCAAACTTTAATATGGTATCAAACTTTAACAGACAGATATGTTCTCCCTTCAAGCTCTGACCAGCGCGTCGGGCTAATGCGTAGGTCAGACATCTGCTGAGTCGTAGCCACGAGACCCTCTTCTTAAATTCTCTGTTTCAGTCATTAATTCATATTTATCCGTCAGCTTTAAATCATGCACAGTGTGGTCTCAAAACTTCGCGGATGTGATGTAGCGTATATGGACTAGTCCGCACGCAGTGACACCTCCTTGATGAAACTGGAACTGAAACTTCTCGCTTCAAGTAAGTTTTGCTATGTGGTGATTGGCGGAGGTCGGACACTATATGTAGATCAGAGGGCGTGAATCTGAAAACAGCCACTCATTAACTGGAGGAGAAGAAGAGAAGAGCAGGGAGGGGCGAAAGTGGGGGGGGGGGGGGGGGGGGGTAGAAGAGGACGTCATTGACTCAGAAATACGTCATGCTTCACGCGTGCCAAGTCGTTTCTCGCCCAGTCTTTAAATAAAATTGTATATTAACTGTACTTAAATGTGCAGTAGTAGTAGTAGTAGTTGTAACAGTATTTTCATTTTACGTTTTTTCACAAAATTATGTGATATTAGACGAAGGTGTGTGTGTGTGTGTGTGTGTGTGTGGGGTGTGTGTGCGCGCGCGCGCGCGCGTGCGTGCGTGCGTGCGTGTGCGTGCGTGCGTGCGTGCGTGTGTGTGTGTGTGTGTGTGTGTGTGTGTGTGTGTGTGTGTGTGTGTGTGCTGTCTCATCTTCTGTGACCACTCAGTAACCTCATTGCAACACCCCTCATACCGACTCCCCTTCACACAACCACACCTGGGCCCTTCCTGTCACAACCTCAGCATGGCAGTCCACAGGGAGCAGTCCGAATCAACTGGCCATGAAGCAACTCACCAGAGAAGACCCTGGACCACCGCCGAGTGGCGTCGGTGGTGTTCAGTCATACCTCTTCTGATCCAATATACGCATGACATCACCTGTTGTGCCCCCAGTCCCCGCTCTTACCCTACGAACGACAATTATATGTTTAGCTATGGAGCAAGCCTGAGTAACCATCCCACCCCTAACCCCTTCCACCAACGTCCTCTGGGGGGTGGGGATGGGGGGGGGGGGGCGTTAAAACATCCATTCAAAGACCGTCGCCATAAACTTGCCGAAGTTAGCAACTTTAATATCTTTCGGGTATGGGCACACAATAAGACATGTGGACTGAGATCTTAACGAGAGCAGGGTATAAAAGGCCATAGAATTGGATACTTTATTTATCTATCTATCACAGCTAAAAGGAGTAAACAACAAGTTGTATTTTCTTTTCTGACGTTTCGGCAATCTTGTCTTCTTCAGAGAAACCTTTAATTGCATATTTTTTATAAAAACACATCACACCAATACACACACACACACACACACACACACACACACACACACACACACACACACACACACACACACATATGTATAGATAGATAGATAGATACATAGATAGATAGATATAGGTATATATAGATATATATATATATATATATGACACGTGTGTGTGTGTGCGTGCGTGCGTGCGTGC
>CM065738.1:14783290-14788290 GCA_033310375.1 Conus canariensis
CCGCAACCCCAGGATCACCAAGATTACGAGTCCGGCGCTGTACTACTAGGCTGTTCCGGCCCCCACATTGTCGTTTGACATAGGCTCCAGAAAGTATGCCATACCTGGAAATATTTCACTGACATGGGTCTTACCATTTGGTTCAACTCGAAACAATGTGTTACAACGACCTTTAAAAGCGTGTTTCACTCGGAGGTTTTGTCACGTGACATACATCTTTATAGCATATTTCATCTAGGAACATCGTTATGGGACATAGACATCGTTATGGGACATAGACATCGTTATGGGACATAGACCTTAGAAAATGTGTTTGGCCTGGAAAGAACGAAATGTGACGTAGTCCTAAAAAAGAAAAAAAAAAGTGTGTTCTATCTTGAAATATTCATATGCGATAGTTCTAAGAAAGCAGGAGGGCGGGGGGGGGGGGGGGGTACATAGGGCTCAAGCAGCATGCTTCAGCTGGAAAGATTATTGTGTGACATAAGTCTTGGAAATCTTGTTTCGCCTAGAAACTTTGTCTCGTAACATCGGTCTATGAAAGTGTGCTTTGTCTCGAAACAATCTTATGTGATGCGTAGGTTTTAAAAGCGTATCTCTCCTGAAAATAATGGCCTATTAATAGGCCTTGGAAAATATATTTCATCATGAAATTGATATTGTCATGTGACATAGGCCGTCATAAGCGTGTTTCCCTGCAAACCTGCAAAACTGTATTCACCTAGAAATATCGCCTTGTGATAGAGGCTTTAGAAAATCACGTGTCACTTAGAAGCATCATCGTGTGATAAAGGCTTCAAAAAACACGTTTGACCTTCAAAAACAGTCGTGAGATATCAGCCTTACAAAGCGTGTTTCAAACCCAAACATTCCAGTATGGCATAGCCTTACAAACCATGTTTGATCTGCAACCAGTAGTATCGTATGATATACAAGCCTTAAACTTCAAATGTAACGAAGATACTTAAAGAAGAAGAAGAAGAAGAAGAAGAGGAGGAGGAGGAGGAGGAAGAGAGAAGAAGAAGAAGAAGAAGAAGAAGAAGAAGAAAAGAAGAAGAAGAAGAAAAGGCTAAAGTCTAGAGCGTGTGTCTTTATCAAAACCAAGACACCTTCCATTGGATCCTGTGGGAAAATGCGACGCTCCTGTCTGCAGACAGTAAGAGATAAAGAATCCTGTTGTAACCTTGACCCCCTGCCGAACGGGTCACTGTCCACATTTGTTCGCTGGCCTTTGAATTTCTGTTTCCTTTGAAGCCGGTCAGTCTTACCGGGATTAAATGAGCCGCAGTCTCTCTCTCTCTCTCTCTCTCTCTCTCTCTCTCTCTCTCTCTCTCTCTCTCTCTCTCTCTCTCTCTCTAACGAAGAAGACTAATATCAATTTGCAACATGAATCACACTGTATGTCCCCATTCTCAGGCGATATGGCCTTTATGAATAACACACACGCGCGCGCGCGCACACACACACACACGCACACACACACGCGCGCACGCGCACACACACACACACACACACACACACACACGCACGCACACGCACGCACGCACGCACGCACGCACCCACGTACACACACACACACACACACACACACACACACACATACACACACACACACACACACACACACACACACACACACACACACACACACACACACACATTCACACACACCTCTCTCTCTCTCTCTCTCTCTCACACACACACACACACACACACACACACACACACACACACACACACACACAGAGTCTTGCAGGTTAGCTAGCTAGACACAGCCACCCGGTCCCTCGTGCCCCGTTTGCTTTACGCACGTCAAAGACTCCACAGCACCAGGAAACTGGTCCCTGGCCGAACGAACTCTCCTGGCATAGTCCACTGCCATGGACAACCAGGCCCATAGGCAGGCGGCGGAAAGAAGACAAAAATCACTTACTTTGACTTAGATGCTCCCGCGTCTTGCGACGCATGAGGCAGTCACGGCGCTCCACTGTGCACGGTCCTCAGCCAGTTTGCTAGTGTCACTCCATCCTCAGTCAATGAGTCTGAGGTCTCTCTCCACTGTCTGTTGCCAGCTCAGCTCACCCTGGGTCGTCCTCTTTTTCTCTGGCCTGCTGGGGTCCATTTAATGGCCTGGTTTGCAGGTCTTGAAGAGGGTAATCTTAAGACATGACCCAGCCAGTAGAGGCGCCGTCTGCAGACGATGGTTGACACGGGGAGCTGTTTGGACCTCTCCCTGATGTCTTCATTTGGTATGAAGTCTGACCATTTGATGCCCAAGATCTTACGTAGGCACTTAGTATCAAAAGCGTCGAGTTTCTTCTCCTGGGTGGTTTTCACAATTCCTTGCAATGCAACATATCATACTGTCATTCAAAGCAAAAATCAGCGTGGCACTGGACTATGGAAACGCGATGTCCCCTCCCCCACCCCCCCCCCCCCCCCCACTCACCCTCTCGCCCCCCCCCCCCCCTCCCCCGCCTTCCCCTTTAGCTGAGCAGTTCTAATTCATTTTGTACGTAGTAATACGTTGTGACGAAGAATGGTGTACAGTAATGATACGAAATAATTATAAAATACAAGACAGCATATGACAATATGCAATGCAGTGCAATATATCACAATGCAATAAAGTACAATAGGCTAGCAGTACATTACAATGCAATGCGCTGCAATGCAGTACAACACAACACGATTCAATGCAAAACAATTCTATGCACTGCACTGCAATGCAATCTAACACAGCACCATTCATTGCAACACAATTCCATGCAATGCAATATAACACAACACCATTCAATGCAACACAATTCCATGCAATGCACTGCAATGCAATACAACGACGCGATTCAATGCAACCTAATTCCATGCAATGCACTGCAATACAACACAACACAGCGCCATTCGTTGCAACACAATTTCATGCAATGCAACATAACACAGCGCCATTCGATGCAACACAATTCCATGTCATGCAGTATAACACAACGTGTTCAAGACAACACAATTCCATGCAATATGACACAACGCCATTCAATACCAAACAATTCCATGCAATGCACTGCATTGCAATACAACGACACGATTCAATGCAACACAATTCCATGCAATGCACTGCAATGCAATATAACACCACACCGTTCAATGCAAAACAATTCCATGCAGTGCACTGCAATACAATACAACGACACGATTCAATGCAACACAATTCCATGCAATGCAATATAACACCACGCCATTCAATGCAAAACATGTCCATGCAATGCACTGCAATGCAATATAACACCACACCCTTCAATGCAAAACATTTCCATGCAATGCACTGCAATGCAATATAACACCACGCCATTCAATGCCAAACAATTCCATGCAATGCCCTGCAATGCAATATAACACAACACTATTCAATACAACACAATTCCATGCAATGCAATATAACACAACGCCATTCAATGCAAAACATTTCCATGCAATGCACTAAAATGCAATATAACACATCACAATTCAAACACAATTCCATGCAATGCACTAAAATGCAATATAACACACCACAATTCAAACACAATTCCATGCAATGCACTAAAATGCAATATAACACACCACAATTCAAACACAATTCCATGCAATGCACTAAAATGCAATATAACACACCACAATTCAAACACAATTCCATGCAATGCACTAAAATGCAATATAACACACCACAATTCAAACACAATTCCATGCAATGCACTAAAATGCAATATAACACCACGCCATTGCAAAACAATGCCACGCAATGAAATATAACACAACGTGTTCAATGCAACACAATTCCATGCAATGCACTGCAATGCAATACATAACAACGTGTCCAATGCAAAACAATTCCATGCAATGCAATGCAACATAACACATCACGATTCAGTGCAACACAATTCCATGCAATGCAATACAACACAACGTGTTCAATGCAACACAATTCCATGCAATGCACTGCAATGCGATATAACACAACGCCAATCAATGCAAAACAATTCCATGCAATGCACTACAATGCAATATTAAACACAACAAGGTGATTCAATACCACGCAACACAACACAATACTACAATGGCAAACAATAACAACACAATACAGTTGCAATAGAACGCAAGACAAAACCAAGGCAAGACGAAGTAAAAGAAAAAAAAAGCCCAGCAAACCAACGCACAATCAATTCACAGCAATGCGATGCAATACCAAAATAATGACAATGAAATATATACAGCTGAGCCACCGGGAATCACCGAAGCTACCTACTGCTATGTCTTACATTCTCTGCGTCTAAATACAGTCTTTTAACCGGACGCAACCAATGATTACGGCTCACGACAGACGCAGTATGCAATTAGTCTCCTTACAATCGCCCGGGGTAATTTCGTTCTGTATGGCAGTCATTATAGGGTTCGTATGGTGCCATAATCGGGGTTAGTTAGGTCTAAGATATATAGCTCACGTGGTAGCTAGCTCGAGGCAGCACAACTCTGCGTGCTTACCGCCTTTATTAAATTTTCAGATAGAAAAACAAAAAAAACCGACGACATCTGTTGTGTGTGTGTGTGGTGTGTTGTGTGTGTGTGTGTGTGTGTGTGTGTGTGTGTGTGTGTGGTGTGTGTGTGTGTGTGGTGGTGTGTTCAGTGCAAGGGATACCTCTTTTTCTTAACTTTGTAAACAAAGATCACGATCGATCATCATTTCTAATCTCTCTCTCTCTCTCTCTCTCTCTCTCTCTCTCTCTCTCTCTCTCTCTCTTGAATGTAAGGACTCTGTCTTTCTTCTCCCCTCTCTCTGTCTCTCTCTCTCTCTCTCTGTCTCTCTCTCTGTCTCTGTCTCTCTCTTCTCTCTCTCTCTCTCTCTCTCTCTCTCTTGAATGTAATGACTCTCTCTCTCTCTCTCTCTCTCTCTCTCTCTCTCTCTCTCTCTCTCTCTCTCTTCCTCTCGGGAATACAGATCATCAATAATCAATCCATCAATCGACCAA
>CM065738.1:14795790-14798290 GCA_033310375.1 Conus canariensis
CCCCCCCTTTACACAACCTTTCCTCCAACCGCCTCCCCTCGACCCGTAACCACTGAGGCACGCGAAACTCGGTTCTCTCCGTTCGCGCGTGTAACTTACCCATAGCAAAGATTCACTGGTGTTACACGCTGTAACATTATATGCTACCGTGCATAAAACTCCGTCAAAGAAAATCGGAAATGAAATGAGGCAGGGAACAGTAAACGATAAACAGTAAACAAGTGGGGTATTTTTTGCTCCCATAAGAAAACCTAACACAGAGCAACCTCCACTCAAGACTGGCACAGCCTTTTAAACTTGAATAAAGTCAGACAAATACATAGACGAATAGTGGGGGAAAAAAACAAGCGCAGGCCAACAACTGAACTGTCCTCATAGTAATAACTAGGCAAAGATTTGGACTTAAGGAGGGGGGGGGGGGGGGGGAGTTTGAAGATGGAGAAACTGGCAACATGAAATTAAGAAAATATGTTACAGATATGAAAACTCTTCACTAGCTGCATAAGGGAACCATCGCAATCCCTTTTGAAGGCAGATATATTTGTATTGCCTGCTCCGAGGCCTTTCGTCCGCGGGGTCGGAACTCATCAGGGAGACACGGCTGGTTGTGTCTGCGCTCCTGGCGTCAAATAGAGACACACCACAGTCCATAATACTGTGGTGTTCTCACCACCGTCAAAGAAAGGTAACTGGGAGGGTTTTTCAATAGAAGGCCTTCTACAAAATCGCTTTGCTTTCAACTGACGACAACTTCTTTCTGTCAGATGATAACATTGGATTCATTTCCAGGAGAAACGTGTCACTTTGTCTGCTTTATCGTGTGTGCGTGCGTGTGTGTGTGTGTGTGGTGTGTGTCACAGGCGGCGGAAGCAGGGGGGGCAGGGGGGCCATGCCCCCCTCCAGAAAAATATTGGGGGGGGGCAGCCTTATATACTGCCCCCCCCCCCCCCCTAATATTGAGCACCTCCAAAAATCAGAGAGAGAGAGAGAGAGGGGGGAGAGAGAGAGAGAGAGAGAGAGAGAGAGAGAGAGAGAGAGAGAGAGAGAGAGAGAGGTTTGATGGTGCATCACCTTGTCGCCATACTTGTCATACTTCCTGTCAAACTCGCTCAGGAAAGATGTCAACACATTTCTCGGGAACCTCTCTGCAGCTGACCCACTTTGGTCACACATTACTGACCAGTACCTGACCAACATTGCCAAGAATGACATATATGCTGATGCTATTGTAGTGCAAGCTATGGCGAGAATGATTGGTAGGGACATACACATCGTAACAAGTCAGCAAGAGAGCTCCAGGATATGCTACCTGATGAATAAGATCTTGGCGGGAGACATTGAATCATCCCTACCACCTGTCCATATTGGGCAAATAGGTGAGGAACATTTTGTGAGCCTAACACTTCATCAAACCAGGACAGTGAAAATGATGAAGAAAAGGAGGAAGAAAGTGTTTCCTCATCTCCTACAGAAGGTGCATCAATCATACAGTCTCCTCGTGACGACGCCAACCGACCTGCGCAGTCTCCTCGTGATGACATTGACCGACCTGCTACTGTAAGAAAACCAAAATGTCAGTCTACTGTGTGCTGCAAGGATGCAGTCAACCCCTTTCAGCCACAGAGCGACACAGTCCTCTCCAAACTGACAGGGTAAGTTCAGGAAGGCCCCGCTATTTCCAAAGATCTGGGTTCCGCAATACCCTTGGCTTCACCTATGCACAACAGACAACAAGGTATGTTGTTTCTTCTGCATGAGGGCTAAACATCAAGGCTGCAAACCTGATGCAGCGTTTGTATGGAGCGGTTTTGACAACTGGAAGAAAGCACTGGAAAAGTTCTCAAGCCACGAAAAATCATCTTCACATGGAGCAGCCGTGTATGACGTAAACTGTAGGCAGTCTACGTCAGTGTATGCTCCAGTGACGTGTCAGCATGAAACAGAACAAAAAAAACTGCAAAGCCTGATGAACGAACTAAAGAGCCTTCAGTTTCTCCTGCGTCAGGGTCTGCCTCTCCGTGGACATGACGAGCAGGAAGGCAACCTTCAACAGCTGCTCAAGATCTGCTTTGGAGAGGGCTGCAAGGAAAAAACAAACACAGGTTCAAAATGTCTGTCACATGATATTGTCAACGAGATCCTCGGAATTATGGCATATAAAGTCTTGCGATCTGTTGTACTTGAAATCAGAGAAGCGAATTGGTTTTCGATACTAGCTGACGAAACCCATGATGTTGCAAACAGGGAACAGGTTGTAATTTGCATAAGATGGGTAACTGAGCAGTTTGAAGTCATAGAGGAGCCTGTGGGACTGGTGCATGTTGACAATACCTGTGCTGAGACAATTTTTAATGCGCTAAAGGATTGCTTGATCAGGCTGGACTTGCCAGTGTAGAAGTGTAGGGGTCAGGCCTACGACGGGGCCAGTAATTTTCAGGGTCACGTTTCAGGAGTTGCAAGACGGTTCAAAGATGAGGTCCCGTCAGCAGTGTGTGTACAC
>CM065738.1:14815790-14820790 GCA_033310375.1 Conus canariensis
TCCCATACAGTCCCTCGAATGAGACTGTAAACCGAGGTTCCGTGTGTGAACGCACGCATAACGTAAAATCCCATCACCAACTTTCGGAAAAGGCCAGTTTGGCCATTAGTATGGATGACTCACACAGCATGCACCCTGCGTAAGAAATGGAAAGAATTAAGGAAGTAAGGAAATTGAGTGAACGATATTGAATGATATTGACTGCATGACACGGGAAACGACTGAATGAAGCGCCAGCTGGCAGCTCTTCAGTCGGGGCACTGCCCAGGTAGGGGGCCCGTTGTGTAAACGAATGTGGATTGTAAAGCGCTTAGAGCTTAACCGAGAATAGGCGCTATATAAGTATTCATTATAATGTGACAAAGTTTCAGCACCCGACTGGTCTTGTACAGACAACGCGCTTTTCAAGCGTAAGCGCAGAGCGTGTGAGTTAGGCTGCTGGGCCACAGAAACTCACGTCTCATTCATGTCTTACGCCTCATGTTTCACGCCTCACACGTGAATAGAACAATGGACAAACGTGGTCTCTCTTGCGTGGGGGCCATATAACTCCACTCACGCTTCACGCTTCATGATTCACGGTTCAGTCGTGAGGGAAGAAGTGGGACTGTCCACTTTTTGCAATGTGTGAGGTTTTAGGTTCCTGGTTACCATTGTCCAGTTCGATAAATTATGGATGACTACAAATTTGAAAGGTTATTGATAAGGCACCGCCGCCAAAACCCTTAGACAAACGAACCACAAGACAAAACACGACGCGTTTCGACCTCTTAGGTCTTCTTCAGGCAAGATACGCCACACTCGGAACAACGAAAATGAACGAGCAATCAGTTGTCTTCATCCACTTCGGCACAGGATAGGCGTTGAATAAAAACGAGGTCGTCAGGAAGGGAAAGATTTCGTCCTTTATTCCTCTTTTTTCTTTGTAGTGTTCGAATCAAAATTGTTAAGGTGAATCGGAATCTTGGAATCCTTTTTTTTTTTCTGTTCAACTTTTATGAGCACTTCCATTAACTTTGAACTTATTCGGTGGGTTCACTTGGATGGTCAAGGCACACAGCTGTTGTTGTTTTGTTCTTTAATTTGTACTATTAGAGTTGATGTGGTGCTACAGATATCCCTATGGCCGGTGCTTTTTACAGAGTACGCTTTTTTTTTCTCTAAACAGGTAATAACTCCCACTCCCTCCTCCCTCCCTCCTCCCTCCCCAGTTCTCTTTTCTCTTTTTTCAATTTTGGAAAACACGTTCATTTGAAGACAGGATAGTGTTACTATGAACAAACCTGCACGAGATGCCAGACACCATTCAATGTGGTGTTTTTCTTCAGAACATTGGGATAGCAGTACCCTTAATTAACTAAAAGTGTGATCAGGCATTTTCTTCAGAACATTGGGATAGCAGTACCCTTAATTAACTAAAAGTGTGATCAGGCATTTTCTAGACGTGCATGTCTATGCATGCACACACATTCACATGCTTCGCTTGTCATTCTTTCTTAATGCTGCATATACTGCTTCTGTGGTTTATGGACATGGCTGGAATCTATTTCCGTCATCTTTCCCTTATTGTTGTATTCACTACTCCTATAGTGTAAAATTTTTTAACGAAGTTTCTGGCTCGGTTTTAGAAGATGTATTTTAAAGAGATGTGTGAAAGGGTTTTTTTTTTTCTTTCTTTTTTTGTGATGACTTGTGAGTTGATTTTAACGTGGTGACAGCCCTGATATGACCCTTCGCGGTCGGCTGGGCTATCAGCAACATTACCTTTCCTTACCTTATTGACATGATCGGGGTTTACTTCCGCCATGCTCTCTCTCTCTCTCTCTCTCTCTCTCTCTCTCTCTCTCTCTCTCTCTCTCTCTCTTATATCCAAGAGTAAGACGGAATGTCATGATATTTGATAATGGTTATATTGTTCTTATCTTTTCTTTTCTTTTTAAAGTTCTGACATTTCATTGGCTTATATCATCAGGAATATGGGAGACTGGTGCAACGGTAGTTTTTCATCTGAAATTAAATGGTGTTAGACATCTACATATGCGATGAACTTTGAATATTATGCGTTGGTTGTGTTTTTGTTTGTTTGTTCGTTTGCTTGTGTTTGTGATGACCCCTCCCCTCCCCCCTGTGTCAACTGCCACGAAATATTTTGTGAAGAAGGGAGGGGGGGGGGAGGGAGGGAAGCTTTATTGTACTGTTGTTTACTCTGAACAGAGTTGACATTTGTGACTCCTAATGTTGTGTTAGATAGCTTGATTGGCAAGATAGAAGCCCAGCTGGTGTAAGAGATACAAAGGGTGAATTCAGACAAAGACCAGGAAAGACAAACCTTTATCGTCAACACAACGTGCAACCACTTTTGCGGACTGCTAAGTCTCTGGCCCGTACGGGCTCGCATAGGCAACACATTCGCGCGCGCGCGCCACACACACACACACACACACACACACACACACACACACACACACACCACGCACGCGCATGCACCACGCACCACGCACACACACACACACACACACACACACACACACACACACACACACACACACACACACACACGCACGCACGCACGCGCACGCCGCACGCACGCACGCACACGCACACACACACACACACACACACACACATATTATATATACAGCTACACAAACATGCAAGCATGCCTTCACACGTGTATGTTTGCATGCAATTACACGCACAACTACCTGAACCAGATGTTGCACACGAATACACGGTCCGGATGATGCAGGTCCTCCCCCCCCCTCCCCCCCCCCCCCCCTCCCGTCCCTCCCCCAGTACGCATACATTTTGCACAGGCTTGTTTTGTTTTGTTTGCTGTCACATCTTTTGTGCCACCTTCCCATCTTGACTGAAAAAGACAAAAGAGGTCGAAACGCGTCGTGTTTGTCTTGTAATTTGTGTCTTTCGTTCGGCGGCACAGTCATTTTTCTTTCAAGTGAATTACTGGTTGGTTGACTGAAATTTCCATTCTCAATTCGTAAATCAACCTTTTCGTTCGCAATGGCCAAGGTATTCCATCTTCTGTGCACTCCCATCTGACTGAAAAAGGCCAAAGAGGTCGAAACGCGTCGTGTTTATTTTGTAATTTGTCTTGTTATTCGTTTGTTAACGTTTTTTGAGCGGAGCTGTAGCAGTAAGTTTTCAAATTCGTGTAGATTTCCATCTGCAGTCGCCTCACTTTGAAACAAAGTATTCCAGTTAACAGTGCTTTGGAAATGAATTTCGGACAACGAGATTTGTAAAGCGCGCGCGCACGCGCGCGCGACACACACACACACAACACACACTCCACAACAACACACAACGTGTGTGTGTGTGTGTGTGTGTGTGCGCGTACATGCGCTCGCTCCTACGCACACATATATGCACACGAGTGCACGGCCGTTGAGAGCCCATACCAGATTCATTAGACGTGAAATCACACGATGAGGCAAGACGGGACAGGCACATCAGATCAGTTTCATTCTTGTGGTTCGATTTTGTCGAACGAGAATCCAGACTGAATGATCTATGCGTTTCGTGTGTCGGTTTTCATACTACCTTGGTAATAATCAGTACTAGAGCGTTCTCCAAATCGGAACACACACACACACACACACACACACACCCAAAACACACACACACACACACACAAGCACGCTCTCTCTCTCTCTCTCTCTCTCTCTCTCTCTCTCTCTCTCTCTCTCTCTCACACACACACACACACACACACACACACACATATATATATATGTATATACACGCACGCATGCAAGCACGCACGGGCACGCGCGTGCGCACGCACGCACGCACGCACGCATGCACACACGCGCGCCTGCGCGCTCGCACACACATACACACAAACAAACAAACAAACACTCGCGCCCACGCGAGAGAAGTAAGAAGACAAGAGAGGACACAGACAGGCGGAGAAGGCAGAATCAGTCACAGAATGATTTTGACAGATCACGTACAATGGACAACACAACCATTTGGCTTCCTGAATCGCGCAATACCGCGGGCCACGATAGTCGTTCAGGGGGGGGGGGGGGGGGGGGGGGGGTGCGTGTGAGTGTGTGTGCGTGTGAGTGTGTGTGCGTGTGCGTGTGCTGTGTGTGTGTGTGTGTGTGTGTGTGTGTGTGAAAAGAACCCGTGACCCTAACAACAGCGTTGTGTGTGTGTGTGTGTGTGTGTGTGTGTGTGTGTGTGTGCTGTGTGTGTGTGTTGCGTTGTGTGGTATGTGTGTGAAAAGAACCCGTGACCCTAACAACACCCCGGCTGAAATCAGACCTCGCTAGGAGCACGAGACGTTGAATGCTATTGTTATTCAAACATGAAGGCTGACAAACTAACTGCTCTGCGGGCTCTTGAGTTATAGAAAGTCTTTGTCCATGGTATACCTTGTGACGCTGCCTGCATTGCATGCTTCCGACTGAGCGTTACACAAACATCCTGTTTTTTTTTTTCTTTTTGTAATCATGAGTGAATGTGGCTGTGTATTTTTTTTTCTTTTTTCTTTTTCTTTTCATTTATTTATTTATTTTTTTTTTTATAGAAGGTCACCCGATCCAGTTGATCCACATACAGGTTGCAAACAAGTCTTACCAGTTTGGTCCATTGATATTGGCTGTCTATATCTCTATCCGAGTTCCCAGCGGCGGCCGTAGAGAAGAGAGAGTCCTGTGCCGCTTGCACACAGGCCACTCGTTTTATACCCATTCTTATCTTGTAAAAGGTGAAGAAGCTCCGTGGTGCATTCCTTGGAGTCATGTTCCACTCACAGT
Source organism: Conus canariensis (assembly GCA_033310375.1). Classification (NCBI taxonomy): domain Eukaryota; kingdom Metazoa; phylum Mollusca; class Gastropoda; order Neogastropoda; family Conidae; genus Conus; species Conus canariensis. Next base: position 14,820,575 of record CM065738.1, read on the forward strand.
GAAACGTATTCTTTTAGATTGTTGGGACTTGTCACGATGTGAGACATACACACTTTACAGCAGAGTCCATGAAAACCCTGTTCAGAGATGTCCCACCTGACGTGATCTTTGAGTGTCTGAGAGAGATTCACATTTTTCATCTGATTTAAGATTTTACGGAAGAAAGATTTTTAACGAAGTTTCTGGTGCGTTTTTAGAAGATGTATTTTAAAGAGA
>CM065738.1:14830790-14840790 GCA_033310375.1 Conus canariensis
GCTTTGACTGGTGGGTGTTGTGGGTTGAGACTGAGTAGATTGTTCTTGTGGGTTAAAGGATGGATTAATTGTTCTTGTGGGTTAAAGATTGGATTGGTAGTAGTTGTGGATTAGAGGATGGGGTTGGTTAATGCTGTGGATTAGAGGATGGGTTGGTTAATGTTGTAGGTTGGAGAATGGATTAGTTTTTGTGGGTTAAAGAATACATTGGTGGTTGTGTGGGTAAAGAATGGATTGCTTGTTGTGGTGGGCTAGAGAATAAACCGGCTGTTATGGATGAGACAATGGATTGTTTGGTATTGATGTTATAGGGTGGAAGATGGATTAGATGGATTGTTTGGTATTGATGTTATAGGGTGGAAGATGGATTAGATGGATTGTTTGGTATTGTTGTTATGGGGTGGAAGATGGATTAGATGGATTGTTGGTATTGATGTTATAGGGTGGAAGATGGATTAGATGGATTGTTTGGTATTGTTGTTATGGGGTGGAAGATGGATTAGATGGATTGTTTGGTATTGTTGTTATGGGGTGGAAGATGGATTAGATGGATTGCTTGGTATTGTTGTTATGGGGTGGAAGATGGATTAGATGGATTGTTTGGTATTGTTGTTATGGGGTGGAAGATGGATTAGATGGATTGTTTGGTATTGTTGTTATGGGGTGGAAGATGGATTAGACTGGATCGGTTTAGGTTGGACTGGGTTGCATTGATATTGTGAGTAAGGAGATGGAATGGCTACATCAGTTGTTTTTATGGATGAAGGGATGATTCGGTGGGGGTCTGGGGGGTAATGGATGGACTGGACTGGCTTGGATCGACTGTCAAAGGGGAGACTGGAGTGCATTGGTGGTTAGTTGCGTGTTTTTGTTGGGGGGGGGTTGTTTGTTTGTTTGTTTGTTTTTGGGGGGTGTACATTACACTAGACTGGTTTTAGATGTTATGCACTAGAGAATTGAGAACACTGGGTCGAAAGTTGCTATGGACCAAGGCATGTATTTGACTCGATGGTTGCTGTCATAGGTTTGAAGATAGATTGAATCCGTTGCTGCGTGGGTTAGAGAGTGGCGTGCACTGGACTGATTGTTAAATGGATTAGAGATTAGTTGGTATTGGTTGGCTGTGTGGATCAGAGGATGGAGTGAAGTGCGGTGGTTGTTTTAGGATTTGTGGATGGAACCGTACTGGATGGGCTGGTGTGGATAGAGGACGGACTGTGGTGGTGTGGTTGTTAGAGAAGGTGTAGATGAATTGGCTGGGGGAGGGGGGAGGGAGGGGACTAGTTGCTGTGGGCTAGAGGATGGGTTAAAGTGGATTCATTATAGTTTTAGGCCAGAGAACGGATTCCATGTGGCCTGTCGGACAGATTGAACTAGTTTGCTTGCTGATGGGGCTTGAAGAATGACTATGGACAGGATTGGTCGTTGTTATAGGTCATGGGGAGGGTCTAAGTGGATTGGGTGACGTGTAGATCAGGAGATGAATTACATTGGATGGATTGTTGTTAAGGGTTGAAGGATGGGCCGGGCTGGATCGGTTGTTGTGGTAGATTAAGAGATGGATTTGACTGGATTGGGTTTGATGGATTTGACTGGATTGAATTTGATGGAGTAGACTGGGTTTGATTTGATCGATGAAGGGATGGGTTGTTTGATTTCGTGGGCTAAGAGATGGGGACTAGAATGGTTGTTGTGGGATATTTGAGAGTGGCGTGAATCGTATGTATAGTATGTTAGGGAATCATAAATGTTTTGCAATGAGTGGTGACGTTAAGAATTATGTTGATAGGCGGGCATGTTCATATTGGTCGCTTTTGGCATTGTAATGTATTGTTTGATTTTTTTGATTGATTGAATTAGTCCTCTTGAGCAGTCATGTCTTCATGTTTTGTCGATTATTAACAATGTGTCATTTATCTTGAACTGTCCAGCTTTTATGTTTTCTTTATTATCTTTAATGCGCGCGCGCGCGCGCGCGCGCGCGCGCGCCGCGTGTGTGTGTGGTGTGTGTGTGTGTGTGTGTGTGTGTGTGTGTGTGTGTGTGTGTGTGTGTGTGTGTGTGGTTTCCTTTCCTCTTCGTAATGTTCATTAACCACACAACTCACCGTATCCAATTGCCACCGTTCCCTTAATCTTACACCAAACCCCACCCTACCCCTGGCTCATTACAAATCATTTCTGATCCTACACCAAACCCCACCCTACCCCTGGCTCATTACAAATCATTTCTGATCCTACACCAAACCCCACCCTACCCCTGGCTCATTACAAATCATTTCTGATCCTACACCAAACCCCACCCTACCCCTGGCTCATTACAAATCATTTCTGATCCTACACCAAACCCCACCCTACCCTGGCTCATTACAAATCATTTCTGAATCCTACACCAAACCCCACCCTACCCTGGCTCATTACAAATCATTTCTGATCCTACACCAAACCCCACCCTACCCCTGGCTCATTACAAATCATTTCTAATCCTACACCAAACCCCACCCTACCTCTGGCTCATTACAAATCATTTCTGATCCTACACCAAAGCCCACCCTACCCCTGGCTCATTACAAATCATTTCTGATCCTACACCAAACCCACCTACCCTGCTCATTACAATCATTTCTGATCCTACACCAAACCCCACCCTACCCCTGGCTCATTACAAATCATTTCTGATCCTACACCAAACCCCACCCTACCCCTGGCTCATTACAAATCATTTCTGATCCTACAGATGACGACACGGAAGCCAGACGACTGAAAAAGGAGGTGCGCGTGCTCATCTGGGTGATGACGTCACCCCAGAACCTCCAAACGAAAGCGAAGGTGGTGCGAGACACGTGGGGACGGAGGGCCAATAAACTGATCTTTTTCAGCTCGGAGACCAACAAGGATTTCCCCACTGTGGGACTGGACGTTCCCGAGGGTCGGGAGCACCTGACGGCCAAGACCATGAAGGGCTTCCGCTACATCTACGAGAAGCACCTGGATGACGCCGACTGGTTTATGAAGGTGAGCAGGGGCGGATCGTTTTGACTGGAGGGGAGGAGTGGTGTCAGGTTCAATCTATCTATCTGTCTGTCTGTCTATCTATCTGTCTGTCTGTCTATCTGTCTGTCTCTCTCTATCTATCTATCAGTCTGTCTGTCTGTCTATTTGTCTGTCTATCTGTCTTTCTGTCTACCTATTTAGATAAAGATCTATCTACCTACCAGTCTATCTATCTATCTATCTTTCTGTCTGTCTATCTCACGCACACACACATACACACGCACACACACATGCACACACACACATGCATACGCACACACACACACAAACGCACGCACGCACGCACGCACACACACAAACACACATACACACACACACTCGCACACACACACACACACACACGCACGCACGCACGCACGCACGCACGCACGCACGACACACACACACACACACACACACACACACACACACACACACACACACACACACACACACTGGCGGAGAGCTAGCCAGAGAAAGAGACCAGAAATCAAGAGATCCAAAGAGAGAGGATGACAAACACAGACAGACAATTACACACAGACCACAGCAGAGAGAGAGAGAGGAGAGAGAGAAGAGAGAGAGAGAGAGAGAGGAGAGGAGGCTTCTCTAAAGAACAACACCACGTCCGTCCAACGTTAGTCCCCATGAAGCCGCCAATACCGGGGATCTCGACACCAACTCACCAAGGGCATAGACCTGGAGACAAAATTGAAACGGAGGTCATCATGAGAGCAGGGCATAGAGGGCAGCAGAACTATGCTAACTGATGAGGATGAGGATGATGAACATGATGTTGTGGAGTATACCTAAGTCTGGTCTCAGACTGCGTGAAGGACTGTACGTTTTCACGATATATCCTGGCGCCACCCAGGCCCGAGAGGTACAGACACTGCAGTGCCGGCCAGGAAATTCCACTCTAGAGACGCCATCCATTAAGTGGATGAAATTCGATTGCGTTGTACCTGTCTTCCCTGTTGAGCCCATGGCAAACTCATCCTTGGGTGGCAGTCGTGGCATGGAACCTCCCCCCCCCCCCCCCCCCCTCCCCCCCCCCCCAAAAAAAAAAAAAAAAGAAAGAAAAAAAAGAAAAAAGAATAAGAAAGAAAAGAAAAAAGATTTTTAAAAAAAAAGAGAAAAAAATCCAATGAATATTAACGATTCTGATGGGAATCGAACCCACGACCTCCCAGCCGCCGGGGAATCTGCCACGCTATCCACTGCGCCACGGCAGCGACTGTACCCAAACTGCTCTTTGTGTGTTGGCAGGTTGGACGATGACACGTACGTGATCGTGGAGAACCTGCGGTACTTCCTGTCCGGGCAGAACACCGACAGCCCGGTGTTTTTCGGGCACCATTTCCACACAATTGTCCGGCAGGGCTATTACAGCGGGGGAGGGGGTACGTTCTCAGCAAGGAGGCGCTGAGACGATTCGGGCAGAAAGGTTCGACTTGGATTGATTGTTGGTTGGTTGGTTGGTTGGTTGGTTGGCTGGTTGGTTGGTTTGCTTGATTGTTTGTTGTTTGCCGGGCTGTTTCTGTGATACTCTCTCTCTCTCTCTCTCTCTCTCTCTCTCTCTCCTCTCTCTCTCTCTCTCTCTCTCTCTCTCTTCTCTTCCAATCCTCTTCTCCGTTCTCTCTCTCTCTCTCTCTCACTCTCTCTCTCTCTCTCTCTCTCTCTCTCTCTCTCTCTCTTCTCTTTCTTCTTCTTCTTCTTCTTCTTCTTCTTTTTTCTTCTTCTTCTTCCCAGCCCCTCTCAGCTGTGACCTGTATGTATTTGTCTGTCTGTGTTTATCACCCTCTCTCTTTGAGTCTCTTGACCTCTGGTCTCTTTCTCTGGCTGGCTGTCCGCCAGTCTCTCTCTGTGTACCGTCACTGTGCATAATGGGATTTCTTGATGAGTGCATTGCCTACATGGCTACTGCGCTATAGTTCCATGTAAGTCTATCGTTATTTTAAAAAAAAAAATCGTTAAGGATTACTGACTCCAGACAGACGAACATCTGTTTGAAAAGAAAAGCAACAATCCTATCACACACAAGATACTTTTTCACTCAGAAAAGACTTTAAAATTGAATAGTTTTGTTCGTAATATCGAAAGTGAATAACATGTAACGGAACAAGATAAAAGCCGTTTTTGCTAATGAATTACGAAGACAGCGCTAACTTTGCATTGTTTGTTTTGCATAGAAACAAGAGGGGGGGGGGGGAACCGGTCAAAAGATCAATATTCAAGTATAGAACAACTTTTGATGAAAGGAAAAGTCGTTGGATTGCGATTTCAACAAAACTGATTCCCCAAATGAAGAAAGCAGGTAAACGACCCCACGGCAGTGTGAGTGCTGCCCGCCTACCGACCACCCCCATCCCACCCCCTCGTTCCCCCTGCCGCTCCCTGTTCCCCTTTCCAAACGGAAGTTCCAAGTTTGCCCCACATATCTCGAGCAGACACACGCACGTACCCAGAAACAACAATCAGCAGAAGCCATACATGTACGAACACAAATGAACATTGATTCCAGATTTGGTTAGCCTTAAGACTCCCGCACACGCAGGACACATCTACAACGTGGAGCCAGTGTTGAGGCAATATTGCGAACATTGTTCCCGATGACGTGGTCAGTCAAGACGATACATTGTGAAGTCATCTGCATACCGAAACTTTTACCATGCTTTATGCACTGCCTTATGCTCCTCGATTTGAAGGAAGAATTTGTTGCCATTGACAGCTAGTTAGTGAATAGTTCTGGTCATGGTCAGACGGAAGTAGTAAGACAATAATGATATAATACTGACATAGATACCTGTCCAGTAAACGTTGATATTTAACCCCTTTGACGCAAGTGTGCCATTAACGATCGTCGCCACACACACACACGCACACGCTCAACAGAAATGGTTTTTCTACTTTCTTCTCTCAGCTGATTTCATGTTGTCGGATGGCCTTCAGGTTTGCAACGTACAATTCGTCGTTTTTACGGCTTCCCGTATCTGAACTTATGAATGATGTATGTGATCGAATTTCTCATTGAATCAGTGTCTGTGAAAAACAATCCCATTTCCGAAGGGAAGTAAACCTCATAATTATGGCCTATGTACCTCTGATCCAGGAAAACGGTTCTGATTGGACAATCGCTAGCGATATTGACAGGGAAAAATAATTCAAATGGATCACAGCTCTAGTCTGTCAGCACTGCACTCTCATCTTTGTGGACAGGTTCGCCCAGTGCTTGAACTTGGGTGGCTCAAACCGCCAAACCTGAGACGTTGCTTCGTATGCAGAGGCTGTTTGGTTCTTGAATGTTTTTCTTTCATATGTATATCTTATTGTATATTTGAAGTAATCGAACGAACATAATATTATATACGAAGTAATGCGACAAGATAACATGTAAAATTTCGAAAAGGACGAGACAATTAAAATGAAATAACGAACAGATTGCATTTGCGTATGGGCTCGAAGGATACACTTTTAGTTGACAGAGTGGTACTGTGGGCGATCTGACGTTCAAATCTACTGTGCTCTGAGAGAAGAAAAGGAAGAAGAGCGATTTATATCGTCTATATATACTGTTCAAAAAAAGAAACGCAACAGCAGCAATTGGTCACCTGCCTTTACTATTTTCAAAACATTGTACATTTTCAGGTAACTGCAAAACACCGTTAAAGTGGAGATGATTGAAACATAATGGCTTATCTGATTTTGTATTGAAAAAAACAGTGCCAAAAAGTCATTACAGAAGAGCTCACACCTTTCGAACGTCAGTAGCGTGTGTGTCCTCCCTGTGCAGCAATCACACCTTGAAGTCGTCTGGGCAGGGATCGCAGCAGGCTGCGGATGACGCGCAGTGGAATGGTGTCCCACTCCTCCTGAAGAGCCTGCAGCAACTCTTGTTCATTTGTAGGGGCATTAACTCGGGCACGGACTCGGCGATCCAACTCATCCCAAATGTGCTCTATTGGGTTTAAATCCGGTGACATAGAGGGCCAGGGAAGGAGATTGACGTTGTTGGCAGCCAGGAAATGTCGTGTTAAGCGGGCTGAGTGTGGCCGAGCATTGTCATGCATGAATATGGAACCAGGAGCAGCCAGGAGTTGAAGAACATGAGGCTGGAGGATTTCTGCAATGTAGCGCTGAGCATTAAGTCGTCCCTGGACCAGTACTAGGGGGCTTCTGCCACTGAAATTGATGGCTCCCCATACCATTACCCCTCCACCACCATGGGGAGGTGCCTGATCAACACAGTTCTGTGCATAGCGTTCATTCGTTCTGCGATAGACCCTCCTCCTCCGGTCATGGCGTTGCAGCAGGAAATGTGATTCGTCGCTGAATGAAACCTGTCTCCTTTCACGATGAACAGCCCAGGGAAGATGTTGCATGCACCATTGAAGTCGTGCCTGGCGATGACGCTGAGTCATAACGGGTCCTCGGACAGGTCTTCGAGCCCTCATTCCAACAGCATGTAGACGATTGCGTACGGTTTGCCCGCTTACACGTCTGTGGCCAGGGATGGCCTGGGCTGTAGAGGAGGCACACAGGAAACGATCCCGAACATGGCGGAGCGTAATGTAGCGATCCTGGGCTCGGGTTGTGCACCTTGGCCGTCCTGAACGAGGTCGATCTGCTGTTGACCCCGTCGTTCCAAACCGGTTCCAAAGCCTACTGATGGTGCTTCTGGCCACATTGAAATGTCTGGCAACAGCCGCTTGACTCTGTCCGGCCTGCAACCGGCCTATCGCATTTTCTCGTTGTTGGCTATTCAGATTTGGCATTCTTTCCTTTCGTTTCTGGTTTCATTTTTCAATGAAGCCAAACCCCTTTTATACCCTGCTATTGAGGTGTTGTCAGTATTGTATTCTGTGCTTTGCACGTGAATTTCCCGTCTGCAAATCCGTCGACAGTCGAAAGTTTACAGCGCTAGATTTTAGCCCACCAGCACGTGTTTATCGCACGGCATGCGCTGAACTTGTACACTGACATGGCAGAGGAACGGGTGAATCAATTCTGCTATTTGTCAACATCATTTATGTTGGGAATATGCAAATATTGCATCGTATTCCAAAATATCATTTGTTGCGTTTCTTTTTTTGAACAGTATAGTATGCTAGACATTGGTTTGTAATAACTCCAGTCTGTATTAAACTTGTACAGACTATTGTTCAAGTTTGCGTTATTCTGTTTAGTTCTATATCTTGCATGCAACTGTCTCCGAAAGGCAAACATATTTGGTAGACAGTTTTCTATTTTACACATATTCATATAGTATGGTATGATAATGAAGTCAAAAATTGTATCAGTAAAGAGATGGACATCCACATTAGAAATAACGAAATCACGCGAGATTTTGATTTTGTCTGCATTTCCACATCTTCAGTTGAACATTTTTCTCCGGGGAACTCCAAAAAACCTCTGACATGTTTGCAACTCTTAAACGAATGTTCGACAGAATCTCTCTCGCCTTCACGCAGTAAGCAGTGCATTGTTGGTGGACAAGGGTCCATATTATTTAAAACAACTTTTTGTTCCGAGGATCCTATGAACTCTTCTAATCTGAAGCCATTTTAACCTGATGTCGTTGATTTTATGTTGTTGTTGGGTTTTTTTAACCGCTTTCAATGGAACGTTAATGTTTAGTCTTTGTGACCATTTTTGACAAACAGTTAAAAGTCATCATTGGTTGTCGTTAAAAACTCATAGGACAGTCTTGATCCTTTATGTGTGCTATAAATCAGTCTTAATGCAGTGGGTATACCCCGGTCACTGAAATTACTCATCTTCAGTTTTATTCCAGTTTTTTTTTTTATATATTCCTTAATTGAAGACGGATCTTGAATGTTGACTCACACACAACACTTCGACAAACAGAGCAAAGCGGCATTCTGTTCGGAAGTCACGTGCACATCATTCTTTCTTTCCTGATACATTCCAGTTCTGTTCACATTCTTCTTTTGTGGCAGGAACGGCCCCCAGTGTTTGCCGACAGGACGGGGGAGCCGAGGACGCCGAGTTTGGCAAGTGCATGGAACGCCTGGGAGTGAGAACCGCCAATACCACGGACGCTTTGGGTCGCAGTCGCTTCCACTGCTTTGACCCAGAGACGCACCTGTTTGGCGGATACCCGGACTGGTATTACAAGTATGACGCCAATGGTGCCCATAAGGTGTGTGGGTGGAATATGATTAAGGCCAGACGTGGGAGTTTCAACTTATCCAAAATCAGTACTTGTTTTGATTGGTTCTTATGTTCTGCATATAACAACAATCACTAAAAAAAAAAGCATGAAAATGTGTTGGATTACGCGATCTGGCATGCCGTTTCCATGGACACCATCCAAGGTTGCCGACAAACATTATTTTCTTGAAAGAATAAAACTCTAAATTACTGTAAATGTCCTTACTCTGTTTATTTACAGAAGTTATAAACAATGTTTTCTAAATATCTGAGGAGTTTTTTTCACGTAGAACTATTTTCTGATTTTCTATAAATTTTATTAAATATGTCCCTTGATTTTGTTAGCAAACCTTGGATGGTTTCCATGAAAACAGCTTGCCAGATCACACAATCCAACACGTTGTCATGCTTTTCAAGTGATGTATGATATATTCAGAACAAAAAACAAAAAACAAAACAAAAAAAACAAAAAAAAACAACATCTGAACAAGTAATGGTTTTAGATCTGCTTAACCCGCCATGTCTGGCCTTAATACGAATAGAGTTTTGTCGTCGTTGTTTGCGGGTTCTTCTCTGTCTCTGTTTCTGTCTCTGTCTCTGTCTCTGTCTCTCCCTCTCTCTCTCTTTTCTCTCTCTTTCTCTCTCTCTCTCTTTCTCTCTCTCTCTCTCTCCTCTCTCTCTCTCTCTCTCTCTTCTCTCTCTCTCTCCTGATGTCTCGTATTCTGTGCCCCCCTCTCTGTAGCCCACACTCTGTCTCTCTCTGTCTCTATCTGTCTGTCTGCCTGTCTCTTCCTCT
>CM065738.1:14845790-14865790 GCA_033310375.1 Conus canariensis
TTGTTTCTGTGTCGGCCAATATCAAGCTTGAAAACCTTGGAAGAGAACTCACGACCCATAGCTTGACATTCACTTCACTCTGATTCTCTCCCTTTGTTTCTGTGTGGTCTTGCCGCAGGGTGAAGACAGCATCAGTGACTATGCCATCACCTTCCACTACGTGCCGCCCAAGAAGATGCAGACTCTGGAGTTCTACATCTACCACCTGGCGCCCTACGGCATCATCCGCAGTCACCAGAGCTTGAACCGCCCCCCGCCCTCCCCGAGTGCCGGAGCGAGCGGTAGTGGTGGTGACAAGGGACAGGCCTCGTAAATAGTCTACGTCCAGCCGTCTGACGTCCAGGCGGACTCTGTGTGTGTGCGTGTGTGTGTGTGTGTGTGTGTGTGTGTGTGTGTGTGTGTGTGTGTGTGTGTGTGTGTGTGAGCGGTACGGATAAGAAGTGTGTGTGTGCGTGCGTGTGTGCGTGCGTGCGTGCGTGTGTGTGCGCGCGCGCGCGCGTGCGTGCGTATGTTTGTGTGTGAGTGTGAACGGTAGGGATGAGGCTGTGTGTGTGTGTGTGTGTGTGTGTGTGTGTGTGTGTGTGTGTGTGTGTGTGTGTGTGTTGTGTGTGCAAAACCCAATGAACCAATCAAGGGAAAAAGAAGAAGACAAGGAAAAAAAATAGAAAAGAAAAACAAAGAAAAGAAAATCAATGAAAATGTCCCAGTCTGGAAATAGAACTGCTCTCTCTCTCTCTCTCTCTCTCTCTCTCTCTCTCTCTCTCTCTCTCTCTCTCTCTCTCTCTCTTAATGTATCAGTCTGTTTTCAGTCTCACGGTTAGAATGAGGAGATTACGCTTTTCAGGGGAAGGAAGTGTTTTCCCATGCGCTGTTCTGCTCAACATTTGTGGTAGCCAGCCTTTTTCTCCTTCAATCCATTTTTTTTTTTTAACACCGAGAAGAAATTCTGGACAATTTCGAAACATGTGTACCAGTTATTCAGCTATACTTGAATGATTGAATGCAAAGTTCAAGGTTGACATTAGAATGACCGAAACGGTAAGATGTTCAATGGCTATAGAGATATTTAACACATCAACATCAATATCAGAATGATTGAAACCGTATTATGCTCAGTAGATAAACATCTACACAACTTCAGGAATCATTTAAATTAAACCATAAAATCAGCGGAAAACACGATGTAATTGAAAAAGTAAAGTGATTAGCCAATAGAAATAATGGATGACATATTTAAAGTTACGTCATCATCTCATGACGTCAGTTTTGGTGGGAAAGGAATGCGCAAATTGGAGATTCCTTTCAATCCGTCAGTTTTAACCCTAGAGTTTGTTCAGACAGTTATGAATTACGCCGGACAGGTCTGATGCAGGAAGTTCCAGCATCTTTCCAGCCATTACACTGCTAGGCTGAAAGACGGGCAGTGGACAGAGAGACCTACAACATCAGTGACTCTAGCAACATAACATGAGACAAGAGAAAGGGACAATGATAGAGACTGTTAGCATTTCAGCCACAAAGTCCGAAGAGGAATGTATTCTAAAATGACCCCCATGGAGATACATGGGCAAACCAAAACCAGAAATTACAAAACAAAACAAACATAAATGAATAAATAAATAGATAGATAATGAATAAATAAATGAATAAATGAATAAAATAAATGAATAAATAAATACAACTAAAAACCGAAAATGGCAAACCACCACAACAACAGCACAATAGGAGCGTGAGCTGTAGGTTCATGGTCATATAAATCATCATAAAGCAGCAGTTTAAATCATCCTGAAACACAGTATTCGATGATACTAAATTAGGGGAAAACAAAAAGCCGTTCTGTAGCTTTACCTTATAATCATCACAAATCTGGTTAGCTTCAACAAATTTGCTTTATCTTGTTTTTGTTGGGGAAAAAAGCTATAAAATGTGACCGCGTTTGGGTTTCGGCTTTGGTACTCTTTCAGCGTGTCGGTATGAATAAGAAGTTAGAGTATCATTCGTTGTGGTTGTCTGTGTGTGCGCGCGTTTGCGTGTTTCTTGTTGTGTGTGTGTGTGTGTGTGTGTGTGTGTGTGTGTGTGTGTGTGTGTGTGTGTGTGTGTGTGCATGAGAGAGAGGGAGACTTAGACTAGACTCAGCGACCTGTAAAAGGCCTGTTGACACATTATGGTAACAACATGTGTTAGTAACAAGAAAATTATGGCTTTTGCTTGAATCACAACTTGTACAAAATCGTATAGGCCTATTGTGCCATTGTTTTTGTTTTTGATTTTTTTTTTTTCATATTTAAACAAGCATGGTTGTATTTTGTAACATGGATATACGAGTGTGTGTGTGTGTGTGTGTGTGTGTGTGTGTGTGTGTGTGTGTGTGTGTGTGTGTGTGTGTGTGGCGCGCGCGCGCGCGCGCGCGCGTACGTGCGTGCGTGCGTGCATGCGTGTGTGCGTGCGTGCGTGTGTGTGCTATAATGTCCAACATATGATTGATCTTTTAGCTTTATTTAGGTTTAGAAATGAATTTGCTTATAATGTTTGATTGATGTTTTAGACTTGGTTCTGGTTTTGAAATGCAAATTTTGTTTATAATGTATGATTGATGCTTTACATTTGGTTCCGATTTTGAAAGGCAAATTTGGCGTATGATGTTTGATTAATGTTATAGGTCTGACACCGCTTTTAAAAGTAAATTTCATTGATCATGTTTGATTGATGTTTCATTTAGAGTAGGTTCTGGTTTTGAAACGGGAATGTTGTGATTGTTTTCCCCTGTGATAGGGGTCGAAGGATTAAACTTGTGTGTGTGTGTGTGTGTGTGTGTGTGTGTGTGTGTGTGTGTGTGTGTGTGTGTGTGTGCGCATGTTTCCTTTCTTCTTCTTCTTCTTCAAGTACTGAAAGAACTCTCACATCGAACAGTGAGTGTTGTGGTCGAATCGTTTCAATGTGCAAGGATATGCCAAAGATCATGATTTCGAATTCCGCGGAGTTTTTATTTAAATGTTGATTAAAAAAATTTTTTTTTGAGACAAGCAATGTTAGGTAGGCACTCAAGCTCTGACCAGCGCATTGGGCTAATGCGTAGGTCAGTCATCTCTTAAGTCGTAGCCACGAGACCCTCTTCTTCAATTCTCTCATCTTAGTTGTTAATTCATTTATCCATCAGCTTAAAATCATGCGCAGTGTGGTCACAAAACTTAGCGGATGTGGTGTAGCGTATATGGACTAGTCTACACGCAGTGATGCCTCCTTGATGAAACTGAAACTGACACTGTTGCTTCCATTTAAAAGTAAGGTCATGCCACCATTACCAACAGTCTTTCAATGGATCAACAGACAATAACAAAACTAGAGTGAGACCTAAATGTTGGATTTTTTTTTTTTTTTTTTTTTTCCTTTTCCTCTTCCTTCTCTTTTCTGGTGGTACTAATGCCCCGTTTGGCATATACGTGGCTTTGTTCTATTATTTCTCAAAAACTGAAATGTTAGTTTTTCTTGTCAAAAGATTTGTTTGTTTCTTTCTTTTTCTTCCGATTTGTTTGTTTTGTTTTGTTTTGTTTTTTGCTGTCCCATCTTCTGTGCCATCTCAGCGGCATTGCACCCACGCCGCTCATTCCAACCTGCTACCCCCACCCCCACCCCCACCCCACCACACCCCACCCCACCCCCGTCCACAGCCACAGCCTTCTTCCGTTTTCTTTGTTCTTCGGTTGGATGTGTGAGGATGATGGTAGATAAGGTTGTGGCGGATGTGGCCATTTGTTTTTAATCTTCATCATTCAGGTACCCACATTCCGCCTTCGGGAATATTTGTTCCTTCCATTGCTGCCCCTCTGTGTGTGTGTGTGTGTGTGTGTGTGTGTGTGTGTGTGTGGTGTGTGTGTGTGTCTGTGTGTGTCTGTGTGTGTCTGTGTGTCTGTGTCTGTGTGTGTGTGAGTGCATATGTCTGTTGGTTTTGTTAAGAAAAACATGTGGTAATGGAAACTGTGTTCTATTTATTGACTGATTGATTAACTGATTGACTGATTGACCGATCGATTGATTGATTGATTGATTATTCATTGGTTTGACTGTCTGTCTCTCAGCAAGATTACGCACAAATTACTAAACCGATTTTAACAAAACTTGGTGGAAGGAAGGAATGTCACCCATGGATAAAAGCGCTGAATCTTGGTGCGGATCCGTGCTGCGGATCCGGTTCAAAGGGCGGATCTTGGATCCGTTCGACCTTGGCGGCGGTCTGCTCTCCCCCGACTGCATTCGTAGGTTTAGAATCTGTGATGGGTATGGTGTTGGTGTGTGTCTTGTTGTCGTTGTCGTTTGGGATGGGTGTGAAGTGGGTGTGTGTCTTGTCGTGATTTGGAATGGGTATGATGTGGATGTGTGTTTTGTTGTCGTCGTTTGGGATGGGTGTGATGTGGGTGTGTGTCTTGTCGTCGGTGTTATTTGGGATGGATATGATGTGGGTGTGTCTTGCTGTCGTTGTGATTTGGAATGGGTGTGATGTTGGTGTGTGTCTTGTCGTCGTTGTGATTTGGAATGGGTGTGATGTGGGTGTGGATCTTCTTCTTGTTGTGATTTGGAATGCGTCTGGTGTGAGAGATGTGTCTTTGCTATTGTTGTACCTTTTTCAGACATTAACCTGCTTGCAGCCTTGGTGTGGCCATTGTGGTCGGCTGAGCCTTATACAACGACTTGATTGTGGTTGTTTTTTGTAGGCTGTAATGGTGGTGGTGGTGGTGATGGTGGTGGGGGTAATCTTTGTTGGCTGTGACGATGTTGATTTCAGAGTGGAGTAAATGCAGGTGGGAATTGAAACAATGGTTAAAAACCGAATAACTTGGCCGCCAAAGAAAGGAAAAGAGCTAATTTCAAAACAAACAACGCGTTTCGACCTATTAGGTCTTCCCCAGGCAAGATGAATTATTGTCAAAGCGATGGGGAAAAAAAAGGACAAACAGTCATTTATCTCTTCGATATGGGCGCAAAATTTGGTGTGTCTTCTTCTTGTTTGCACCAAGATTTGCATCTAAACCGGGGAGACAGGTTACCGTCTATTCGTCCTATGTTTTCAATGCTTAGAACGTTATTTGTCTTGTCTGAAGAAACGTGCTGTGTTTGTTTTTGTAATTTGCTTGCACGTTTCTTTGTTTGGTGGCCCGGCAAGTATGTATGATGGTAGTCTCTATGATGATGTGAATTTTGTTGTCCTTTGTTCTCTGTTGGTGGTGTTCTTTGTTGGCTGTGATGGAGTTTTTTTTGTTTTGTTTTGTTTTGTTTTTGGCTGTGATGGTGTGGGTTTAAGGTGGAGTTGTTGTTGCCGACGATAAGTAGGTGGCCACGATTGAAAGAACTTATCTGAAACTTCGCGCATTTTGCCATGAGACATGTATCCTGACTATTGCTGTCATCGTCTTCCTCTCTGTGTGTGTCTAGGGTTGGGGGAGGGGACGCACCTTTCCATGCATGTGCATCCGTTTGTGTATATGTTTTGTGTGTTCTCTCTCATTCTTTGTCTCTGTGCATTTGTGTGTGTGAGAGAGAGAGAGAGCGCGCCACCAAGTGCACATACTAACGAATGTGGTCTTGTTTATAGAGCAGATGCGTGTCTCTGTCGTGGACTGGCTTCTGGCATTGCGGGAGTATGGCCATGGTAATACAGTGACGAGTCGTGATTTACAAAGGCGTTTGTCGTTTTGAAAGAACAGAAATTGGCAGTGTGTCTGCATGGTAGCTGTCCTCTTCCTCTCTCTCTCTCTCTCTCTCTCTCTCTCTCTCCACACACACGCATATATATATAGAGAAGAGAGAATGATATATATATATATATATTTGTTAAAATACATTGATCTCTCTCTCTCTCTCTCTCTCTCTCTCTATATATATATATATATATATATTCAATTATAAACAAAGCTTGCTCTTATGTCTAAGATTGAAAAAATATGGAGAAGATAAGCATTCATATCTGCAGTGGTAGATAATTCTGCCTAACTAACAGTATGTGTTTGAGTGAATAATAAATGCTTCTCAAAATGAGCCTTCAGCAAGCTTATATAGTCTCCATGGGGGAGACAATCTCCAATGGGGAGGTAAGTCACTAACATGTAACTTCTGGTCAGATACCGGTATTTCGAAACCTGAATGTTTCTCCTCAGTGACCGCGGAAAGTGGTAATTTGACTCCTCTTTCCTTTTCGGTTTTAACAAGAATGCTATCCCAGAAAAAGGCTGGTGTGCTATACCGTAGTATGTTTGTTGAGTTTTCAAAAAACCAACCAAAGGTGCTACCTAAGAAGCAAAAGAAAATCATAAAAGAGCAAAAACAAGCTACATTTTCTTGTGAAAAGTAGAAAATATAAAAAGATAACCTCTTAAGACACAAGTGCTGAGGGCCAGTTCTTGGAATGAATCCACAAGGGACTAAATTACAATAAACTAATAAATCAATCTTAGCCATAAGAGCAAGCTTTGTTTATAATTGAACATTTTTTGCAGTCATTGCAACACAAAGCTGCTCTGTAAGTTGCTGGAATGGTGCTCGGTACTTATCCTTGGAATTTATTAGTTTCTTTGATGACAGTTTCTTTTTGTTGCTGTCACTCCAACCCCCCCCCCCCTCCCCTCCCCCCCTCCTTACTATCCCCTCTCTTTCCTCTGTAGCATTGTTCTAACAGCGCTTACTCCGGCTCCCTATACACAACCATTTCTCGATTTGTCCATGCGCATCCTCAACTAAGCAAACCAGCAGTTTTGTTTTTCTTCTGACCTCCAGGTTAATACAAACATTAATTTTGAACTCAAGCTTTTTGCATTTAAAAGAATTTAAGATCTTTGGTATAAAAGACATTTGACGCCCCGTAGGAAAATAACTTTAATTAAAACTTTTATTGAAAATATGTAGATTTTTCAATAAATTTGCCTGACACTCAAGTGGATTTATTGTTGAATTAAGAAAATATCGATGGTATTTTTATGGAACTGTAAACAAAGCAAGATTAAGAGGAATGAGGTGTGACAACTACACGGTGAAGAAG
Source organism: Conus canariensis (assembly GCA_033310375.1). Lineage (NCBI taxonomy): Eukaryota > Metazoa > Mollusca > Gastropoda > Neogastropoda > Conidae > Conus > Conus canariensis. Next base: position 14,852,818 of record CM065738.1, read on the forward strand.
AAACTTAAGAATTTCAAATATTACTTTTTTTTTAACTTCATGAAAATAAGAAGGCTGTGAAGACTTTTGGACTTATCTCAGGGGAAATAATTTGCAATGAATGTTTGAAAAACTGGCAAATAGGATGAAATAAGGTACTGAATATGAAAATGTGATTTAAAAGAAAAGTTTTATTATGATTTGGGGGTGGGGGGGGTGGAGACATTTTTAGAAAATTTAAAAACTGTCTCTGAAATCCTATCCAACAGCAGCCTATGAGTTTATGGCAGAATGTATTCCGTACAAAGTACATATGTTGAGAAACCGAAAGATTTCGATGTACAAGTTTAGTATAACTTTTGATAAATGTTGATGGTGCTTTATCACTAACAATGGTTGTTTTTAATTAATTTGTCAATTTTAAGAACTGTTTTTAGAATACAAAGGCATCTTCAATGCACTGTGAGCATACAAACAAAAGCTGAACCTGTTTTTGACCAACAGTTTGAGGTTTTCGAGAATAAACACTTTGTCTTGTATTCAGAAAGGTGGCAAATTTATACCGCGTATGCTGAAAGAAATGGAAGCTCCTTGGCTCCTATTCCCAGGTATTAGAATAATCTATTTGAAATCTAAAATATCTGAAGTTTTAACATTGCTGCGCATCGTCTCACATAGCAATGAAACATCGGTGATTTTCATTTCAGATGGTTTCAGCGCAGACTGGGATACCTATAGTCCGGAGACTTACGTAGTTAAGTATATTCTTCTGTTGTATGATTTTTTTCGTGATCTGTGTCAATAGACAATGTTTCTTACGCATTAACAGACAAAAGAACTGGTGTTATTTGGCAGAAGGCAAATTACACAGACAGACACAGTAACATATTTCATTCACAATTTTTACGTATGCGAGTGTAGGCCGGAATGGCTATACGGAAAAGAACATAATATATACAAACTTTCATTGCATTGTTAAGAGACAAATGTGATTTAAAACGTTACGTGAATGTTACAAATAAATCGCGAGCACAGTTTGAGCAAATCTGACCACTACACCATTTGTTTCTTAAATTATCTAAACACGAGTGTGTATGTACACAAAAGAACGTATATTTCATTTGTAATCTGGATCTGTCGTGGATGCAGTTCGCTGCCCACCCCCCCCCCCCCCCCCCCCCCTCACCTTCAACTCTCTACTACTACCACCCAATCTCTGCCCCTCTCTCCCCCAACTGCTTACAGAATCGTAAACAACAGGATCAGTCTATCTGGTCTTCTTTTCCACGATGGCATTGCTGCCGCTGTTGCCGTGGGGTGAAGGAGAGGACTGTCGGTTGAGGCTCTGACGGCGACGGACGATGCCGTACGGCGCCAGATGGTAGATGAGATACTCCAGAGTCTGCATACCACCAGGCGGGACGTAATGGAAAGTGATGGCGTACTCACTGATGCTGCCCATGCCCTGTGGCAGATGCACGACAACAACAACAACTCAAAGGTGTCCAACACTCTTCCACCAAAACCGATTTCGACAACGGTTGATCTAAAAAAAAAAAATTCTATTCATCCGTGTTTGGTACGCGCTTGAAATCCATTCAGGTCAACAGCGCTTTCTTCCGTGCACCCAATATATTTTTTAGAAACGTTCCCCTTCTCCTCGCTCCTTTTTTTGTACTCCCAGTTCTTATAGAACAGGGAGTACTTAAGAATGGGAACGAAGAAATGTTGTGTGTGTGTGTGTGTGTGTGTGTGTGTGTGTGTGTGTGTGTCCGTCCTTGGTCAAAATGTTTTTCACTCGCTCGAGACAAAACTACTGGGCCGACCTTTCTGAAAATTTGTAGGTATGTTCATTATGGGTCACGGATGATGCCCGATGTTTTAGTTTACCGTTATAGCCGTTACTAACGGCTATAACGGCCCATAATGGTTTTTCTTCTTTATAGAATATCTCAGAAAGTACAAGGCCGTTTTTTCTGAAAAATTTTAGGTATGATCATTATGGGTGACGAATGATACCCGATGTTTATTTTACCGTTATAGCCGTTACTAACGGCTATAACGGCCCATAACGGTTTTTCTTCTTTATGGAATATCTCAGAAAGTACTTGGCCGATCTTTCTGAAAATTTGTAGGTATGTACATTATGGGTCACGGATGATGCCCGATGTTTCAGTTTACCGTTATAGCCGTTACTAACGGCTATAACGGCCCATAACGGTTTTTCTTCTTTATGGAATATCTCAGAAAGTACTTGGCCGATCTTTCTGAAAATTTGTAGGTATGTTCATTATGGGTTACGGATGATGCCCGATGTTTTAGTTTACCGTTATAGCCGTTACTAACGGCTATAACTGCCCATAACGGTTTTTCTTCTTTAATGAATGTCTCAGAAAGTACGTGGCCGATCTTTCTGAAAATTTGTAGGTATGTTCATTATGGGTCACGGATGATGCGATGTTTACCAGAATAGCCATTACTAACGGCTTTTACGGCCCAAAATGGTTTTTTCCTCTTTATGGAATATCTCACGCGTATTCAAGATAAACTGGGAGTAAGTTTATATGCTTTTCATCTTGTTAAAGTCTAATATCACCAAGTGTGAATAGACTAAATGAAAGAACTCACTCACTCATTATGATGACTATGCATTCAAACGTCGGGTCACTCCTCCCCTGTCAGTTGATATGATTCGCTGAAGTGCTATCCATCCTTCAAGGCAGGTGAAAACCTGCACCTATGCTTGATGCTGGCTATGTGACTAAGCCGTCAGTGACATATGCAGGTGGTGTCCTGCACACGTTGAACGACAACAGGCATTCCTGAACATGCAGTGATTTTTGCGAGCAGTGCAGTATCCACTCTGACGGTTGACCTCATCACGGTCTGATCAGAATTTGCATCTTGAGGACTGTTTCTGCTGGAAGCTGCGACAAGAGGCACCTGAATGTACCTGTGTAGGAGGCGGCCGTAAACGAACAGTGTGGGCTACAGAGAGAGGGGGTCACAGAAGACGAGACAGCAAGAGAGATAGAGACAGAGAGACAGACAGACAGACAGACAGAGACAGAGACAAAGAGAGACAGAGATAGAGACAGAGGGAGAGAGAAGAACCCTCAAACAACAACGACAAAACTATTCGTGTTAAGGCCATACATGGGGGTTTAAACTGATCCCAAATCTTTCATTGTTTTGATGGGTTCCTTTGTTCTGAATATATGATACCTCACTTGAACAGCATGAAAATGTGCTGGATTATGCGATCTGGCAGGCCGTTTTGCTGACACAATCAAGGGATATATCCTATCAAATTTATAGAAAAATCCGAAAATAGTTCTATGTGAAAATAACTCTGTAGATGTTTAGAAAACATTGTTTATAACTTCTGTATAAAACAGAATCAGAATATTTGCAATACTTCGGAGTTTTATTCTTTGAAAAAAAATGTTTGTCGGCCATCTTGGATGGTTTGCATGGAAACGGCAAGCCAGACCACATAATCCAACACATTTTCTGAACTTTTCTGGTGATGTATGACATATTCAGAGCAAAAGAAGCCACCAAAACAAGTAATGATTTTGGATAAGTTGAAACTCCCATGTCTTGCCTTAATCGTATTCCATCCACACACCTTATGGGCACCATTGGCGTCATACTTGTAATACCAGTTCGGGTATCCGCTAAACAGGTGCGTCTCTGGGCGAAAGCAGTGGAAACGACTGCGACCCAAAGCATCTGTGGTGTTGGCGGTTCTCACTCCCAGGCGTTCCATGCACTTCCCTAACTCGGCGTCCTCGGCTCCCCCGTCCTGTCGGCAAACACTGGGGTCCGTTCCTGCCACAAAAGAAAGTGAACAGAATCGGAATGTATCCAATAAGAAAGGAAGATCACGTGACATCCGAACAGAATGCCGCTTGCTATGTTTGTCAAGTGTTGTGTGTGTGAATAACATTCAATCCCGTCCTCAATTAAGGATTATGTCGGAAAAACTGGAATCAAAACTGAAGTGAGTTATTCATGACCGGGAAACCCATCTGCATTAAGACTGATTTATACACACATAAATGATCAAGCTGCCGTGAAGATAACACAAACCAATGATGACCTTTTATGTCCGAAAGAAAATGAGCAGGAACAGTAAACGATAAACAGTAAACAAGTTGGGTATTTTTTGCTCCCATAAGAAAACCTAACACAGAGTAACTTGTATTCAAGACCGGCACAGCCTTTTAAACTTGAATAAAGTCAGACAAATACATAGACGAACAATCTAATAGTGGGGGAAAAAACAAGCGCAGGCCAACAACTGAACTATCTTCATAGTAATGACTTGGCAAAGATTTGGACTTAAGGGGGGGGGGGGGGGGGAGAAGGGGGGGGGGGGCGGAATTTGAAGATGGAGAAACTGGGAACATGAAATTAAGAAAATATGTTACAGATATGAAAACTCTTCACTAGCTGCATAAGGGAACCTCGGAGCAGGCAATACAAATATATCTGCCTTCAAAAGGGATTGCGATGGTTCCCTTATGCAGCTAGTGAAGAGTTTTCATATCTGTAACATATTTTCTTAATTTCATGTTCCCAGTTTCTCCATCTTCAAATTCCGCCCCCCCCCCCCCTCTCCCCCCCCCCCCCCCCCCCCCCCCCCCCCTTAAGTCCAAATCTTTGCCAAGTCATTACTATGAAGATAGTTCAGTTGTTGGCCTGCGCTTGTTTTTTCCCCCACTATTAGATTGTTCGTCTATGTATTTGTCTGACTTTATTCAAGTTTAAAAGGCTGTGCCGGTCTTGAATACAAGTTACTCTGTGTTAGGTTTTCTTATGGGAGCAAAAAATACCCAACTTTAACTGTTGTTAAAAATGGTCACAAAGACTAAACGCTAATGTTCCATAGAAAGTGGTATTTGAAATAAAAACATAAAATCAACGACGTTAGGTTAAAATGACTTTAGATTAGAATAGTTCATAGGATCCTCGCAACAAAATGTTTTAAATGTTAAGGGTGCTTGCCCAACAATGCGCTCCATAATGTGTAATGGCAAGAGAGGTTCTGTCGAACATTCTTTTTGGAGTTGCAAACCTGTCAGATGGTGGGGTTGTTGTTTTTTTGTTTGTTTGTTTGTTTGGGATTTGTTTTTGTTTGTTTGTTTTTTTTTTTTTGTTTTTTTTTGGGGGGGGGTTGTTTTTTGTTAGTTCCCTAGAGAAAAATATTCAACGAAAAAGGTGGAAATGCGCATAAAATAAATCTCACGTGATTTTGTTATTTTTAATGTGGATAACCATCTCCTTGCTGATACAATTTTTGACTTCTTCATAATGCCATACTTTATGAATATAAATGTGAAATAGAAAACTGTCAATCAAACCTGTGTTTGCCTTTCACAAACAGTTGAATGCAAGATATAGAACAGTGTGAAGCAAACATGTACAGGTATACTACAGATTGGAGTCATTACAAACCAATGTTTAGCAATACTGTATAGACTTTATAAATTCGCTCTTCTCCCTTTTTTCTTCTCTCAAAGCGCAACGGATTTGAACGTCAGATCGCCCACAGTACAACTCTGTCAAATGAAAGTGCAAGCTTCAAGCTCACACGTACACGCAATGTGTTCATTATTTGATTTTAGTAGTCTTTTCCTTTTCGAAATTTTACATGTCATCTTTTCGCATTACTTCATAAATTATATATGTTTGTTTGATTACTTCAAATATACAATAAGATGTACACTATGAAAGAAAAACATTCAAGAACCAAACAGCCTCTGCATACGTAGCAACGTCTCAGGTTTGGCGGTTTGAGCCACCCAAGTTCAAGCACTGGGCGAACCTGTCCACAAAGCTGAGAGTGCAGTGCTGACAGACTAGAGCTATGATCCGTTTGAATCATTTTTCCCTGTCAATATTGCTAGCGATTGTCCAATCAGAACCGTTTTCCTGGATCAGAGGTACATAGGCCATAATTATGAGGTTTACTTCCCTTCGGAAATGGGGACTGTTTTTCACAGACACTGATTCAATGAGAAATTCGATCACATACATCATTCAAAATTTCAGATACGGGAAGCCGTAAAAACGACGAATTGTACATTGCAAACCTGAAGGCCATCCGACAACATGAAATCGGCTGAGAGAAGAAAGTGGTAAAACCACTTATGTCCAGCGTGCGCATGCGTGCGGAGGAGAGGATGACCAAGTATGGCGACGGTCGTTAATGGTACACTTGCGTCAGCGGGGCTGAATATCAACCTTTACAGGACAGGTATCTATGTCAGTATTATATCATTATTGTCTTACTATTTACGTCTGACCACTATTCACCAATAAACTGTCAATGACTACAATGTCTTTGTTCAAATCGCAGAGCATAAGACAGTGCATAAAGCATGGTAAAAGTTTCGGTATGCAAATGACTCCACAATGTATCGTCTTGACTGACCACGTCATCGGGAACAATGTTCGCAATATTGCCTCAACACTGGCTCCACGTTGTAGATGTGTCCTGCGTGTACGGAAGTCTTAAGACTAACCAAATCTGGAATCAATGTTCATTTGTGTTCGTACATGTATGGCTTCTGCTGATTGTTGTATCTGGGTACGTGCGTGTGTCTGCTCGAGATATGTGGGGCAAACTTGGAACTTCCGTTTGGAAAGGGGAACAGGGAGCGGCAGGGGGAACGAAGGTGGGGGGGGGGGGGGAGGGGGGCGGATGGGGGTGGTCAGTAGGCGGGCAGCACTCTTATTGCCATGGGGTCGTTTACCTGCGTTCTTCATTTGGGGAATCAGTTTTGTTGAAATGACAATCGAATGACTTTTTCCTTTTTATCAAAAGTTGTTCTATACTTGAATATTCACCTCTTTGATCGGCCTTTTTCCCCCTCTTGTTTCATATGCAAAACAAACAATGCAAAGTTAATGCTGTCTTCACAATTCATTGGCAAAAACGGCTTTTATTGTGTTCCGTTACAGGTTATTCATTTTCGAATTCACAATTAAATACAAATAAATTTTAAAGTCTCTTCTGAGTGAAAAAAAGTATCTTATGCGCAGTAGGATTGCTATTTTTCGATTTTTTTCTTCTTCTTTTTTTTTCAGACAGATGTTCGTTTTGTTTGTCTTCAGTCAGTTGTCAAAGATTTTTTTTTTTAAATAAGGATAGACGTGTATGGATCTATAGCACGGTGGCTATGTGGGCAATGCACTCGTCAAGAAAGCCATGGTGACCCCAAGTCACGTGTGTGCTATAAGTCTCCCACGACTCAGGTTCCATAAATTCCCCCCCCCCACGCCCCCCCTCCCCCCTTCCTCCGCCTTTATTGTTCTTTTTTCTTTCCTAGCGAGAGTGACGAACAAAAGCAAATCTGCATCAAGCCCCTGTGTATCACACTTTAAAAACACACACACATATCCACACACGCATACTCATAAACGCACACACACACACACACACACACACACACACACACACACACACACACACGCACGCACGCACGCACGCACGCACGCACGCACGCACGCGCGCACACACACACACAACACACACACACACACACACACACACACACACACACACTGGCGGATAGCCAGCCGGAGAAAAAGACAGGAGATCAAGAGACCCAAGGAGAGAGTATGACAAACAGACAGACAATTACACAGAGACCACAGCAGAGAGAGAGAGAGAGAGAGAGAGAGAGAGAGAGAGAGAGAGAGAGAGTATCACAAAAAAACAGCCCGACAAACAATCAAGCAAACCAACCAACCAGCCAACTAAGTAACCAAACAACCAACCAAGCAAACCGACCAGCCAACCAAACAATCAATCCAAGTCGAACCTTTCTGCCCAAATCGTCTCAGCGCCTCCTTGCTGAGAACGTAACCCCCTCCCCCGCTGTAATAGCCCTGCCGGACAATTGTGTGGAAATGGTGCCCGAAAAACACTGGGCTGTCGGTGTTCTGCCCGGACAGGAAGTACCGCAGGTTCTCCACGATCACGTATGTGTCATCGTCCACCTGCCAACACACAAAGAGCAGTTTGGGAACAGGTCGCTGCCGTGGCGCAGTGATCAGTGTGGCGGATTCCCGGCTGCTATGAGGTCGTGGGTTCGATTCCCATCTGAGTCGTTAATATTTATTGGATTTTTCTTTTTCTTTATTCTTTCTCCTTTTTTTTTTCTTTTTTTTTTTTTTTTTTTTGGGGGGGGGCATGACCCGGCTTCTACCCCAGAATGAGTCTGCTGAACAGGGAAGACAGGTACAACGCAATCGAATTTCATCCACTTAATGGATGGCGTCTCTGAGAGTGGAGTTTCCTGGCCGGCACTGCAGGTGTCTGTACCTCTCGGGCCTAGGTGGCGCCAGGATATATTGTGAAAACGTACGGTCCTGTCACGCAGTCTGAGACCAGACTCAGGTATACTCCACAGCATCATGTTCATCATCCTCATCCTCATCAGTTAGCATAGTTCTGCTGCCCTCTATGCCCTGCTCTCATGATGACCTCCATTTCAATTTTGTCTCCAGGTCTACGCCCTTGGTGTCCTTGTGTCGAGATCCCCAGTATTGGGGCTTTCATGGGGACTAACGTTGGACGGACGTGGTGTTGTTCTTTAGAGGGAGACTCTCTCTCGCTCTCTCTCTCTCTCTCTCTCTCTGGGGGATCGACTTCCGCTTGCGAAGTGAAAACAGCGTTTGTCAGTCGCTCTGACATCCAAGCATACTTTCTCAAGATCAAGGCCTTTAACGGTATTTCCTGTAGTACAGCCATCAAGATGCCAGCGGTTCCTTTATCCTTCCGCTCGGTTTGTGGTATTTTTATGTTTACTTTCGTTGCATTTATGTTTTGTCGATCGGCAAAGAAAGTCTCTTTGTTTTGTCGGACATTGAAGCTCCGAAGATGGCAAGACGGTGTCGCAGTAGGTTTGATCCTGTCGTTTTTGTTCCACGGACTTTTACTCCAGCGCTGTGGGGACATTGAACTTAACCCAGGACCCAGAACAGGCAGTAAGGAGGAGAGTCTTAAGCAGACGCGACTGAAGAGTGCCAGAGGATCCTCGCCTGCAGCCAGTGCCTCGCCGTCCCGACCGCCTGTGGAACCTTCTATCGCAGATGTCATGTCGAGTCTTCAGATGCTGAACTGTAAGTTTGATGGAATGAAGGCCGACATGAGAGAGATGAAAGAGACGCTAAGTGATTTACGTGAGGATGTTTCTCTGTTAAAGCAGGAGATTACAGATCTCAAGTGTGATAATGAAAGGCTCAGAGAACAAAACGAAAGACTGACTGAAAGTGTGATGAAATTAGAGCAAAAGGCAGATGATCTCGAATGTCGTTCAAAAAGGAACAATGTCATTTTCCACGGTGTTCATCGAAGAGAGAATGAAACTCGACAAGAGTGTGAGGCTTTAATTCAGGACTTAATGACAGACAAACTGGATCTGACCGAAGACATACCATTTGACAGACTGAACAGAAAGGCAGACTCTCCGATTATCGGTTGTTGCACCTTCTATAAACATAAAGAAAAACTGCTAAACGCCAGAAGCAAATTACAAGGAACCAAAATATTCATAAGCGAGGACTTTTCTCAGCGGGTTAGGGAAATTCGAAAAAAGTTGGTGCCTCATCTAAAAGAAGCCAAAAGGAACAACAAAAGAGTGTCCATGGTCTACGATCATTTGATCATTGACGGACAAAAATTCTCTGTCGATCAGGATGGTAATCTCAAAAAGATGACCTAGGAAAATGGCCGGCCTGGTAAGGTAAGATATACGGGTGTAAATGAAAGTAATAAAAATATCCTTCACACTGACGATAGCGCAGTGGGAACAAGTAAAAGTCGGACACCGCCTACTCCTGAACACGAGATTGAAATACCACGTGCAGTTCGGGATGAGGTGGTCGACACATCCGTGCCCGCGCTACACACTGACAACAAAATTCAAAGCGTGTGTTTCTCTTATTTTCATGTGTCCCCGAATAAAGTACGTGATGATATTGAGGATGTCAGTGATGTTATTGATCATGATATTTGGGATATCAGTGATATCATTGGTCATGAGGGTGGGGATGTTGGTGACGTCATTAGTCATGATGAGGGGGATGCCAGTGTTGTTGTTAGTCATGGTATGTGTGATGTCAGTCATGTTGTTGGTCATGATGGTGTTGATGTCAGTGATGTAATTAGTCATGATGGTTGTGATTTCAGTCATGTTGTTAGTTATGATGGTGGTAGCGTCATTAGTCATGATTGTGGTGATGTTATTGTTGAAAGCAATGTAGTCAATCATGTCAGTCATGTTATTGGTGACGACAGGAATAGGAATCATAATAGTGATTTTTCTTCTGATGTTAGTGACATTATTGATTATGACCATGATAATGCAAATGATGTGGATGATGACGTTTTCGACCACAAGCAAGGAAGTTTTCAAAATGAACGGTTAACTTTTTTGACTTATAACATTGAGGGACTGGCACGTATTTATGAACCTGATATGCGATCTTTTATTGGAAATTTTGACTTTGCTTTGCTGGTGGAAACTTTTTCTCAGACGTTTTCTTCACAGTGTTTTCCCCAACATAAAGCCTATGTTACACCGGCTGTCAGACTGACTGACTCTGTCACTGCCCGCCTCTCGGGCGGCGTTGTGCTATTAGTCAGAAAGGAACTAACTGCTTATATTGAATGTATAGAAATGGAATATGATAATGTAGTTATTTTGAAGTTATCTAAACGTTTATTTAATTCACACTCTGACATTATTTTATTGGGTGCATATCTCCCTCCGACTGACTCGGCATACTACAAAGATACGGAGATAACTAATGGTGTTGCACTAATTGAACAGTGTATTTTGGATGTTCTTGAACTGCTTGGCGATGTTCAATTTATTTTGTTTGGTGATTTTAATGCTAGGACTGGTACCGAATACCCTCATGATGACATTATCCCTGATGACTTTTTTGATAACTCTTCTGTGACCCATGTTAATTCAAGCTATCCTAGTCGACATTCTATGGATCATGTCGTGAACAGTTTTGGAAGGTATCTCATTAATGTCTGTGAACAGTTTAGTTTTTCAATACTAAATGGAACTGTAGTGGGTGATGCACATGGGAATTTTACATATGTGGCTTCATCTGGTTGTAGTGTTATTGATTATTTCTTGATGTCGAGCAGCCTTTTGTCCTTGTGTTCGTCGCTGAAAGTTCAGAGCAGAATTGAGTCTAAACATATGCCAGTAGTTTTGGAGTTGCTGACTACCGCTATTGCTGAGATTCCAGACAGAGTTCAGCCTAAAGGTAAATCTTATTCTAAGTATGTTTGGAATGAAGATTTTAGTCAAGACTTTTATTTGTGTTTAGATTCTGATGAGGTTAAAAACCACATCAATGAAGCAATTGAACTCGTTGATTATGATATCAACGCCGCTTTGACAAAGTTTAATGAGGGTTTATATATAGCTGGACGGTGTATGAAGAAGACTGTAACAACAGGTAGGGACAAAAAGCAGGTATGGTACGATTTGGAATGTAGACAAAGTAGATTATTTCTAAGGAGAAAGCTGAGAGTTTTTAATAGGACACACGATGACACGGATAGACTGGCATATTGTGAGAAAAGAAAACAATATAAGTACTTGTTAAGAGATAAAGCAGCTGGACACAGGGAGAGGGTGCTGTTGACGCTACAAGAAAAAATGAATGATCCGAAAGTTTTCTGGGCTACTGTGAAGTCTTATGTTTCAAAATCTTCCGCTTCAAATGAAATTACTAAAGAGGAGTGGTATAATCATTTCAACAATGTATTCAATTCACTGCCTGTTGATGGTAACGATATTGATTCCTTTGACATTGATGGCTATGGTAGTAATGATGATGTTGGTTTCCATGGTGGGGAACAGGTTGATGACGATATTATTGAAGCTTTAGAAGATGATAATATAGATATCCTTGAGCGAGACATAAATAATGATGAAGTTTTGGAAGCTATATCAGCACTAAAAAAGGGTAAGGCTTCGGGACCAGATGGTATAATTGGTGAATTTTTCAAAAACCCGTCAACACAAATAATACAATTTCTTGTTAAATACTTCAATTTTCTTTTCACGTCTGGTTCATACCCTGATGTATGGATGGAGTCTTTAATCCAACCATTACATAAAAAGGTGATACTGCTGTCCCAGATAATTATAGAGGTATATCTTTGCTGAATATAAGTAGTAAAATTTATAGTTTTATTTTAAATAAAAGACTCTCAAACTGGGTAGAACAAAAAGAATTAATCCATGAAACCAAGCCGGCTTTCGAAAACATTACAGTACTATTGATCAGATCTTTACTTTAACAGCGTTAGTTCAAAAGCAGTTAGTTAAACGCAAGAAATTGTATGTTGCTTTCATAGATTTTAAGAAGGCGTTCGATTCGGTGATAAGGGAAAGGCTTTGGATTGTTTTGAAGAAAAATAAGATCAGGGGTAAAATGTTCAATGCAATAAAGAGCATGTATAATGTTGTAAAAGCTAGGGTTAGAGTAGGAGGAGATGTTTCAGAAACATTTATGTGCCCTCTTGGCCTTAAACAAGGAGAAATATGTAGTCCTGTTTTGTTTTCTCTTTTTATTAATCATTTAGCTGAAGAAATTACACGAACAGGAAAGCATGGTGTTCAACTTAATCCCGATTTCATAGAAATTTTAATCCTCCTCTTTGCAGACGACGTTGTGCTAGTTTCAGATACTATAAACGGATTACAAACTCAACTAAATATCTTGTGGAATGTGTCCAAGCGATTAGGACTAATTGTGAACCTTGAGAAATCTAATATCGTTATATTTAGAAATGGTGGTTATGTTTCTATTCGTGAAAGGTGGAAATATGGAAATGAAACACTTTCGATAGTAAATATGTATAAATATTTAGGTATATTCCTTTCTACCCGTCTGTCATATACACATTCTCTTTTGGATTTGTCCAGTCGTGCAAAAAAAGGGG
>CM065738.1:14870790-14878290 GCA_033310375.1 Conus canariensis
CTGAGGAACAGTTCAATGGCAAGCCTCCAACGTTGGCGGAAATCAAGAAGGTGGTCGACAAAGCCAGAGCCAAATCATCACCGGGGCCAAACGGAATACCTTACCAGCTTTACAAGAAATGTCCCAAGGTGCTGGAGTGGCTCCACAGGCTGCTGCGATCGGCTTGGAGAAACCAGAAGATCAGCGGCCAGTGGATGACGGCAGATGGTGTGTACATCCCCAAAGAGCAAAACTCAAGTGACATTAGCCAGTTCAGGCCAATATCACTACTGAACGTCGAAGGGAAAATCTTCTTCTCTGTCATGGCAGCAAGGCTGACCAAGTACCTGATGGAAAACAAGTACTTGGATGTGTCAGTCCAGAAAGGTGGCATCCCAGGCGTGGCGGGCTGTGTAGAACACGCCACAATGATCTGGGACGCAATCCAAAAAGCAAAAACAGAAAAGAGAGACCTGGACGTAGTGTGGCTTGATCTGGCAAACGCATATGGATCTGTGCCCCATGAGATGATACAGTTGGCTCTTGAGATGTACCATGTGCCAAAGAACATCCGCGACATGCTCAAGAAGTACTTCAATGGCTTCTCAATGCGGTTCTCTACCAAGGAGTACACAACAGACTGGATCAACTTGGAAGTGGGTATTGCAATGGGCTGTGCAATTTCCCCAATACTGTTCGTGCTGGCAATGGAACTCATCTTGAAAGCAGCAACAAACAACGCGAGACAAACAGACCTTGGCGATGGATACAAGATGCCTCCTCTCAAGGCCTTCATGGATGACACTACAGTGATTTCATCCAGAGAAGACGAGACACGTCATGTGCTGGAGAGGCTGGACGACATAGTTGCCTCATCCAGAATGAAGTTCAAGCCAAAGAAATCACGGAGTCTCTCACTGAGGAAAGGAAAAGTGGCCGGATCTGTGGTCTTCAGTGTTGCCAACCAGGCCATTCCAACAGTCACAGAAGAACCAGTCAAGAGCCTTGGAAGATGGTATGATGATACGCTGAAAGACACACAAAGAGCAAAAGAAACCAAGCAGATGGCGGAGGAAGGCTTGGAGACCATTGACCAGTGTGGGCTCCCTGGCAAATACAAGGTCTGGTGTCTGCAGTTCATGCTGATACCAAAGCTCCTGTGGCCTCTGATGATATACGACATCTGCACCAGCATAGTGGAGGCAATGGAAGCCAAAATCAACAAGTTCACAAGGAAATGGCTTGGTGTCCCACCCTGTCTGACTGACATAGCGCTGTACTGTCGCCAAGCAAAGCTGAAACTACCCCTGAAATCCATCCTGGAGGAATACAAAGCAGGGAAGATCAGACTTCAAAGCATGCTGGAGGACTCAGGAGACAAGGTGGTAGAAGCAATTAAGCCCCAGCTGAAGACAGGCAGAAAATGGAAAGTTCAAGAGGCGATGGATTCTGCAAAAGAAAGTCTCAAGATCAGAGAAATAACAGGACACACACAGACCAACAGACAGGGACTGGGGGTGACCAAAACTGAATGGTGGTCAAAGGCCAAAGGAAAAGCCAAAAGAGACATGATGATTCAGGAGATGAGAAAAGAAGAAGACCAAAAAAGACTCCAAAAAGCAGTCCAGCAGAGCCAGCAAGGGCAATGGACAACGTGGGAGAATGCACTCCAAAGAAGTCTCACTTGGAATGACATTTGGCACATGGCCCCTCTCAGGATCAGCTTCATTCTCAGATCTGCATATGACCTTCTGCCCTCAAATGCAAACCTGGTGAAGTGGGGGAAAACAGACGATCCTGCATGCCCCCTCTGCCATGAAAAACAAACAGTGGAGCATGTCCTAAGCTCATGTAAAGTAGCCCTGGCTCAAGGAAGGTACACATGGAGGCACAACCAAGTGCTCAAAGAAATTGTACAAGTAGTCTGGGCTAGTACCAACACCACAAAAGGGAAAATCAGGACTCCAAAAGCACCCGCAACATTCTTCACGGCAGGAGGCAGCAAATCATGGCCAAGAACAACAGTGCCACTCGAAACATGCAGGCAGAGTCTGCTGGACGGGGCAGATGACTGGGAGTGCACTGCAGACCTCCCAGAATGGAAGAGTCACCCAGAGATCATCAGCAAGAGTGGCATGAGACCAGACATAGTAGTCCACTCTAAGTCAACCAAGCAGCTGATCATGATCGAGCTCACGGTGCCATATGAGAACAGAATGGAGGCAGCTCAAATCTACAAGACTGAAAAGTATGCTGATCTGGCAAACAGCCTGAGGAGAGAAGGCTATCAGGTCAAAGTCCTCACTGCAGAAATTGGAGCTAGGGGGTTTGTAGGAACGTCTGCATACAGCCTCATGAAACAGCTCTCAGTTGCAGGGAAGGAAAAAACCAGAGCCCTGAAAGCAATGGCAGAAGCGGCAGAGAGGTGTTCAAGCTGGATCTGGTCAAGGAGGAACAAAAGTGAACTTCATAAGGCTTAATTTCCCTACAAATATCAGGTGTCCCTGTGGCTCAGTGGTTAAAGCGCGAGTCATTAAGTGGAAAATGAGCATGTCCAGAGGGTCATGGGTTCGAATCCCAGCCATGGCTCGTCCCAAGATGGGAAAAAAAGGGGCAGCAGAGGGACATCCGGAGTCATGAACCGGGTGTGGCCCAACCCCCCTAGAGTGTCAGGAGATAAGGGCCGAAACACTTGCTTGAAGGGGGCTTCTCTTCTGAGGACTCTCTGCTGCCACGCTCTCCACGAGTTTCTTTCTACTACATCAAACCCAATCCAGTCAAATCCATCAAACCCAATCCAGTCAAATCCATCAAACCCAATCCAGTCAAATCCATCTCTTAATCTACCACAACAACCGATCCAGCCGGACCCATCCTTCAACCCTTAACAACACGCCGGCTGGCGTGTTCACTTTTGTGCACTGACACCCGTACTGGCACAAAATGTAGAAAGAGAAAAACCCGTGACCACAACACACCCAAAGCTGACCGAGACAAGTTCCCCACGCGGACTGGGTTCTTCGACAACACGCGAAATTGTAATGTTCTCAATCCAGTCAAATCCATCAAATTCAATCCAGTCAAATCCATCAAATTCAATCCAGTCAAATCCATCAAACCCAATCCAGTCAAATCCATCTCTTAATCTACCACAACAACCGACCCAGCCCGGTCCATCCTTCAACCCTTAACAACAGTCCATCCAATGTAATTCATCTCCTGATCTACACGTCACCCAATCCACTTAGACCCTCCCCATGACCTAAAACAACGACCAATCCTGGCCATAGGCATTCTTCAACCCACATCAGCAAGCAAACTAGTCCAGTCTATCCGACAGGCCACATGAAATCCATTCCCTGGCCTAAAACAACAATGAGTCCAGTTTAACCCATCTTCTAGCCCACAGCAGGTAGCCCCCCCCCCCCCCCCACACACACACACACACACCCGCCCCCTCCTCCACCCCACCCATCCTCCGCCAGTTCATCTACACTTCTCTAACAACCACACCACCACAGTCCGTCCTCTATCCACACCAGCCCATCCATTCCGATCCATCCTCAAATCCCAAAACAACCACTGCACTTCACTCCATCCCCTGATCCACACAGCCAGCCAATACCGACTAATCCCTAATCCATGTAACAATCAGTCCAGTGCACACCACTCTCTGACCCACACAGCAACGGATTCAATCTATCTTCAAACCTATGACAGCAATCATCGAGTCAAATACATGCCTTGGTCCATAGCAACTTTCAACCCAGTCTAATCAATCCTCTAACGTTTAAGTCTAAAACCTGTCCCGTCTAATGTAACCGCCACACCACACCCCCCTCCAAAACCACACCAAAACTACCACCAATGCACTTTAATCCCTCCTTTGACCCACAACAGTCAATCCAAGCCAATCCATTCCATCCATTATCCCCCACCACCCCCACCACCGAATCATCCCTTCATCCATAAAAACAACTGATACACCCATTCCATCTCCTTACTCACAATATCAATGCAACCCAGTCCAACCTAATCCGATCCAGTCTAATCCATCTTCCACCACATAACAACAATACCAAACAATCCATTGTCTCATCTATAAGAGCCGGTCTGTTCTCTAGCCCACCACAACAAGCAATCCATTCTTTAACCCACACAACAACCAATGTATTCTTTAATCCACAAAAACTAATCCATTCTCCAACCTACAACATTAACCAACCCATCCTCTAATCCACAACAGCAACCAATCCATCCTCAAATCCACAACTACTACCAATCCAATCTCTAACCCACAAGAACAATAAATCAGTCTTCTAACCCACAACCACCACCCATCCATCGTCTAACCCACAACAACAATCAGCCCCGTCTCAACCCACAACAACCATCAACCCTGTCTCAACCCACAGCAACCACGCGCGCACGCACGCATGCACGCACACACACACACACACACACACACACACACACACACACACACAAGCACGCACGCACGCACACTTTAAACACGCACACACACACACACACACACACACACACACACACACACACACACACACACACACACACACAAGCACGCACGCACACTTTAAACACACACACACAAAACACACACACACACACACACACACACACACACACACACACACAGATAGATAGATAGATAGATAGATAGATAGATAGATAGATAGATAGATAGATAGATAGATAGATAGACGGACAGACAGACAGACAGATAGTTCTATCTGAAGGAAGACGTAGAACACAAAACTAAACCGTGAACTAAACATTTGTACAGTTATAAACGAGCTTACTTCGAGGTGGGTTCGTCCACATAGCCTAACTATTAGACGAACTAGACTCGTGAACAAAATATGAACATCATGTCATTATAATCATGACCATCGACATCATTATTATCACTAGTATTGTTGTTCCTGTTGTTGTATACTACTACTACTACTACTACTACTACTACTACTAACTACTACTACTACTGTTGTTGCTTTTGTTGCTGTCGTCGTCATCATCATCATAATGGGGGCCGGCATAGCCCAGTTGGTAGAGCGCCGGACTCGTGATCCTGGGGTTGCGGGTTCGAATCTCCGCCGGGCCGTTTCCCTCGGAGTTAACATTGGTTCCGACTCCATTTCCCATACAGTCCTTCGAATGAGACTATAAACCGAGGTTCCGTGTGTGAACGCACGCATAACATCCTGCACACACGTAAAATTACGTCACCAACTTTCGGAAGAGAAGGCCAGTTTGGCCGTTGGTATGAATGACACGTTACACATAGCATGCACCTTCCCCGAAGTTGGAGTATGGCTGCCTTAATGGCGGGATTAAAAACGGTCATACACACAAAACTCCACTCCCTTTCTTGGGTAGATGGGATTAATACTTGAAAGATCATCTCATAATCATCATCATCATCATCATCATCATCATCATCATTATCATATATGCATACAACAGCTTTGTCTTTTTAGTCTTTTATTGACACTCAAATGGGATTAACGTAAATGAAAGGCTGGTTTGGGGATTATCTGTTTGTTGTTGTGTTTACAGATTGTTATCATGCATGCGTTCATCCACAGGACTTGGATTTAAGGGAGGAGGAGGAGTGCTCACTCATAAATGAAAAACAGATGGATTTAAGTCCACGTTTACGAGTCATACATGGTGAGAATGCAAACAGCGATGGAGATTATAGTGCGGAGTGTTTTGTTTGTTTTCTTTTTTAAGGTCATAGCCACATACTTGATTTGGGGTATGACAAAGTTTGGCCATGATTGGTATATCAGCAAGTCCTTGAATACATAAGGCAAAATGAGAAAATCAGGATGAGATTCGTTCGTATAAAAGAAAATGTGCAGGCAAGCAAAAATTAGCACGATGGTAAAATGAAAGATTACAATTGGTACAGAGACAATACCTAAAAAAGTATATCTGGCTTTGTCATGACTACAAATGAATCCAAAAGTCATGACATAGTGTTAGAAAATTTCTAAAATGTTGCATACACATTAATCGTATCCACACAGATCTACAGCAAAAAAAAAATGTTCAGCATATGTACCGTACGGAATTTTGACCAGTACAGGTAACACTACCACCATCCTCCGCAAACGCTGCTATTACTGTGTCAGTTGTACAAACGCTTACCGATGAATGACAATGTAACTACGCAGCTACAGTGTAGCTATTTTGTGAATGCAAGCCGTTAAAAGTCACACAATTAGTCAAACCTATGCATCCATTTCAATGACAGTTAACAAATCCATGGTCACTATGTGATTAAAAGTCGCAGACGAATGAACAAACAGAAATTCAGACACCTGTAAGCACTGTCCCATATCATTTGTGTTATAAATGGATCCTTTTTATCTGGTTCTTTTCTAAATTTTTTTCCAAAGTTTCAGACTGTAGTCCAATTTCTCTGTTATTAACCCTCCCTTGACCCAAGGGTTCCCAACACACTACAGATCTGTCTCAAAGCTGTCTTTTCTGTCCAAAATAAGCGAAAAAAACATTCTTTCACAGTTGCTAGCCCATCTTGAACAAAAAATCCTCTCTATCCTCATCAGTCAGTTAGGAGATCTGGACATTGTGCCGAGACAGCTCTGCTGAGAATTAGCTCTGATTTATTGATTTCCTTGGACGATGATTAGAATATCCGTTCTGGCTCTGCTTGCCGTTTCAGCCTCCTTTGATGCGATTGACTGACTGACTGTCTGACTGGTAGTACCCAGGCTGATCGTATCCGCGTAAATGGACACAGTTCTCGACCATCTCCTCTGTCTTATGGTGTACCCCAGGGTTCTGTCCTGGAACCCGTTCTGTTTGAGCTGTACGCTACTCGTGTCTCTGAAATCGTCAGTCGTCATTCCCACTGCATGTGAGTTTTACTGATAATACTCAGCTTGACCAGTCTGCCACTGTCACAGGAAGTCAAAACGCTGATATCTCGGACACAGAAGTGTACTTCTGACTTAAAACATGAATGATTCACAAGAAGTTACAACTATATGACGACATAACTGAACTGATGTTTAACTCGCCTGAAAAGTTCCTCAATAATTTTTCTCTTCCTGACTTCGTTCTGATAATGGTTCCACTGTTTCCCTGTCACCAGCTATTCGCACCCTCTGGGTCACTCTTCACCAGTGTTTAATCTTTAACAACCATATTTCAACATCTGCAAAGCGGTCAGTTTTGAGGTACGCAGACTTAATTCTACTCACCACTTTATCTCTACGCAAGCAACCAAGACTAATAAATGCTTTTATAACTTCCAGAATAAATTATTTTATTCTTGCGGGCTTTGCAAAGTAATTGCTTTGTAGCTGCAGGAAATCCTCATTTTCGACGCTCTAAATTCGAACACGAAAATCGACTCCTTCGCTCTTTTCGCTGGCTCGCTATCTATTCTGCACTAAACTTTCCAATCTCTTGTTAAGTCTGGACACATGTTAATTCTAAATTTCCTCTATTCACACTGAACAAGCGGTC
>CM065738.1:14880790-14908290 GCA_033310375.1 Conus canariensis
GGTAGAAGAAGAAGAAGAAGAAGAAGAAGAAGAAGAAGAAAAACAAGAAGAACAGAAGAACCATAAGAACACGACCAAGAAGAACAACATCAAGAAGAAGAAGAGAAGGAAGAAGAGGTGAAGAAGAAGAAGAATATACTGGTATTGTTGTTGCTGCTTCTGCTCCTGCTCCTGCTGCTCTTGGATTGAAAAAAAAAATGCAGATACGAATGCTTATCTCCCCCTATTTTTTTCAATCCAAGACATAAGAGCAAGCTTTGTTTATAATTCAATATTTCTTGCAGTTATTGCAACACCACGCTGCTCTGAAAATTGCTGGTATGGTGCTCAGTTACTTACCCTTGGAATTTATTAGTTTATTATAGTTCAGTCCCTTGCAGATTCATTCCAAGAACATGTAGCTCATTTTGTTGTTTCATAATTTTCTTTTGCTTCTTAGGTGGGACCTTTGATAGGTTTTTGAAAATTCAACAAACATACTATAGCATTGCGCACTAGCCTTTGTCTGGGATAGCATTCTGCTTAAAACCTAAAAGGCAGAGGAGTCAAGTTAGGACTTTCCGAGGCCACTGAGGAGAAACAATCAGGTTTCGAAATACCGGTCACTGACCAGGAGTTGTGATATGTTAATGAGTTTGCTCCCCTTTGGAGATTGTCTCCCCCTTGGAGACTATAAGCTTGCTGAAGGCTCATTTTGAGAAGCATTTTTTTAATCCCCATTCACCCACTCAAGCACATACTGTTAGTTAGGCAAAATTATCTACCACTGCAGATATGAATGCTTATCTCCCTATTTTTTCAATCCAAGACATAAGAGCAAGATATATATATATATATTCAATTATAAGCAAAGCTTGCTCTTATGTCTTAGATAGAAGAAATAGGGGGAGATCACCGTGGTCACTGAGGAGAAACAATCAGGTTTCGAAATACCGGTATCTGACCAGGAGTTATATGTTAGTGAGTCTTCTCCCCATTGGAGATTGTCTCCCCCTTGGAGACTATAAACTTGCTGAAGGCTCATTCTGAGAAGCATCTATTATTCCCCATTCACCCACTCAAGCACAAACTGTTAGTTAGGCAGAATTATCTACCACTGCAGATGTGAATGCTTATCTCCCCCTATTTCTTCAATCTAAGACATAAGAGTAAGCTTTGTTTATAATTGAATATTTCCTGCAGTCATTGCAACACCAAGCTGCTCTGTAAGTCGCTGGAATGGTGCTGGGTTATTTATCCTTGGAATTTATTAGTTTATTGTATATATATATATATATATATGTGTGTGTGTGTGTGTGTGTGTGTGTGTGTGTGTGTGTGTGTGTGTGTGTGTGTGTGTGTGTGTGTGTGTAAAATACAATGAAATAGAGGTGTGTGGCCCTCAGGAATCAGTTGGGACACAGCAGGTTGGGAGGAATGACAGTGGAAATGGGGGTGGGGGCAGGGGGGTGTACACATTTGCGCTTCGCAAAACTCTACACAAACTCGGTTACTACGTATACTTACCTTTAGCTTAGAAAAGGAAGTTATGCTCTCACCCACGACGTCTGTACATTTCTTTGTATGGTCTTTTAGCAAGATTATGGGGAAAACCCAACACAACTGTTGAAAATACTGGTGGACAGGTGGAATATAGCCCTTGGCCATGAAATTCACTTGTTTGTTTTTCTGTCCTTGGGCTATGCGGATTTGAATGAAACCAGGGATTTTTTTTCCCTAAACACTGCAACTCATGGCTTTGTTGTTGTTGTTGTTGTTGTTGCTGTTGTTGACAATTTGTTTTGCGAATTTGTCAAGAAAATAATGCACAGATCTCAACGAAAAATAGAGAAGACCTGATTAAGATGTATTGCTTACCTACTAACCTGTAAGAATTTCTGTGCATCCCAACCACGTGACACATCCAATGAGCGCAGGACTTCTATACTTGCGGAGGTCTACGATCTCCAAATGCAATTTATGTGTTATCGTACTGTTAGGAGCAGGAGGGTGTGAGTGTGTGGGGGTGCGTGCGTGTGTGTGTGTGTGTGTGTGTGTGTGTGTGTGTGTGTGTGTGTGTGTGTGTTGTGTGAGTGTGAGCGTCTCTCTCTCTCTCTCTCTCTCTCTCTCTCTCTCTCTCTCTCTCTCTCTCTCTCTCTCTGCATATCTGTGTTTATCTCTGTGAGTGACTTGAGCAAACGTGACACAAAAAACTCATTTAAAGCTCCTGGTAAAGTCGAAATACACACACACACACACACACACACACACACACACACACACACACACACACAAGAACATACGTGCGCGTTCGTATACTCAATGTGCTTGTTTTTTTATATTAAACGGGGAAGCGAGAGTGAGGAAAAGGAGGGAGACTAAGTAATTTACCGAGAGCGTGAGGATTCGGGAGGGTGGGGTGAAACACCCCAAAAGTACTCCCCGCCCAGAAGCACTCCCGGGAGTACTTCTGAGCCCGCGCCAGAATGACTCCCAGGAGTACTTCTGGGACAGTACCCCCCCCCCCCCCCCCCCCTTGGTCCCAGAAGTACTCCTCCCTGTTGACAATTTTGCAAATAAAAGTTTGTTTTCTGTAACTATCTTATAACGCTGATTCCTTTAGACAGGGGAGTACTTTTGGTGCCAGTCCCAAACTGACTCCCCCCCCCCCCCCCCCCCACTCCCTCGGCACCAGAATGACTCCCGGGAGTACGCCTGGGTGCAGCCTAAATGTGCTCCCGGGAGTAACTTTGGCGCGGCTCCAGATGTACCCCCCCCCCTCCCCCTTCCCCGAAGCTGAGAGAGTACTTTTGGGCCCAGCCCAAGACTTACTCCCGGGAGTAAAACTGGGCCGTTTTAGCGGACCCAGAAGTACTCCCGGGGAGTACTTCTGTAGCAGGTGGGGAGTCTCGCTGGGACCAGGCCCAAAAGTACCCCCCTTTCATTATCTTCTGTATTAAAGACCCTAGGGGTGTTGTTTCTCGTTTATGAAGATTTATGTGTATATTGTTTTAGAATCAACATTGAAATACAGTCTGAATCAACTTTAGGGGAGTACTTCTGGGCCGCTCCCGGAAGTACCCCCCTTGCATATCTCCTTTATCAATGTATTCAGTGTTGTTATTTACTGGTCATAAACTCATACAAGGATACTGTATCTGAATCAAGATTGAAAACTAGTCTGAATCAACCTTGGGGGTAGTATTTCTGGGCCGGTCCTAGAAATATCTCCCTTGCATATCTCCTTTATTAATGTGTCCAGCGTTGTTATTTACTTGTTATAAACTCATACATGAACAGTCTAAGTCGTTATTGAAAACTATTCTGAATCAACTTCATGTTGGGGGGATAGGGTGGGGGGGGGGGTATTTCTGGGCCGGTCCCAGAAGTACCCCCATGCATATCTTCTGAACTAATGTGCTCAGGGTTAATGTCTAATACTCATACAGTCATATAGAGACATTCTGTCTAAATCGTTATTGAAACCTAGTCTGAATGAAGGGGGGTACTTCTGGGACCGGTCCAGATGTACTCCCCCTAAAGTTGACTCACTCGTTTACAATGTTGATTCAGATACAACCCTGAACACATTAATAACGGAGATATGCAAGGCGGGTACTTCTGAGACCGGCCTAGAAGTACTCCCCCTAAAGTTGATTCAGACTATATTTCAATGTTGATTCAGATAGAATGTCCATGTATGAGTTTATGACCAATAAATAACAACCCTCAACACCTTAACGGAGATATGCCGGGGGGGGGGGGGGGGGATATTTCTGGGACCGGCCCAGAATGGCTCCCGGGAGTACTTGATGAAAACGAGGGGGTCCATTTTTTACCCGACCCAGAAGTACCCCCGGGAGTCATTCTGGCGCGGCCCCAGAAGTACCCCCCCGCCCGAGTAGTAGTGGGCGAGGAGTGTTGGGTTGTTACAGGGTTTTAAATGCTTTCAGTAGTCAAAAAAAAAAGAAATTGAACGTGTTAACTATCTTCTTTTGAAATCCATTCTTCATATATATGAGAGAGAGACAGACAGAGAGACAGTGTGTGTGTGCGTGCGTGTGTGTGTGTGTGTGTGTGTGTGTGTGTGTGGGCGCGCGCGTGAGTATGTGTGTGTGTGTGTGTGTGTGTGTGTGTGTGTGTGTGTGTGTTGTTTGTGTGTGTGTGTGTGTGTGTGTGTGTGTGTGTGTGTGTGTGTGTGTGTGTGTGTGTTGTGTTGTGTGTGTGTGTGTGTGTGTGTGTGTGTGTGTGTGTGTGTGTGTGTGTGTGTGTGTGATGGGCAAGGGGAAGAGGCATAGGGATGGGGAGGGGAGGATGTGAGGAGGAAAGGACAGAGATCTTGCTGTCATCTTTGTCAATGCGCAGAGGTTGTAAAAGTGTCTATTTGTTGGTTGGGGTTTAATGAAAAGCAAGTGTGGGGCGGTATGTTTGCTTAAGCTTTTACTATGGAACAATAAATTGTATGCCTTTTAGGATTATCAATGGTCCCCACCCTCTGTGTGTGTGTGTGTGTGTGTGTGTGTGTGTGTGTGTGTGTGTGTGTGTGTGTGTGTGTGTGTGCCCCTTCAAAACAGAGAGAGAGAGAGAGGGTGACTAAGACAGACACAGAGAGAGAAGGGGGGAGGCAGACTAGGCAGTCAGGCTTGCAGGCAGGCAGGCAAACTCGACATACAGACAGACAGAGAACATTTGGAAAGATGAGAGTAAGAAGCCTACTTGCACTGCGTTATTACCTCTTTTAAGACTACGCATCTTACTTAGTCTTTTCTAAAGGATAAGAACAACCTGTATAGCATTCAGGAGTACACAGACCTCCACCAAGTTGGAACGATTCATGGATCCGTCCTTTTCTTCAGATCCACCCCACAGATCCGGACCAGCATGTGACGGGCGAGACCCCAGGTCCCGTTTCATATTTCCACTCACGGAAGCAGTGGTTTTTGCGGTAATCTTGCTGAGCTTTCTCTGGGTTGACATTTTCATCGCGATAGATCTGCACCACGAATCTGCGGCAAGATTTGACGGGTTGGACTTCTGCCCTGGATAGATCCGCGCCATAAATCAGCGGCAAGATTTGACGGGTTGGACTTCTGCTCTGGATAGATCCGCGCCATAAATCAGCGGCAAGATTTGACGGGTTGGACTTCTGCTCTGGATAGATCCGCGCCATAAATCTGCGGCAAGATTTGACGGGTTGGACTTCTGCTCTGGATAGATCCGCGCCATAAATCTGCGGCAAGATTTGTTTGCTTCGTTCTTGGACTTTTTATTATTATTGTCATTATTATCATTATCATTATTATTATCATCATCATTATTACTGCTGTGTTGTTACTGTTGCTGTTGTTGTTATTATTATTATTGTTGTAGTTATTATAGCTATTATTATTGTTGTTATCATCATCAGCAGTAGCATTATCTTTATGATATTATTATTATTATTATTATTATTTTCATTATCATTATTACTTATTATCATTGTCATTTTCATTAGTAGTAGTAGTATTGTTATTATTATTATTATTATCATTATAATGATTGTTGTTATTGTTGTTGTTGCTGTTGCAGTTGCTATTATTATTGTTGTTATCATTATCATTATTACTATTATTATCATTATTGTTATTATTATCACTATTATTGTTATTACTATTGTTGTTGTTCTTATCATAATCATTATCATTCTTCTTCTTCTTCTTCTTCTTCTTAGTAGTAGTAGTAGTAGTAGTAGTAGTAGTAGTAGTAGTATAGTATAGTATGATTACTATCATTATCATTATCATTATTAAGAGTACTTACATCGCGCCCAAGTCTAGGCGCTGGACGGTCCACCCTCTCGTTTACACAAAGGGCTCTCTACCTTGGTAGAGCCAGCTTAAGACTCCGTAGTTTCCCGTATCAGTCAGTCAACAGCAGCCAATCAGTGTTCTTCCGCCGTTCCTTTGATTGTGTACACAGGGTGCATGGTATGTGCAACGCATGATCCATACCAACGGCCAGTTAAGCGTGAATTCACAGACAGAACCTCGGTTTATAGTCTCATTCGAAGAACGTTTTCGGAAATGCTGTCAGTACCAATACTAACTCCGAAGGAAAAATCCTCCTGTGCCAAAGCGGCCCGGTGGAGATTCGAACCGGCAACCCCAGCATCACCAGGATATTATTATTATTGTTGTGGTTATCACAAGTAATGGCTGAGCTTGACCAGCCCCCCCCCCCCTCCCCCCCAATTTTCCTTTCATTGAAATAGGCTCAGTCGGTTATGCGTGATAATGCCGACAACCAGTCGTCCCCCAACACGGGTAAACCCATGGTCTACCGCCCCCCCCCCCCCCCCCCCCCCCCCCTCCCCTCCTCCCTCTCAGGGTGGAGGTGACAATGAACACGGAGTTGTCTCTCTTCACGTGAAACCTTCACGTTAAACGCGTTGAATTGCGTTCCTTTTCATACCTGTTTGAAGAAGGCCAAGACGCTGATATGAAAAAAAGAAACTGTGTTTGGGGAATGTGAAGAACACAAACCTTTTCCATTCAAACGATTCAATGGCTTCACCGGGCGTGCTGGCTCCGCAGTCCTATTGATTAGGTTATATTCTAGTTTTATGTCGGTCATATGTGTGTGTGTGTGTGCGCGCGCGCGCACACACACACACACACACACACACACACACACACACACACACACACCTGCTAAAGGAGGGGGTGTGTGTGTGTGTGTGTGTGTGTGTGTGTGTGTGTGTGTGTGGTGCGTGCGTTTTGTGTGTGTGTGTGTGTGTGTGTGTGTGTGTGTGTGTGTGTGTGTGTGTGTGTGCAGTGAAGGGGGGAAAGAGAGAGGTGGTGAGGGGGGAAGGGAGAAGGAAATATACAAGATGAATTCTTTCATGATAGAATACCCGAAACATATCGCCTTTTCAGCTGACTATTTTCATCTTGTTGGTTCGATTGGTTGGCTGGTTGGTTAGTTAGCTGGTTGATTGGTTGGCTGGTTGGTTGGTTAGCTGGTTGTTTGGTTGGCTGGTTGGTTGGTTTGGGTTTTCTTTCGTGTGTTCGCCCATGTCCGTGGTTTATTTATCAGCAAGATAACAGCAGAAGCCAGAGACCTGTTTTAATCAAACTTCGTCCAAAGGCGGGAGGCCGAATCCATTCCACTTGGGGGCCTACCTTTGGTACTACTAATCTGGACCAAAGCGGATTCCATTACTCCATGATCATTCTCCCAAAAGTATACAAGTTCAATTTCGGCAAAAGCAAACAAATCCATAAAGAGGAGGTTAACTTAACCAAACTTAGTGAAAAGATAGAATGAGGGCCTGTTTTAACCAGCATTGATGAAAGGATGGAATTGAGGTCCACTTGAACAAAACCCGGTGAAAAATGGAATGAAGGTGCATTTGAACGGAAGTTGATGATGAGATGGAAATAGGGCCTGTTCTAACGCATCTTGGTGATGAGACGGAATGAAGACCCATTTTCAACGTTGGTGCATGTCGATCTATGCCGCCACCCAACTCTCTCTCTCTCTCTCTCTCTCTCTCTCTCTCTTTGACATGAAGTAAGTTTTTACCTCATTTCCTGAAGCCAGTCCTCATCCCGTCCCGCCCTTCTTCCTCCTCCCCCCCCCCCCCCCCCCCCCCCCCGACATTTGTTGGTCTGAACTTTGTCGCAACATGTACGGCCAGAAGACTTTTAGTTTTACGTCATGTGCCACCTCCATGCGCATGCCCTGTGGAATTTTTGACATCTTAATGACGAGTCGACTCTCTTACCTACCCCCCCCCCCCTCCTCCCATTCCTTCTTTCCTTCTCCACCCGATCTTGTGTCATGGTGCAGTTCATCGCTACACCTCTCTGTCTGTCCTATCTGTCAGTGACAAGAACCCTGTGGACTGATTGCGTGTTTTCCTGTCTGCCCAAGCCACCTCTGAAGCATGCCGCCATCCAGCTGTTTCAGTCACGTGCTATTTGCTCTCTCGCACGTGTGATTCACGAGGCAGTTTACGTAACTTCACACCTCGGTGTCGAAGGCTGAAAACCTCAGAGATCCGAGGGGTTGCCGTGTTTTACCCAACCTGCATTGTGTCACACTGCACGTGCTGATAAGTCCATCTGTCTCGAAGACAATGGTGTTGGTCAGTGGATCAGTCAGTGGAGTTGCAGCGCCTGCTGTGGCTGAAGAGCCCGATCCTCGAGCGAAAGCCTCTGTTGCAGTTGCTGCGGGTGAAGTCCACACTTCTCCGATCAAACAAGATAACCCAAACCCCTTCATGTTCTGCACTCCAACTGACTATCATATTCCTCTGATAACCTGTCATTGAGAGAGATATCAGAAACGCCATGTTTAGCTCGATTGTCGAAAAGAGACACAGAACTAGATCAAACTGCCAGACTCACCACAGGCCAAAACACTGGAAACAGTCACTGACAGACTCACCACAGGCCAAAACACTGGAAACAGTCGTTTCCGGTGCGTAAAACTTAGACCTGGTGTAGACCAGAGAGGGGATTTTTTTCTTATCTCCCCATTACCTCTGGGTCCTGCGTCAAGTTTCACTGATTGGCCCCCCAGAAGAACAGTAAACGGCATCTAGTACCTAAGTCTTGAGACCGTGCATTGTTTGTATTTTTGCCTTAAATTTCAACAGGACAATCTTCCACTCATCCTTGGTGGAATCTGTTAGAATGATCAATGAAAACTGTTGATTGTCAAAATGTTTTGTAGTAGATGACTTTAATCAACATGTGGACAGGATGTATACCAGGACCTAATCATACCACTTGAATACTTGACTGCTTTGAAAAACAATTGCCCTTCAATTGTTTAGCCCTTTTTCACAGTCTCATACCACATGTTAAAATCCACTCAACAAGTGAGTGAAGAAACCAATGTAGAGACAAAAGAAGTAATAATAATGGTGATGCATTTATCTTAGTCTTCGTCACGTTTTCCATCATGTCAGAGATTAAATGTGAGGACTCTTCAAGCCGGAACTCCAAACATTCATCTAGAAACTAGGTCCTGTAACCTGCGCAGAGTCTGGGACCCTGGTGCATTCATGGCAACTGGCCCTGCGCAGGAACGAGAGTCTATGCTTACACATTGCTGGCCCTGCGCAGGAACGAGAGTCTATGCTTACACATTGCCCAGTGGACAGCCGACCTATCAAGAGGTCTACATCAAGTGGTGATATAATTAGAAAATTCCAACTCTGAGGTGAAATGTTTAGTATTTTGTGTATTCAACCGCCAATACATCGTAAATGTATGTCTGAGCACGGTATAAGCCCAGGGCTTGTTGTTGCTCATTTGTACTGACAATTATGATGGTATTCTGTTTACTTGTTTCTTAAATTAAAGTTATCTAACCAAGTGGTGACATAAAAAGGGGGGGGGGGGGTCTTCAACCTCTCCCAGTGGGCAAGTGTTGACCAGCTAAGTCCACATGCATCACTGGACTCCTTTTCAGATCAAAGAGACGTTTCACGTCCACTCTTTATCTTTTTTTTTATGAGAACAGGCAAGCCCAAGCTAGCCCAGACTGACTTTCTTTGATTTACAAAACGCCATCTCAGGTAACGTTGGGTGAACAGACCGGCTTCTCAAGCGCAGATTTTAAACCCTGCAAGTGTTTCGCATTGCACTCACAGTCTCCGATCACTCTCACCACTTCACTATGTCACTGGCTCTTCTCTGTGGCAAGAAAATATAGATATACCTCTGTATTAGGAAAAAGGAAAAGGAGTGAGTAAGCAGGCTGACAATCATGTGAAGCAGAAAAAATAATGAATAGGTGGAAAAGGTAGGAAAGTTGATCAAATTTGGCAAACCGGATTGACTCCCGCCTCGACCCCACTTTCGCCCATCTCTGCATGAGAGAGACGTGGGGGGGGGGGGGTGAGGCAGAAAGAGAGAGGGGAGTAGGGAGTGAGAGAGAGAGAGAGCAAACACTGGTGTATGTGTGTGTTGTTTTGTGTGTGTGTGTGCGTGTGTGTGTGTGTGTGTGTGTGTGTGTGTGTGTGCGCGTGTGTGTGTGTGTGTGTGTGTATGTGTGTGTGTGTGTGTGCGTGCGTGCGTGCGTGCGCACGCGCGCGCGTGCATGCGTGGATGTGTTTGTGTTTATGCTTGTGTGTATATGTTTTGCCAGTGCGTGTGCGTGTGACAGAGAGAAAGAGAGAGAGAAGAGAGAGAGAGAGAGAGAGAGAGACGACAGACAGACAGACAGACAGACAGACGGACAGACAGACAGAGACAGAGACAGAGACAAAGAGAGACAGAAAGAGCAAGCGGCCGAAAGAGCATATACATGCGCGTGTATGTGTGTGCGTGCTATGCCTGTGTGTATGTGTGTCTGTGTGTGTGAGTCAGTGCGGCGTGCACGCGTGTATACGTATCTGTAGAAACTCAATTACCCACTCTTTGATATGCGTGGTTTTCAAATGGCCACCTCATCTTTTCTTTTTAACAAGCCTCTGTCCCGTCTCTTTCAAGTGAATAAACAGACATACTCACTTTTCATCTCTCAGCTCTATCTCTGTCTTGCCTGGAGATATATCAGACGTAGTATGTTGTCTGGAACACTTATTCCTGTCGCCAGAAACCAAAAGCAAACACACCACTAACGCACCGTAGTGTATGTGGGTCACTTCAAACTGACGACTGCGCGCGGTTTCAAATTGTGAAGAACCATGTAACGAAAACGTTGGTTGCACGCGCGGAATTCCCTCTTCGAGATCGAAGCTGAAAGATTGACAGCAAACTTACAGAGTGAATCGTCTTCAATTGTTTTCTTGCCTAAAAGTCAGCTCATGCTTCGTTTGTTTATGAGTGAACATATGTATGTATGTATTTTGGACGTGTGTGTGTGTGCACGCATGGTGATAGAAGCATGTAGTGTCTGGGTGTTTGTTCGTTTGTTTGCTCTCTCTCTCTCTCTCTCTCTCTCTCTCTCTCTCTCTCTCTCTCTCTCTCTCTCTCTCTCTCTCTCTCTCTCTCTCTCTCTCTCTCTGGAACCTGTTGACAGTTTTTTTTCCTGGCCCTGCATATATGATCTTTTTCCGCCTTCACACAAAGATTGTACAGGTCAATGTCAATAAAATTACGTCTGTCTCTCTGTGCGCTCGCGCGCGCGCGCCCGAGCTTATGTGTGTGTGTGTGTGTGTGTGTGTGTGTGTGTGTGTGTGTGTGTGTGTGTGTGTGTGTGTGTGTGTGTGTGTGTGTGTGTGTGTGTGTGTGTGTGTGTGTGTGTGTGTGCAGAAGATTTCAGCCTGCTCTGACAACCACGAAGGGTATGAACAACATGGAACAGCGGCAATGCCATCAAGAGACAGGTTACAGTTCTGAAACAATGGGGAAACATAATCACCTAGGGACATGTACACTGCTTTGTTACGGATCTCTCTTGAAATATACGTACTTCCATCCAGTTCAGTCACTACTGAATTTGGAATGGTTCTAGCTCTCACTGTAAAATTACAAGCACAACTTAGCCTATGTCCATTTAAGGGTAACACACCAGCTTCCTTGTATGTCAAATCAATTGAAGCCCAGTGGGGAAGTCTTAATGCAATTTTAAAGGCTAACGAGTCAATACTGGTTAGCTTGTGTAAATGTGTCTTTCCAGCTATAAAAAAAAAATTCTTGGCCATACGACAGAATTGAACGAACTAGCCCTGAGGCGACATAGACGAGATTAAATCCCCAGTTAATTAGAGGTATAGCAGAAAGAACACGTAATAATCCATTTTTTCCTAGCCTTTTCTACAAGGTAATTAATATGTTTACTCCAAAAAGTTTATAGTGGAAGTTTACACCAAATAACTCAACTTGATTGCTTGGGTGTATTAAATTATTATCAATCCTTATAGATACAGCGTCTCTGCCTTCAAACACAATCGTTTTCTTTGTAAAGACAACAAAAACCGTTTTGTGAGCAGATAAACCGAACCCATTTGATTACATGTAATGAAAAATATTATCAACTATTTCCTGATACTGTTCAATGATTTTCTTTCTATTAGTTTGTTGTTTGGAAAAATTACAGTTTACATTTCTCCACAGAGCAACATCATCTGCATACAGAGCTAATGTGGCACCTTTTGTATTAACCTGTTTCATATCCTAAAGCATTAGCTAGAAAAGTGTTGGAGCGATTACACTTCCTTGGGAACACCCATGTTAATAGTCCTAGAAGTTGATAAAGCTCCATGTACATTGACTTGGATAATTCTGCCCGATAAGAAAACTTTTAGAAACTGGAAAAAAAACGACCTCGTATTCCTGCTTCATGTGCTTTGTACAACAATTTAGAATGCCATACTGAATCGTAGGCTCTATGAACATCACAAAACGTTGCAAGGGTCGAATGACGCTTGGCAAGAGCTTTTTTTTCACATTTGAGGATAAGTGGACAATGTGGTCTGTTACTCCTCAACCTTTCCTAAAACCAGCCTGGAATAAAGGCAAGACTCCATTTTTTTTTCAGGGAAATGTTCTATTCTGTTTTTCATTATTCTCTCAAAAAGTTTTCCAATGTGAGGTGTTAAAGAAATAGGTCGGAAACTAAAGGGAAGAGTTTAAGATTTTCCTCGTTTAAGGATTGGGATGACAGTAGCTTTTTTACAATCTGTAGGGGGCATTCCAGCATTCCAACAAATCTGAAAGAACTCCAACAACTTTGATAACAGACTTTCAGGAAAATACTTAATCATGTTACAGGAAATAGGATCTGAACCAGTGGCAATCTTACCTGGTTTTATACGCTTAAGTGCGAAACAGAGTTCATGCATTGTTAAATTTGTGTTTATATATAAAGTGTTACTTTCTATGTTAAGCTGCTCAAAGTTTTGGTGTTTATCCTCAAACTCCTTTCTACGAATTTGTTCAGACTGAGATAAACACTCAGTCTGACTCATTGAAGCGAAAGTTTCAGCTAATGATTCAGCCTTTTCTTTGTTAGTTCTATAAATTTTATCGTTAACGTACACGCAGAGCAGGCTGAGGGAGATGGAATGTACCATTGATTTTTAAAATTTCTTTCCATAATTTAGAAACGTCATGTGGATGTTTAGAACAAGTCATGATCAAATTACCACGATACTGTTTTTTGGCAAGAGCTACTGCTTTGTTACTGTAGTTATGAGCAATTCTTTGTTTACTGTGGAGTTCTTTTATTACTTGGGGTGGCTATGAATGACGACTATTCATCCAGTTTTGAAATGCTTCATTTTCATTTTTACGGCTAACTCACATGAGGAGTTCCACTAAGGGTTTGGGGCTCTCTTTGGATAGTCTTTAAACTTAATCTTTGGAATGGCACAATCTGCATGTTTAGCCATAAAAGCAACCTCAGAAAGCAGACTTAGAGGGTTACATTGGAAGATCCTACATAATATTTATCCAACAAACATACTGCTGTTTAAAATGGGCCTAGCTACTGATAATAAATGTACCTATTGCAAGGGTGAAGTGGATTTTGTTGAGCACTTCTTCTTTGACTGTTATAAAATCAAACCTGTTTGGTCATGTGTAGAAAATACTGTTTTGCAGAAGTTTAATGTTCACATGGTGGTAGCCAGAACCGAAGCTTTACTTGGAATTACGGAAAAGAGTGGCTATACGCAAAAAAATGATCAGATATATCAATCACCTTATTCTTATAGCTAAGATGTGCGTTGGAAAATTTCGATATGGTACGCCTATTCACATTCAGTTCATGTATGAAAAAGAGCTGGATTTGATAAAACTCGAAAGTCACTGGTGAAATATGTCATCGTATATGTACCTATCAGAATGTTCAAGTGATAAACTGTTGCCTACAAAAAGGAAAGAATTTTTTTTTAAGAAAAAGAAAAAAAAAGAGAGGGGAAAAAATAGGAGGAGGAGGACCCCGACTGTGGGGGCAGAGGAGGAATAACTGGAGCGCATGCAATATTTACACATTGATTCTGGTTGATTGTTTGATGTGCCCTTTGCCGACTCCTTGTTTCTCCCTGCCCCTATTTGAATAGAAGACAGTAAGATAAGGAACAGTGGTGTGTAGAAAATAAGCGAGAGAGGACAGAAGAAATGAATGGAAGGGGAGATAGAGGAGGAGAAGAGAGTGGGAGATGAGGGAATGGAGAGAGAGAAGAGGTGGACGAGAGGGAATGGGGAGAGAGGGAGAGGGAGATAGAGGGAATGGGAGAGAGACGGGAGATAGAGGGAACGGGAGAGAGAGAGGGAGATAGAGGGGGGGGGAGATAGAGGGAGGGCTGGAGAGGGAGAGGAAATTAACAAATAAGCGAAACAGAGAAAATGACCACCCTAGCAAAGATGGAGAGAGAGGGGAAGGGAGGGAGGAAGGGAGAGGGTGAGAGAGAGAGGGAGTGGAGTGAGGGAGAGGGGGGAGTTGGAGCGAGAGAGAGAGAGAGAGAGGAAGGAGAGATGAGGAGAGAGGGGGGGTGAGGGGAGGGGTGGGAGCGAGAGAGAGGGGGAGGGGGGATGGAAAGAGAGAGAGAGAGAGGCAGGAAGGGAGGGGGGAGAGGGAAAGGATGAGGGAGAAGAAAAAGTGGTGAAATAGAAATTCAAAATAAGTGATCACCGTGGGAATTGCACACGCTCTGGTTGGAACCCCACAAAAAAAAAAAAAAAAAAAAAAAAAAAAAAATCTGCTGCTCTCAGTATGAGATTTCGTAGTTATACATAATTGTTTTCAAGATCTTCTACTGATTCTATGTTATGATTAAAATTGAGCTTAAGAGAACCAGTAACTAGAGTGTGGGCAAAAAGGTCCCAGTTAGCTTTATCTTCATTGTATTTTGTATATCCGGGGGTATGCTCAGTTTTCTCTGGACTCACAAAGATCTGAACTTCAACTGGACGATGGTCTCTACCGAGTGGTAACTGAATGACACTCCACGTACAAAGTGGAAAAATACCTGGAGATACTAAGGACAAATCAATTGATGAATTTTTCTGATCAGAACGATCAGCAATTCTGGTGATAGACCTATCATTCAGTATCGTTAGATAGCATTTACTATAGTGTTAGTGAGATGTTCATTATTGTTTGTGATATTTTTAGAATTTTCGGACCATAGAGCATGATGGGAATTGAAATGACCGAGAATAATCCACTCCTTGTGTGAATCTAAATCAAGCAACCAGTCGGCTTCCTTCTTGGACACACCATCTGGGTAATAACAGTTCACTACTTGTAAACTTTGGCCCTTGATATTCACTGCTATACAACAGCAATACACTTACGGAGATCTTAATAAAAAAAATCCTTTGTTACTATCATCATATGCCAAAGACTTGACAGATAGGAAATACGATTCCTATCTACACATTTTCACGGATGGTTCTGTTTTAGATTCTTCTGATGTTGGGGCTTCCTTTGTAATACCAGCGCTTAGCATTAGAAAGAAATTCCATATTACGAAAGGATGTTCTATATTCACAGCAGAGTTATTTGCCATTTTGAAAGCACTAGATTTTATACTTGACATGTCTGTTTTACATAGACAAATACTTATATTATCGGACTCAAAATCAGCGCTTACGTCTCTACATTTTCAATCAAAAACTAGTCATTAATACTTGGTATGTGAGATCTTATTTCTCATTCATCAGCTAATAACCCGGGGTATCGATATAACTTTGTTATGGGTCCAGGGCACTCTACTTTACGTGGCAATGACTTAGCTGACTTTTATGCAAAGGAAGCTGCAAAAATTAAATCTGATGTTTTGAATTGTGATGTCCTTCTTTCTTCATCTGAAGCTATTCACATTCTCACAAGTTCAGTCTGGAACATGAGACAGAATCAGTACCTTGAAGATTCAGCTCGGAAGCACAGATGGGATATGACTAAACCAACAAGAAAATGTTGTGATCCCCCAGGGCCAATCGCAAACCGTAACCTTGTACATAGGTTGCGGGTTAATGGTTGGTTAGGCAGAATTTAAAACCGGCACCTGCTTGTGCATGTGGTCAGACTCTCGACATCCCTCATTTCTAATTTGACTGTACCATTACAAGAACTCACTTTCAGCCTCTTCATGATGAGATCAAGTCCTTTAACCTTTCGCTGACTATGTATAGTGTTTTCAATCCCAGTTATGAGAATAGTTGGAGTCTGGCAATGTTGGCTGTTTATCTTATTAAATCTCATCCACTTGGAAGATATTTTTAACTCTTCTACCCCCCCCCCCCCCCTCTCCAACCCACACCCCCAACAGGTTTTTCCCCAAAATTCGCGTATTTTTGAAATGTTAAAATCTTATTCTAGGCATATCCCATATCAGTATAGTTCGACGTCTAATTTGCACGTAGAGCAAGGCTTTTTCATTCCCCCCTCCCACATCCTTCCTCCCTCTTCTCCCCTTCCCCAATCCATATACACCCATAAGCTGTTCGACTGTTACGAGTAATATGTCAGCCAGTTCCATACTTTGATGATCCTTGACTCCCATGTTTTTGGATATACGTATAGTCACACAGAATTGATGTTTCTGGATACCGGTATATATGGGCCCTTAGTGTGTGTGTATGTGTGTGTGTGTGTGGAGGGGGGGGGGTGTTTGTGTGTGTGTATGAATATCCCGTCTATAGGTTTATTGTTTTGATGTTTGAAGAGGGAGAGAGAGATAGTGTCAAAAGTGCAAAGGGATAGAAGTTTATATATAATGGGCAGAATTCTATTTTTTACGCCTTTTTTCGTGTGTGTGTGTGTGTGTGTGTGTGTGTGTGTGGTGTGTGTGTGTGTGTGTGTGTGTGTGTGTGTGGTGTGTGTGTGTGTGTGTTTTGTGAGAGTGAGCGCATGTGTGTACGAGTGCTAGAGTATGTGTGTGTGTGTGTGTGTGTGTGTGTGTGTGTGTGTGTGTGTGTGTGTGTGTGTGTGTGTGTGTGTGTGGCGTGTGTGTGTGTGTGTGTGTGTGTGTGTGTGTGTGTGTGTGTGTGTGGCATGTTTCTCTTGTGCCAGTATATCACTGTAGGCTATATGTGCGTGTGAGTGTGGTCAAACGTTGTGTGTGTGTGTGTGTGTGTGTGTGTGTGTGTGTGTGTGTGTGTGTGTGTGTGTGTGAGTGTGTGTTGTGTGTGTGTGTGTGTCTGAGTTTTTTGTGCGACTGTGTTAGTGTATATTTGTGTATGTTTAAAGGTGTGTGTGTGTGTGTGTGTGTGTGTGTGTGTGTGTGTCGTGCGTGCGTGCGTGCGTGCGTGCGTGCGTGCATGCAAGCGCATGTGCGTATGTGTGTGTGTGTGCGCGCGCGCGCGTGCGTGCATGCATGTGAGAGAGAGAGAGAGAGAGAGAGAGAGAGAGAGACAAACAGACAGACAGACAGATAGACGGACGGCCAGACAGACAGACAGAGACAGAGAGAGAAAGAGAAAGAGACAGACAGACAGAAAGGCTGGCAGGCAGGCAAACGAACAGAGAGACAAACCGAAAGAAAGTTCGGTTACAAGTGTGTGTGTATGTGTGTGTGTGTGTGTGTGTGTGTGTGTGTGTGTGTGTGTGTGTGTGTGTGTGTGTGTGTGTATGTGTGTGTGTGTGTGTGCGTGCGTGCGTGCGTGCGTGCGTGCGTGCGTGCGTGCGTGCGTCCGTGCGTGCGTGTGCGTGCGTGCGTGCGTGTGTGTGTGTGTGTGTGTGCGCCTCTCTCTCTCTCTCTCTCTCTCTCTCTCTCTCTCTCTCTCTCTCTGTGGGTGTAGCCTCCCTTGTCCTACTCTCGGGAAGACGTTTTTTAGCCGCTCAGGTACATTTCTACTTGTATTAACTGTAAATCGTCCATCATGCCTGTTGAAGTTCTCCTTTGTATCCACTTTGGAAGCCACTCTCAATGCTGCGCTGGAGGGAAGCACATTGTCGTCGTACAAAATAGAGGGTAGATGAAAACAAACTGTCGTCATTGTGCGATTCACTTCAACTACCGAACAGCCCTCTGCCACGCCAATTCAATGCCACAGCATGGCGTATCGCCGCAAGTGCCTGTCATAGCTGAACACAGACAAGCACAAAGAAGAGACCTACAGAAGCAATCAAAAGAAAAAGGCGGGTGAAAATTGATGTTCTCCATCCGATTTACTCTTTGCTGACAGCACTTAGTTTATTTTTTCGACGAGGACAGAACTAGCGACAATCCTGTTGCACGTGATGAGATTCTGAAGTGTGACAACCATCTCCCTCCGTCAGTAACAGCCTGCAGAAGAAACACGGCATCGCAACAAGCGAACAGAGATCGACTTGGAGCAGTGTGACAAAGAATCTGTGACTGTTGCACACGATGAAGTGTTGATGTTGGACTTTAGATCAGTGAAGCCAAGTGCTGATCTGGGCTGTGTTGATGAATAGGGTCTACTGCCTTCCTCTTCTTTTTGGGGGGAATGTTTTTTGAAGTAGTCATGTTGTTTTAATTTCATCTCTCCCTTACCCACCCACCATGGAGTCCAACTAAGGGGCCAGGGCCAAGAAGTCACTGTCTTGACCCCTTCCAGGCTTCTGGAGAGATACACGACAAGCAGAGCGCCACTAACCCTATCCCCCCTGATCATGCTCAACTCCCGGGAGCAGACAGCCGAGCACTGCAGGGGTTATCTTGGCCAGCCGGAGAACTGCCTGTCTTGACCCAGCCCTATGAAGGGGAAGCCGATTGATACACCCGGGCCAGTGTGTACCCCCTGTCTAGGAGAGGTCCAAGCCAAAGTGATGCGTTGAGGGCACTTGCCCTCTCAATCACCAGGATCTCATTCCCCTCCCTCACAGGTCGCACCGCACGGCAAACGCGATGGATCTTAAGAAGACCACAGAGAGACAAAGAGTGTGGAAAAGAAGACTTGAAGGGGAGACGAAGATAGAAAAGAGCCAAATAAGAAAGGCAGAAGACAAGAAAAGGAAAAAGGCGGGTTACTAATAAGTCAGGGTCCTCACCCTTAGCCTATCTGACATGGGAAGCCCTACCAGGGGCATCAACTCCTTACCACGTTGTGCTTAGGTCAGACAGCAACTTGACTTTTCAGGCCGAGAGCCATCTTCAAAAACTAGCCTATCATCAAGTATTGGTGCCCCTGCCAGCAAAGCCTAAGGGATCACGGGACCGCGCAAGCCCTCCGACTACGGCAAGGTTGCAACCCCCGGAGGGTATCAATGATAGGTGATTATCTGTTAGACTGAGGAATTGTTGATGTGCAAAACATCCACACTTCACAGCACTGTTAAAATGAAATCGACACTGAATTGTATCTGTCTATTTCTGAATCGTTTTCCTTCATCGATTCCCTTGCATTGAATTCTTCTTCGGTCTACAGTCTCAAAATGTTTTAAACAAGACAGCAAACAATAGCACTGAATTTTTCAATGGATGAATGAGGAATTGAAAGGCTATTTACTTTGGATGCTTTCTCTCATTCAAGTATGTTTTCTGTCCATCGTGTTTTTATTTCGTCAAAAACTTTCATGAATATAATTTTCAAAGGTATGCAAAGGTTCTACAAATGCGA
Source organism: Conus canariensis (assembly GCA_033310375.1). Lineage (NCBI taxonomy): Eukaryota > Metazoa > Mollusca > Gastropoda > Neogastropoda > Conidae > Conus > Conus canariensis. The sequence goes on from CM065738.1 coordinate 14,900,242, forward strand.
AATTATCTCAGATATTGGCACGTTTTCAACTGACACGGCCATTGCCTTTCACGGAAAGAAACTCCATTTCAGAGGGGACGCTATCTGTTGAGTTTGAATCAGAGACCTTGAAATTCCAGGATTGCCTCCCATTTCATTGTGGTGCATGTGTTCACGCTTTGATCTTCATATTAGCCAAAATATGGTCTGATTTCCCAACTCTGAGAGAGAGAGAGAGAGAGAGAGAGAGAGAGAGAGAGAGAGAGAGAGAGAGAGAGAGAGAGGAGAGAGAAGAGACAGGAGACAGACAAACGGACAGACATAGACAGGCAGACAGACAGACAGAAGAGACAGACAGACAGGGAGAGAGACAGACAGAAAGAGAGAGAGACAGGCAGACACACACGCGAGCCCGCGCGCGCGCGCACAGAGAGAGAGAGAGAGAGAGAGAGAGAGAGAGGTGGGGGAGAAGAAGAAGAAGAACAACAACAACAACAACAACAACAGCAGTAGCAACAACAATAAGGAGAAAAACAACAACAACAACAACAACAACAACAACAACAACAACAACAACAACAACAACAACGATAATAACGATAAAGAAAGAAAAATGGAAGGAAGTGAGAACAAAAGACTGAGAGAAAAAAAAAAAAAACAAGAGCCAAGGCGGGAGGGGAGGGGGACGAAGAGGTTGGTGAGGAAGGCAGAGGCGCATGCAGTAATGGAGTAAAGGTAGTGCACTGCCTGAAATGTTACAAATGTTATATATCATGTACAAATCCAATGTTTTATATATACACACCAATACAATAATCATCGATGGAGTGCACGCACTACATATGTTATGTAATCGCCGTCATTTTTCTCTGCACATAATGATTACAGTGAGACAAGTTTATCAACTCCACCGAGGCGGTTATGTCTTCACCCTTACTTGTTTGTCTGTCTGTCTTTCACCCTGATTACGCAAAAACCACATTATTGATTTTGACGAAACTTTGTGAAAGAATGGAATATGTCCCAGAGACGACTCCATTTAATTCTTATACGGATCCGCAGTGCGGATGTTTATCAAAGGAAGACCCAGGGTTCCGTTGAGCAAGATTACGTAAAATCTACGGAACCGATTTGACCAAAACGTGGTGGAAAGATGGCCCATGGACAATGGACGATTCAATAAAAGTTTGGTGCAGATCCGTGATTCGAATCACAGAACGGATCCCGGATCCGTTCAACCACAGTTCACGGAGGTCTGCGCTTTCCTGAGTGTATTTTTCATTTTGCAGCTTAACCTTGTCTTTTTGTCAACGCTTTGGCAAACCTATCAGACATGCATGGGGCCTAGGTCAACGATAAACGGTTAATTTAACGGTATTGCCATGACACAAGTCAGTCGCGAGAATATTTACCGTGAATCAGTGTCGTCCGACTCTTCTGTGAATATATGTGTATAGACACAAATCAAAGAGACAGAGATGAAGAAGAAAGCAGAAGTTTTAACAACGTAGTCTCAGACTCAGCCTCTCTCCGTTTACATTTCGCGTCATTTTCAACGCAAAACAACAGAAATGCAAACTTCTTTTTTTTAGGGGATGGGTGTAAGGTGTTTCTTTCTGATTTAGACATTGCGCTCTTCTCTTTTCCGGCTTCATATATATGAAAAGACAGACAGACAGAGGGGAAAGAGGAAGGGAAGGAGGAGGGGAAAGAGGAAGGGGAGGAGGAGGGGAAAGAGGAAGGGGAGGAGGAGGGGAAAGAGGAAGGGAAGGAGGAGGGGAAAGGGGAAGGGAAAGGGAGGAGGAGGGGGAAAGGGGGGAAGGGAAGGGAGGAGGAGGGGAAGAGGAAGGGAAGGGAGGGGAGGGGAAGAGGAAGGGAGGAGGAGGGGAAAGAGGAAGGGAAGGAGGAGGGGAAAGGGGAAGGGAAGGAGGAGGGGAAAGAGGAAGGGAAGGAGGAGGGGAAAGAGGAAGGGAGGAGGAGGGGAAAGAGGAAGGGAAGGAGGAGGGGAAAGGGGAAGGGAAGGAGGAGGGGAAAGAGGAAGGGAGAGGAGGGGAAAGAGGAAGGGAAGGAGGAGGGGAAAGAGAAGGAGGAGGAAAGAGGAAGGGAAGGAGGAGGGGAAAGGGAAGGAAGGAAGGAGGAGGGAAAGGAGGGAAGGAGGGAAGGGAAGAGGAGGGGAAAGAGGAAGGGAGGAGGAGGAAAGAGGAAAGGGAAGAAGGAGGGGAAAGGGAAGGGAGGAGGAGGGAAAGAGGGAAGGGGGGTCTTGCTGTGCAGTTCTAGTCCTTGAGGTTTCCAGTCTCATTGGTTCGGTCTGATGGCCCTGTTTCTTTCTGTTTTCCCTTTTCCTTGTCCTTCTTCGTTTCCACGTGCCGTGCCTTCTTGCTTTTCCCTCTTCCTTTCCTCGTTCTTTTCCCTATCCTTTCCTTCTTCTGTTCCCTGAGCCTGTCCTGCTTCTTTTCCCGTCCTTTCTTCTCGTTGTCCCTCTTCCTTTCTTCCTTTTCCGCGCTTCCTTTCCTCTGCTGTTTCCCTTTCCTTTCCTTCTTCTTTCCCTCTTCCTGTTCTCTTCCTTTCCCTCTTCCTTTCCTCTTCTTTTCCCTTACCTTTCCTTCTTGCTTTCCCCTCTTCCTTTTCTTCTTCTTTCCCTCTCCTTTCCTCTTCTTTTCCCTCTTCCTTTCCTTCTCTTTTCCCTTCTTCCTTTCATTCTTCTTTCCCTCATCCTTTCCTCTTCTTTTCCCTTTTCCTTTCCTTCTTCTTTTCCCTTTCCTTTTCTCTTCTTTTCCCTTATCCTTTCCTTCGTTCATTTCCCTCTTCCTTTCCTTCTCTTTTCCCTCTTCCTTCCTTCTTCTTTTCCCTTTTCCTTTCCTTCTTCTTTTCCCTTTTCCTTCCTTCTTCTTTTTCCTTCTTGCTTTCCTTCTTCTTTTGCCTCTTCCTTCCTCTTCTTTTCCCTCTTCCTTTCTTCTTCTTTCCCTCTTCCTTTCCTTCTCTTTTCCCTCTTCCTTTCCTCTGCTTTCCCTTTTCCTTTCCTTCTTCTTTCCCTCTCCTTTCCTTCTTTTCCCTTTTTCCTTTCCTTCTTCGTTTTCCCTCTTCCTTTCCTTCTTCTTTTCCTTCTTCCTTTCCTTCTTCTTTCCCTCTTCCTTCCTTTCTTCTTCATTTCCCTCTGCCTTCCCTTCTTCTTTCCCTCTTCCTTTCCTTCTTCTTTTCCCTTTTCCTTTCCTTCTTCTTTCCCTTTTCTCTTTCCTCTTCTTTGTCCTTCTTCCTTTCCTTCTTCTTTTCCCTCTTCCTTTTCTTCTTCTTTTCCCTTTCCTTTCCTTCTTCTTTTCTCCTGTTTCCTTTTCCCTCTTCCTTTCCTTCTTCTTTTCCCTCTTCCTTTCCTCTTCTTTTCCTTCTTCTTTTCCCTCTTCCTTCCTCCTTTTTTCCTTCTTCTTTTACCTCTTCCTTTCCTTCTTCTTTTCCCTTTTCCTTGTCCTTCTTCGTTTTTTCCCCTTTTCCTTTCCTCTCTTTTCCCTTTTCCTTTCCTTCTTCTTTTTTTCCCTCTCCTTTCCTTCTTTTTTTTTCCCTTTTTCCTTTCCCTTCTTCCTTTCCTTTCTTCTTTTTCCCTTTTCCTTTCCCTTCTTCCTTTCCTTCTCTTCTCCCTCTTCTTTTCCCTCTTCCTTTCCTTCTTCTTTTCCCTTTTCCTTTTCTTCTTTTTTTCCCTCTTTCCTTTTCTTCTTCTTTTCCCTCTTTCCTTTTTTTTTCTTCTTCTTCCTCTCCAACCATCCGTCCTCCTCCTCCCATTCCTCCTCTTCCCCCTCCTTCAACTCCTCCTCCCCCTCCACCACCTCCCCTCCCCCCCCCCACCCCCCCCCCTCCCCCGCATCCCCTCCACACCCACCACCCCTAAACACCATCCACCCTTGATCGCACAACCCACCCAGCGTGACCACCCGACAATTGCACGTGAACCCGTATAGACAGGCAATACTGTTAAACCCAACGGCCACTCACGTGACCCAACAGAACCAACAAATATCAGAACGACGGCCAAGACTTACATGAGAATTTCCAACAAGAAGACAAACCATTATGGGCCGTTAGAAACGGCTATAAACATAAATTACAATGATAATGTGACACGACAAGATCTCTACGGAAGCGTTCCCATAGGATGTGCCAGTCCCTATTTCATGACTGCAGAACATCACCGGCGAAAAAACGCCGCCGTCAAGCAACTGCCGTGTCCATCCCGCAGCCCTCACTCGTTGCTGTTCCGCTGACAGGTGAAAGAGAACAACTCCGGACCGGCCAAACTTTCGCCATGAGGTCTTACGTACCCTCTGAAGAGAATAATGGGTTACAGTCTTTTCCGATGTCAGCAAGACTTTCCCTGTGGTCAGTGGGTCTTTACTTACCGTCACTTGGCCTTTCCCGCAAGGTCGGCCAAAAGAAAGACAAGTAAACCAAAATGCATCCGAAGGTGCGGGTGGGACCCAGAGGAGTACTGTCAAGTCTTCAATTGCCAAACAAACTGTCTAGGATTAATCCTGCACCACCCTTGGAAGCCTGTGCTGTGTTCACGTAGGATGCAGGCACACACAGAGCATTCCATTGTAACAGAACGGCGCAGAAAGATACACTTCCCAGGTATCACCGTCTGTTTTAATCTCCCTTCAATCAGGACATCAGAATTGTACTGAAGTTGAAGCATTACGCCTTTTAAAGTCCACACGACAGCAAGAATCAAGAGCAGAGAGCATGATAAGTATCTGGTTTTTCACCAGTCAGAGTTCCATTGCCTATATTAGAGGGTATTCATCCCTTCCTGTTGATCTGGTTGGCTTTCTGCCTGCCATTTTTTTACGGGTTAGGATGTCGGTTTACCACACTTCAGCGCTGAGAGTGCCGTGGATGAATGAATGAAGATGTGAATGGTGGATGAAAGCGCAATGACCAGTTTTCAACTAGAACTGCGCACCACAAAATGCTATTCATATCATCATCATCATCATCATCATCATCAGACTGTCACAGACTAAAGCGCACACACACGGTGGATATCATGTAGGCAAGGGCTGTGTGCAAGGCGGTGTAGCTCCCTCGTTGGAGAGTCGACTACAAACAACATGGCCTCAGAGACTACTTCAGAGGGCAGCTCGGCCAACTGAACAGTTCTCTCACGGCCCAGAAGTAGTCAGTGACTTGCGGAAGCGAAGGGGCTCCAACAAAGGCGCATAGCGCCAAGTCAAGATAAAATAGTGTTCGTGCCGTCTTTTGATCCTTTTGACGACAGGTACGTTTCTTCAAACCCTGTGCACATTGATCAACGTTTTAGTAAGGTTGAGCTGTCAAAGAACGAATATCTGAACACAGCGCATAGTACATCTATCTATCTATCGATCTATCTATCTGTCTATCTATCTATCTATCTATCTATCTATCTATCTATCTGTCTGTCTGTCTGTCTGTCTGTCTAGGTTTGGGGTCATCTTGCTGACAAACATCTACCTATCTGTCTATCTATCTATCTGTCTAATCTATCTATCTATCTATCTACTACATCTGTCTATCTATCTGTCTATCTATCTATCTATCTGTCTGTCTATCTATCTATCTGTCTGTCTGTCTGTCTGTCTAGGTTAGGGGTCATCTTGCTGACAAACAGACAAACACTGGCGTAGATAACAAGTAGCGTTTCATGGGGTAAGTGCCACAGTGAAGATTTCATAAGGTAGGCGCATGACAGACCGCTTGGGAGAGTGTTCAACGGTTCGTTACCATGCCTGCATTTTGATGCCACCTTGTTTCAGGTCAGGCCAGGCGTGTGATTCGGTTATTTGGGCTGCTGCCTCGGTCCTGCCACGAGTGCCGCAATGCATACTTCCCGTAGATAAAGTGCATAGTTTTCCATAGATACAGTAAGTGCATTGTGCACTCTAGGAGGCTTCCTCGCTTCTCGAGAAGAGGGAGGGAGAGAAAGATGGGGGGGGGGGGAGGGAGAAAGGTGAGAGGAAGGGAGCGAAGGAATGAGGCGAGAGAGAAAAGAGAGAGAGAGAGAGAGAGAGAGAGAGAGAAAACACGCGCGCGCGCGCGCGCGTACACATACAGATACACACACGCATATGCACACACTTAAGCAAGCACTCATGCACGCACGCAGTTCTCTCTCTCTCTCTCTCTCTCCTCTCCTCTCTCTCACTCTCTCTCTCTCTCTCTCTCTCTCTCACACACACACACACACACACACACACACACACACACACACACACACACACACACACACACACACATATATATATACATATATAATATATATATATATACGCGCCGCGCGCGCGCATGCTTTACGCGCCCATCTCCATGAAAGCAGGCAGAGAGTGTGTTTCTATTTTATTCAATTTTTTTTTCACTGTTGCTTGAAACGTTGAAAAAAAAAACCCTTACAATGATGAATAAACTCAACAATGCAGAGACAACACAAATGAACAGAAATTAACTTGAGTGTCAGTCTGTGCTGTTTAGAAAAAACAAAATCAAAACCTGGAGGCATCATGAAACAGGTATGTTTATGAAACACAGAGAGAGAGAGAATCAAGACTAAAGAGTCCTGGCAGTATATTTAGAAAACCCACCGGTTCTTTCTACGGTAAAACTACACATCTTCTCATATGAAAAAAAAAAAAAAAACAAGTAGGGTAATTCTTGCTCCCACCTCAATTTGACTGGTATGAAAGTAAATCTTAAATGAGGCAGAGACCAGAAGACAACACTAAGTAATAAATAAGTGGGATAACTCTTGCTCCCACGATGAAATAATTACAGGCCCATAAACTCCAAACGAATGCTGCTTACGACACTGAATCGCCTGGCAGAAATAACAATACAGAGCACACAGAACAAACAAGGAGATATCCCCCCCAAAGAGGATGTTCCAAGCTTGCACAAATAAATACTCTGTACCTGACACACCTACACAACAACAACAACTGTAGAAATGAACCAATACAAATTAACGTTTATTCAAGGCTGGCACAAGCCTTTTCGATCTTGAATGTAGTCAAAGGTAAGGTACGTTATTGTTGCTTAAAACCCAGCCTACCGCCAAGGGCCATATCAAAGCTGTCACCGCGTTGACGTCAAGTCAAACAAACACGTGGACGAACAGTATCAAACACAGGTAACCTCATTTCATTAGTATGAAAGGAATTGAAAGGAACTCTGAAATGTGTCAGGGAACAGTGAATAACAAAGAAGTCTCAATTTACAACAGTAACAACAACAGCATGGCCTGCAGAAGGTCCGCGTTTCTTTTATCATGCATACTTTACTCAAACAACAGAGCTTTACATGCATACTTTACTCAAACAACAAGCTTTATCATCATACTTTACTCAAACAACACAGCAAATTTGGACATCTGCATAACTGTTCGAACTAAGTAGGACATACACTCTAAACACACTGGGCTATCTATAATACATCCGTGGGATACCGTCTGCATAACTTTCGAATTAAGTAGGAAAACACACTGGGTTATCTATAATGTATTCGTAGGATAAGGTCTGCACTAAGTAGGACATACAATCTGAACACACTGGGCTATCTATAATATATCCGTGGAATAAGCTTCGAGCGAATATCTTCCGAAACTGCACAAGAAAGCACGAAATAGAGAAGAGAGAGAGAGAGAGAGAGAGAGAGAGACAGACAGACAGACAGACAGACAGACAGACAGACAGACAGACAGACAGACAATCAGACAAACAGTTTCAGTTTCATCAAGAAGGTGTCACTGCATGAGGGCGAGTCCATATACGCGTCAACAACTCTGCTAAGATTCGAAACCATATTTGCGCATGATATGAAGCTGATGGATAAATGAATTAATGACTAAGATGAGAACATTTATGAAAGACTCATGGCTACGACTTAGTAGATGTCTCACCTACGCATTATCCAACGATCTGGTCAGACCTTGGGACTTACCTAACATTATTTGTGCCATTATTATCATTGTATGTGAGTGTGGTAAGTGTACACGTGCGGTGTGTGTTTGTGTGTGTGTGTGTTTGTGTGTTTGGGGTGTGTGTATGTGCATGT
>CM065738.1:14911221-14913721 GCA_033310375.1 Conus canariensis
ACAGAGTTCATGCATTGTTAAATTTGTGTTTATATATAAAGTGTTACTTTCTATGTTAAGCTGCTCAAAGTTTTGTGGTGTTTATCCTCAAACTCCTTTCTCGAATTTGTTCAGACTGAGATAAAACACTCAGTCTGATCATTGAAGCGAAAGTTTCAGCTAATGATTCGCCTTTTCTTTGTTTAGTTCTATAATTTTTATCGTTAACGTACACGCAGCGCGGCTGAGGGAGATGGAATGTACCATTAGATTTTTAAAATTTCTTTCCATAATTTAGAACGTCATGTGGATGTTTAGACAAGTCATGATCAAATTACCACGATATGTTTTTTGGCAAAGAGTACTGCTTTGTTACTGTAGTTATGAGCAATTCTTTGTTTACTGTGGGTTCTTTTATTACTTGGGGTGGCTTTGAATGACGACTTTCATCCAGTTTGAAATGCTTCATTTCATTTTTACGGCTAACTCACATGAGGAGTTCCACTAAGGGTTTGGGGCTCTCTTTGGATAGTCTTTAAACTTAATCTTTGGATGGCACAATCTGCTGTTTAGCCATAAAAGCAACCTCAGAAAGCAGACTTAGAGGGTTACATTGGAAGATCCTACATAAATATTTATCCAACAAACATCTGCTGTTTAAAATGGGCCTAGTCACTGATAATAAATGTACCTATTGCAAGGGTGAAGTGGATTTTGTTGAGCATATTCTTCTTTGACTGTTATAAATCAAACCTGTTTGGTCATGTGTAGAAAATACTGTTTTGCAGAGTTTAATGTTACATGGTGGTAGCCAGAACCGAAGCTTTACTTGGAATACTGGAAAAGGTGGCTATACGCAAAAAAATGTCAGTTATATCAATCACCTTATTCTTATAGTAGATGTGCGTTGGAAAATTTCGATATGGTACGCTATTCACATTCAGTTCATGTATGAAAAAGAAGGGATTTGATAAAACTCGAAAGTCACTGGTGAAATATGTCTTCGTATATGTACCTATCAGAATGTTCAAGTGATAAATGTTGCCTACAAAAAGGAAAGAATTTTTTTTAAGAAAAAGAAAAAAAAAAAGAGAGGGGAAAAAAAATAGGAGGAGGAGGACCCGACTGTGGGGCAGAGGAGGAATAACTGGAGCGCATGCAATTTTTACACATTGATTCGGTTGTTGTTTGATGTGCCCTTTGCCGACTCCTTGTTTCTCCTGCCCCTATTGATAAGACAGTAAGATAGGAACGTGGTGGTAGAAAAAGCGAGGAGACAGACAGATGGGAGAGGAGAGGGGGATGAGAAGAAGAGAGGTGGGGAGGGATGAAAAGTGGGATGGAGAGAGGGGAGAGGTGACGAGAGGGATAGATGGGAAGAGAGGAGGGGGGAGATAGAGGGATGGGAGCAGTAGAGGACGGGAGATAGGAGGGAAGGAGAGAGGGGAGTGGGGAAGGGAGAGAGAGGGGGAGTTAGAGGGGGGGGGGAGATAGAGGGGGGGACTGGGGGGAATAGAGGGAGTGGAGGAAATTAACAAATAAGCGAAACAGAGAAAATGACCACCCTAGCAAAGATGGAGCGAGGGGGAAGGGAGGGAGGAAGGGAGAGGGTGAGAGAGAGAGGGGGGAGTGAGGGAGGGGGGGAGTTGGAGCGACGAGAGAGAGAGAGGAGGAAGGAGAGATGAGGAGAGGGGGGGGTGAGGGGAGGGGTGGGAGCGAGAGGAGAGGGGGAGGGGGGATGGAAAGAGAGAGAGAGAGAGGCGGAAGGGAGGGGGGAGAGGGAAGGATGAGGGAGAAGAAAAAAGTGGTGAAATAGAAATTCAAATAAGTGATCACCGTGGGAATTGCACACGCTCTGGTTGGAACCCCACAAAAAAAAAAAAAAAAAAAAAAAAAAAAAAAATTGCTGCTCTCAGTTGAGATTTTCGTAGTTATACATAATTTGTTTTCAAGATCTTCTACTGATTCTTGTTATGATTAAATTGAGCTTAAGGAGAAACAGTAACTAGAGTGTGGGCAAAAGGTCCCAGTTAGCTTTATCTTCATTGTATTTTGTATATCCGGGGGTATGCTCAGTTTTCTCTGGACTCACAAAGAATCTGAACTTCAACTGGCGATGGTCTCTACGAGTGGTAACTGAATGACACTCCAGTACAAGTGGAAAAAATACCTGGGATACTAAGGACAAATCAATTGATGAATTTTTCTGATCAGAACGATCAGCAATTCTGGTGATAGACCTATCATTCAGTATCGTTAGATAGCATTTACTATAGTGTTAGTGAGTATGTTCATTTATTGTTTGTGATATTTTTAATTTTCGGCCATAGGCATGATGGAATTGAAATGACCGGAATAATCCACTCCTTGTGTGAATCTAAATCAAGCAACAGTCGGCTTCCTTCTTGGACACACCATCTGGGTAATAACAGTTCACTACTGTAAACTTTGGCCCTTGATAATTCACTGCTATAAACAGCAATACACTTACGGAGATCTTAATAAAAAAAATCCTTTGTTA
>CM065738.1:14918721-14923721 GCA_033310375.1 Conus canariensis
CAGTGCGGATGTTTATCAAAGGAAGACCCAGGGTTCCGTTGAGCAAGATTACGTAAAATCTACGGAACCGATTTGACCAAAACGTGGTGGAAAGATGGCCCATGGACAATGGACGATTCAATAAAAGTTTGGTGCAGATCCGTGATTCGAATCACAGAACGGATCCCGGATCCGTTCAACCACAGTTCACGGAGGTCTGCGCTTTCCTGAGTGTATTTTTCATTTTGCAGCTTAACCTTGTCTTTTTGTCAACGCTTTGGCAAACCTATCAGACATGCATGGGGCCTAGGTCAACGATAAACGGTTAATTTAACGGTATTGCCATGACACAAGTCAGTCGCGAGAATATTTACCGTGAATCAGTGTCGTCCGACTCTTCTGTGAATATATGTGTATAGACACAAATCAAAGAGACAGAGATGAAGAAGAAAGCAGAAGTTTTAACAACGTAGTCTCAGACTCAGCCTCTCTCCGTTTACATTTCGCGTCATTTTCAACGCAAAACAACAGAAATGCAAACTTCTTTTTTTTAGGGGATGGGGTGTAAGGTGTTTCTTTCTGATTTAGACATTGCGCTCTTCTCTTTTCCGGCTTCATATATATGAAAAGACAGACAGACAGAGGGGAAAGAGGAAGGGAAGGAGGAGGGGAAAGAGGAAGGGGAGGAGGAGGGGAAAGAGGAAGGGGAGGAGGAGGGGAAAGAGGAAGGGAAGGAGGAGGGGAAAGGGGAAGGGGAGGAGGAGGGGAAAGGGAAGGGGAGGAGGAGGGGAAAGAGGAAGGGAAGGAGGAGGGGAAGAGGAAGGGAGGAGGAGGGGAAAGAGGAAGGAAGGAGGAGGGGAAAGGGGAAGGGAAGGAGGAGGGGAAAGAGGAAGGGAGGAGGAGGGGAAAGAGGGAAGGGAAGGAGGAGGGGAAAGAGGAAGGGAGGAGGAGGGGAAAGAGGAAGGGAAGGAGGAGGGGAAAGGGGAAGGGAAGGAGGAGGGGAAAGAGGAAGGGAAGGAGGAGGGGAAAGAGGAAGGGAAGGAGGAGGGGAAAGGGGAAGGGGAGGAGGAGGGGAAAGAGGAAGGGGAGAAGGAGGGGAAAGAGGAAGGGGAGGAGGAGGGGAAAGAGGAAGGGGAGGAGGAGGGGAAAGGTGAAGGGAAGGAGGAGGGGAAAGAGGAAGGGAAGGAGGAGGGGAAAGGGAAGGGAAGGAGGAGGGGAAAGGGGAAGGGAAGGAGGAGGGGAAATAGGAAGGGAAGGAGGAGGGGAAAGAGGAAGGGAATGAGGAGGGGAAAGGTGAAGGGAAGAAGGAGGGGAAAGGTGAAGGGAAGGAGGGGGAAAGGTGAAGGGAAGGAGGAGGGGAAAGAGGAAGGGGAGGAGGAGGGGAAAGGTGAAGGGAAGGAGGAGGGGAAAGGGAAGGGAAGGAGGAGGGGAAAGAGGAGGAAGGGGAGGAGGAAGGGAAAGAGGAAGGGAAGGAGGAGGGGAAAGGTGAAGGGAAGGAGGAGGGGAAAAGAGGAAGGGGAGGAGGAAGGGAAAGAGGAAGGGAAGAAGGAGGGGAAAGAGGAAGGGAAGGAGGAGGGGAAAGAGGAAGGGATGGAGGAGGGAAAGAGGAAGGGAAGGAGGAGGGGAAAGGGGAAGGGAAGGAGGAGGGGAAAGGGGAAGGGGAGGAGGAGGGGAAAGGTGAAGGGAAGGAGGATGGGAAAGAGGAGGGAAGGGAAGGAGGAGGGAAAGAGGAAGGAAGGAGGAGGGGAAAGGGGAAGGGAAGGAGGAGGGAGGGGAAGGGAGGAGGGGAAAGGGAAGGAAGGAGGGGAAGGAGGGAAGGGAAGGAGGAGGGGAAAGAGGAAGGGAAGGAGGAGGGGAAAGAGGAAGGGGAGGAGGAGGGGAAAGAGGAAGGGAAGGAGGAGGGGAAAGGAGGAAGGGAAGGAGGAGGGGAAAGGGAGAAGGGAAGGAGGAGGGGAAAGAGGAAGGGGAGGAGGGGGGAAAGGGAAGGGAAGGAGGAGGGGAAAGAGGAAGGGAAGGAGGAGGGGAAGGAGGAAGGGAAGGAGGAGGGGAAAGAGGAAGGGGAGGAGGAGGGAAAGAGGAAGGAAAGGAGGAGGGGAAAGAGGAAGGAAGAGGAGGAAGGGGAAGGAAGGAGGAGGGAAAGGAGGAGGAAGGGAAGAGGAGGAAGGGAGGGGAAGAGGGGGAAGGGGGGGGGGAAGGAGGAAGGAGGAGGGGGGGAGGAGGAGGGGAAGGAGGAAGGAAGGAGGAGGGGAAAGAGGAAGGGGAGGAGGAGGGGAAAGGGGAAGGGAAGGAGGAGGGGAAGGGGAAGGGAAAGAGGAAGGGAAGGAGGAGGGGAAAGAGGAAGGGAAGGAGGAGGGGAAGGAGGAGGGGAAAGAGGAAGGGAAGAAGGAGGGGAAGGAGGAGGGGTAAGAGGAAGGGAAGGAGGAGGGGAAAGGGGAAGGGAAGGAGGAGGGGAAAGGGGAAGGGAAGGAGGAGGGGAAAGGGGAAGGGAAGGAGGAGGGGAAAGCGGAAGGGAAGGAGGAGGGGAAAGGGGAAGGGAAGGAGGAAGGGAAGGGGAGGAGGGAAAGGGGAAGGGAAGGAGGAAGGGAAGGAGGAGGAGAAAGAGGAGGGGAAAGAAAGGGAAGGAGGAGGAGGGGAAAGGGGAAGGGGAGGAGGGGGGGAAAGAGGAAGGGGAGGAGGAGGGGAAAGAGGAAGGGGAGGAGGAGGACGAGGAATTCATGAAGACGAAGAAGAACTTGGAAGCCGAGGAAAAAGAAGGATTAGAAGCAGAAACGAATAATCGCGAAAAGACAACAACAATAACAACAAAAGAACAAGATGCAAAGCATATAAACGTACTCCCAGTTTATCCTGAATACGCGTGAGATATTCCATAAAGAGGAAAAACCGTCTTGGGCTAGTGTAACCGTTAGTAATGGCTATTCTGGTAAACATCGGCCATCATCTGTGACCCATAATGAACATACAAATTTTCAGAAAGATCGGCCAAGAACTTTCTGAGATTTTCCATCAAGAAGAAAACCATTATGGGCCGTTAGTAACGGCTATAACAGTAAATTTAATGTGATGTGACACGACAAGATCTCTACGGAAGCGTTCCCATGGATGTGCCAGTCCCTATTTCATGACTGCAGAACTCACCGGCGAAAAACGCCGCCGTCAAGCAACTGCCGTGTCCATCCCGCAGCCTCACTCGTTGCTGTTCCGCTGACAGGTGAAAGAGTACAACTCCGGACCGGCCAAACTTTCGCCATGAGGTCTTACGTACCCTCTGAAGAGAATAATGGGTTACAGTCTTTTCCGATGTCAGCAAGACTTTCCCTGTGGTCAGTGGGTCTTTACTTACCGTCACTTGGCCTTTCCGCAAGGTCGGCCAAAAGAAAGACAAGTAAACCAAAATGCATCCGAAGGTGCGGGGGGACCCAGAGGAGTACTGTCAAGTCTTCAATTGCCAAACAAACTGTCTAGGATTAATCCTGCACCACCCTTGGAAGCCTGTGCTGTGTTCACGTAGGATGCAGGCACACACAGAGCATTCCATTGTAACAGAACGGCGCAGAAAGATACACTTCCCAGGTATCACCGTCTGTTTTATCTCCCTTCAATCAGGACATCAGAATTGTACTGAAGTTGAAGCATTACGCCTTTTAAAGTCCACACGACAGCAAGAATCAAGAGCAGAGAGCATGATAAGTATCTGGTTTTTCACCAGTCAGAGTTCCATTGCCTATATTGAGGGTATTCATCCCTTCCTGTTGATCTGGTTGGCTTTCTGCCTGCCATTTTTTACGGGTAGGATGTCGGTTTACCACACTTCAGCGCTGAGAGTGCCGTGGATGAATGAATGAAGATGTGAATGGTGGATGAAAGCGCAATGACCAGTTTTCAACTAGAACTGCGCACCACAAATGCTATTCATATCATCATCATCATCATCATCATCATCAGACTGTCAAGACTAAAGCGCACACACGGTGGATATCATGTAGGCAAGGGCTGTGTGCAAGGCGGTGTAGCTCCCTCGTTGGAGAGTCGACTACAAACAACATGGCCTCAGAGACTACTTCAGAGGGCAGCTCGGCCAACTGAACAGTTCTCTCACGGCCCAGAAGTAGTCAGTGACTTGCGGAAGCGAAGGGGCTCCAACAAAGGCGCATAGCGCCAAGTCAAGATAAAATAGTGTTCGTGCCGTCTTTTGATCCTTTTGACGACAGGTACGTTTCTTCAAACCCTGTGCACATTGATCAACGTTTTAGTAAGGTTGAGCTGTCAAAGAACGAATATCTGAACACAGCGCATAGTACATCTATCTATCTATCGATCTATCTATCTGTCTATCTATCTATCTATCTATCTATCTATCTATCTATCTGTCTGTCTGTCTGTCTGTCTGTCTAGGTTTGGGGTCATCTTGCTGACAAACATCTACCTATCTGTCTATCTATCTATCTGTCTATCTATCTATCTATCTATCTATCTATCTATCTGTCTATCTATCTGTCTATCTATCTATCTATCTGTCTGTCTATCTATCTATCTGTCTGTCTGTCTGTCTGTCTAGGTTAGGGGTCATCTTGCTGACAAACAGACAAACACTGGCGTAGATAACAAGTAGCGTTTCATGGGGTAAGTGCCACAGTGAAGATTTCATAAGGTAGGCGCATGACAGACCGCTTGGGAGAGTGTTCAACGGTTCGTTACCATGCCTGCATTTTGATGCCACCTTGTTTCAGGTCAGGCCAGGCGTGTGATTCGGTTATTTGGGCTGCTGCCTCGGTCCTGCCACGAGTGCCGCAATGCATACTTCCCGTAGATAAAGTGCATAGTTTCCATAGATACAGTAAGTGCATTGTGCACTCTAGGAGGCTTCCTCGCTTCTCGAGAAGAGGGAGGGAGAGAAAGATGGGGGGGGGGGAGGGAGAAGGTGAGGGAAGGGAGCGAAGGAATGAGGCGAGAGAGAGAGAGAGAGAGGAGAGGGAGAGAGAGAGAAACACGCGCGCGCGCGCGCGCGTACACATACAGAT
>CM065738.1:14931221-14941221 GCA_033310375.1 Conus canariensis
TGTGTGTGTGTGTGTGTGTGTGTGTGTGTGTGTGTGTGTGTGTTAGTGTAAGTGTGTGTGGGGAGAGGTGGGGGCCGTTGGAGAGGGGGCGTGATAAGTAATGCGAAAGTAATGAAACGGGAGGGGGACAGGCGGGGGAGGGGGAGGGGGGGAGGATGGTACATGAAGTAGGAGACAATATAACAGGTGCAAACGTCTGAACTACATCCTTTGTGGACAGAAGCAAACATTCCGACTTAATCAATCAATTGCATAAAATCAAATATCAGAATTAAATACGTTGTAGAAAGAGGCAAACTTTGGAACTAAATCGTTCGTTAAAAAAGGGTAAACATTTGAACTAAAGCCTTAGAAGAAAGAGGAAAATGTCAAAATTAAATCAATTATATATAGGGGTAAATGTCAGAACTAAATCATCTGTACAAAGGGGTGAATGTCAGAACTAAATCATCTGTACAAAGGGGTGAATGTCAGAACTAAATCATCTGCACAAAGGGGTGAATGTCAGAACTAAATCATCTGTACAAAGGGGTGAATGTCAGAACTAAATCATCTGTACAAAGGGGTGAATGTCAGAACTAAATCATCTGCACAAAGGGGTGAATGTCAGAACTAAATCATCTGTACAAAGGGGTGAATGTCAGAACTAAATCATCTGTACAAAGGGGTGAATGTCAGAACTAAATCATCTGCACAAAGGGGTGAATGTCATTTGCACAAAGGGGTGAATGTCAGAACTAAATCATCTGTACAAAGGTGAATGTCAGAAATCTCTGTAAAAGGTGAAGTCATTTGCACAAAGGGGTGGAAAGTCAGAACTAAATCATCTGTACAAAGGGGTGAATGTCATTTGTACAAAGGGGTGGATGTCAGAACTAAATCATCTGTACAAAGGGGTGAATGTCATTTGTACAAAGGGGTGGATGTCAGAACTAAATCATCTGTACAAAGGGGTAAATGTCATTTGTACAAAGGGGTGGAATGTCAGAACTAAATCATCTGTACAAAGGGGTGAAGTGAACTAAATCATCTGTACAAAGGGGTGAATGTCAGAACTAAATATCTGTACAAAGGGGTGAATGTCAGAACTTAATCATCTGTACAAAGGGGTAAATGTCATTTGTACAAAGGGGTGAATGTCAGAACTTAATCATTTATATAAAGGGGCAAACGTCAGAACTAAAATCATTCGTATAAAGGGTGCAAACGTCCAGTTTAGATCTTTCTAAATCATTCGTCGAAAGAGGTAAACCTGGAAACTAAATCCTTCACAGAAAGGAGCAAACATCAGAACTAAATCGTTGGCATCAACAGGATGCCAAAGATTTTTGTAAAGTGTTCCACTCCTACAGACCAGAGCCTCACAAGGCAATAGCGTGCGAACGCACTGGCACCCGACATGTACTTGTAATATCTTCCAGCAAAATCGGGAAGACAAGAGAGGCGCGGGCAGATGTACGTACGTGCGTGCGTGCGTGCGTGCGTGCGAGCGTGCGTGCCTTCTTCACCCGTAAACAGGAGGCGAAAAGCCCCCCTCCCCTGTAGGGGGCAATCCCGATGTCTATCGGCCAGTTTGTTTTGATGGGGGAAACGGGGTGTCAGGCCTCTCGACAGGCAAGTGAGCCAGAAGCGCCCGCAGCATGTCAAGCTCTTGTAAACATTGCTCTTCCTCCCTACCCCTCTCCCCCCCCTCTCCCCCCACACTCTCCTTGTCTCTGGAATGTCGCTCTTCCTCCTCCTCCTCCTCCTCCTCCTCCTCCACCTCCTTTCCCCATCCCCCCTCCTTCTCTTCCTCCTCCTCTCCCTTCACCTCCGTGCCAGACTTTAGACAAAGTGCGAATCGTGCCGAATCCCGTCTCTGTCTCAGCAACTCCCGTGCTAAAAATCTGCCATCATCAGTTTTGGGAGAAGTGGCTGAACTAACAACGATGGCCGACTGCTGAGGGAAGTGCTGTCACAATGGGTTTCCAGAGCTACAAAGACAGCCTGAAATGTTCTGTGATATAAGGGAGTTTCAGGAGAGAGGAAGCAGACACAATCTCCCCTCAGCGCTGCCTGCTTGTAGTTTATGTTTCTCCGTCTGCGTGAGACTTTACACCCACAAAAAAATGTAAGCTTTGTCTTCCTGGGGAAAAAAAGAACAACCGAAGAGAGATTTTCGAAAGTGTGTGTTTTTAGACATGTTCGTCAATGCCGGAAACCAATCTGTTTAGAACCGTGAGAGTGTCCCACTTCTGTCTCAGACTACACTATCAACAGGTGAATCTCTGGACAGTGTTGAGCATTTGACAACTGAGACTTAAGGTAAATTAAGTTCCAAAGTTAGGGGGTTTGTGTGTGTGTGTGTGTGTGTGTGTGTGTGTGTGTGTGTGTGTGTGTGTGTGTGTGTGTGAACATTTTCTAAACTACACTAAGGAGGCAGAATGCTGGAGCTATGGACTCAAGTACCATATGAGTGTTACTCTTAATCTGGACAATGAGATGACCATCCACCGGTGTGACCCTGCTCTTTCCTCCCGGATTTGAACCACAATGGGTAATTCACTGACCCGTGGGAGCATGAGCTAGGCCTAAAGCTATTTGGGGGCATCAAGTACATTCATCTCGAGAACAGTCTGCCATCAAAAAAAAAATCGTCGCCCTAGAGACTCCTTAATGTTCTCGCATCTGTGGTCCCAGTCACACAAGAGTGCTCGCCATTCATCTCCGGTGTTAGGCGGCGGTGTCGAGGCAAGAGAAGTCAGTGAAGTGGCCCTGTACTTTTTCCCTGGACAAACAAGGCCGCGGTCTGTGGTCCTGGATGACGTAGCTGCTCAAGGGCATGGCGGTAAGTAGGCCTGTTGTCCACTTCCTTCCTGCTCCATCCTCGCGCGCTGTCCACGCCGACGTCACTGCTGTCAGCCCATGTCTACACCCAGAGTGCCGGGAGCATCTGAGCAGAACTGAATCAGTGTGGGATTTCCCCCTTTCCTCTGGCTTCCAGTTTTAGGCCGATGAGACAGCGTGAAAAGTATTGAAGAAACCTCGTGAAAAGTACCAAAGACACAACATATATACCTGTGACGCAAACCCTACGTGGCACAGGTAGAGAACTACGTCTTGTGATCTGTGTGAAGTGACAGGCAGATATGATGCTGTGGATACCTGCAATCGACTGCTAGTGTTCAATAGCTCTGCGGGAATTCTAACACTGGAATGACTTTGGCTTTCAGCTCATCTCTTGCGGCAACAACAGAAAGTGGCTTTTTTTCTCTTGGATTACCAGTCAGCATCGTTTCCTACAGCAGGGAGTGGATTTTCGTTCTCAGTCATTTACGTGAAAGTTAAACTTGCAAGAGGAAGGCTGAAAAAGAAAGTGTTGCCCATGTCAAAGAGTTCAACATGTACGCGCAACAGTTTCCGTTTTCACAATCAAACAACTATTTCAGTTTCATAAGCAAGCAACAATTTCAGTTTCAAAAGCAAGCAACAATTAATTTTCAGTTTCGTAAACAGGGAACGGTTTCAGGTTTCATAAAGAGTTAGAGCCCCTGACACGCGGTCTCTCAGCGACAGTCGCTTCTGTTCATTGTCTGGGTAAAACTGTCAGTCACCCCCCTGACTGAGAAGTTCGGTTTGTCTGTAAGTGATCAGCTGCTGGCATCATAAAATCATGCTGTGAACGGACAGCTTTCCAAAAGCAGCGAGTAGTAGTGTCGATGTTATAGTGCGCCTCCATTTGCTGACAACTGATTGGTAACGTCCATTCTGAGAAAGTAGTTTCAATATGGAAGAATGATGTTTTAAACTGGTTATATATTCTCAGGATGATGAGCCGCTGACTAATTTTATAACATTATCATTGCTGTGGTGCCTGTAGATTTTGTTCATCAAGGGCTGCGTGATATTCCCTTAACCAGCCACACGCCTGTATTGACATATTACTGTGCAGCAAGAACGAAGACCTCGTCCCCCGACTCCTCGCCCACCACATGGCGGGTCATCACATCGTGTCAGCAGCGGTCCTCGTGACCTGCCTGACGCTATGTGTTCACCAGCTTCGTGCTCAGACGAACGTCAGCAACGAGGCCAGCGAAGAACACCCACCGCCTTCAGGCCCCTCCCAGGAGGAATCTCTGGAAAACTCCGTGTTCTCGGAGATGCTGCGCATCGTGGACCAAAAGTTCGACTCTCTCAGTGCCAGAATCTCCGTGCTGGAACGCTCCATCAACAGCCTCAACTTCTACAGCGTGCGGCAGTTCCGAGAGACGGCCAAGAGCATCGAGGGGTCCACCGAAGCCACCGAACGTCTACGGACACAGATCACCAAGCTGGACGCCGATGACCGAGCTCTCAAAGCCGCGGTCTCCCAGGTAGGCCGCGACATCAACGGCATCAAGAAAAACATGGGCGTGATCAACGTGGGCATGAACGAGGTCCGAACCGACGTGGACCTCATGATGGTGACCTTGAAGGACTTCCGCGGGAACTCGGAGAAGATGCTGGACGACATCGCCACCAGCATCGTATACCTGAACGAGAACACCAAGCAGAAGTCGGAGGAGCTGCGGGAGGTGATGGAACGCAGCCTGGAGGCCAAGCTGGACGCGGTGGCTAGCCATGTCCAGGAGAACAGGGCAGCTCTGCAGAGGTCCTTTGAAGAACTGGAGGCCTCAAACGCACGATCTTCACCCCACCCCGCCACCAACTGCAGCGTCAACTTCAGGTGAGTTCTTGGTCGACTACAGGCAGCTGATGAGCAATTCAGGAACGAACAAACGAAGAGCAGGCAAGTATGAGAGTGGAATTTGTTTGTTTGTTCGTTTCGCTTTATCTAATGAAGGGAAATGATAAGCACAAAACAGGTTCTGTTATATACTGCCCTCAATAAGACAAGGACTAAGCTGTATGGTTGGTAACACACACGCACACACACATACACACACACATGCGCGCGCACGCACACACACACACACACACACACACACACACACACACACACCACGCACGCACGCACGCACGCACGCATGCACGCATGCGCGCGCGCGCACACACACACACACAACACACACATACACACACACACACGCACGCACGCACGCACGCACGCACACACACACACACACACACACACACACACACACACACACACACACATTTCATAACACAGAAAACTTGCAAAACACTCTATTGCCTCATTTAAACCGATGCGACAGGTACCAAGATGAATCTAGAAATAACCCACTATTCAGCTATTAAACGAAAGGAGTACTATGGGAATGTCGGTTTCAAGGAAGAGAAAGGCAGGGAGCGGAGGGAGGGGGGGGGGATAGGTGGGGGAGGAGTGTGGTAGTGGGAAGAGACAGATGAAAGGAGGAGGCGGAGAAAAGGGAAGAGGGTGGAGGGTTGTGGGGGAGGGGGAGAAGGCAATTGCAATCGAGTTTCTGTAGTGTGTTGTGAACGGTCGGAATGTGCAAGCAATGATTTTGCTGTGGTGGAGGTCGTCGTTATCGTCACCATCATCATCAACTGATCAGCATCACCACCCGTTACTATTCCAGATCCCATATTATCATCGGCATCACATAATTAAGGCTAGTGTCAGTGTGGTGTACGAATTTTCATCATCATCATCATCATCATCATCATCATCATCATCATCATCATCATCATCATCGTCGTCATCATCATCGTCGTCATCATCATCATTATCACCTCTTTCTGTCTGTCTGTCTGTCTGTCTGTCTGTCTGTCTGTCTGTCTGTCTGTCTGTCTCTCTCTCTCTCTCTCTCTCTCTCTCTCTCTCTGAGAGAGAGAGAAAGTCTCTGTACTATCAACAGTCAGCAGCCTGCTATTACATATATATAAATTGAAAACACTCAAACAAACTTGCACAGAAGCAAACAACTAAAAAAAAGTGGGGATGGGGGAGTTACAAGTCAAAGCACACACTAACAAATTCATATGGAGACAAAATAAGAAAATCGAGAGACACTTTTTTGTCTTTGGACGTGGCGGGAGAGGGGTGTAAAGTGTGTGTGTGGGGGGGGGGTGGTGATTGGAATAGGGAGGGATGGATGGATGGAGGAGAAAGGGGTGGCTGTACTAGAATGCCAGAGAAGGAATGCCGTTCACAGAACGGGTGTATGTAAACAGCGGCAAAAGTAAGCTGGTAAACAGAGGCACACTGGCAAGAATGGAATTTTCGAAATGACGAAGGTGGAATTCTCAGAAGTCATGGCCTCAGAACCGTTCTCAATATTTGCAATGCCATGCAAAGCATGCTGGTGGAGGAAAGCAGTACATCACAAAAAATATTCACACAAAAAAAAGAAAAAAAAAAGAAACAGCAGCAATAACTCAATATACAGTGAGGTGAGAAAAAAAAAACAGAACAAAGGTAAGGTTGAAGTAAAGGTGGGCAAGAGCAAGAAAGGTGAGGTACCTGAAAGTAAGGTCTATCTTCTGATTACTTTGTCTGATTCCATGCCCTTCCCTGGTGAATCACAGTCATGCTTACAACTCCATACTAATGGTGTTTGTGGTGTCTATTCACAAACATTAACTGTCTGGTTTATAAATTACCAGTTACCTCCTCCTGCCTCACTTGCGATGTCTTCTTGTCTCGTTTAGCTACATTTTTTCCAGATTATCTACGTGTCTTATGAATATCATGAACCCAGTTTTCCGGACGTTGCTCAGTTCTGGTCTAATTAAGAAATATAGAAAAGGGGAAAAACCACCACAACAACAACAACAAAACCGCGCTCCAGTACTGAGTTCTGTTTAAAAATCAAGAGAGGATGTGGAAAATACGGAATGGCAGTGCTTAGTTTAAGTTTATTTACATGCATTATGTCGTAGTTAGTTATCAATAATCGACAGATAGTTCATGTTGTTCATGTTCAGTCCATAATTGTTCTCATCTCGCTGAGCGGAAACTGGATCTGCCGTTTGAGCCGAGTCCGCGCGAACGATTAGCAGCAAAACTCGCCGGATACGTTAGTGTGACACATTCCATGTTTTCACCAAGTTTGGTGAAAATCGGTCTGGTAGTTCGCGTGCAATAACGCTGACAGACAGACAAACAAACAAACTGCTCTTGATGAAAAGACAATCTCTTTGGTGGAGGTAACAGTATTGATCCTGGGACAATTTTCGCTAGACATTCTTTCCTCAGAGGCATAGGGTTTTATATGGCGTGTTCGTTTAGACATTTCTTTCTATTAATAAAAGTTTATTCCTTGTTCTTGTTCTTCTTTTCTCTGTCTCGCTCTCTCTTTCTCTGCCTGTCTGTCTGTCTGTCTGTCTGTCTTTTATCTCTCTCTCTCTCTCTCTCTCTCTCTTCTCTCTCTCTCTCTGTCTCTCTGTCTCTCTTCTCTGTTCTCTCTCTCTCTCTCTCTCTCTCTCTCTCTCTCTCTCTCTCTCTCTCTCTTTTTTAATCAGGATATGCAAGCGAATATCACATAAAGTGAAAGTCCGGAAATCGGCAAGAGCTGTTTTCTCAAAAGTTTCGTTTTTTGCTCTCTTCCAAGCCCCTCCCCTCCCCCCCCCCCCCTCCTTCCCCCTCCTCACTCTCATCCTCTCCCTCTTCGGTCGCTTTCTTTTCCCTTCTCCTTATCTCTGCTCATCCTCCGCTCCTTCCCGTCCTATCTGTCCTATTATTCTCCCCCCCCCCCCCCCCCCCCCCCCCCTTGCTCCGGCTTCTCTTGTAGTTCTTACTGGCCTGCTGAAATAATGCAGAAGGCTTACACACTTCCTTTTTCTCCGATAGGTGATTTCAAGTTTGTTGTTGTGGGTTTTTGGCTTTCAGGTCTAATAGACTAATTTTATGACTAACAATCCAAATTACGAATATATAACTCACAAACTAATGAAATGAATAATCCTGTGGGAAAAGAAGGTTGGTCGAACAAATATGAAAATTTTTGTTTTCCACATCGGTGACCTGCTTGTTTCATGACATCATAAATTAATGAGCATGCATATATTTTTTCATCACAGGCCTCTAGAAGAACGGCTGGACAAGAAGTTTGCTGAACTTAAACGTCAGAGCCAGAACTATTTCCTGGAACTTCTGAGCGCCGAAGAAGAAGAAGAAGAGGAACAAACCGAAGAGCAGAAAAAACAGACCGGAAGTGACATGCCACTATCAAGATCCGTCCCAGGCCCGCCACCTGAACATCCTTCTTCACAAAAGAGTGGTTCCGCTATCGGCCGGCCTCGAGTCGCCTCGTATGAGCGTGGAAGGGCGAGATGGGCGGACAAGGAGAATGGAGGAGACTACCACAGTGGATCGCCGGGAGAAGCGCGGGCGGAGGGTGGACGGGGAGACGGGGAGAAAGTGATGAGGTTGCTGGCTAACATGACCCGCAACGTCATGGACGCCGTGACGTATTTTCGCCACACCGGACAGATGATGGAGCGACTGCTGTCCAATACCGAGACCGTGGCGCGAGAACAGGTAGGTTGGTAAGGAAGAGTGCGGTGAAAAATGCAGGCCGAGTTCTTGAAAGCTCCCGAGCACGTCTATGTGCGAGCCAGGTGTTTGTGCTCTCTCTCTCTCTCTCTCTCTCTCTCTCTCTCTCTCTCTCTCTCTCTCTCTCTCTCTCTCTCTCTCATATATTTTCCCCCTTTTTGTGAATGAATATTGTACATTAATTGCATGCGGTTCAACGAGCAATTTTTTTTTCTCTCCTTATTTCTCTTTCTTGATATCCTCCCCCACTCCCTCCTCATCTATTCCCTCTTTGTATTGTGTGTGTGTGTGTGTGTGTGTGTGTGTGTGTGTGTGTGTGTGTGTGGGGTGTGCGTGCGTGCGTGCGTGCGCGCGCGCAAGCACGCATTAGACTCTGACTGCATGTGTATGTGTGTGTATGTATGTGTATGTACGTGTGTATTTGCGCGCCTGTGTGCATACATCAGTGGTATTGATAATGCTTTCATTTTACATCCTTTCACAATTTTTTGTGATCGTCGACCAGAGAGAGAGAGAGTGAGAGAGAGAGAGGGGGGGAGACAGACAGACAGAGAGACAAAGACAGAGACAGACACCCTCACAAAAAAGAGAGAGAGAGAGAGAGAGAGAGAGAGAGAGAGAGAGAGAGAGAGAGAGAGAGAAGGGGTGATATGAGTCTTCCTGAATACGTTAATATTCCTGAGAACACTCCAGCTGTGTCTGCCTATGACATGACCCCAGCCAAGAAATGTAGCACGAATGTTCTCCCAGACACTACCTCTTTAAGTTCCGTTCCACCGGCGTCTGTCAATTCCAGCAAGTTCTTTCACGAGCCTCAGTGGTGACATTCAGATATTATCTGTTCGAATCCACCAGCACTTTACATAAAAATGGCCACGGTCGCTATCCATCTTAACATGTATCGTTCTGATGATATCAGCGTAGTTTGAAATAGTTTTTTTTTTCTTCTTCCTTTAAATCTTTCTCCATTTTTTTTCTTCAATAGTTTTTTTTTTTTTCCTTTCTTTAAGTCTGTCTCCTTTTTCTCTTTTTTTTTTTAAAAATCGTAACTGATATTAGATTTTCTTCAATTTTTTTTTTTTATTTTTTTTTTTTGGGGGGGGGGGGGATGACAGTTAAAACGAAAAGTCGGAACGCTGGAAACCAATATTATTTTCGTTTGCATTATAGGTATTTTCTTAGAATTACTGGACAAAGGTCCCTATCCCCTTTCCCCGACCTAACCTCCTAACCTTTCTGAGATTCAAGAAAAAAAAAAGGGTTACATTACGCCTGTCAGCCGTTTCACCTGTGGTGGGTGTGGTTGCTAAACCTGAATGTAACTGACCAGCCCGTCATCGCCACTGACATCCCAACAGTCACAGTGCTCGGCAGGGAAACTGTCAACACGTCCGAACAGATCTGTCATTGTTAGTTCACGTGCTCGTGGAAATAGACAACACGGCGTTCTAAACAGACGTCCCATTAATAGAGATTGTCGCTTTCAGCTTTTGGAAGGAGGGGACACAGAGAGAGAGAGAGAGAGAGAGAGAGAGAGAGAGA
>CM065738.1:14943721-14948721 GCA_033310375.1 Conus canariensis
GCTGCGTTTAGCTGCCACCTCGTTGTCCTACAGTGGTCTGCCTCACTGTACATGTTCAGTAGTACTTCCTAACTGCGTTCAGCTGTGACCTCGTTGTCCTATAGTCTACCTAACTGCATTCAGCAGCGACCTCGTTGTCCTGTAGCAGTCTGCCTTTACCGTACACGTTCAGTAGTACTACTTAACTGCGTTCAGCCGCCACCACGTTCCCACATAACAGCCTACCATACCGTAATCATTCACAAGTGTTACGTACTACGTTCAGCCGTTAAACGTTTTCTGCAGAATTGTTTCATACCGTAAACATTCGGCAGTGCTACTGACTACCGTTCAACCGCTTAACACGTTCTCGTACAGAAGCCTACCATGAAGGGGGCTGGGGACGTGTGTGGTGGGGGTGAGGGGGGGGGGCGAGGAGGGGTTACCCTTAACATTCAGAAGTATTACCTAAGACGTTCAATCGCCATCATATTTCCTGAAGTATTCTGTCATAGCGTAAACAATCAGTAGTGACGCCTAACTGCGTTCAGGTGCCACCCATCTTTTGCTATAGTAGTCTACTATGCCGTGCGCATTTAGTAGTGCTCTAGATTTCGAAGAGCCATCTCCATGTGTTAGTGCAGCATTCTGTCATACCGTTCACGATGAAAAGTATTGTTTTCAGATCACACTATTGTTGTCCTGCAGTATTCTGTCATACCGTTCACAATGAAAAGTATTGTTTACAGATCACACTATTATTGTCCTGCAGTATTCTGTCATACTGTTCACAATGAAAAGTATTGTTTTCAGATCACACGATATTGTCCTGCAGTATTCTGTCATACCGTAAACCTTGGATAGTGTTATCTAACTGCATTCTGATGGCACTACGTTTTCCTGTAGTAATCTGCCATGCCGTAAACATTGAGTAGTGTGACCAAACTGAGTTCAGATCACGCTATTATTTTCCTGCAGTACTTTGTCATACCTTGAGCATTGAGTAGTGTAACCTAAGTGTCGTTCAAATTACACCACGTTGCCCTGCAGTGTTCTGTCATACCGTAAACATTAAGTAATGTAATCTAAATGTGTTCAGATCACACTATTTTTTTTCTGCAGTATTCTGTCATACCGTAAACATTGAGTGGTGTTATCTAACTGCATTCTGATTGCACTACATTTCCCTGTGGTAATCTGCCATACCGCAAACACAGTAATGTAACCTAACTGCATTCAGGTCACACTATATCTTCCTGCAGTATTCTGTCATACCGTAAACATTAAGTAATATAACTTATCTGCGGTTCACGTCCCACCATGTTTTCGTACAGTGTTCTGTCATACCGTAAGCATTGAGTAGCGTAACCTTATTGCGTTCAGATCACTCCATATTTTCCTGCACCATTCTGTCATACCGTAAACATTGAGTACTGCAACCTAACTGCATTCAAATCACACATTTTTCCTTCAGTATTCTACCATACCATAAGCAGTGGTAGTTTTACATAACTGCATTCAAATCACGCTACATTTTCCCGCAGTATTCTGTTACACCGTAAGCAATCGTAGTGTGACCTAACTGCGTGCAGATCACACCCTGTTTTCCTACAGTCTTCTGCCATTCAACTGAGTAGTGTTTTGTGACTGAATTTAGACTGTCCCGTTTTTTTCTACAGTATTCTGCCACACAGCAAATATTGAGTAGTCTTTTATGCCTTAGTTTAGACCATCCCATGTTTTTTTTTTTTCTATGGTATTCTGTCATAGTGTAAACACTGAATGATGTAACCTCCGTTCAGCTACCACCACGTTTCCTGCAAATTTCTGTCCTACTGTCACAGTGAACAGCGGTACCTGGCGGCGTTCAGATCATATCATGCTTACCTCAGTACTCTTCCAAGACCAGATTCTCTGGGATGGTTTTGTTGCCGTTCTATAGAAGCAGGTTTTCATGCGGCGAAATTGTGCCTTCTCAAGCCCCTCTCCATTCTTACATGCGTTCGGGAAGTTCACAATAGCCTACCATGCCGTAAACATTCCGCACTTTCGCCCAGACTGCGTTCAGCTCTCTCTATGTTTTCCCGCAGAGTTCCGTCGCTCCGTAAACAGTCATAGTTGTTACCTAACCGCATTCTGCTGCCACCACGAGTTCCGCATTGTACTCTCCATGTTCCAAAATGAGATCAAAGGTGAGTGTATCTCGAAGTCTTGAGTATGGCTAAATAGTTCACCCAGAGAGAGCGTTTGACAAAAAAGGCATTAATCAACCAATTTTGAGCAAATCAATCTTATGTATGATATATAAAAGACTGAAAAAAAGCTATTTTTCTCAAAACGGAATATCATTAATTTTTTTTTTTAAAGGAGTTTTGAGCGCCGATATTTTGTGAACATTACAAACTATCTTTGAGGGTGCTCAGGAGATTTGAAAATAGAGAAGAAAAAAAAATCAGAAAAAAAAAAATCTTCAACGTTCCGGTCATAGACCGTATTCAGGACTTGTGACATAAACTGAAAGACGAATAAATGCGTACAGGCAATGACGAACGAAAAACACACGCAAACGGACGAATACGTGCCTAAAGGTGTGTGTGTAAGTGTGTGTGTGTGTGTGTGTGTGTGTGTGTGTGTGTGTGTGTGTGTGTGTGTGTGTGTGTGTGTGTGTGAAGGGGAAAAGGAATAAAGAGAGGCAGACAGAGGGAAAAGGCAAACAGAAATAGAGACAGAGAAAAAGAAAGGAGAGAGTGGCAAAGGAGGAGTTCCATGCCTGGAAGGGTGCGCATGAAGACGAAAAAAAAAGAAAGAAAAAACGCGGGAGTGAGGGGTGTGTGCAGGGGGGGGGGGGGGGGGGGGGGAGCTGGGCAGAAGCTCCTATAAAAAAAAAAAAAATAGGTGCATATAGACTGTCCACGTGCTCATGCGTCCACGAGCATGCACACCCGTACGAAGATCATTACGTTTGACGAAGATCGTTAAGTTTGACCGCTACCAAAGCTTTTTATGGCCATGTGGATAAGATCGGCGTCATGCACGTGGGGAAAGAGTCCCATGTAGACGAATGGACAATTAACTGAAATTAGCTCAACAGATTAACCAACCTTGCATTCAGCTAGCCAGTTCACTAGCCAACTTGCTCACTCACACAAACACGACGATGATTATTCCACAGATAATAAACGCTGCATCATCGGACCTACAGTACTTATCAAAGTTTGCCAGAATTGGCGCAGCATAAGAACGTCATGAAAAAAAAAATCCACTGTCTGCTTAAGTACCATGGCTTAGTCGCTTTCTACGGCCGATCAAAGAGGCAAGCTAAACGAACCGGCCAGCCAAATGACAACCAGCTACTTTTTGTTTCTGTCTGTTCTTATGAGTCTGTCCAGTGGCATTGCCTCCACACCTCTCATTCCGGCTGCCTGTCCACAATCAAAGCCTGGTTTGTCTCGTCGAAGGCCCGACACCGGCTGTCCACAATGAGAGGCAATGCCACGTCGTCATGAGGCAACCCACCAGAGGAAACACTGCACCGTTGGCGGGTCACTTTAGTGGAATTCAATAATACCTGTTCTCATAAATCTAGCATACGCAGGACACCATCCACTGACAATAACCGCATAGTCGCAGACCAGTATGAGTGAACAACCAACAATCTACCCACCCAGCAACTCCCCCAGCCAGTAAACCGGCCGTCCGATGTCCAGCCTAAACTGATTCCGTCTTGGTCCGTCAGTTCATCATGTGTTTATGTCTGTGTCCCCGTGCAGAACCGCTGATCGCCTTAGGGGACGGTGGCAGTTCCAGGGAGGGACGGGTGGAGGTCTTCTACAAAGGCCAGTGGGGCTCCCTGTGCTCCGACTCCCTGGGTCACGAGGAGGCTCAGGCCCTCTGCAGGTATGTAAGAGGAATCCAGCTTTGTGTATGTAACTAATGCTTAGGTAACACACTCTCCAGAAATCCTAGGTCTTTTACAAATGATGTATACACATTTCATAAACATTAGACATAATACACCCCCAAAATACAGCTAACAAACTGCATGTATAAACAAACATATCGAGGTTTATCAACAATAGCGCATACATTCTGTACACATACACGATCAAATGTAGCACACATATGGGAAAGTACATACTGCGTCCATCAACATACCGCAACCAGACCCATGGCTGAGAGAAGAGATGAGGTTTGAAGCGAATTCATAAGAAAGACAAGGGAATCAGAGTGTTGGGGGTTGTTAAGGTGTGTGTTTCATGTCGACGGGTTTGAAAAGAAAAAAATCTCTGTCCGTAAGTTTTTGTTCTGGTATGGGTTATCCTGAGATGTTGAATATCAGAAGTTCATAACACTGGACGTGCCACAAAAGCTTGAAGAGAACGCAGATTGCTGCAGGACATGCAAACAATGAAATGAAAATAAGTTGGGGATTGGAGCAAACATCAGAATCCTTCCCAGTTAAAAGGCATCATTTTAAAAGAAAAATTTGCGTTTAATTAAAAGGGGACATGTGAAGTAATCCTTCTAAAGTGATGTTCTATTACTCGAATTGTTTCCCCCCAAGCAACGTCAACAGGACCAGCACGCTAATGCTGTTTCGTTCTATGAAGAGCTGATCAGGCTTGCCACTGGATCTTGGTTGCCAGCCACTGAGAACTTCCATCCAAGCAAAAAAGAAAACTCTTCAAAGTCGACGAGGTCCTCATTACGTAGAAAGTGTCTCAAAACAAATCAACAAACAAACATCAGCACTCAGTGGAGGGGAAATAAGAATGTTAAATAGGAATGGGAACGTAGACTAGCATTTGTCTAAAGGATCAAATGATGGAAACACATGGCCAAAAAGAGTTTCAAAAGATGGGAAGGTAAAAAGATGCATGCTATTGGGGCCAGTAACTAAGGGTACAAATCCACAGGGATTAACAACAACTTTTAAAAACACACACGGGGTTCATTCAGGATGGAGGAAACCCTTGTCTTAGGGTAGCTTGGACACGTGTTTTTGGGATTGTATCTCCTCT
>CM065738.1:14958721-14961221 GCA_033310375.1 Conus canariensis
CCGCCTGTCGCTGGGCCGCCACCACCTGCGCCTGCACCCCCGCCAGGGCTGACGCCGCGGCTTGGGCTTGAGTCTGGGCCTGGGCTTTGACCTGAGCCAGGGCTTGAAGGGCCGCCTGGGCTTGGGCTTCGGCACGCGCCACGGCTTTGGCCCGCACCGCGATGTTCACGGCCTCTGCACGTGCTGCTGCGGCTGCGCCTGACGTAGCGATGGCCCGGCTTGGCAGTGTTGGCGAGAGTTTAGTGCCCGCACCCTCGACGCAGTCGTAGCCGTTGTGGTACTTTTCGCGAGGATCTGAAACCCGGGGTCCATAGAGAGCGGTGGTTAGACCCACATTTATCTGAGATGGAACCTCCAGTTCATTCTATCTTCAGTAAAACATCTGTGCTGAACAAGACAGTTTCTACAAGATATTAACCATTGCAATGCACATAGTTTATAGCGGACTTTAAGGAGTCCCGGCATCTATACGGAAATGTGAATACGAGGATCGTCCTGTCGCACGATTCCACGCACATGTAACGGGATTCCGGATTCTGCATGGTTAAAATTCCATGCCATTATTCTCCACTGTAGACTTTTTTGCGAAGCAAGTTCTATAAGCATCATGAGATGTCTGTATACAATCGGTCGAAACTTTTTTGACAGATCTTGATAAAAGGTGACATCGAGCTTGACAACTGGCAGCAAGACACTATGAATGTTTAGGTAGGTTTTTTTGTGTGTGTTTTTAGCGCTGTTTGTTTGTGTGTTTGTTTGTTTGTTGGTTGGTTGGTTTTGCACTTCGGCTGCCTTCCGTTGATTGCTGCAGCATCTACTGCATACTGTTCTGCTGTTGTTAATTGTCGTTGTTTTGCTGCTTTTGATGTCGTTGCTGATGCTGCTGTTGTTTTAAAGATACGTGAAGAGAATAGCCAAATTTAGAATGAAAAAATAAAACAGGGGGGCGGTGGAAAAGGGGGGGGGGGAGGTGACGCAGAAGTTGGCGTTCAAGTGCGAATACGAAATCCTCGATGGGAGCCAATGAGGGCTGTCGTCAGAACGAACGTCAAACCCGAAGACCTCCACCACGTTAAGCATTCAACTCGATGGTCACCGCCAGACGACCCCCTCACGCCCCAGCTACCTTGGACTCACCTGCAAAGGAGATGTCACACTGGCAGGTGTGCGCATTGTAGCGGGTCCCCAGAGGGCACTGTAGCAGATAGGCCCCTCCTGACTTCGTGGCCTGTTTGAAGCACACTCCCAGTGCGTCCCCTGCAGGGAACTTTTTACACACTGCAACACACGACATTTTGGTTTTCTTCTTCTTCTTCTTCTTCTTCTTCTTCTTCGTCTTCTTTTAATCTTCATTTCCTCCATAAATTTAGATTCTTTAATTCGGTTATCTGTTCAGGGATATGAACACACACACACACACACACACACACACACACACACACATACACACACGCACGCACGCACGCACATACACACGCACGCAAGCACGCACGCACACGCACGCATGCACACACACACACGCGCGCGCGCGCGCGCGCACATGCACAGCATTCACACGCGCATGTAGGCACGCACCCTACTTCCCAACCCCAAGCCACCCCCCCCCCCCACACACACACACACACACACACACACACACACACATGTGCAGAGAGAGAGAGAGAGAGAGAGAGAGAGAGAGAGAGACCCAGACAGACAGATAAACAGAGCTCATCCTTAAACTTGTCCCACTCTAGCTCCCTCCACCACCACCACCCTCTTCTACCGGCACACCCCTCTACCGTTACCCCCGCCCTACCCCTCTCCCCACCCACATGCAAATCCTGATGAAAGACTTTTCTCACGATACAGACAACAACAAAGATAAACACTGATTATAGACTTTTCTCACACTACCTACTACAAACAACAACAAAGATGTGGAAAGAAGAGGATAAGTATTTCCCCTGTCTTTCCCACTATTCGCCTTTGTTGGAGTCCCCTTCACCAGCGACAGGTCATTATCCACTTCCCCGGGCTCCAGTCGCTGTGTAACACGAGAGTTTCCGTCTCAGTCTCATCAACGAGACGTCACTGCGTGTGGAATAGTTCATACATACACGCTACACCACGTCTGCTGATTTACAAGACCGCAGTGCATACAGTTCACAGCTAGATGGATACATAAACGAAGAACTAAGATGAAAGCCACGACAGAACTGCTCAGCTGGCTTTGTTACCCCGTTCAAGTAGCCATGCAAGCCTTTGTTCCTTTTCTTTTTCTTTTTTCCTTTTTCTTCCCCCCCCCCCCCCCCCCCCCCTTTTTTTTTTTTCTTTTTTTTTTCTTTTTTTTAAACAGAGGTCGACCTGCTGCCTGCGCGTAGGCTTTGCCGGCGAAGCAGCCACTGTGTGTGTGTGTGTGTGTGTGTGTGTGTGTGTGTGTGTGTGTGCGTGCGTGCGTGCGTGCGTGCGTGCGTGCGTGTGTGTGTGTGTCCTAACGTTATCAGACTATCAGCGGCCA
>CM065738.1:14966221-14973721 GCA_033310375.1 Conus canariensis
CTAGAATACAGTTTTAATTTTCAAATAATGACGTACAAAGTATATTGAAGTGAAAATGAAATTTTTTTTAAAATATATTATTCTGCCAAATGAAAGAAACAAACAAACTACAAGACAAACACGATGCGTTTCCATATCTTTGGTCTTCTTCAGGCAAGACAACAACGTACAAAGCGATGAAAACGAACATCGACATCTGCCTGTCTTTAAAGTGTGTATTCCGGAATTCAATACGTTTCCGCAACATTGAAAATGAAATAAGTTTAAGATCTGACATTACCTTCCTTAAAGAGAAGAATCTCTGAAGTCTCTTCGCTTTCTACTGTAAGGACTTGCCCATGCGACCATTTCATTCCGTCAGTCAGAAATGAACCACAGAGAAATAACGAAACCGAAACCTCCGTCCTCTCCTTATCCACCATGGGAACTTCAAAGTATCAGTTTTCATTATATACATATAAAAAGAAGACAACAAAACCAAAATATGTAAAATACTAGAAAAACATAAAGAAAATGTATATTCTCTTCATTCCAAAAATGAAACAGATAGATCCCTTCTGGATTACCAAAAAGCAGATGCAGCCTTTATTAGTCCGTCTTTTAAAGTACCAAATCTCATTATCTTGGAGAAACAGATCCATTAGTACCGCTGCTGAGCCGACTGACTTCTTAATGATTATGCATAACATCCTTTATTTTTTCTAAGCTTTAGTTCTGAGAGTATTTGTTGTTGTTGTTGTTGTTGTTCTTCTTCTTCTTCTTCTTCTTCTTCTTCTTCTCCTCC
This sequence comes from Conus canariensis, assembly GCA_033310375.1. NCBI lineage: Eukaryota > Metazoa > Mollusca > Gastropoda > Neogastropoda > Conidae > Conus > Conus canariensis. The sequence goes on from CM065738.1 coordinate 14,967,006, forward strand.
TCCTCCTCCGTCTTCTCCTCCTCCTTCTTCTTCTTCTCCTTCTTCTTCTTCTTCATCTCCTTCTTCTTCTTCTTCTTTTCGTTTAAAGTGAATTTTATTCGCTGTCAGTAAGACGAGATTCCATTCCTGAGATTAATCACCTAATACAATTTAAAGACGTATGGGGCCTTCATCTATTGAATTCCTTCTCATAGTGCAACTTGACTGAGGAACAAAACGAGAAGGAAACAAAACAGCGGATCAGACTGTCCATATTTCTTTGTCTGTCTATGAACCTAGCTTACTCGCATCCAGCCTTAGCTGGTCCCAGTGCCACCATAAAAAGATGCATGCTAGAAGATTGTAAGGGGAAAAACTGCAAAAGTTTTATTCCCTCAAAATGTCAAGTCAAAGCAGTCACGCTATGTTGTTGTTGTTCTTAACACTTTTATTTGTGTAGTTCTTTCCTGAGAATTTTTTAAATGATAACTTCAAATTCAATGATTGAAAAGGTTTGGTCTTTAAAATGAATATGATTATATGGAAACTATGATGAAACTCATTTACAGTCAAAGATAAATAACATTCATGTTCTTCTTCATTGGAAGCACATAACAACTCTTTTGCTTGTACTTCTAATAATTCCATGGCATAGGTTTAATAAACTCGGTAGTAACTATGTGCAAAACAACAGTCACTAACAGTTCCTTTTCTCTTGCAAACCGGTAATTCTGGCTAAACTTTCAGATAACTGTTCTTCGTCAAATTGCTACGGTATTGTTCTGCTGTTGCCATATTTTATCCTGCTGTATTGTTGATTTACAACTTCATCTTAGTTTATATGACGTAGTCAAACTGAAACACACACACACACACACACACACACACACACACACACACACACACACTCACACACTTACTTTGCAACTGAATAAGGTCTGCGAACTTCACGGGCAGTTTCCACAAGTAGCTCGGCTCCCTCTGTCTGTATTACAGGTGTGTGGTCCGGCCTCTGGTTTTATGCCCGTCACGTGACTCTCAGTGAGGTCTTTGTTTTCCGCGTCATGTGACCATCTTCATTTCCATGTTGTGCTCTGAATGTACCCCAGAGAGAGAGAGAGAGAGAGGGGCGGTCGGGGGGGGGGGGGGGGGTAGGAGTGAGTGTGGGGACGGGATGGTGGGGGGTAGTATGACCCCATTTGCACGGGGATTGGGTCCGAGAGTGGGTGAACGAGAGGGCAGGGGAGATGAGGGGCTGGTAGGGGAGACAGAGAGACAGAGAGAGACAGACAGACAGGCAGGCAGACAGGCAGGCAGGCAGGCAGACAGACAGATTGTCCATACCTCAAAACAGAAGTGAAAGTGAACAGGTCCTGCTCTTGTTCATGGGTTCATGTTCTCATGTTCTCATTGCCCTACGTGCGTGCGTGCACGTGCGTGCGCGCGCGCGCGCGCGCGTGTGTGTGTGTGTGTGTGTGTGTGTGTGTGTGTGTGCGTGCGTGTGTGCCTGCTTGCGTGCGTGTGTTTGTGTGTGTGTGTGTGTGTGTGTGTGTGTGTGTGTATGCGCGCGCGCGCATGTGTGTGTGTGTGTGCGTGCGTGCGTGCATGTATGCGTGCTTGCGTGCGTGTGTGTGTGTGTGTGTGTGTGTGCGCGTGTGTGTGTGTGTGTGTGTGTGCGTGTGTGTGTGTGTGTGTGTGTGTGTGTGTGTCTATGTGTGCGCGCGTGCGCGCGTGCGTGCGTGCGTGCATGCGTGCGTGTGTGTGTGTGTGTGTGTATGTGTGTGTAAGTTTGTGTGTGTGTGCGTGTGTGTAAGCGCGCGTATGTGTGTGTGTGTGTGTGTGTGTGTGTGTGTGTGTGTGTGTGTGTGTGTGTGTGTGTGTGTGTGTGTGCGTGCGTTTACGACTGTCTTTCTGTCCTTGTAAAGGAGAGACACGCAGGGATATAAGTATGGAACAATCTTTTTGCACTAAAGAACTTCACGGTATTATATGGCCTTTCTTTCCCTGAACGTATATTCTTGAACTGGCTGTGACACATGGCAACCACATGCAAAACTGAAGGGGAGATGCCTTCTTAACTCACGTGTGACTCATTACATTCAACACAGGAAATACAAAACGATGCCGAAAGGACACTTTAAAGCAAGGCTCCGGGACACTCACAATAAGATACAATATGTACAGAACATTTACAGATTACTTTTTGTTTAGCTTTCAGACCTTATTGGTAATGTTAAGCAGCCGGTAAAATGACAGAGACTACTCCTGCGCTATAAACAACATGAACATCATTCTGATGATGAACAGTATAAACCTGAACTACAGCAAGAACTATGATCATGTTGTCCAACAGAAGTTGTCGCTTATGGGGCGTGGAGGAAATCCCTTACAAACTTTACAAACATTTTCTTGTTGGGGTTGAAAGTGCAGTTTTGACCGGCAAGGCAAGCAGCGTCAAAGGCTGTCGTTTCACCTTTTTCATGCCAGTCTCCTTTTAATTGCCTATATTAGTATATATGGGCTGATTTCCCCCCACACGACCGCTCCCACACCTACATTCGCCACCAACCCACCCACCCACCCACCACCACCACCCACCCACCCCTACTACTACTACTATGACCACGACTGCGACAACTGCCACCACCACTTTTGCTACCGCCACTACTACTGCTACTACTGCTGCTGTTGCTGCTGTTACTGCCATATTGCTACTCCTGTGATAATACGATTTATCATTATTATTATTATTGTTGTTGTTATTATCATTATTACTATTATTATTACTATCATTATGATTATTATTATTATTATTATATTATTATCATCATCATCATTATTGTCAATTGTTGTTGTTGTTCTTGTTGCTGTTGTTGTTGTCATTGTCGTCGTCGTTGTTGTTGATGTTGTTGTTATCGTCGTCATCATCGTCATCATCATCATCATCTTTTTTTTCTAAATAGATCGTTCGGAAATCTGTTGTGAGCGCTTTACTAAACAAGCGAGCAAAAATATTTCGTTCAATTTTTTCAGTCTCTCACTACTCCTCCAATCTAATAGTTCCCTCTCCCTACCCCATCCCATTCCATTCCATTCCACCCCCAGTCCTCCATCCTCACCCCCTTGTATGAACCCACATACATGCTCATGCTGTCACACACACACACACACACACACACACACACACACACACACACACACACACACACACACACACACACACACACACAAGGAGGGGGAGGGCATGGACGGAGTATAGGAACTGAATAAGAAACGTAAAACTCTGCATTCCATCCTTTGTCTAAAATGTCTACAAATAAGTACTGATCTGGTCTCCCTTATCTATCAATACTCTGTTATACACCGCATGCATAATTAATATTCTGTCTTCATTTCTGTAATAGGAATTAGGTGCATGTGATGTGTAATATCTTTTGTTCGTGTACCCTAAGGGGATTTCAAAAATAAACTTCTTGTGTTGTGTTTGCCTAGGTATTTCTTCAACCCTAACAATACTCAGTTCTACACTCGTGCGTAATATATATTGTATTTCAATTCCTGCTAATAGGAATTAGATGCATGTGATGTGTACCGTCTTTTTTCATGTGCCCCATGCTTTTATTTCAAAACTAACTTCTGGTATTAGCATGTCTTCCACCCATCTATCTATCTCTCTACCCCCCCCCCCCCTACCCCCTAACCACCCTTCGTCTTTGTTCTCTAATTTCCTCAAAGCGGTGCCAGGCTCTCCGTCACACAAGCAGGAAAGAGATCAGTAGCCATCACTCTGCGTGGGAGGACAGTTTGTTACAGACAGACAGGTGGTAAGTGGTGGATTGTCGCTGGTCATCTGCCTCTTTGCTCTGACAGACACAGATCGTGACTATGTACACAGCAGCTGCGTCCGAGGAAGGGGAAACATCATCTTGGAGGTGGGTTGACGGCGGAAGTTTGGTGATGGTGGGTGGTCCAGTTCTTCTACGATGTTGTTAGAGATGGAAGGGGGGGGTGTGCATGGAAATGTGTGTGTGTGTGTGTGTGTGTGTGTGTGTGTGTGTGTGTGTGTGTGTGTGTGTGTGTGTGTGTGTGTGTGCTGTGTGTGTGTGTGTGTGTGTGTGTGTGTGTGTGTTTTTGTGTGTGTGTGTCTGTCTGTCTGTCAGTGTCTGTGCGTGTGTGTGTGTGTGCGCGCGCGCGCGCGCGTGGTGTGTGTGTGTGTGTGTGTGTGTGTGTGTGTGTGTGTGTGTGTGTGTGTGTGTGTGTTTTCGTCTGCTATGACTGATGTATATATGTGACTTGTGGGTGTAAAAAGCCTGGTTTGGATCCCCCTTTTAAGGGAGTGGAGGGTTCGGGAAGGGGAGTTACCTTGCTTTTACTTTGTGCCTCTTGTCTGTACATGTTTTGGGTGAACATGCATCATAAGGGGCATTAATGTGGACTCTACTTCACTATGGAAACAAAATTCCTTGCTTCACTATGGAAACAAAACTTAGTGCCCACTTATATTCTTCAAACCTGTTGGTTATGCCGTCCCGCCTCAAAGCAAGGGAAACACAACAACAAAAACAAAAATAAAACAAGATGCAAAGCATATAAAAGTACTCCCAGTTTATCTTGAATACGCGTGAGATATTCCATAAAGAGGAAAAACTGTTTGGAGCCGTTATAGCCGTTAGTAACGGCTATTCTGGTAAACATCGACCATCATCTGTGACCCATAATGAACATACCTACAAATTTTCAGAAAGATCGGCCAAGTACTTTCTGAGATATTCCATAAAGAAGAAAAACCGTTATGGGCCGTTACAGCCGTTAGTAAGGGCTATAACGGTCAAATAAAACATTGGGCATCATCCGTGACCCATAATGAATATACCTACAAATTTTCAGAAAGATCGGCCCAGTAGTTTTGTCTTGAGCAAGTGGAACACATTTTGACCACGGACGGACAGACAGACAGACACACAGACAGACAGTCACACAGATAGCATTTCTTCGTTTCCATTGTAAAGTACTCCCTGTTCTATAAGAACTGGGAGTACAAAAAAAAGGAGAATTGAAATTATTATGTCCACCAATGAGAGAACGGCATCATATAGAGTCCATGGGAGAGAAGTCGTAGCGGTACATCATAAAAACAGATTTTCTTTCTTATCTCTGATCCTTTAAAACATTTTTTTTTTTAATTTTGCTCCTATCGAAGATGTAGTAGAATTGAAAAGGAAAGGAGTTTACTTATTCAACGCCCATCTTGCGCCGATTGAGAAGATAAATGATCGCTCGTTCGTTTTCATCGCCCTGAATGTTGTTCATCTCGCCTGAAGAAAACCTCAGAGCTCGAAACGCGTCGTGTTTTGTCTTGTAATTTGCTTGTCCATGTCAACTGAAGGATTTAGTTTTAATTCCTTTTAGAATATTATACAGTCTTAAAAAATCTGAAAAAAAGTTTAAAGTACTATATCCGCTAAACATGAAAAAAAAAACGAATCACAAACAAAACACGACGTGTTTCGACCTGTTAGGTCTTCTTCAGGCAAGATAAACAACAACTCAGGACAAGGAAAATGAAAAACAAGCAATCGTTTATCTCACAAAATTCGGCGCAAGATGGACGTTAATGATTATTTGAAGTTCCTCTGTCCTAGGCATGGTTTCACGGAAGGCGGAGCCTATTCCTCTCCTTCCGTTACCTTACCTTTTCCTGACTGAAATCGAGTACCCATTTACTGTCAGAGAGTGGAGACAGACAGGTTTTCAAACCGTGAATATCCGATCCCATGCATCGTTTTAAGTCACGACAGTCAGCTCAACAGGCAAACTTTTTGACCAGAGCTTACAGGCTGGGTTGTTGTTGTTGTTGTTGTTGTTGTTGCTGTTGCTTTTCTTCTTCTTCTTCTTCTTCTTCTTCTTCTTCTTCTTCTTCTTCTTCATTGATACATATTCTCCCACCTCTAAAAACTTCCTCCCGATTGCTACCACCCGTCAAGATCTCAGCTCACCCCTTAAAACAAGAGAAGAATCAAAGGGAGACCATTCCATCATAATCTCAAAGGCCGAAACCGGAAGCAGCATATCCATTTGTCCTGACAGAGGGACCCCATCATCGAAATCGAAGATGGAGTGAGTAGTCAGGACATCCTGATTTACCAAGCGAAGACGGGCAGACAGATAGACAGACAGAGTGACGAGCTGGCAGCGACAGTCACGATGTCAGGCTAACAACAGTAACGGAAAAAAGAAGTAAACGAACCGTGACAACCCACGTGTAGCTCCTGTTCCACTGCTCCCCCCCTCCCCCCCCTCCCCCCCCCCCCCCCCCCCCCCCCTCTCCGTCACGTTTCCGTGAAGATAAATGACGATGCCACGAGCCGCGGCGAGACTTCAAAGAACCGGTCAGCGTGCGGCGCGCGCAAAGCTACTTTTGGCTACCTCCAAGCTTCAAAAGGTTACAATAACAGTTTTCGCCATGAAAACAGTAATTGTCAAGAAAGAAGTGACAGTCATTGCTTTCCCGTGACAAGGGTCATGATGAATGTTTTAAACACAAAAAAAAGTTACGACACGGAAATAATTTTTACGTGAAAACAGTTATGGTCACTAGTTTTGACGCTCTTAATTCGTCAAATAGATGAAGAGAAACGTTTTAAACTTCGTAAGACGTAAGAGCTGAAAATTGTTAACGACGGAAAATATTATTTTGTATACGGTGTTTTCAAGTTTTTCTTACAGACCATGAGTCC
>CM065738.1:14983721-14991221 GCA_033310375.1 Conus canariensis
TAGACGGGGCGTAATAAACGGACACAATCTGTGCACAATGAAAAAAAAAAAAAAAAAAAAAAAAAAACGATCATATTCGAAAGAAATAAACGCACAGACACATATCAGACTGAAAATGTAATCCGTAAGTGAAGAATATCCCAACATTTCGAGCTCTATCAGCTCTTAGTTGACGGTGAAAAAAAAATTCTGTGTAGGTCTACTCAAACAGGAAATGACGGAGGGAGCGAACTTGAGATGACAAATGAATAGAGGACTGAGCATGAATCAAATACAATAGGACAATGACTTCACTTTGAGGAAGAGTGATCAAGCGCTGTGCCAATGTCACTGTCATTGAAGAGATTCGATCCAGAGGGAAATTTCTTTCACATTACATCATCAGCCCACGCTGCATTTGGTCTGTGATATTTGCTGACAACGCGTGTCGAATCTCTCTCTCTCTCTCTCTCTCTCTCTCTCTCTCTCTCTCTCTCTCTCTCTCTCTCTCTCTCTCTCTCTCTCTCCTAAAATAATCAAAGTTAGAGCCTTTTCATAGGTACTTTTCCGGATTTGGACGACAGTGAGGGTTGGGAAGATACACACAACAGAACACCTGAAATTCTCTCCCCCTCCCCCCCCCCCAACTCCCTACCAACATACCATCCCTACCCTCCCCTCTCCCCGTTTGCCTGATTCGCACTCGCCACCAGAACATCCCGTTACAGTGTCCTTCTTCCTACCTTTCATACAAACCTTTTCTCTCATTTGTTTTCTAGTTCAGTGCAAGAGAAAAGCCCAACGGATGAGAAACCACAAGCACAAAAACGTCAAAATTACCGATGACTTCGTGAAAAAAATAAAAGTCCGAAAAAACAACAATTGTAATGAAGAGAGAGAGAGGGTGAGGGAGAGAGAGAGAGAGAGAGAGAGAGAGAGAGAGAGAGAGAGAGAGAGAGAGAGAGAGAGAAGAGACAGAGAGAGAGAGATTATGTGCCTGTGTCTGTGTGTCTGTCTGTACGTGTATGTTGTGGTGTCCGTGAGTGTGTGTGTGTGGGGGGGGGGAGGGTGTGGGTATGGGAGTTATCAAACTGCAAAGAACATAGAATCTTGAAGCAGTTACAAAGGAGAAGAAAAAGGAGAAGAAAAAAAAAGAATTGAAAAGAAGGAATATTCACTGCATTGAGGAAACCCATAAGGACAATAACAGGAAGACGAAGGTGAAGAGGACTGGCTGGTTTCGAAGAAGACAATAAGATTGGAGAGGAAGATCACCGAGAATTCGAAGAAGAAGAAAAAAAATGATAAACGGGAACGAGAAGAACTCACTGGTTTCAGAGGAAAAAGAAGAAGAAGTAAGTAGTAGTAGTAGTAGTAGTAGTAGTAGTAGTAGTAGTAGTAGTAGAGAAGAAGAAGTAGAAGTAGAAGAAGAAGAAGAAGAAGTAGTAGTAGTAGTAGCAGCAGCAGCAGCAGCAGAAGAAGAAGAAGAAGAAAGAAGAAGAAGAAGGCATAAAAGCCCGAACAAAAGTGGGAGCAGAAGAAAAAGAAGAAGAAGTAGAAGTAGAAGACTAAGAAGAAGAAGAGTATAGTAGTAGTAGTAGTAGTAGTAGTAGTAGTAGTAGTAGTAGTAGTAGTAGTAGTAGTAGTAGAAGTAGAAGAAGAAGTAGTAGTAGTAGTAGCCGCGCAGCAGAAGAAGAAGAAGAAGAAGAAGAAGAAGAAGAAGAAGAAAAGAAGAAGAAGAGGAAGAGGAGAAGAAGAAGAAGAAGAAGAAGAAGAAGAAGAAGAAGAAGAAGAAGAAGAAGAAGAGGAAGAAGAAGAAGAAGAAGAAGAAGAAGAAGAAGAAGAAGAAGAAGAAGAAGAAAAAGAAGAAGAAGAGGAAGAGAGAAGAAGAAGAAGAAGGCATAAAAGCCCGAAGAAAAGCGGGAGCAGAAGGAGAAGACGAAACAGACGACAAGGACGAGAACGAGGAAGGTCTCACTGTTTTCCTCAGGTCCCCCTAAGGGCATCAGACCTCCGTCCACTGCCATCACTTTGTCCGTGTCAGTGGTCATCTGTCACACACACACACACACACACACACACACACACACACACACACACACACACACACACACATACATGCACACTCAAACGCACGCACGCATGCACGTACGCACACACACACACACACACACACACACACACACACACACACAACACACACACACACAAACGCACGCATGCATGCACACACACCACACACACCACACACACACACACACACACACACACACACACACACACACACACGCTTATGTGCATAAACACGTGCATGTATAAGCGATCGAGCGCATACACATACATACATACATGCAAATATACGTACATACATACATTCATTCATACATACATACGTACATACATACGTAAAAACACACATACACAGACACACACAAGCCCGCGCGTAAGCACTCATACTCACGCACATGCAAACATTCATACATACATACAGACAGACAGACAGAGAATTCGGAAGAGTAAGAGACAGACAGACAGGCAGACAGACAGACACAGGAACAGACAGATAGAGACGGAGGGAGACGGAGACGAAAAGTAACAGAGATAATGAGAAGAAGAGCAGGCGAGAGAGACAGAGAGAGAGAGAGAGAGAGAGAGAGACGAAAGAGAGAGAGAGAAGAGAGAGAGAGAGAGAGAGAGAGAGAGAGAGAGAGAGAGAGAGAAAAGGAGAGAGAGAGAAGCGAGTGAGACAGAGAGACAATAATGGGGGATATCTTACATTACCCTTGCCGTCCACTCCCCAGCCGAGCGGTAGCTGCTGATTCTGTGTCTTCTTCACGTGTACCTGCAGGCCCCATAATATGTGTGTACGTGTGTGTATATATATATATACTACAATCGCTGTGGATCGCTTCTGTTTTTTTAGAAGACAACAGTATTTAAGAACAATGCCCCAAACAGCACAAAACAAATGGCACAGCTGTCGCATCAGTTTGTTTGTATACGTGTGCCGAGAATTCGGTCTGTGGGTCCTGATGGTGGTACTAACATCAGCATTCAGTTTTATGATAAGTATGGACATGAAGGTGCTCACATTGTGTGGTAGTCTGTCCGACCTTAGCGGGAGTTCGTCTCTCTCTGTCTCTCTGTCTCTCTCTGTCTCTCTCTGTCTCTCTCTGTCTCTGTCTGTCTGTCTGTCTGTCTGTCTGTCTCTCTCTCTCTCTCTCTCTCTCTCTCTCTCTCTCTCTCTCTCTCTCTCTTCTTCTTCTTCTTCTTCTTCTTTTCTTCTCTCTCTCTCTCTCCTCTCTCTCTCTCTCTCTCTCTCTCTCTCTCTCTGCCCCAGCCCTCCACCCCGCCAATCTGCTTTTCTCTTCCTCCCCTGAATAAGAGAATGGACTGTATTTGCTCAAGATAAACACGAGAATACTTTTTCAGCATACAGGAATGCTGTAGCTATTCTTGCCTGTTTTTTTGTTTTTTTTTAAATCTAAGTGCTTGCTCGCAGAATACTTGTTACTGGACGATAATTGACTATTTTCTTGGATTCCAAACTGTCTTCTGTCTATATGTTTTCTGATTAGCTAGCTGTTTTTCGTTATTATTTTGTTTTTGTTTTGTATGCTTCATGTGTCCACAGCTGTAGAGCTAATGACATTAAAACTGCTCGGGGCTCACAAGTAAATAAATAAGCAGATAAATGAATGAATAAATCAATCAATAAATGGATAAACAAATAACTAAACAAATAAACAGATAGATAGATAAATAAATGAAATAGAGTAAAACTCTGTCATACAGACCCAGGCCAAAATGGAAGATAAATAGCATCCGCTTTTTTTACTGTCATTCATCTACACTTAAAATGAAAATGTCTGAAATAATCTCGGACCTTCATGACCTGCTCTCCTGGTGACCTCATTTTCGATGTCCTCTCTACATCTATGCCCATGCAGGTCTAAGTTTTCAACATCCGCCCTTTCCCAGAGGTCTGATGCTGAGTGGAAGAGTGTAGACGCTCACTCACGCTTGTGGGCACCCCATGCTCACAGCAGAGCTGTATCCCCTCACAGAAATCCCAAATAGAGCATCTTGCGTTTATTTTAGGCTTTTTTGTCGAGTAAGCACAAACACGCGTATAGTAATTAACGCACTGAGTGTATGGAATCCACCGCAAAGAAAAGATATTTAGAAAGAAAATAAGATTTTTGTAATTAAACAGAGCAATGCACTTTCCCTTTACCAATGAATGAATGCATAAATATCATAGTATTGTCTGCTTTTCGCGCGTTCAGTGAGAACTGGGTCAGCACCTCAGTCCGCGCTGTCAGTGGTCGAGTCCATTATCGCAAGATAGGGGCTACACCTTTGTTGTTGTTGTTTATCTGTGCTGCTGTTCATGGGTTGCCAGTGGACGAGTACGAAAAGGAGACTGTTGGGGTAAATACTCTCAAACTAGACTGATATATAATAGGATGCTATATGCCGGTAAGTACGGTTAACAGCGTCTTTCTGTGCCTGGGAATGTTCATGAAAGTGAGCGCGAGCTGAAACTTGCCCTGTGATGGACAACACGTGCAATGCGCGTGGCGGTGGCAATGAAGTAGGCTACACCCGACAGGGAGTCTGCATTGCTGTTAGCTTACGGCCAGCCGTGAGCATAAGGCGCCCACGCGCGCTGGCTCTGCGGCAAAACACTTACTGTTGTCAGAAGGGGGTTTGGGGGAAGGGGGTGTCCTGCGTGTGTTGGATCAGAACAGGCTCTGCTGAGCAGCACAGAAAAGACCCAGCAGCAGAGCAGTAGTGGGACGCTTCATGACGACGTGACGCTGATTGCTCCCTGTGGACTGCTAATAACAGGGCTGAGACAGGACGAATCTGGGTGTGGCTGTGCACAGAAACAATGGCACTGAGCGGCGGGGGTGAGGGGTGGGGGGCAGGGAAACTAAGACAGCTCTACAACATTGCAGAGGTGTGAAATGGCAGTTCAACCAGGAAATATTACACACACACACACACACACACACACACACACACACACACACACACACACACACACACAACAGAGAGAGACAGACAGACAGACAGACAGAGACAGAGAGAGAAAGCGGGAAGGAAGAGAGACAGACAGGCAGACAGTTGGACAGCCCGACAGACAGGCAGACAGACAGACAGACAGTCACCTTGCCAAAAGCCACGACAGTGGTCGCCATGTCTAGAACCATGCCGTCTCCGTTGTTGGCTGGAGCCGCCAGAGAAATAGGGTTGGTTCCCAGAGTTTGCTGTGTGAGAGAGAGAGAGAGAGAGAAGGGACAGGGAAACAGAAACAAGCAACAGAAACTTTTTTACACAAGCTGCCCTTTATCCATGTACTCAAATACACACACACACACACACACACACACACACACACACACACACACACACACACACACACACACACACATGAGCTCGCGCACGCGCGCAAACATGAAACAAAACTTGTTGCGTAAATACGCAAATAATGGCCTAGAGAGAGAGAGAGAGAGAGAGAGAGAGAGAGAGAGAGAGAGAGAAGAGAGAGAGAGAGAGGAGAATTTCTTTTGTCATGAATACATATCCTCACATTATCTGTTCGGATTCGAAGTGATTCATTTTATGCATGCACTAATTGTTTCCTCTCCTGCCCTCTCTCTCTCTCTCTCTCTCTCTCTCTCTCTCTCTCTCTCGCTCTCGCTCTCTCTCTCTCTCTCTCTCTCTCTCGCTCGCTCGCTCTCGCTCTTTCTCTCTCTCCCTCTCTCTCCTCCCCCCCCTCTCTCTCTCTCTCTCTTTCTCTCTCTCTCCTTTATGTCTTTGCTTATGGTTAGGACATGTAAAGGACAAACCACCATCAAGGGCGATAATCCTCACCTGGCGGGAACGTGTGGGCACCAGCATGGGAGAAGTATTCGTGAATGCCATGCCCTGAAAGTGGCAGGGCACAGAATGTGTTACATGATACATGCTCAGTGTCAAAGAAAACAGAATGCAAGGCCAATGCCATAGATTGTATGTCCAGCGTCACACTAACAATGTCAAATAAATGCATGGCCAACGTCACAGAATATGTTTCCAACATCACATTATACATGTAGAATGAGTGCATGGTCAGTGTTACAGTATGCACGGCCTATATCACAAAATGTATTTATTTAACGTCAACGAATGCATGGCCAACTTCAGAGAAATGCATGGCCAACGTCACCGAATGCATGGCTAACGTCACAGAATGCATGGCCAACGTCACCGAATGCATGACCAACGTCACAGAATGCATGGCCAACGTCACAGAATGCATGGCCAACGTCACAGAATGCATATTTAACGTCAACGAATGCATGGCCAACTTCAGAGAAATGCATGGCCAACGTCACAGAATGCATGGCCAACGTCACAGAATGCATGGCTAACGTCACCGAATGCATGACCAACGTCACAGAATGCATGGCCAACGTTACAGAATGCATATCTAACGTCAGTGAATGCATGGCCAACTTCAGAGAAATGCATGGCCAACGTCACCGAATGCATAGCTAACGTCACAGAATGCATGGCTAACGTCACAGAATGCATGGCCAACGTCACCGAATGCATAGCTAACGTCAGTGAATGCATGGCCAACTTAAGAGAAATGCATGGCCAACGTTACAGAATGCATATCTAACGTCAGTGAATGCATGGCCAACTTAAGAGAAATGCATGGCCAACGTTACAGAATGCATATCTAACGTCAGTGAATGCATGGCTAACGTCACAGAATGCATGGCCAACGTTACAGAATGCATATCTAACGTCAGTGAATGCATGGCCAACTTAAGAGAAATGCATGGCCAACGTTACAGAATGCATATCTAACGTCAGTGAATGCATGGCCAACTTAAGAGAAATGCATGGCCAACGTCACCGAATGCATATCTAACGTCAGTGAATGCATGGCCAACTTAAGAGAAATGCATGGCCAACATAAAAAAAATTGCATGGCCAGCGTCACGTTATACATGTCCAACATCACAGAATGCATGGCCGACGTCCCAACAAGCATGGCCAACGTCATAGAAAGCATGACAAACGTCCCAAAGTCATGTCCAGCGTTACAGGATGCATGTCCAACCCTATAGAATGCATGTCCAACTTTACAGAATATATGTCAACTTTACAGACTGCATGTCCAAAATTACAGAATGCATGTCTGACGTTACAGAATGCATGTCTGACGTTACAAAATGTATGTCCGACGTTACATAATGTGTTCCAGCGTTATAGAATGTATGTCCAACGTTACATACTGTATGTCCAACGTTACAGAATGCATGTCCACCGTCACAAAATACATGTTCAGCGTCACAAAATGCATATCTACCATCACAGATTCTCTCTCTCTCTCTCTCTCTCTCTCTCTCTCTCTCTCTCTCTCTCTCTCTCTCTCTCTCTCTCTTATGCGTGTGTGTATGGGGGGAGAGGTATGTGTGTATACGTGCACGTGTGTGTGTGCTTGTGAGTGTGTGTTTT
>CM065738.1:15003721-15011221 GCA_033310375.1 Conus canariensis
GACCACCACACAGGCACTACACCTGTTGACGACAGAGAAGACAGACAGAAGCAAGATGAAAGAACAAAAAAATGTTTAAAACCAGAGTCAAAGACAGTGACAGAATACGATTACCAGCACAGAATTTCCAGAAAGCAGGGATACATTTCATACTGAAACAGTGCACATCCTTTCAACAGCGAGACCAACCAAATCTCTATGTCAAGTGACTCTGTCGTCATCATCATTCTCCGTTATACAAGCCAACAGGTTTAGCAACAACTATGTACCATACCAAAAAAAAAAAACGGTATAGCACAAAACCTTGTAACACAAATAAACATGGAAAAAAAAAAAAAAAAAGAACGAACAAAGACCAACTTTCCGTTGATTCTTATATCTTCTCTCGCTTGCAGACACTTGTCCCAGACGACCCATGCACGCGCAACAGTTAATAATCAAAACGTAATTACAGGGAAAACAAACAAGCTTCATTAATTAACGATCATCCTACAAGAATGTCTGCCATGTGGTAGAGACGCAGCTTGTTGCTGAAATCCTGGTGATCTTTGTCTCTCTCTCGTCATTGATACGCTTGAGATATGTGTAACATTGTATCGTCGATGTGTATTTGATGTGTAACATTGTATCGTCGATGTGTATTTGATGTGTAACATTGTATCGTCGATGTGTATTTGATGTGTAACATTGTATCGTCGATGTGTATTTGATGTTAACATTGCGTCGTCGATGCGTCTTTGATGTTAACATTGCGTCGTCGATGCGTCTTTGATGTTAGCATTGCGTCGTCGATGCGTCTTTGATGTTAACATTGCGTCGTCGATGCGTCTTTGATGTTAGCATTGCGTCGTCGATGCTCTTTGATGTTAACATTGCGTCGTCGATGCGTCTTTGATGTTAGCATTGCGTCGTCGATGCGTCTTTGATGTTAACATTGCGTCGTCGATGCGTCTTTGATGTTAGCATTGCGTCGTCGATGCGTCTTTGATGTTACCATTGCGTCGTCGATGCGTCTTTGATGTTAGCATTGCGTCGTCGATGCGTATTTGATATCTCCCCATTTCTCTGATTTGTATCTACTTATGTTGACTTCAGAGCCCTCCACGCCCTCCCATTCTCCCTTCCCCTCCCCTTACCAACCTACCTTACCCCCCTCCCCCCTACCCTCCGGATGATGCTCTTTTAAAACCCTTCTCATACACTGTCGGGTGCAACTGCACCCATATTTTTACTCAATGTTTAATATTTCAATAATTATTCCTACAATCATGCTGAATTTTTATGACTTTGTTAATAAAAGAACCAAACAGGTGTTGCCCCAAAATGATGCAGTTTCGTCCGTTAATAAACGAGTAAACAAAGCAACAAAACACCGTTCAAAATGTTGCCCCAAATCTTCACTAAGGTGGTGTCGATGTGTTGGTTCTTGCAACAGGCAAGAAGAACCTGTTGCCACAGCCCGTTTATCAGCTTTGTCTTTCACGGAGAAAGCGCCCCCTGCGATTGTCTTCTTCGGCGTTGGTCTCTGAGGGTGGGCGACTTGCTTTGGCGTGTGAGGGTCGAGGGTCATCTTCAGTGGGTTGGTTGCAGCAGCTGATTCTGGTCTACATCTCTAGTCTCACCATGGGCTCCACTCCGTACTTCTTGGCCACGTTGTCCTGTGGTAACGCGCGCAAAAGCGCGCGCGCGCACACACACACACACGCACACACACACACACACACATGCACATACGATCGTGCGCACGCGTGCTCACTCACACGCGTGCACACCACACACACACACACACACACACACACACACACACACACACATATATATATATATATATATACACACACACACACACACACACACACACACACACACACACACACACACACACGTAAGCACGCACATTCACACACACACACACACACACACACACACACACACACACACACACACACACACACGTGTATGTGAAACAGAAAAGCAAGGAGGGCATTTAAAAAAAAAAAACACGAACGAATGAATTATGCAAAATTGTACCAACCAGGTTTTAAAACAAAGTATTGACCACGTCTGAAAACAGAATATTTTCAAAATTGAAAAACAAGTTCCGCAATAAGCTAGCATTGGCGATTGGGAACAGGTGAAAACAGCAGCAGTAGTAGTAGTAGTAGTCGTAGTAGTAGTATCAGTTTTAGTTTCAGTTTCATCAAGGAGGCGTCACTGCGTGTGGACTAGTCCATAGACGCTACACCACATCCGCTAAGTTTTGAAACTACACTGCCCATGATTTTAAGCTGATGAACAAATAAGTTAATAACTAAGATGAGAGAATTTAGGAGCAGGTTTCGTGGCTACGACTTAGCAGCTGTCTTACCTAGGCATTAGCCCAACGCGCTGGTCAGACCTTGAGTGCCTACCTAACATTGGTAGTGCCTTTTTTTAACATTGTAAGTGTGTGTAGTGAAAGTAGTAGTAGTAGTAGTAGTAGTAGTAGTAGTAGTAGTAGTAGTAGTAGTATCATTATCATTATTATTACATTACCATTATTATAATCATCATCATGATCATCATTTATTTTCACTGCATAACTTAATACAATACAATGTAATACAGCACAACACAACACAACACAATGCAATACAATACATCGCCATACAATGCAACACAAACAAAGCAAAACATTACAATACAACACAACACAACACATTGCAACACAACACAACACAATTACAAACCCAATCCAATCCAATTCAACCGAACACAACACAACACATTGCAATACAACACAACACAACACAATTACAAACCCAAATCAATCCAATCCAATTCAACCCAACCCAACCAACACAACACATTGCAAATAACACGACACAACTACAACACAACACAACACAACACAATCCAGTCCAACACAACATAACACAACACTGCAATATAACACGACACAATTATAACACGTTACAACACAACACACCACAATCCAATCTAACACAACATAACACAACACAACACAATCCAATCTAACCAACATAACACAACACGTTGCAATACCACACAACACAATTATAACACTGTTACAACACAACACACTACACCACAATCCAATCTAACACAACATAACACAACACAACACAATCCAATCTAACACAACATAACACAACACGTTGCAATACCACACAACGCAATTACAACACAACACCATTACAACACAACACAACACAACACAATCCAATCCAACAGAACACAACACAACACAATACAACACAACAAACACAACACGTTGCAATACCACACAACACAATTACAACACAACACAACACAACACAACACAACACAACACAACACAACACAACACAACACGTTGCAATACACACAACACAATTACAACACAACACAACACAACACAACACAACACAACACAACACAACACAAACAACACAACACAACACAACACGTTGCAATACCACACAACACTATTACAACACAACACATTACAACACAACACAAACACAACACAACACAAATCCAATCCAACAGAAAACACAACAACCAAACACAACACAACACAACACAACACAACACAATCATCCAAACACAACACAAAAACACAACACAACACAACACAACACAACACAACAAACACAATCCAATCAACAGAACACAACACAACACAACACAACACAAACCAAAACACACAACACAACAACACAATCCAATCCAACAAACACAACACAACACAACACAACACAACACAACACAACACACACAATCACAACACAAAACAACACAACACCAACCACACAACACAACACAACACAACACAATCAATCCAACAAACACAACACAACAACACAACACAACACTTGCAATACCACACAACACATTCAACACAACACAACACAACCCATCACACAACATAACACATACAACACATTGCAACAACACAACACTATTACAATCCAACACAGCACAACAAACACAATTACAACACAACACAACACAATCCGATCCAACACAACATAACACAACACAACACATTGCACTACAACACAACATAATTACAATCCAACGCAGCACAACACAACACAATACAAACTCAATCCAATCTAACCCCACCCAACAACACAACACAACACAACACATTGTAACACAACACAACACAATTCAAACAACCAACCCCAACCAACCAACACAACCAACCAACACAACACAACACAACACAACACACACAACCCACCAACACAGTACAGTACAGTGATACGAGACACAAGCCACTAACCGCCCATTCGATCTGTTTAGCCGGTAAGGGATGCCCCTTTCTGGTCACACTGGGTCATGTGCTGTCTCTCCGGGTCTCCAGGCACCAGTACCTCTGTCTCCCCCTCCGCCTGTCAACCCACAACACACAGTCTGGGGGGGGGGGGGGGGGGCTATCCTGCGCGCAGACTAAAACATTGTGAGGCAGGGTGTGGTTTTGTTTCTGTCGATTTAAAAGATTCTTCTTCTTTTCTTCTTCTTCTTCTTCTTCTTCTCTTTTTTTCCCTTCTCCCTTTCTTCTTCTTTCTTTTTTTCTTCTTTTTCTTCTTTTTTCTTTTCTTTCTTCTTTTCTTCTTATTCTTTCTTTCTGTCTTTCTTCTTCTTTCTTCTTCTTCTTCTTCTTTTTTTCTCTTTCTTTCTCTTCCTCTTACTCTCCTTCCTCTTCTCTCCGTTTTTCTTCTTCGTTGTCTCTTTTTCTCTTCTTCGTCTTATCTTCTGCCTCCTTGTCTTCTTTTCCTTGTTGTTATGTTCCTTCTTCCTTCTCTTCTTCTGTTTTCTTTCTTCTTCGTCTTATCTTCTCCTCCGTGTCTTCTTTTCCTTAGTTTTCTTCGTCTTATCTTCGCCTCCTGTGTCTTCTTTTCCTTAGTTTTCTTCTCTTATCTTCTGCCTCCTGTGTCTTCTTTTCCTTAGTTGTTATGTTCCCTTCTTCTCCTTCTGCTTTTTTCTTTTGCTTCTCCTTTTCTTCCAGCTTCTACTCCTCCTCCTTCTCCTTTTTTTCTTCTTATTCTTTTCATCTTCCTTCTCCTCCCTTTCTTCTTATTCTTGCTTTTCTTCTTCTTCTTCTTCTTCTTCTTCTTCTTCTTCTTCTTCTTCTTCGTCGTCGTCGTCGTCGTCGTCGTCGTCGTCGTCGTTGTCGTCGTCGTCGTCGTCGTCGTCTTCTTCGTCGTCTTCTTCTTCTTCGTCGTCTTCTTCCTTTTCTTCTTCTTCTTCTTCTTCTTTTTCTTCTTCTTTTTTATGTCGTCTTTATCGCCATCTCGTTCGTCTCCTCTTTATTGCATTCTCTTTCTCCTTCTTTGTATTCTTTTTCTTTTAAACCCCCTTCCCCCAACCTCCTTCTCTTTCTTCTTCCTCTTCGTCTCCATCCTATGCTCCAGCGTTCCTTCGGAAGACCTCGAAGGTTCACCACTGTTAAGCTTTTTTTCGTGTGCGACCGTTTTTAATCCTGTCATCGAGGTAGCCATATTCCGTCTTCGGGCACGCGATACCCGTGTGCATGATTTTTGTTTTTGATTCTTTTTCTACCGACACACGAAGGCCTATCCTTCGACGAAAAATGGACGGGGGTTTCACGTACCTATGGTTCTTCATGGTGGTGGCGCTGTTTGCTTTTGTTTGTTTGCTTGCTTGCTTGCTTGCCTGTTGTTATTCACACGTCCGAGGACGTTGACTCAAACTCACCACCCGCACTACAAATGGACAGACTTTTCTTTTCTTTCTTTCTTTCTTTCTTTCTGCGCACGCAGCCTGATACTCCTGCGGACACTGCCAGTATAGACAGGCAGCGGAGTTTTGTGTGTATGACCTTTTTTATCCCGCCATTAAGACAGCCATACTCCATCTTCGGGGAAGGTGCATGCTATGTGTAACGTGTCATCCATACCAACGGCCAAACTGGCCTTCTCTTTCGAAAGTTGGTGATGGGATTTTACGTGAGTGCAAGTTGTTGTGCGTGCGTTCACACACGAAACCTCGGTTTATAGTCTCATTCGAAGGACTGTATGGGGAATGGAGTCAGAACCAATGTTAACTCCGAGGGAAAAATCCCCCTGTACGAAATTCGAACCTGCAACCCCAGGATAACGAGTCCGGCGCTCTATCAACTGAGCTATTCCGGTCCCCTGACATGGAGAGACAAAGAGAGGGGCTTGGACGATCGTTCGGAAGAGACAGACAGAAGACCTCCAGCCTGGCTGGAGACTGAAGCGGCGGGGAATGAACCCAGGATCTACAGCACGACGTTTTATCCACTGAGCCATCTATCTAGCCACGCCCAATCCATCATCCGGCAACCCCACACCCCCTTTTCGCACCCAGTCCATATAAGACGAGACACACACACTTGTGCAGTCTCAGACCAGAAGGGAAATCCGTGGAATCATCTTCATCATTCTCATCCTATTGATCAGCATTAAAAAAAAATAAGGTCTCAAACTTTGTGGCCCTTGGTACCCTGATCTCATGGTGACCTCAGTTTCGACATCCTCACCACGCTCATGACCTTGATTTGATTCTGTCGGGGTCACTGGCATCGGCAAATTCATGGGGACTGTCGTTGGGCGGATCTGGTGGCACCCTGTGGGGGGAGAGCTCATTCCTGCCGGCTCCGGGACTAAGCAATTATTGTCTTCTGTAGAGGGCTTAATAGGTGGTGTCCTGCGTATGATGGATCAGAACAAGCACCACTGAACACCACCGAAGTGATTCGGCAGCGGTACAATGGGTTGCCCCCCGTGGATTGCTGGTGCCGGGGCACCCTGTGGACGAAAGTGTCGGAATGAGCGGCGTGGGTGCAACACCACAGCCACTGAGGTGACACAGAGGATGGGACAGCGAAAAAAAGAAAAAAATGTACGTTTCACTTGAATGAAACGAAGAAAACGAGCAGTGTCTTGCATTTTAGAAAAATATCACTCAAATGCACGCTTGCACACGTTCAAAAAATAAAAAAAAACATCCCTGCTATTTTCATCTGGCACATCATCTTCCTTCGGCTGACGGAAAGCATAGCGAAGCTTCAATCTTGCTTCGTGTTCCTGAGCACGTGCACGAGGCAAACGACCCAACACCAAGCGGGTTCTTTGGTGAAGGTCGTCAAGGAGTAGCTATTCCATTGACTTCGACCAGTCCAGTTGAACACCAAAGCCAAGTTGGTGCCACAACAGACGGGCAAAGTGTCAGTCAGACCAGAGACAGGAACCTCCATCCAGGCAGCTGGCAGACGGGGAACGGACCATCAGTCAGACAAGCACTGGAACTGAACGCTGGCTTGTCTTGTCTGTCTCACGCGCGTAACGGGTCCAGGGGGTCATCCAAGACTAAGTCAGATCTTCAGAACTGCGCTGTTTTAAAGATGTTCTGAATGAGGAGAGAACTCGTGTGTGGCTGGGCGACGAGTATGGTCACACGGCCAGACACTCCCAGACAGACAGGTAGGCAGATAGACAAACAGACAGACAGATAGACAGACTC
>CM065738.1:15016221-15018721 GCA_033310375.1 Conus canariensis
GAGAGAGAGAGAGAGAGAGAGAGAGAGAGAGAGAGAGAAGCGAGGAGAGAGAGAGAGAGCGAGAGAGAGAGAGAGAGAGAGAGAGGGGAATGGGGCGCTGCGGGGAGAGACAGACAGACAGACAGACAGACAGACAGGCAGGCAGACACAGTCACCTTGCCAAAAGCCACGACAGTGGTCGCCATGTCCAGAACCATGCTGTCTCCGTTGTTGGCTGGAGCCGCCAGAGAAATAGGGTTGGTTCCCAGAGTTTGCTAGGAGTGGACAGACAGACAGACAGACAGACACGCGCACTGACAGACAGTCAGGCAGGATGGTGTGGTGTTCATACACACACACACACACACGCGCGCGCGCGCGCGCGCACGCACATACACACACGCCACACACACACACACACACACACACACGCACGCACACACACACACACGCACACACACACACACACACACACACACACACACACACACACACACACACACTCACCGGACTCACTCAGTCTTTGGCTGGGAACGATCAGACAGACAGACAGACAGACAAACTGACAGAGAATAAGGGAGGCAGACATGGTGTCTACACACATACAAATGCACGAACTGTATTCACACGTTTATCTACTTTTCGATCTGTCTGTCAGTCCGTCCGTCGGACTTAGGTGATTTTTCATATCAAACACATGAACAAATTTATTTTCGTTGGCCCGAGGCCAGTAGTTATGCCGATCAATGTAGTATGCTCGAAAACGAAAGTTGACCGTCTAGGGTGTACAAGCACTCTTTCACCACAAATAAATGCATAATTTTCCGGATGTACACTCTCTCTCTCTCTCTCTCTATCTCTCTCTCTCTCTCTCTCTCTCTCTCTCTCTCATAATAATAATAATAATAGTTATAACCATAATAATAATGATAATAATAATAATATCACTATCAATGAAAATATGTCTAAAGCGTCTGTCTGTCTGTCTGTCCGTCTGTCTCTTCTCCTCTTTTGTCTTACTTTTCCTTCCCTCCTGCCTTCTTTTACGTTATCTTTGGTTTCTCAGAGTATAAGAGCGCACCGCCATCAGGAGTGATAGTGTACTTACCTGACGAGATCGGGTGGGAACCAGATTCGGAGAGGTGTTTGTGAATGCCATGCCCTGAAATCACAAACTGACAAATCAGTATTCATATCAAACCTCCATGCCCCCCTCCCCTCTCCTCTCTCTCTCTCTCTCTCTCTCTCTCTCTCTCTCTCTCTCTCTCTCCCCGTTACGTGAGACTGGCATTCATTTCGTTTCTTTACAACAGAATGCTGACAGTATTCATGGTATCTCAGGCAACCATTAGAGGATATCTTTACTCCAGAGTGGGCTGGAATTGTTGGCCATACATAAAATAATCGCAAAATATCGATTGTTTAATCTATTTTTCAGAAGGAAATCTACGTTAACAATATTGATGTGAATTTGTTTCAAAGTTTCAATGTTCTACCATTGAACACTGGTCTTTTACATGCAGCTATAGTCCTAATTCTCAGAACAAAAAAAAAACCCACCCTTTTTCTGCAAAATACAGTAGAATATGTGTACCACTTGATACAGTTGAACGTTTACCTCTGTATACACAGACCTTAGGGCAGCACTTCTACAAGACCTTCTTCGCTGACCTTCTTTAGGCACAAGGCACACAAGGCACTGCACACCTTTCCAGACACACAGGGGCGGATCTAAGGGGGAGGCGGGATCAATTCCTGGGGGCCCAGCCTCCCCCCCCCCCCCCCTTCCCATCCCAATCTCCCACCCCTGAAAAGAAATAGGATGAACAAACGTGTAGTATCTGGCAAATACAGCCTCCAGTGCATCTCACTATGTTGGAGGGAGGTTCCTCCCCTACTCCCCCCACCATTTTTTTTTTACAGAATCTGCATGTCCTCCACCCCCTCTCCGCTCTTACAAAACCGCGTCTTGCTTCCCCCCCCCCCCCCCACCTCCCCCCTTCCGACCCCCCCCCCACCCCCCACCCCCAGCTTGTACAAAATAGGCACCTTCTTCTCCTGCAGGCTTTTCCTAAATCTGCAGATTTGGTCCTCCCATCCACCCCACCCCCCGCCCACACACACACACACACACACACACACACAACACACCTCATCCACCATACACACACACACACACACACACACACACACACACCTCCTTCCCTGCTTTTCCAAAATCTGTTGCTAGCATTGCACGCCGACCGTGTTTTGGAACCCCCTCCCCCTCCACTTAGTACTTGATCCGCCCCTGGCACAACCAGTTGGAAGACGACTGTTTCAGCGATCCTTCTAACTTTAAAAGAAAAAGAAAAAAAAGAAAAAGAATCGTTCAGCAGGCCCAGTTTTCACCTGCTCTAGATTTCTTTCATGATTTTTGCGCTTCTTGTCTTTCGGAGTTTCGTTAAGTGGTTTTATGTTACGAATGATAGAGCTCTGTGTGTGTGTGTGTGTGTGTGTGTGTGTGTGTGTGTGTGTGTGT
>CM065738.1:15026221-15028721 GCA_033310375.1 Conus canariensis
TGGTCATCATCCGAGATAGGCGCTGTATAACTTCTTTAATTAGAAATAATAAAACGATGATCCAATAACAAACAAATGAGATAGGAGGTGGTTACTGTCACCTGATCCAAACTAACCGTTCCGCGCCCATCTCTAACCCTCTATGAAGTTCATAGGCCCTGAAAAATCTAACACATAAATGACCACAGCGCTGGACAACATAATTCAACACGACATTCTGTAGGACAGTTAGTTAATTCCGATGGCTTTCCCAATCTGTTGAGTCCATGACTGAAGTGACCCCGGTGTCTTTCCGCCACGAGCAGTCAGCCAGTGCGCATGCGTTCAGTCCTTCGCGGCCCGGGCTTCTGCAAGCGCGGTCGCCGCAAAGTCATGTAGTTCTTCTCGTGCAACCAACACGCAGTTCTCTCTCGCACTGGAGTCGCGTTGTGCCATGTTGTGTAGGTTGGATGAGCTTGTGACTTCACAATTTGCCGTGTAACGTTTGGTATGCGAGTGTCTAGTCGTCGTTCAGATAGCGTTCTCCAAACAGCTGAGCAACTCGAAGTTCGCTGGCTGTTTATACCCATAAGCACGGGAGGGACCAGACACACACGCGATTATTTAATCGGAGAGAAGGTTCGGGGTCAGTGGGAAAAAAGAAAGGGGGGGGGGGGCGCGAACATGCGTGAAAATCTGGTTTAACTCCAGGTGAAATAGCTTTAAAAAATACCGCACAAAGCAAGCTCGCAACATGAGAGCGCAATTCACCCAGGTTCGTCGCGCTTCAAAAGCCGGTGTCTACTTAACTGTCACCAGGCTAGACTCACCCCGAGTAAATGGGTTAGCAATACTTGTCGGATTTGGAGTGAATGAAATGCGAGGGGGGGGGCACGCTACACTATATTCTTACTTCGCCCAGTCCAGACACTTCATGGCAGGTCGGGGAGGGGGGGCGGCTTGCCGCAGCCTAATGGAGTGTTCCCCCCGCCCCCCCCCCTTGCCACCCGACCCCCAGTCCGAAGTGATCCCCTTCCTTCCAGCTTCCCTTCAGCGAGTGTGTACAGAACACGGCTAAACGTTGGTCAAACAGAGAGATACACTCTTGAGAACTCGTGGAACTGACAGTATATACGCCCCTGTAACTGGTTTTACGGTCCAGTTATGTGACATCAGTCAAAATACGCATTATGTACGAGTACGCGCGCGAGCGCGTGCGCGCATCCACGCATGTGTGTGTACGTGTGTGTGTGTGTGTGTGTGTGTGTGTGAGTGTGTGTGTGTGTGTGTGTGTGTGTGTGTGTGTGTGTGTGTGTGTGTTGTTGTTGTTGTTGTTGTTGTTCTTCTTCTTCTTCTCCTTCTTCTTCAATTTAACGTCACTTACAGTGATTACAAACGGATCATGTAATGGTGTGTCTGCGTGCGTGCGTGCGTGCATGCGTGCGTGCGTGCGTGCGAGTGTGTGTGTGTGTGTGTGTGTGTGTGTGTGTGTGTGTGTGCAGTTATCATGCAGCTGCCACCTATGTTAATTCTCCCGTTAATTCGATGTAATTACCATAAACGTGAAACCGCGTTGGGTAGACGGAATAGAGCTACCCATGAAAATCACTTTCGTAAACAATTGTGACGTGGACACTTTTGGAGAGATATTCCATGATGTCTTCTGAAAAAAAAAGAAAAGGATTGAGGCAGCAGCAGTAGCAGCTCATTAGTTTGACGCGTTGGAGTGAACGCACACATTGACGTCTCTGAGAAACGTTTGGAAAACAAACAAGCAAACAAACAAAACAAAACGATGGAAATGTAGCCCAGTGGGTAACGCACCTGTATGGCAAGCAATAGAATCTTGAGTTCGTGGCTGGAGACTGACACAACGCTGGTTTTATTTGCTTGTTTGTTTGTTTGTTTGTTTTGCTTGTTTCGTTTGATTCCGTGCCTTAGCAGTGTCCGGAGCGCTAGTCTCTCGGACTTATGAGACGACGCAAGTCGAGGTCCCGCGTGCTGCATGCATTTCGCGCATGTTAAAGATCCCACGACAACAAGAGAGAGGAGAGAGAGAGAGAGAGAGAGAGATGCATAGACGTAGAAAGAAGGGAAGGGAAAGAGGCGGGAGTGGACGGGGAAAGGGGGAGGGAAGATTGAGAATGACAGAGAGGATAAGAGATGAAAAGAATAAAACAGAAAGCACACACACACACACACACACACACACACACACACACACACACACACACAGTCGTCATACTGTCATGAAACACACAGGAATAAACGCGCGCGCGCACACACAACACACACACACACACACACACACACACACACACACACACACACACACACACACACACACGCACGCACGCACGCACGCACCCACGCACTCACACACACACACACACACACACACACACACACACACACACACACACACATGTCACAACATGAGTCAGAAGGCCATACTGTAAGACACAGAAGGTTAGAAAAATGGCGACCGCCTGCCTTACTAAACTATAGAGGCCGCCTCAGT
>CM065738.1:15033721-15038721 GCA_033310375.1 Conus canariensis
ACACAGGTAACCTTGATCTGGTTGATGTGAGGAGAAATGTTAAATAAGGACTGGAACAGTAAACATGAAGTGACAAACAAGACGGGCAATTCTTGCTCCCATGAGGGGGAGATAATTGTGTGCCCACCACCGCAAACGAATGCTGCCTTCGGCATCTATTCGCCTGGTACAAATGTGGTCACACAGTACGCAGAACTAACACGGGAGCTACCCTGCGCCTGACATTCAAGATTCCCTCTCATACCAGTCAGGGTTTTCAGTGTTTGTTTCTGTTTTCACGTGTGTTCAGTTTAACAACTATCAAGATAAAAAAAAAAAAAGTGATGCCAGACATGGAAAGAAAAAAGTTGTATTTATTCATCATATCAGATGTTGTTGTACAGTACACACGCACAAAAAGGGAAAAATGCGTGGCGCTGAACCATGGCGACACACTCTCCCCATTGCAGAGAATCCCAGATTTCTCAAAGAGAAATCGGTTGTGATAAAAAAATATATATACAATGCAGTGCCATGCAATACAACACAATACACGGACAAGACAATATAAAACAACAAATTAAAATGAAACACATTATCAAAATGAAATACAGTACAATGCACGTTAAAATGACATACAATACCATGCAACGCAAACCAAACCAAAACAAAGCAAAACGACGCTATATTGCAAATGTGCCTCAGAACTAACACACGACAAAGAGATAATAAGCAATACATGACGAGCAACTTACAGCGTATTTGATCTGGTTGGGGTGGTACGGGATGCCTCCCAGTTGCGTACATTTGTCTATGTGCTGCCTCTCCGGGTCCCCAGGCACCAGAACCTCACTCTCCCCCTCCGCCTGCCAGAACATGACGTGAACAAAGTTTGGTCATGCCGCCAGTGCAACCTCTCTGCCACGACCTCAGTCAGTGGAACCTCTCTATAAAACATCTGTCAGAGGAACCTCTCTATAAAACATGTCAATAGAACCTCTCTATAACATCAGTCAGTGGAACCTCTCTATAAAAGCATCTGTCAGAGGAACCTCTCTATAAAACATGTCAATAGAACCTCTCTATAACATTTTTCAATGGAACCTCTCTATACATCTGTCAGTGGAACCTCTCTTAACAACGACCTCCGTTAAGAGCCCATGTGAAGATGCCAATCAATCTGAATAGTCGAAAGCACACCCGCACAAACACACACACACACACACACCAGCGCGTGCGCGCGCGCATACACACGCACAGGAACGCATGGAGGCCAGGGAGGTGTGTGAAGAGTGGAGATGGATTCAGGATTTTCCTGAATCCCAATCTCCCCCATCTCCAGTGCATCTCCCGTTTCCCCAACATTCCTCTCTTTCTTCCCCTTTCCCCACGCCCCCCCCCCCCCTCCTTCCTCCCCCGGATTTCCCCCATCCCCTCTCCCTATTGCCAACCGCTCACCTGCCCCCACCCCAACCCCCCTCCCGTTTCTTCCCTCTCACACTCTCGTCCCCCTTTCTCCTACCTTCAAAAATAAAAAGAACTTTGAGGTGACCGTTCTCGATTTAATAAACGTGAAAGAAACGTCCGACTTCCCTTCCACCTCTAGCCCCCCCCCCCCCCAACCTCCCTCCCCCACCCCTCCCTTCCTGCCCCCACCCTTTCTCTCCCACTCCCCCTCAACTCCATCCTCTCCGCTCTACAATCATCTCAGGCACTGAGGGGAGGGGGGGTGCAGTAGGGGCTATTAATAGCGACTGTGAGCCCCTTAACTCCCCTCCTCAACCTCCCCCTCCCCCTTCCCATCACCCCCCCCCCCCTCCACTCCATCCACATTCTTTCCCATTGGCGAGGTGATCCGCTGCTGGTGGTGGCATGCCAATGCACACGCTAGGTCTACAGTTATATAGTGGAACACCGAAAGGCCCCAAACCTTAGCAACGTCCCGCGGGGTGGCGCAACCGCACGCGCATCTCTTCATTGATTAGTCCAAATGGTGCGTGCCAAATTCTGACCAGAAATCTGCCCGCAACTGCGGCTGCACACCAAAAATTAATGCGCTCAAGCCTTCCTTAAGGAATCGAGTATTTATATGCAGGCACAATTAGATTGTTGTCAGAAGTTTTATTTGTATCTGAAAGTTGATTTACTTTCTTTTCTTTCATATACACCCCCCCATCAAGGTATGTGTGCCAGGGCGTTGCAAGCAGATTACAATGAAAGTAAATGGACTATTTTGGGAGAAGCTACCTGGCGCAAAGACAAGGCCACGGGTGAGTGCGAAGGCCTGACATGTGAGGTCAGGTAAGGGGGTAGCTCATGGGTTTCTAGATTTGTGAATGATTGCATCGAGAGAAATCCCTAAAAACAAGTGAAATAATTGGTGAGGAGTTCTTCACTTGATCTCTCATCAGTTTATAATCAATGTTGGGCTCAAATTCATACTACACCTCAATACGCCTTCATGGATTTCATAGTGATTTAGAGCAAAATCGTATTGTGGCGTATGGCCTGCGCCCATGACTGCTGCCGCCATTGCGCCCGCACTTCCTAAGCACTGCAAAATTTTAATTGGGAAATTTACATAACAAAGTGTATTTTCCTCTCTCTCTCTCTCTCCTCTCTCTCTCTCTCTCTCTCCCGATAATTTTTCCCAGTCTAAATTATTCAGCTGCCTGGAGACTAAATGCAGGCGAAACAGCCAGATACAGCCCGAAATACGCGCATTCTGAGCAATCAACGAAGAGATGCGCGCGCATGTCGTTGCCTCCCCAATTGCGCGCGCAATGGCGGCCCCATTGGGATCTTTTCATGGTCCACGTAACTGTGGACTTCCACCACCACCGAAACGACCAGGTGGGACTCACTGGCTGGAGACCCCGGCAGTGATCCATCAGATCGCTCATCCTCTCGGAAAAGCCCGGGGCGAAAGCGTTGGGGTCAATGGCGATGAAGCACTGGCCCTGCACGTGATAACACACAAAACGGGCACTGAGTGGTGTTGGACTGGACGTGGTTTGCTCCGAGTGTGATCTGCAACGTTCTGTACACGCACTACATATATATTTTTTGTCGTTTATGTCTGCATGGATTACGTGCGCATGCGCGCGCGCGCGCGCGCCACACACACACACACACACACACACTAAACACACTAACACACACACTAACACACATACATTACATACATACACGCGCGCGCACAAAACACACACATACACACGCAAATAACCCCCCACCCACCCACCCACACACACACATACACACACACAGTTATACGCACACATTTTCTTTTATTACAGTATGTCTCTTCAATGTGCACTAAACACACATGCAGACGCACACACAAACACACACGCACGCACGCACACACATGAACGCACGTGTTCGCACGCACACGTACACACACACTCGCGCACGCACACACACACACACACACACACACACACACACACACACACACACACCCCCAAGACTAATACTCCAACCGCCCAACAAAGCCCAACGCACGAGCAAATCGCTTTCCATCGCCAATAAATGACCAGCTCATTCATCCATCCCTTCCTCTGCCTTCGTTTCTTTTCATTAAATACTCAAGTGAGCAAGCTGGCCGACGATTCATTCATAGTTAGTTATCTGTACTGCCTCGTTTGCCAGCTGTCATCGTACAAAATCTTTCAAGCTGGTCAGTAAGCGGGCAGTTCTTTCATTTGGTTGGTTGGTTGGTTGACTGGTTGGTTGGTTGCGTGCTTGGTTGGTTAGTTGGCTGGCTGGGTGGTTGGTTGGTTGGTTTGGTTGGTTGCTTGCTTGCTTGCTTGGTTAGTTGGATGGTTGGCTAGCTGGTTGGTTGGCTGGCTGGTTGGGTGGTTGGTTGGGTGGGTGGGTGGTTGGCTGGTTGGTTGGCTGGTTGGTTGGTTGGTTAGTTTGCATGTGTGTTTGTTGGTCTGTGTGTTGCTGCGTTCACCAGGTTGGCCTCTCTGTCGTTGGTCTTCCACCGGCGCACGTGCGGCCCGTAGGCGGCTCCGGACAGCAGTCCACAGAAGACCTCCACCATCATTCCCAGACCGTAGCCCTTGTAGCCGCCTGACGCAGCACAAACAGCATGCATTTGCAAGTCAAGTCAAAATGAGACGTATTGAGGTTGAAGATAAGCTGTCAAGATTTTTTTTTATATCGTGCCCTCATAAAATGAAAGAAACATCTATAGCAGGCAACGGGAAAATAACAAACAGCATTTTCAGAAGCACACAAAACTACAACCATACACATATGTACATTACTCATATTACAACATATGAAACAATAAGAAACAATTATTTGGAGTATCAAATGCAGTTAGAGAGAGAGAGAGGAAGGGGTGATCTTAACTGTTGCATAGAGTTTCCATCAGACCGTTTTTGGTGCTTTTTTAAATGCCTGTTTCGGGGGACATGATTTTAAAGAGAAAGACACGTTTTTCCATGTGATCCCTCCAGAGTATTCAAAACCTGATTTATAAAGATTACTTAGGAGTCTGGGAAAGGACTGTTTATGTGTATGTCTGTTTCTGTTGATGGCAAAGCTGTCGGTGATTTTCTGCGGAGCTGCTCCATTCATTTCATTGTACATGCATAAGCATTTCTTGAAGTAGAGAGATAGACAACACAATATAGCACATTGTAAGTCAATACAATACACTGCATTTCACTACAACACAATGCAATGCATCACTTATGCATTATAGCACAGATACTGGGCAGTTGGCTACAGCCGAGTTTAAAGATTGAACACCTCAGAATGTCTCCACTACACATCCAGACTGTGGCATTTACAACCGCCTGATGCATCACAACAATATGCATTCTAACACAGATGTAGTGAAGTTCGCCACAGCCGAGGCCAGAGACCGAACATCTAAGAATATCTCCACCACACGCCCAGACTCTCTACTCACTGCACTCCTCGGTGCCCCCCAGAGGCATCAGTCCCCCACTCTCCACCACAGGTTTTGGATCGGTGCACGTCTGAAAACACCCACCACTCTG
>CM065738.1:15041221-15043721 GCA_033310375.1 Conus canariensis
AAAAAATAATAAACACTCAAGCTTTCGAGTCTTATACCCTTCATCAGGAAACACTAAACAGTAAACACACGGGAAAAACGTCAAAGTGACGAAAAAAAACATAAAAGAATAAATGACATCAAAACAAACTGATGTCACAACAGTATTGTGTAACACTTTTCCCCTGGTAGCGCAGCATAATGCAAACGTTTGCTACATGTGTGAGGTCTGTTAGGTTTCTGCTAACAGCCTCCCTATGAATTCCTTTTCTACCACCCCTCCCCCCCCACACACACACACCCCATATACTTCCCCCCTCCTCCTCCCCCAACCCCCATCCACCCCCACCCCCACCCTCACCCCACAACACACATACCCCACACACTTCGCCTACTTCTTGTGGTTTACTGTGAACCTCACATTTCTGTTTATATTAGGATAGTATGAAGAAGAGAACTGGGAATGTTGTGGGGAGAACGGGGGGGGGGGGTATGTTTATTTGTATGGGGGAGGGGGAAGTGTGTGGGGGGATGCTTATGGGGGGGGGGGGTGTGTGGGTGTGTGGTGGGGTGGGGGCGGAGAGGGGTGGGGGGTGGGGTGGTGTGTGGGGGGTATGTGTGTGTGGTGGTGTGGGGGATGGGGGTGGGGTGGGGGGAGGGGGCGAAGTGTGTGGGGTATGTGTGTTGTGGGGTGAGGGTGGGGGGTGGATGGGGGTTGGGGGCAGGATGAGGAGGGGGGAAGTATATGGGGTGTATGTGTGTGTGTGTGTGTGTGAGGGGGGGGGGGGGGGGCTGGTGGAAAAGGAATTCATAGGGAGGCTGTTAGCAGAAACCTAACAGACCTCAACACATGTAGCAAACGTTTGCATTATGCTGTGCTACCAGGGGAAAAGTGTTACATAATACTGTTGTGACATCAGTTTGTTTTGATGTCATTTGTTCTTTTACGTTCTTTTTCGTCACTTTGACGTTTTTCCCTTGTGTTTACTGTTTAGTGTTTCCTGATGAAGGGTCTAAGACCCGAAAGCTTGAGGGTTTTTTTTTGTTTTTTTTAAAGGACTTCGAAGTACTCATTTTTCATATTGTCTTTATTGAAGTCCAGCAGTCGTTTTTATACATATAAACGTACTCCCAGTTTATCTTGAATACGTGTGTACATGTCAAGACCATGTTAGCTATGAAAATACCCATGATCTACCAGTCAGTAATTAGATCTAAAACTATTTCAAAATCCGTCAAATACAGTACTTTAGTAGATATTTGTCAAATTAAAAAAAAACCGTCACATATTTCGTCACCGGGATATTCCATAAGGAAGAAAAACCGTTTTGGGCCGTTATAGCCGTTAGTAACGGCTATTCTGGTAAAATTAACATCGGGCATCATCCGTGACTCATAATGAACATACCTACAAATTATCAGAATGATCGGCCCAGAAGTTTTGTCTGGAGCGAGTGGAACACATTTTGACCACGGACAGACACACAGACAGCATTTCTTCGTTCCCATTGTAAAGTACTCCCTGTTCTATAAGAACTGGGAGTACAAAAAAAAAAAGAAAAACAAACAAAACAACAAAACAAAACAAAACAAAATGCAGGGAAAACCAAAAAGATGAGGAGAGGAAGACGAGAAGGAGGAGAAAAGCAAACTGGGAGGGGGTGGGGGTGCTGCGGCGGGGGTGGGGGGTGCTGCGGCGGGGGTGGGGGGTGGGGGAGGGGCCGCGGAGGAAAGAAGCCGTTTCTGACACATACCAGCATCCCTTGTTCCATTGCCCTCATGCTGTACCATCCGGCGATGCCAAAATGATTGGAACCTGGAAATAATGCATACCACGGGGTGTTCTGGGGAGGACTACTGCTCTCTGTCACTCTTCTGTCTGACTGGATGTGTGGTACTGTTGTTTTGTTTTTTTGGTTTGTTTTGTTTCTCTTTATATGCTGTTGTTTTCTTTCTGTCTCTGTTTCTCTCTGTCTCTCTCTGTCTCTCTCTCTCTCGTCTCTGTCTCTCTCTCTCTCTCTCTCTCTCTCTTCCCCCTCACACACACACACACACACACACACACACACACACACACACACACACAAGCACTTGTCTAATATCAGATAAATTTATGAAAATAAAATGAAAGTAGGCCTACTAGTACAACTACTACTACTACTACTACTACACAAATACTCTGGCACACACACACACACACACACACACACACACACACACACACACACACACACACAACAAACGCACGCACACTGATACACGCACACTGATACACACACTCACACACACAGAACACACACACACACGCACATACACACGCACACGCACACACACACACACACACATAATTAAACGCGCGTGCGATCGCACGCACGCACGCACGCGCGCGCGCGCGCCACGCAGACAGACACACACACACAAACACACACGCGAGCGCGCGCGCGCTCGCACGCATGCAATACTGACCTCTGGCAGAAACCCATCCGATTCCAGACTCTTTGGCTTTCTGGATGGCCAGGTCT
>CM065738.1:15053721-15061221 GCA_033310375.1 Conus canariensis
CACACACACACACACAACACACATACATACATATATTAAATGAACAAATGAATAAAACAGACTAAAAAAAAATCTGGATCTCGTGTTCACAAAAAGTCGGCAAGCCAGTGGTGTAGTGCAACAACCCAGTCCGAAGTAGCGTTCAGCGGCAGGAGTTTGATCGTATGACACATCTGAAATATACACAGCTTCAAATAAAAAGCAGTTAGATGTTTGTGTTTCCAAAGGCTCCTGAGCAATTCACCTACGGTATGTCGTATGCATGAAAAAAAGACTAATGTGGAGGTGGGACAACACAACAGTAGAACAGATCAATGACACACAGCAATATCACTATGTAAGAGACAGTTTCCCTCACACAACAACATCACTATGTGAAAGACAGTTTCCCTCACACAACAACATCACTATGTGAAAGACAGTTTCCCTCACACAACAACAAACTATGTGAAAGACAGTTTCCCTCACACAACAACATCACTATGTGAAAGACAGTTTCCCTCACACAACAACATCACTATGTGAAAGATAGTTTCCCTCACACAACAACATCACTATGTGAACAGACAGTTTTCCTCACACAACAACATCACTATGTGAAAGACAGTTTCCCTCACACAACAACATCACTATGTGAAAGACAGTTTCCTCACATAACAACCTCACTATGTGAAAGACAGTTTCCCTCACACAACAACATCACTATGTAAAAGACAGTTTCCCTCACATAACAACCTCACTATGTGAAAGACAGTTTCCCTCACACAACAACATCACTATGTGAAAGACAGTTTCCCTCACATAACAACCTCACTATGTGAAAGACAGTTTCCCTCACACAACAATCATCACTATGTGAAAGATAGTTTCCCTCACACAACAATATCACTACGTGAAAGACAGTTTCCCTCACACCACTAATCACTATGTGAAAGATAGTTTCCCTCACACAAGCTATATCACTATGTGAAAGACAGCTTTCCCTCACACAACAAATCACTATGTGAAAGACAGTTTTCCTACACAACAACATCACTATGTGAAAGACAGTTTCCCTCACACAACAACATCACTATGTAAAAGACAGTTTCCCTCACATAACAACCTCACTATGTGAAAGACAGTTTCCCTCACACAACAACATCACTATGTGAAAGACAGTTTCCCTCACATAACAACCTCACTATGTGAAAGACAGTTTCCCTCACACAACTATATCACTATGTGAAAGATAGTTTCCCTCACACTACTATATCACTACGTGAAAGATAGTTTCCCTTACACCACTATATCACTATGTGAAAGATAGTTTCCCTCACACAGCTATATCACTATGTGAAAGACAGCTTCCCTCACACCACTATATCACTACGTGAAAGATAGTTTCCCTTACACCACTATATCACTATGTGAAAGATAGTTTCCCTCACACTACTATATATCACTACGTGAAAGATAGTTCCCTTACACCACTATATCACTATGTGAAAGATAGTTTCCCTCACACAGCTATATCACTATGTGAAAGACAGCTTCCCTCACACCACTATATCACCACGTGAAAGATAGTTTCCCTTACACCACTATATCACTATGTGAAAGACAGTTTCCCTCACACAACTATATCACTATGTGAAAGACAGCTTCCCTCACACCACTATAGCACTATGTGAAAGACAAGCTTCCCCAACAGGCACATGTCAAAATTTTCTGAAAACTATCAACGGCAAAACATTGGGTTCCAAGAGTTTAAATTGCACCACCAGCTGTTGCGAAACCTTGTCAGGGTGATTCACAGGCCTAAAAAAAAAAAAAAAAAAAAAAAAAAAAAAAGAAAGAAAAGAAAGAAAAAGAAGAAAGAAAGAAAGAAAGAAAGAAAAGCAAAGAAAAACACAACAACAACAACAACAACAACCTGTTTTGTTCTCATTTCGCACAGGAC
The DNA here is from genome assembly GCA_033310375.1 of Conus canariensis. Taxonomy (NCBI): domain Eukaryota; kingdom Metazoa; phylum Mollusca; class Gastropoda; order Neogastropoda; family Conidae; genus Conus; species Conus canariensis. The sequence continues at coordinate 15,055,664 of CM065738.1, forward strand.
ATGTGACCTTTGAATAAATCAATTAGGAAAAAAAAAAACCTGTCAGACTACTACAATAGACAGTTGAATTGATACTAGCCTCTCTAGATTCGTCGACAGTTTGATTTCTAGTTTCAAGCGAAGCATGATCACATGTGTGTACCGTCAGCGTCGTTCGTTTCTTGTCTCATGATCACAAATTTACACACACATACAAACACATACAAACACGCGCGCACGCGCGCGTGCACGCACGCTCGCTCGCATGCATGCATACACACATGCACGCATGCATGCACACAAATAGATAGATAGATAGATAGATAGATAGATAGATAGATAGATAGATAGATAAAAGAAAGTCAAATCACACACACACACACACACACACACACACACACACCACACACACACACACACACACACACACATAATATATACATATATATATATATACTATCCTTCGCTGGCTGCTTTGGGGTGCTGTTGGATTCTTTTTTTAACCCTTGGTGGTGAGAACACCACAGAATTATGGACTGTGGTGTGTCTCTATTTGACACCAGGAGTGCAGACACAATCAGCCGTGTCTCCCTGATGAGTCCGATCCAGCGGACGAAAGGCCTAGGAGCAGGCAATACAAATAGATCTGCCTTCAGAAGGGATCACAATGGTTCCCTCAGGCAGCTAGTGAAGGGTTTCTCATATTTATAATATATTTCCCCCATTTTCTTCATTTTTTTTTTTTTTTACTTTCTCAAAAAGTTCAAATCTTTGCGAAGTCATTATTATAATGACCGAAGAATTGTTAGCCTGCACTTGTTTTCCCCACTACTTAATTGTTAAGCATTATATTGTTTGGTCAATCAGTGGGAGATTGCATCTCTTAGGAGATCCAAGTAAAGGTTGTCCTGCACAATTCTTAGCCACTGACATTGCTTGAGTTATTGAACAGCAGAGCTGACCACTCAGACTGTACATATCTTTTGATCTCATTGTATCCTTGAATGGATCCTCAGGCATAGGCTCAAAGATTGTCCCCTACATTTTATACTGTTTATAATGTTTTAGTTTTTCAGAACTTTTTTCCCTCCACACTTTCGTTTTATTCCATTTTACTATCCTTCGCTGGCTGCTTTGGGGTGCTGTTGGATTCTTTTTTTAACCCTTGGTGGTGAGAACACCACAGAATTATGGACTGTGGTGTGTCTCTATTTGACACCAGGAGTGCAGACACAATCAGCCGTGTCTCCCTGATGAGTCCGATCCAGCGGACGAAAGGCCTAGGAGCAGGCAATACAAATAGATCTGCCTTCAGAAGGGATCACAATGGTTCCCTCAGGCAGCTAGTGAAAGGTTTCTCATATTTATAATATATTTCCCCATTTTCTTCGTTTTTTTTTTTTTTTACTTTCTCAAAAAGTTCAAATCTTTGCGAAGTCATCATTATAATGACCGAAGAATTGTTAGCCTGCACTTGTTTTCCCCCACTACTTAATTGTTAAGCATTATATATATATATCAATTTCGTCAAAGAGGCGTCATTGCGTGCGGACTAGTCCATATACGCTACACCACATCCGGTTATGAGACGATTGTCTTGCAGCCCGTTTTGTTCTCTCCCACATTCGGTCCTGATGTCAACATTACGTCACAATTCTCTGTTCCACCTTCTTCATACAACGAGGACATTTTATCGTTATCTTAAAATTTTCATTTTGATACGTTGCTATTAGTGAAGGGGGGGGGGGGGGGGGGCGTCTGACGGTGGAGAAACGTCATTCAGATACTTCACGTCAGCTAATGCACGCAGCTATTGCAAAAGTACAAACTTCTTCAGATCCAGATGTTGAAACTCCATTGTTCAGAGGAAAGGTGTGAGGAATGTGAAGTCGGCTTCTGCCGATTAACTCTGCGTGGTGTCTACCTCACCTCGCGACAAGATACTAGTCATTCGTCACGGCTAGAAACACATCTTAGCTGACCGTCCCGCGATAAGGAATCGTAACGGGACTTCTCCGTCCACAATCAGACAGACGGTTTATCTTCTGTTCAAGGACGTTGATGGCCTTCACCCGACCGGAGCACACACCAGAGGCCTTGATACCACTGGCAACAAACTAGAACACTGTCCGGCTGCCACAGGTCATGGTCGTCAACAAGCGTATCGTATGTACATTGTGTAGGGTACACATGCCACACAGTCGAGCTTACATGGGTGGCAGTAAGGTAGAGTCAAGAGAGTGAAGAGATTAAAAAACATGAAGAAACAACCAAGACTTCTTCCACTTACAGTCTGCCTTATCTGAGATCCGGGGGGGGGGGGGGGAGGGGGGGATTGAGTTGTTTTCTTCAGGCGCTACAGCTCAGAAAGGACATCTGTTTGAAATTCAGATATGCATTGCGGTTAGGCTTTTTTTCCCCCACTATAAATCGTGACCGTTTAGTGTCTAACACACCATCCGCTTCCCAGTAAGGATGTAAAACCCTCCTTAGGATATTATTCTCATTAAACGCTCCCTGCTCTACTCTCCCTCACCCTTCCCTCTGCACCCCCCCCCCCCCCCCCCCACTCCTTCTCCCCCGTTTGATTCCGATACCATTTGTGGAGCGACGTCACACACACACACACGCACACACACACACACACACACACACACACACACACACACACAGAGGCCCGCACGCACACACACACGCGCGCGCACGCACGCACGCACGCACGCACACATGTACGCACGCACGCGCACGCACGCGCGCACACACACACACACACACACACACACACACACGCACGCACGCACGCACGCACGCACGCACGCACTGCGACCGAGGGCCGTGGCATCATTAATTTTACAGCACTGTGTCTGATACTATAGCACAAGATGACAAATGTCTTCATACAAGAGGTCAGTAAACCATTGTTCACTAGAAACGCTAATTATTTTCAGTACCAAATCTCTTAACCACAACACACACACACACACACACACACACACACACACACACACACACACACACACACACACAGAATATTTATCGCTTAGTTTTGCGAGAAGGTCTAGGGGAGAGAACCCGTATTCACATTGTCGGAAGCATCACGGAGAACTGAAACTTGGCAAAACTAACTTTATCATGAGCTCTCTCTCTCTCTCTCTCTCTCTCTCTCTCTCTCTCTCTCTCTCTCTCTCTCTCTCTCTCTCTCTCTGCGTAATTGTTACTTTTCATTCAGAGCCGAATGAAATAAGTTGACTTCGGTATCTATTCCGCTTTTCCCCGCATGAAAAGAAAACAGAATGTGAAAAATGAAACAAAAAATCCTTTCAGCTTTCAAGGAGTAAGTGTATCATATTTCATATTAATATTAATGTGTCTGGCCCAGCGACGGATAAAACGCAAACACACTCGACATACACATGCACACACACATGCGCACGCCCTCCCTCTCTCTGTCTGTCTGTCTGTCTGTCTGTCTGTCTGTCTCTGTCTCTCTCTCTCTCTCTCTCTCTGTCTCTCTGTCTTCTGTCTGTCTGTCTGTCTGTCTGTCTGTCTTCTCTCTCTCTCTCTCTCTCTCTCTCTCTCTCTCTCTCTCTCTCCTCTCTCCGTTAACAGAAACTCGTTGCGGCTAATGTTAATAAAACGTGAATAAAGAGGTAAGACTGGGGAAAAATATGTTTTGTAGCTATTTGTAGGGATCTCTCTATCTGAGTAAGAGATGCATAAGTATATAGGTTAGGAAGAAACCGTCTGTACCAAATAATTTTTGGAACTTTTTTGCTTGTTTTGTTTACCAATCGTTGCTACCCATATACAACCGCTTATACAGTATAGTCGCAGATGGATCGAAAAGCTGCTGTCAATTGTACATCGTTTCATCGACCTAGGCTTAAAAAAAAAGGGATTTCAGAATAAGAGCACCAAATGATCCCGTTTCCAGGGAAACAAACAGGTATCCAGAGAAATCATTAAAAGGAATTAATAACATACCATGGTAACAGATGTCATAGTAAACGCACCAAGCCAGATCGCCATCACGGATCCGCCATACAAATCCATGGATTCGTTCTTGGTCCACATTCCATCTTTCCATGAAATTAAACTTGGTTGTGTAATTTTACTGACAAGCAGACCAACCAACCAACCAACCAACCAACCTACCAACCAACCAACCAGCCAACCAACCAACCAACCAACCAACGAACCTACCAACCAACCAACCAACAACCAACCAACCAACCAACCAACCCAACCAACCAACCAACCAACCAACCTACCTACCAACCAACCAACCAACCAACCAACCTACCAACCAACCTACCAACCAACCGACGTGGATAAAAACGTAACCTACTTGACGGAGGGAGGGTAAAAAAAGAAAGAAAAAAAAACACAATCTGTGGTGATTATCACAGTGAGGAAAAGTCACACAGCATGACAGTTTTTCTTTACTATTATCACACAAAAAGCATCTATATACATGCCTAGCGAAAAACAAATAAAGAAGTAAAGAATTGGAAAAAAAAACTACATTAGATGCGTGTGAAAACATACTAACTAAACACAGTGAGCCCATCAGTGCATGGTAGTTCCCTCTATTGTTACCATACAAAAGACATCTATGAATATACCAAGCGAAAAAAGAAAAAAGAAAAGAAAGGAAAAAAAAAACACTGCGCTAGATACGAGTGAAAACATAACGTCCTAAGTAAACACACTAATCCTATCAGTCATAGCAACAGACGCTAGCAAGAATATGGCGTCTCAGTAAACATACAACGTCACATAATCATAGCAACAAAATAATGTGAGTGAAAACAAAACGGTCCTAGTACACACACAAAGCAAAACAATCACATCAGCAGATCTGTGGGAAAACATCATGCTCTATTAATTCATTAAGCCAGACAACCAAAGCAACAATGAATGTGAGTGAAAACATCACCATCTAGTAAATATGCTGAGCCAAACAAATATGGCAACAGCTTAAGCGAAAACATAAAGACCTAATAAACATATTGAGCCAAACAAATATGGCAACAGCTTAAGCGAAAACATAACGACCTAGTAGAAACATACTCAGCCAAACAAATATGGCAACAGCTTAAGCAAAAACATAACGACCTAGTAAACATACTCAGCCAAACAAATATGGCAACAGCTTAAGCAAAAGCATAATGACCTAGTAAACATACTCAGCCAAACAAATATGGCAACAGCGTAAGCAAAAACATAACGACCTAGTAAACATACTCAGCCAAACAAATATGGCAACAGCTTAAGCCAAACACAACTACCCAGTAAATACACTCAGACAAACAAATATGGCAACAGATGCAAATGAAAACATAACGATCGAGTAAATACACCGAGCCTAACAAACATAGCAACAGACGCTCGTGAAAGCATGATGTTCTAGTAAACTCACTGAGCCGAACTAACAGAGCAACAGATGAGGGTAAGAACATAACTCTAAGCCGAGGTAATAAGACAAATATTTTACTCTAATCTCTAAACATGAAAAATGACCATCGACTGTCTTTGAAAGCTGAGTTAAAAAAAAAAAATTAAGAGGACACTGTGGG
>CM065738.1:15071221-15096221 GCA_033310375.1 Conus canariensis
TGCCATGTGTGTGCCTGCATCCTATGTGAACACTGCGCAGGCTTCCAAGTGTGGTGCAGGGTTGCTCCCGGCTGGTTTGTTCAGCATTTGAGGACAGTACTTCTCTGGGTCCCACACGCACATTCGGGGGTACATTTTCTTTCTTTCCTTTTTCCCTTTAGCTGAACAACACTAAAAATATACAAACAAAACAAAACAAAACAAAACGAAACAAGATCTAGTTGCGGTGTGCTATCACTAACATTTCAAACAAAACAAGTACACGAAATAACGCACATAGGGAAGTTATGTTTAAGGACCCACATGGCAAGCAACAAAGTAACTCAAGGGAAAGCACTCTCAATGGCGACAAAAGGTACGAGCGGCATACAGCATATATTTGCTTTATTTTGTTATCCTTTTCTTAACCACGTACCTACCGTTTCTTTCTCTTTTTTGTTGGGGGGGGGGGGGGGGGTTGTTTAAAAAATTCTTTTTGTTTTGTTTTGTTTTGCCTTAACTTCGTAATGTTACTGGAAACAAACAAGTTGTTTTTCTTTGCTTTGTTAATATATCAATCAATTACTCAATTTTCACGAGGTGAGCAGGTTTGATTCTTCTTGAGAGTATGCAAAAGGAAGCGGTGTTAGGGCAGGGGGAAAACGCGCATGCCGTAAGGTGATATTAGTTTAAAGCCTAGCCGACCACGGAGGCCCTATCGGGGTTAAAGGCACGAGAGAATAATTCTAAATATCAAATGTTTTCGATTAAAACAATAAGTGCGCGCGCGCGCGCGCGCGCGTGTGTGTGTGTTGTGTGTGTGTGTGTGTGTGCGTGCGTGCGTGCGTGTGTGTGTGTGTGCGTGCGTGCGTGCGTGCGTGCTTGTGTGTGTGTGTGTGTGTGTGTGTGTGTGTGTGTGTGTGTGTGTGTGTGATTTAAAGAGAGAGCACTGTCTGTTATTTTCCTTCTTTTTCAGTGCAAAAATTGTTTTATTTAGCATGGATGAAAACGATAATCATGATTCTATTTTAGTAGGAAAACTGGTGTATGACTCTGTGTGTGTGTGTGTGTGTGTGTGTGTGTGTGTGTGTGTGTGTGTGTGTGTGCGTGTGTGTGCGTGCATGCGTACGCGCGCGCGCCTGTGTGTGTGTGTGTGTGTGTGTGTGTGTGTGTGTGTGTGTGTGTGTGTGGCGTGCGCGCGCGCGTTCTAAGACTTCTTCAAAAACATACTTAAACTCCAGTGTCTACGTCCAGGTCAATGAGAAAATGGCCTTCACCTTGGACGAAAATTTGCACATCGTTGTGGAAAACTCGCATACCTTCAGGGACGTGGATGGGATTGAATTTTGGGTAAGTTTCATTCGTTTGTTTGTATAATATCTATGCGTTCGCATTGTCTGTTGTTTGCTTCTGGGAGTAGTGCGGGGTTTCTTTGATGGTTTCATTATGTTTTTCTCTGTTTCGTCTTAGATTTCAATACCTAACCTGACTGCGCGTTTTCTTTTAACAACAGTATATACTGAACCACGCCCGAAGAATAAGGCACGTAATACGTACGTCAGAAATTTTGCACATTCTCAGAGACATACCCGTTCATCGGACGAGACCCGACTTCTGCTTCTTCTGTTTCGTTTCAAGTCTTAACCACCCAGTGTGTGTTCCTGACATCTGGCTCTAAAGGAGTTGGAATAAAGTGTATTACAAATGTGGGGTGTGAAAAAAGAAGCAATAAAGCTTTAACCCGCTGCTGCCACGGAAAAAAACTGCCGATGATTCGGCACCTACACTGTCTTATCCGATGAAACAATCTGTTTCTTTGTACTCCGGTTTTTCATTTCTATTTAATATTCAAGCGAGGCATAGTCACCTGTCCTCCGCCCCTCCCCCCCCCCCCCCCCTCTCTCTCCGCACCCTCCCCTCCCCCCCCCCCCCCCCCTCACCTTCAACCACCACATCGCCGTTCACTGGCTCGCGATGCCAGATTCAACATATGAACTTCGCGAAACTAGACCACTTCTTGTGATGAAAGCACGAGCAAGACAACTTCAAAACCAGTTTCTCCAGAAAGTATGACAGAGGAAAACACACAGGAAACATGATGCTGCAAGCTTATTTTGAAGCAAAAACATTATTTCTCGACCCCCGTGTCACACAGAATTAGAAGTAGTTTCTTTAAGGGACATAAGGCGCTCCTTATGAATATCATCCTGTCTGTGCATGCAGGTGGTTGCTGTCCAGCAAGAGAAGGGTCGCCCAGACCGCGTGGTGTCCAATCCTTTGTCCTTCGTGGTCAAGATCGATCACAGCCAACCCGAAGGTCAGGGAGCTCCAGTCTACGCGGGCATCGTCGTCCTCGTCGTCTGCCTCTTCGCCCTCCTCATCCCTCTCACCGTCAGAACCAAGCGACGACTTCGAGAGGGAAAACCTCTCTGCGTCTGCGGCAGCAGCGCCAAGAAACGGGAAGAGCGCATGGCCAGAAAGGAAGCGGAAACCGGAACAGGAAGTGACACCGGCCCTGGAAAGACTTCCGGTTCCACGCAGGCGCATGACAACCTGGCCCTCATTCTGGAAGGTCGGCAGAGAGCGGATACGGTCGGCAAGCCAGGGGAAACGCTTCAGAGCAAGAACATGTCGATGTCCGTGCCTCATTTCCAGCCCCGCTGGCTGGATCCTCACTACAATGATGTGTACGATCGTCCTGTTTTCAAAACTCCCTCCCCGAGCCCGTCCACGCGCGTGTCTTTTACCTATGAGTTAGGTGACCCGTCCACTTCCGTGGCGGAAGTGAGAGAGATGAGACTGTAGATGATAAAGGCAGGTGAGAGAAAGGATGGGGAGGATTGGAGGCTGAGAGAGGAGGAAAGTTGGAATGGGATGGGGGAGGGGGGGGGTAAAAGACCTTATCATTTGGTAATAGAGTGGAGTTGGTCATTTACTGAATTTTTTTTTCTTTTCTTTTTTTTTTTTTTTTTTGCCTGTTCTTACTTTTTTTTCGTTCTTCTTTTTCCCCCCCCTTTTCCCCCCCCCCCCCCTTCCTCCCTCCATTTTCTCGTTATTTCTTTCTTTCCGTTGCTCTGTCTGTCTGTCTGTCTTCTGTTTGTTTGTTTGTTTGTCTGTCTGTCTGTTTGTTTGTTTGTTTTGTGTGCCATTTGATTTGAGTGACGCGATATGAAATGATGAAGGAAGAGTTTCGTCATTTAGAAGAATTAGGTATAATCAGTGACTTTTTGAATAAAATTGATTTGCTCAAGAACACGGTTGCTTATGGGTAGACATCTTGTTTGTTTGTCCATTTTTTCTTAACTTTAAGTCATTAAAACATCGGATGATTTCGCTAGTCGCATTAAACAATCTTCAAGTGGATATGTAATGTTTCAACAGATGTATTTGCAAACGTGTCCCATTTCTATTCAATCGAGAAAATGTCTCGTTTGATATGTAATAATACACACATGATTGATTTACTTGGTATATCAAAACTGCTCCACCATCCCCACTAACTGCTTACCTCCGCCCACCTATCCCCTCTCCCTCCCCATATTCGTGACCAATACACAGCACAGACCATCTTTTATTTCTTTACTCATTGTGTGATTGATAGAACTGTTTAGGCAGCGGTCAGTCTGTCGGGGAGTCTTTTGAACCAGATGGCTACTCTATCAGGGAGTCTTTTGAACCAGATGGCTACTCTATCAGGGAGTGTTTTGAACCATCCATCAACGCTGTCAGGGAGTGTTTTGAACCATCCATCAACGCTGTCAGGGAGTGTTTTGAACCATCCATCAACTCTGTCGGGGAGTCTTTTGAACCAGATGGCTACTCTATCACGGAGTCTTTTGAACCATCCATCTTTTGAACCAGCTAGCTACTCTATCGGGGAGTCTTTTGAACCATCCATTAACTCTGTCCGGGAGTCTTTTGAACCATCCATCAACTCTGTCAGGGACTCTTTTGAACCAGCTGGCTACTCTATCAGGGAGTCTTTTGAACCATCCATCAACTCTATCAGGGAGTCTTTTGAACCATCCATCAACTCTGTCAGGGAGTCTTTTGAACCATCCATCAACTCTGTCAGGGAGTCTTTTGAACCATCCATCAACTCTGTCCGGGAGTCTTTTGAACCATCCATCAACGCTGTCAGGGAGTCTTTTGAACCATCCATCAACTGTGTCAGGGAGTGTTTTGAACCATCCATCAACTGTGTCAGGGAGTGTTTTGAACCATCCATCAACTCCGTCAGGGAGTCTTTTGAACCATCCATCAACGCTGTCAGGGAGTCTTTTGAACCATCCATCAGCTCTATCAGGGAGTCTTTTGAACCATTCATCAACTCTGTCAGAGAGTCTTTTGAACCATCCATCAATTCTGTAAACTATCCACTGTATCGGGGAGTTTTTTGAGCCAGATATAAATGCTGTTACGGAGGGAGTGCTTTTAAGTCAACTGTCAGAACCTCCGGGAGTCTCTTCCGCCAGCTGTCGACTCTATTGATGAGTATTTTGATCCCAGTATCAACTCCATCCTGGAAGTGTTGGGTCATCTATCAAAATTCTCTGTGGGACTCTTTTGAGAATATATCTCTCTCTCTCTCTCTCTCTCTCTCTCTCTCTCTCTCTCTCTCTCTCTCCTCTCTCTCTCTCTCTCTCTCTGGGAGTATTTTGAGTCAGATATCAATTCTATCACGTACTGTTCTGCTGCCGGCTGATTAGTCTGGCAGTTGAGGACAGTACTTTTCTGGATCCCACCGATACCTTGTGGTTGTATCTTTTTTCTTCTCTGTCGGGGATAATTTTTGTTCCAGCTTCCCGCCAGATGGTCTGTCTGCCTCATGTTTTCTGTAAATCTATGAGGGGAGGGGAAAAGGTGTGTGTGATGTGGGATTGGGAATGCGGATGTGTCACAGCCACATGGTCAATAAAATCATAATGTGTCAATGTGTGCGAGAGAGAGAGAGAGAGAGAGAGAGAGAGAGAGAGAGAGAGGAGGGAGGAGAGAGAGAGAGAGAGAGAGAGAGAGAGAGAGAGAGAGAGAGAGAGACTGAAACCAATATATTGTCAGATCAACTCATGGTTGTACTGACATTTAAGAAAACATTATGAACAGAATATCAACGTTTTTCATTCAAGGAAAAGGAACATGATTAACACACAAAACACGCTCGCGCGCGCGCGCGCGTGCGCACACACACACACACACACACACACACACACACACACACACACACACAAAGAGAGAGAGAGAGAGAGAGAGAGAGCGCTACGGATGGAAGCTATCAGCTTTGTGATTGTGTGTTTTTGTACCGGTATAATCGTGAATGTTGCGTGTATTTGTGCCCAAAATGCGGTGTTTATGAAAAACAGCTTTCTTTGTGTTGTATTCCTGAACGTTTTAAAAAAAGAGCACAACGGCGACTCGTACAAAAACTCTCAGTCAAAATCTGTTCGACCACCCTTTTAAGTGGAAAGAATAACGGAGATGGAGTGAGAAAGGGGGGGGGGGGTGTCGTTTAGAAACATTTTTGTTGTTGTTGTTCAAAAGCTCTTTTTCAAACACAAGTTTGAAGACTTGGTGTAATCATTCAGTTTCGAAGCACACACACTGAGAAGATATTGTTATTTTACTTCCCTGCGCCGCCGCCCCACTCCCTCCCACAGTACCCCCTGGCCATTAGTGTCACCCTACCCTCTTCAGAGAAAATGAGGCGCACGTGGTGAGAAAGTAATATGAAGACAGCTCGTAGAGATTATCTTTAAACTCGGTATAAAAGAATACATGTTCTTTCGTCACAAGAGCTAAGGTCACGACACGACAATTTTCTTTCTGTGTGTAGAAAAGTTTGTAAGAAGGAGCTGGAAGAGGGGAGATGGGGTGTCTTTCTCATTTTGTTTGTTTTCTCTTCACTCCCCCCCCCCTTCCCCCACCTAGCGCGTCTATATCAATTCTCTCTGTATAGCTACCGTGGTGCCAGTTGGTCATCATCATGCCCATGATCAGCATCCTTTGGGTCTTCAAGGTGTGGTGGCCTGTATGTGTCACAGGAGTGAGTCTAACCGCGTGAGGTCAGAGCGATAACCCGCAACTGGACGACCAAAACGGGTCAACGCAAAGGGGAGGTGATGGGTGACCACACACACATACACACACACGCGCGCGCGCGCGCACACACACACTCACACACACATACACACACGCGCGCGCGTGCACGCACACACGCACTCACGCACGCACGCACATACGCATTCACGCACGCACTAACACACACACATACATACACGCACACATACACACACACACACGCGCACGCGCGCTCACTCACTTGCAGACCATTACACACATACTGATCAAGATATGTATTTATAAATCAAAGAGGCATGGATGAAAAAACCAGAAACAACAGTCAAGCAGCCTAGCCTCTAATTCAGTTCATCTTCAATCCAAACAAATAAAATGTTTTCTCTCAGATCTACAAGTCAGACAGGAATATTTGAAATGATGGCCAGCCATTTTTTTTCTCGAGCACTTTAAGCAGTTATGTCGTCTGACTGTTGGATGAAGCAATCTGCATTCTCAAAGATGCTTTCTGACTGGCGGATGAAGCAATCTGCATTCTCAACTTTACTTTCTGATTGGTGGATAAAGCAATCTGCATTCTCAAAGTTACGTTCTGATTGGTAAATGTAGCAATCTGCATTCTCAAAGTTACTTTGGCGGATGAAGCAATCTGCATTCTCAAAGTTACTTTCTCATCGGTGGATGTAGCAATCTGCATTCTCAAAGTTACTTTGGTGGATGACGCAATCTGCATTCTCAAAGTTACTTTATGATTGGTGGATGTAGCGATCTGCATTCTCAAAGTTACTTTGGTGGATGACGCAATCTGCATTCTCAAAGTTACTTTCTCATCGGCGGATGAAGCAATCTGCTTTCTCAAAGTTACTTTCTCATCGGTGGATGAAGCAATCTGCATTCTCAAAGTTACTTTGGTGGATGAAGCAATCTGCATTCTCAAAGTTACTTTGGTGGATGACGCAATCTGCATTCTCAAAGTTACTTTCTGATTGGTGGATGAAGCAATCTGCATTCTCAAAGATACTTTGGTGGATGAAGCAATCTGCATTCTCAAAGTTACTTTCTCATCGGTGGATGAAGCAATCTGCATTCTCAAAGTTACTTTCTCATCGGTGGATGAAGCAGTCTGCATTCTCAAAGTTACTTTCTCATCGGTGGATGAAGCAATCTGCATTCTCAAAGTTACTTTCTGATTGGTGGATGAAGCAATCTGCATTCTCAAAGTTACTTTCTCATCGGTGGATGAAGCAATCTGCATTCTCAAAGTTACTTTGGTGGATGAAGCCATCTGCATTCTCAAAGTTACTTTCTGATTGGCAGATGAAGCAATCTGCATTCTCAAAGTTACTTTCTGATTGGTGTATGAAGCAATATAATCTGCATTCTCAAAGATACTTTCTGATTGGTGGATAAAGCAATCTGCATTCTCAAATTTACTTTCTGAACGGTGGATGAAGCAATCTGCATTCTCAAAGGTACTTTCTGATTAGTGGATGAAGCAATCTGCATTCTCAAAGACACTTTCTGATTGGTGGATGAAGCAATCTGCATTCTCAAAGTTACTTTCTGATTGATGGATGAAGCAATCTGCATTCTCAAAGTTACTTTCTCATCGGTGGATGAAGCAATCTGCATTCTCAAATTTACTTTCTGAATGGTGGATGAAGCAATCTGCATTCTCAAAGGTACTTTCTGATTAGTGGATGAAGCAATCTGCATTCTCAAAGATACTTTCTGACTGGCAGATGAAGCAATCTGCATTCTCAAAGTTACTTTCTGATTGGTGGATGAAGCAATCTGCATTCTCAAAGTTACTTTCTCATCGGTGGATGAAGCAATCTGCATTCTCAAACTTTTTTCCTTCTATATGATTCAGAGCTAGGCAAGTTTTTTTTTTTTCTCCAGTAGGATTCCTCGGTTCACGGGTAACGATTATTGCTGTAGAAATACAAGTATATTCTTGCTTCCAATAAGCCTTTCCCCCTCGTATCCTCGTTATTATTTGTCTCTATGCAGACATACATTTTCAAACTTGTAATTAGCTGTCTTCGACCCTTGCTATTGTTGTTATTTGTCTCTATGTAGACATGTCTGTTTCAATTTGAGACTAGCTTTCTTCCACTCTTTTCATTGTTGTTATTTGTCTCTATGTATACATATCTGTTCCAGCTTGTGACTAGCTTTTCCTCCTCGTATCGTCGTTATTATTTGTCTCTATGTAGACATATCTGTTCAGACTTGTGACCGGTCTTTTTCCACTCTCATTATTGTTATATTTGTCCCCATGTCCACAAAATCTGTTCCAACTTGTAACTAGCTGTCTTCCGCTCTTACCTTTGTTGTTAATTGTCTCTAAGTAGATATATCTGTTCCAGTTTGAGACAAGCTTCCCCCCCCCCCCCCACTCTTATCATTCTCTATGTAAACATATCTGTTCCAACTTGTGACCAGCTTTTTACCATTCTTTTCATTGCTGTTATTTGTCTCTATGTCCACAAATCTGTTCCAACTTGTAACTATCTTCCACTTTAGCTATTAATTAATGTTATTTGTCTCTATGTCCACAAATCTGTTCCAACTTGTAACTATCTTCCACTTTAGCTATTAATTAAAGTTATTTGTCTCTATGTCCATATATCTGTTTTAATTTGAGACTAGCTTTCTTCCAATCCTCTATTTGTTGTTAATTGTCTCTGTGTAGATATATCTGTTGGAGTTACTGACTAGCTTTCCCCCTCTTGTCATTGTTCATATTTGTGTCTATGCAAACCTATCTGTTCCAACTCGTAACCAGTTTTTTCCACTCTTGTCATTGTTCATATTTGTCTCTGTGTAGATGTATCTGTTCAATCTGAGACTAGTTTTGCCCCCTCCTTGTTTCAATTGTCTCCATGTAGACATATCTCGAGTTAGTGACTAGTTTTTTCCCCCCTCTTATCATTGTAGACATATCTGTTCCAACTTGTGACCAGTTTTTCCCCCTCTTATCATTGTAGACATATCTGTTCCAACTTGTGACCAGTTTTTTCCCCCCTCTTATCATTGTAGACATATCTGTTCCAACTTGTGACCAGTTTTTCACCCTCTTATCATTGTAGACATATCTGTTCCAACTTGTGACCAGCTTTTTCCCCTCTTATCATTGTAGACATATCTGTTCCAACTTGTGACCAGTTTTTTCCCCCTCTTATCATTGTAGACATATCTGTTCCAACTTGTGACCAGTTTTTTCCCCCTCTTGTAACATTGTAAGACATTATCTGTTTCCAACTTGTGACCAAGTTTTTTCCCCTCTTATCATTGTAGACATATCTGTTCCAACTTGTGACCAGTTTTTTCCCCTCTTATCATTGTAGACATATCTGTTCCAACTTGTGACCAGTTTTTTCCCCCTCTTATCATTGTAGACATATCTGTTCCAACTTGTGACCAGTTTTTTCCCCTCTTATCATTGTAGACATATCTGTTCCAACTTGTGACCAGTTTTTTCCCCCTCTTATCATTGTAGACATATCTGTTCCAACTTGTGACCAGTTTTTTTTTTCCCCCCTCTTATCATTGTAGACATATCTGTTCCAACTTGTGACCATTTTTTCCCCCTCTTATCATTGTAGACATATCTGTTCCAACTTGTGACCAGTTTTTTCCCCCTCTTATCATTGTAGACATATCTGTTCCAACTTGTGACCAGTTTTTTTTTTTTCATCCCCCTCTTATCATTGTAGACATATCTGTTCCAACTTGTGACCAGTTTTTTCCCCTCTTATCATTGTAGACATATCTGTTCCAACTTGTGACCAGTTTTTTCCCCCTCTTATCATTGTAGACATATCTGTTCCAACTTGTGACCAGTTTTTTTCCCCCTCTTATCATTGTAGACATATCTGTTCCAACTTGTGACCAGTTTTTTTTTTTCCCCCCTCTTATCATTGTAGACATATCTGTTCCAACTTGTGACCAGTTTTTTCCCCTCTTATCATTGTAGACATATCTGTTCCAACTTGTGACCAGTTTTTTCCCCTCTTATCATTGTAGACATATCTGTTCCAACTTGTGACCAGTTTTTTCCCCTCTTATCATTGTATACATATCTTTCCAACTTGTGACCAGTTTTTTCCCCCTCTTATCATTGTAGACATATCTGTTCCACCAGTTTTTTCCCCCTCTTATCATTGTAGACATATCTGTTCCAACTTGTGACCAGTTTTTTCCCCCTCTTATCATTGTAGACATATCTGTTCCAACTTGTGACCAGTTTTTCCCCTCTTTCATTGTAGACATATCTGTTCCAACTTGTGACCAGTTTTTTCCCCACTCTTTTCATTGTAGACATATCTGTTCCAACTTGTGACCAGTTTTTTCCCCACTCTTTCATTGTAGACATATCTGTTCCAACTTGTGACCAGTTTTTTCCCCTCTTTTCATTGTAGACATATCTGTTCCAACTTGTGACCAGTTTTTTCCCCCTCTTATCATTGTAGACATATCTGTTCCAACTTGTGACCAGTTTTTTCCCCCTCTTATCATTGTAGACATATCTGTTCCAACTTGTGACCAGTTTTTTCCCCCTCTTATCATTGTAGACATATCTGTTCCAACTTGTGACCAGTTTTTTCCCCCTCTTATCATTGTAGACATATCTGTTCCAACTTGTGACCAGTTTTTCCCCCTCTTATCATTGTAGACATATCTGTTCCAACTTGTGACCAGTTTTTCCCCCTCTTATCATTGTAGACATATCTGTTCCAACTTGTGACCAGTTTTTTCCCCCCTCTTTTCATTGTTATTTGTTTTTATGTCCACATTCCCATCCAACTTGTAACACAACTGTCTTCCACTCTATTGTTATTAGTATGTTATTTGTATCTATGTAGACGTTTCTGTTTCAATTTGAGACTAGCTTCTCCATCTTGTTTTTGTTGTTAATCCCCCTCTATGTAGACTTATCTGTTCTAGTTAGTGACTAGTTTCCCCCCCCCCCCCCCCCCCCCCCCCAATCATTGTTGTTATTTTCTCTATGTAGACACGTCTGTTCCAATTTGAGACTAGCTTTCCTTACCTCATCATTGGTTCATATTTGTCCTCTATATAGACATATTTGTTCCAACTTGTGACTAGCTTTCCCTCCTCTTATCATTGTTTTAAATTGTTCTATGTAGACATATTTGTTCCACTTGTGACTAGCTTTCACTCTTCTATCATGTTTTTATTGTCTCTATGTAGACATATTTGTTCCAACTTGAACGGCTTTCCCCCTCTTATCATTGTTTTAATTGTCTCTATGTGGCCATATCTGTTCCAGCTTGTGATTAGCTTTCATCATGTTATAATTGTTGTTAGTTGTTTCTGTAGCATGTCTGTATCCAACCTGTGACTGGCTAATTTCCATCCTTGTTTTGTTGTTAATGCCTCTATGTAGACTTATCTGTTCTAGTTATGACTCTTCCCCCCCCCCCCCCCCCCCCCCCCCCCCCCCCCCAATCATTGTTGTTATTTGTCTCTATGTAGACACGTCTGTTCCAATTTGAGACTAGCTTTCCCCTACCTCATCATTGTTCATATTTGTCTCTATATAGACATATTTGTTCCAACTTGTGACTAGCTTTCCCTCCTCTTATCATTGTTTTAATTGTCTCTATGTAGACATATTTGTTCCACTTGTGACTAGCTTTCACTCTTCTTATCATTGTTTTAATTGTCTCTATGTAGACATATTTGTTCCAACTTGAGACTGGCTTTCCCCCCTCTTATCATTGTTTTAATTGTCTCTATGTGGCCATATCTGTTCCAGCTTGTGATTAGCTTTCATCATGTTATAATTGTTGTTAGTTGTTTTCTTGTAGTCATGTTTGATCCAACCTGTGACTGGCTAATTTTTCCCCCAGTGGTTACAGCGATTAATTGTTTCTATGTAAACATTTCTATTCCACCTTCCGACTACCTTGTTTCCTTTTATCATTAATGTTAGTTGTTTAGGTACGTCTATTCAATGTTTTCTTTATTAGTTTATCTGTTTATTTTTGTTGTATAGTGTTGTCAATTGCTTCTCAGATACACGCATTTAGTCAAACAGATACTCGCATTAGAAATCGATCCACATTTATTTACACACCGCTTTAATAGGAAACAATGCACAATACAAACGTAAGAGATCCGAACAAGCTGAATTCAACACACAAGTAGAAAAAGATATGTTTAACACACACATACGCACATAAAAGATCTTGACTGGAACCTGGCAGAAGGAAAACAAAGAAAATGCAGAGCGTCGACTGTTGATCATATTCACAGACTCCCAACTTTGTGACGATGACTGTTTATTCGAGTCTGTTGTAGCCCTTCTGCATTGTTAAGTTCGTTTGTTTTTTTTTCAACTTCCTTAAATATGCTCTTTTAGTATTTTTCACGTCCTTTTCAACCGGAGCAAACAGCTTTTCAGACCAAACAATCAGTGCCAGACCAAAACAGTTTGTTGAAGAAAATATCTTCTCAGCCAATTACGCTACCGATAAGAAGGACCGACTTCGATTTTCAGCAAATCGAATAATATAAAGTTAACATTTCAACCAGGAAAGAATAACCAACAACACTGGCACAGGAATCTGTACGCTATGCACTTGAATCATCTTTCTGTCTGCTTAGCTGAAGGTTTTTAAGGCCCGAGGAGAAAATCCAGCAGAAAAAACGCAGAATTTTCACCTACTTCCCAAACCATTTTGGCTAAAAAGTTTTGATAGCGACGGTGGAAATACAGGATGCGCGTGCCATGGTTGTCCAGTTTTAGCGCTGTTCACCTTCTGCTCTATACGGTTCTGAATAGAAAAGCCAGTAATTTGTTGTGAATGTAATATTCTTCGTCTATTTTCTACTACAGTGTAAAATGACTTTGCACATATTCTCAGGTGGATTGTCTCAATTACCAATTGTTTATTGTCTCATTATTTTTTCAATGCATTGAACAACATGAAAACCACTTTGTCTTACTTGTGCTTGAACACAAACAAATTGATAATATTTGAGATTCCAAGGTTTGTAATGACAAAAATATTCGTAAAATTCGTAAAGAAAAAGTTGCAATATAACTCAATTAATCAAATGCATTTGAAATAAGCAAAGCAACACGTAAACTTAAAAACAGGTATAACTAAAACAAACTTACCATCAAAATACTAAAAACAAACTGAACTGAATCACACCAAAATGTTGGAAAAGCTTTTTTTTCACACTTCTTCAAAACAT
Organism: Conus canariensis; assembly: GCA_033310375.1. Taxonomy (NCBI): domain Eukaryota; kingdom Metazoa; phylum Mollusca; class Gastropoda; order Neogastropoda; family Conidae; genus Conus; species Conus canariensis. The sequence goes on from CM065738.1 coordinate 15,084,509, forward strand.
TATCATAACAATAAGGAAAAAGATAGTAACATCACCATTCAAATGTAATAAAGGCAACTGAAAATGAGATTTTGGCGTAAATAACATACCAACATTCTTCCGAGGACTTGTGAGTACCTTTATTGAGGAACATATGTACACTCTTCGACGTTTAGCTGCCGCGTGACATGCTAAAGAGAAATGGAGAAAGGACAATGACGGGACGAGAGAGGGGATATCATAAAACATACCAAAAAATTGTATACATGGAAATAATAAACTCTCTCTCTCTCTCTCTCTCTCTCTGTGTGTGTGTGTGTGTGTGTGTGTGTGTGTGTGTGTGTGTGTGTGTGTGTGTGTGTGTGTGTGTCTCTGTCTGTGTGTGTGTGTGTGTCTCTCTCTGTCTCTCTCTGTCTCTCTCTCTCTCTCTCTCTCTCTCTCCTCTCTCTCTCTCTCTCTCTCTCGCACAACACACACACACACACACACACACACACACACACACACACACACACACACACACACACACAATTATTATATACAAACGCATGGAAATATTTGCTGACAACATGATATTCGGTACCAACTGTCTTATAAAGTACCTCGACAACATCAGAAAATTATCAAACTAGGTAATCTTTGATGCTGACATCACATTGTCCACGAACTCTTTCACGTGGAACAATCACAAAATCAGAATAATCGTCAGGCGACTGAGCGCTGTTTGCTGGAAATAATATGAAATATTATACCAGCTAGTTCATACGGTACGATTAAAATATCAGAATATGACTGAAAAACTGGGTGTTACTGACTGTAAATACGAAACGTTGAATGAACAGTTTCATTAAGTACGCTACCAATATCAGAACATTTCAAAGAGAACAATGTGACGAAATATTCCTATACCAACAGAAACTCATCATCATAATCAGCAGGAAAACATGATCTGCTTTGCTTCAAAACTAAGATGGATAAAAAAAAAAAAATGAGTATTAAAACACACACACACACACACACACACACACACACACACACACACACACACACACACACACACACACAAATATTTTTATAGAATACAAAAATATTGTTTAATCCATTTTTTCAAACAAGGTTACCTCCCCTCCACGAGATTTTACACACTCCAAATAGCTTAAAGACTTGTAATAGGTGAGAGATTTATTTCTTAAAATTAGGGGTTTAAATATTCGTGTGGTATTCAATCGAACTGACATGTTGATCAAAACAAATAAACAAACAATCTAAGCGCATGTCAAGACCACTTGTGTAGCCTCTGTTACGCCATCATCGGACCAGTCGAAATAGCCCTTTGCTTGGGTAATTTGCATTCATCATACATACCACTTCCGCTCTTCCAGAACTCACGCGCTGGAAGCGAGCAGTTAAGCGCCATACGTGAAGTGAACACCTATCGCAAGAAACTTTACGGACTCAGCGAATCAAAAAGCCCAACACATATTAAACTCCACACGCCTCGATGAATCGCAAAGTACGGCAGATATTTTGCTGACTCCGTATGCTGATTTCTATCATGATGTTTGCAGCCTTTTTCTTTTCGCGGGTTCTGGACGGGGCCAGGTTCCTTTATTTTACTTTAAAAGACAGCTACGATGTTAATCCTGACTAGTCTGTACAGATGCAACATCGTCATCGTCATCATCATCATCATCATCATCATCAATAACAACAACAAGTGTGTGTCACTGATTACAGATGACATCGCTTTAGGATTGAAATGACTTCGCAATTTCTTTTTCAAAATAATTGTTTCAGTGAAATTACCTGACAAAACTGGAAATATTGGCAGACTGGTTAACTGAACCACCAAAACAAGGCCTCAAAATTGGCTCCGGAGCTGAACTGAGACCCTAAAACTTCAACCATTGGCTGCATTACTGACATGACATGATACAATTGTCAAAAAGAAAAAAACAAAACAAATTAAATAAAGATAAATAGAAAGAAAAGGAATCAGTAACTGAAACGACATCATAGACATTTGAAAAAAAAACCTGAGAAACTAAAAGGTCGTATTAACTGCAGTCAACACAATAAAATCATCAGAGATGCATCCGAAAGTGCTCCGGCTTCCAATTTTGACCCTCTATAACTTCAAAATGGCCGTAGTACCTGTCAGCATGTAACCCGAATGGAAGATCGCGGTGTGTGTCAAACGTCACATCATCCAAGACACGCACAACAGGCGGAGACTTCTTTCAGTCTCCCGGCTCAGTGGTAAGATCACCCAGTTCACAGTCAGGGCGTTGAGAGTTCAAATTCCGCTGAAACTCAACTCCCCAACTCAAAAGAGGCCATTTTTCACTGCCTCACCTTTACCTGGTGGTGTTGAGCAGGTAACCCCCACTCACCCCACCCCCTCCCTCTCATGGGATGGTCGGTCATCCCCCCCGCCTACTGGACGTGAAAACTGGATGTAAAAACAAAACGTGATAATTGATACAACAGTACCAGCCATGTGTCAAAGCGGATGTCTTGCGCGCGCAGTACGGCCGCCGGAAGTTTAAAGCATTTTCTCCAAACGTTTAGGATCCGTTCCCATACCTTCACTCACCAGTGTCCCGGGACCGGTCTGAGCAACGTAGTCATATGCAGGAGGGTGGGGGTGGAGGGGTGAAGAAGATGTGGGGGGGGGGGGTAGGGGGTAGGGAGAGAGGAGGCCGTATCTTATCTTCGTAATTGTTGCGCGTCTAGAATTGGAAGGTTGAGCACCGGAGAGGTTTTGGCGTATGCGACAATTGTCCATCCTACCATCATCATGTATTCTGCTCTTGGGCATAATGTCTAAACTACGACTCTAGAGTACATGGTTAATCTCTTGTCGTCGTTGTGTGTGTGTGTGTCCCATTCGAATGGTACACAATGGCCTACTCATCTGCACAGGATAGAACAGGATTCTATATGCGTGCAAAGCTTTTATTACTTTGTTGTTTTGTTTTGCCCTTGATTCGTGCATTCAAACGTGGGACCTGGATTTAAAGTCTTTTCACTTTTTCTTTTTCCTTTTTTTCAAAATTTTGATTCATGCTTTCAAACGCAGAACCTGGATTTAAAGTCTTTTTTCTTTTTTTTTTCTTTTTTTTTTATTTTGATTCATGCGTTCAAACGCAGAAGAACCTGGGGTTAAGATTGGGAGAAACTGGATGCAAAAATCGTCCAAAGACTCGATGCACTGATAGGGAAAAGCACCCTGGAACACAAACTAGCCACATATGGGGACATTGTGTATGCCACATGTAGAGACGCCTATGGAGCAAAACTACCCAAAGAGAAAACACCTCCAAAGAAATCCAGACGCCAAGAAAAGATGGACAAGATCAGGGTCCAAAAGAAAAACCTCAAGATGCAAATGAAGACCGCACTGCCAGCTGAAAAACAAGGCTTGGAAAAACTGTGGAAAGACCTGAAAGAAAAACACAGCGCCCTCAGCAAAGCGGAATCTGCGAGGAAGAGGAAGAGCAAAAAGAAGAAGACACAAGAGCGCTTCTTCAGAGACCCCTTCCAGTTTGCCAGAACACTGTTTGAGCAGCCAAAATCTGGGACCCTAAGTGTGGACAAAGGAGTTCTTGAGCAGCATCTGAGGAAAACATACTCTGACCCACAGAGCAAAGCACCACTCGACATTCAAGGTCTGGTGTGGCCAACCAACCCTGAGGAACAGTTCAATGGCAAGCCTCCAACGTTGGCGGAAATCAAGAAGGTGGTCGACAAAGCCAGAGCCAAATCATCACCAGGGCCAAACGGAATACCTTACCAGCTTTACAAGAAATGTCCCAAGGTGCTGGAGTGGCTCCACAAGCTGCTGCGATCGGCTTGGAGAAACCAGAAGATCAGCGGCCAGTGGATGACGGCAGATGGTGTGTACATCCCCAAAGAGCAAAACTCAAGTGACATCAGCCAGTTCAGGCCAATATCACTACTGAACGTCGAAGGGAAAATCTTCTTCTCTGTCATGGCAGCAAGGCTGACCAAGTACCTGATGGAAAACAAGTACTTGGATGTGTCAGTCCAGAAAGGTGGCATCCCAGGCGTGGCGGGCTGTGTAGAACACGCCACAATGATCTGGGACGCAATCCAAAAAGCAAAAACAGAAAAGAGAGACCTGGACGTAGTGTGGCTTGATCTGGCAAACGCATATGGATCTGTGCCCCATGAGATGATACAGTTGGCTCTTGAGATGTACCATGTGCCAAAGAACATCCGCGACATGCTCAAGAAGTACTTCAATGGCTTCTCAATGCGGTTCTCTACCAAGGAGTACACAACAGACTGGATCAACTTGGAAGTGGGTATTGCAATGGGCTGTGCAATTTCCCCAATACTGTTCGTGCTGGCAATGGAACTCATCTTGAAAGCAGCAACAAATAACGCGAGACAAACAGACCTTGGCGATGGATACAAGATGCCTCCTCTCAAGGCCTTCATGGATGACACTACAGTGATTTCATCCAGAGAAGACGAGACACGTCATGTGCTGGAGAGGCTGGACGACATAGTTGCCTCATCCAGAATGAAGTTCAAGCCAAAGAAATCACGGAGTCTCTCACTGAGGAAAGGAAAAGTGGCCGGATCTGTGGTCTTCAGTGTTGCCAACCAGGCCATTCCAACAGTCACAGAAGAACCAGTCAAGAGCCTTGGAAGATGGTATGATGATACGCTGAAAGACACACAAAGAGCAAAAGAAACCAAGCAGATGGCGGAGGAAGGCTTGGAGACCATTGACCAGTGTGGGCTCCCTGGCAAATACAAGGTCTGGTGTCTGCAGTTCATGCTGATACCAAAGCTGCTATGGCCTCTGATGATATACGACATCTGCACCAGCATAGTGGAGGCAATGGAAGCCAAAATCAACAAGTTCACAAGGAAATGGCTTGGTGTCCCACCCTGTCTGACTGACATAGCGCTGTACTGTCGCCAAGCAAAGCTGAAACTACCACTGAAATCCATCCTGGAGGAATACAAAGCAGGGAAGATCAGACTTCAAAGCATGCTGGAGGACTCAGGAGACAAGGTGGTAGAAGCAATCAAGCCCCAGCTGAAGACAGGCAGAAAATGGAAAGTTCAAGAGGCGATGGATTCTGCAAAAGAAAGTCTCAAGATCAGAGAAATAACAGGACACACACAGACCAACAGACAAGGACTGGGGGTGACCAAAACTGAATGGTGGTCAAAGGCCAAAGGAAAAGCCAAAAGAGACATGATGATTCAGGAGATGAGGAAAGAAGAAGACCAAAAAAGACTCCAAAAAGCAGTCCAGCAGAGCCAGCAAGGGCAATGGACAACGTGGGAGAATGCACTCCAAAGAAGTCTCACTTGGAATGACATTTGGCACATGGCCCCTCTCAGGATCAGCTTCATTCTCAGATCTGCATATGACCTTCTGCCCTCAAATGCAAACCTGGTGAAGTGGGGGAAAACAGACGATCCTGCATGCCCCCTCTGCCATGAAAAACAAACAGTGGAGCATGTCCTAAGCTCATGTAAAGTAGCCCTGGCTCAAGGAAGGTACACATGGAGGCACAACCAAGTGCTCAAAGAGATTGTACAAGTAGTCTGGGCTAGTACCAACACCACAAAAGGGAAAATCAGGACTCCAAAAGCACCCGCAACATTCTTCACGGCAGGAGGCAGCAAATCATGGCCAAGAACAACAGTGCCACTCGAAACATGCAGGCAGAGTCTGCTGGATGGGGCAGATGACTGGGAGTGCACTGCAGGCCTCCCAGAATGGAAGAGTCACCCAGAGATCATCAGCAAGAGTGGCATGAGACCAGACATAGTAGTCCACTCTCAGTCAACCAAGCAGCTGATCATGATCGAGCTCACGGTGCCATATGAGAACAGAATGGAGGCAGCTCAAATCTACAAGACTGAAAAGTATGCTGATCTGGCAAACAGCCTGAGGAGAGAAGGCTATCAGGTCAAAGTCCTCACTGCAGAAATTGGAGCTAGGGGGTTTGTAGGAACGTCTGCATACAGCCTCATGAAACAGCTCTCAGTTGCAGGGAAGGAAAAAAACAGAGCCCTGAAAGCAATGGCAGAAGCGGCAGAGAGGTGTTCAAGCTGGATCTGGTCAAGGAGGAACAAAAGTGAACTTCATAAGGCTTAATTTCCCTACAAATATCAGGTGTCCCTGTGGCTCAGTGGTTAAAGCGCGAGTCATTAAGTGGAAAATGAGCATGTCCAGAGGGTCATGGGTTCGAATCCCAGCCATGGCTCGTCCCAAGATGGGAAAAAAAAAAGGGGCAGCAGAGGGACATCCGGAGTCATGAACCGGGTGTGGCCCAACCCCCCTAGAGTGTCAGGAGATAAGGGCCGAAACACTTGCTTGAAGGGGGCTTCTCTTCTGAGGACTCTCTGCTGCCACGCTCTCCACGAGTTTCTTTCTACTCATCTTACGCAATGAGAGAAGGATTGAAAGCTACTCAAACATTGACTCAAAAGGGAAATAACTCTGTTCCGGATGAAAGCCAGGTAAAGACGAAGCCCGTCTTTCCATTGATAAAAGAGTTACATCTTCTCAGTTCATAGATTAAGCACATAGACCCATGGAGTCAAACATTACATTGAAAGTTAAAGCTAGGATTACAATCGTGACATCGACTGTCCACATTACGGGCGCATCGTTTCACACCCAAAGATATTTTGGCATTCTCTCTCTCTCTCTCTCTCTCTCTCTCTCTCTCTCTCTCTCTCTCTCTCTCTCTCTCTCTCTCTCTCTCCAACTGCTAAAGAAAGACAAAAATACCCGACCTGTCATGACTAAATGTCTCTTACCTTTGTCTTCTGTCTCTGTCTCTGTCCCTGTCTCGGTCTCTCTCTCTCTCTCTCCTCTCTCTCTCTCTCTCTCTCCTCTCTCTCTCTCTCTCTCTCTCTCTCTCTTTCAAAAAAAAAGAAAGAAAAAGAAACATATATCCGCTAGTTTGGGGACTACGTCTAGGATATCTTCCTCACTGTTAACTACATTCCTTTTAGTCCCCCACCCCTCCCATCCCCACCCCACGCCCACCCTCCACATAGACAAAAAAAAAACATCCGCCTCAACTAAACCCAACTTTGGACTGATGACCGACTTTGTGGCAGCAGATGGTTCCATACAGCCTTAAAAAAAATAATAATAAAAGTAAAGAACCTCCTCCGTGGGAGCCCGCCCGTTCCTTTTACACGTCGGTGTGCGAGTTCTCCATGGTGATCCCGCTCGCCGGGTCGATCTGCAGGTGGATCTCGCCCATCGCCGCTCCCGAGCTCGCCCTGCCCTCGGCGCCTCCCGAGGTCCTCTTCGCAGGGTCCTTGGAGTTCTCGGAGCTGCTGGAGGCGGCGTCCTCCTCGTCCTCGTCCTCGTCCTTGTCCTCGTCCTTGTCCTCGTCCTCGGAGGAGCTGGAGCTGGTGTCCTCACCATCGGGCTTGGTCCCCTTCTTCTCGGGGATCATCGGGGTGGAGGAGGCCGGGGCGAAGACGCTGTCCTCCAATGGGCCCGTGTTGCCGGCCACCACGGCGCGGTCTTCATCGGAGGCTTTGCTGGAGCTGAGGCGGCCGATCAGGAACGTGCTGACGTAGCTGTAAGGGAGGCAGAAGAGTAAAACGCAACGGCGGGGTGAAGGTGAGGGTGAGGTCATGGATGAAAGAGAGAAAGGGAGCACGAGGATTTCTGTTGCTTTTTTTTTCTCCCTTCCAAACTGGGAGGTGATATAGCAAAGCAAAGTAAAATAAGCAAGTGAGCAAATAAGCGTGCACGCATGCGAGCGCACGGACGCACGCACGCACGCACGCACGCACGCGCAGAGAGAGAGAAAGAGACAGACAGACAGACAGAGAGGGGGAGAGAGAGAAAGAGAGACAGACAGACAGAGAGAGAGGGGGGGAGAGAGAAAGAAGAGAGAGAGAGAATAAAGCAAACAGAGAAATGGAAACAGACAAAAAAAAAAAGGGGGGGGGGGGTCATAATGGAATGAAGACAAGCAAGCGAGGAAGACAGCGGGGAAGTGAAGGGGTGCACTGGGGGAGGAATAAGGCAACAAAACAAATGATGGAAGAAAGGAATGTAAAGTCACACCGAAAAGAAAGACAGAAAACTGAAAGGGAAAGAGAAAAAAGGAGAAAGAAGGGGGAAAATTGAAGAAATATACTAATCACACAAACACGCGCGCGCACGCACACACACACACACACACACACACACACATACACACACACACACACACACACACACACACACACACACACACACACACACACACGTGCGCGCGCGCGAGAGAGAGAAAAATACAAATCAAGGAAAAAAGAAAGCTTATGAAACAAGAAGAAAATTCGGGAGAGCGAAAACCCCTGTCACATTAGAACAGACCCAAAATCCGCCCTTTAACCCGGATTCAAACTTCAGTGGCTTTGTCCTTCCGGCACATTTCACCTTTCTAACCAAATCCAGAAAAAAAACGGTACCGTTGATTTGACTCATTTTGCTGACAGACAGACAAACAAACCAACATGCGCAAGTAGACACACAGCTTCCTGGCTAAGGTAAAGACAAGAGAACCCAAGAAGTCTCACGCTAACCTTTCCTTACGCTTGTCTCCAGGCTGCTCCCCCTCCGCCTTCTGCGCCTGCCCCATCCCCTCGGGGGACTCCCGCTCTCTCTGCCCCTGGTCTTGACCCTCCTCATCTTCATCCTCATCCTCATCCTCATCCTCATCCTGCTCCTCCTTGGTGTCCAGGTCCACGGGGGTGATGAACTCGCCGTTGAGGCCAGTGGCGGACGCCATGGGGGCCACAGGCTTGTGAGGCCTCTCCCCGAGGAGAATGACGTTGCTGTCTTTGTTGTTGTGGCTGGGGCCGGAGCTGGTGTAGTCGTCCCGATCCTTGGACTCTCGGTTGAAGATGAACAGGTTCTTGTTCTTGCAGCACCTGGGCAGCAGGAAGTAGAGCAGGATGGCCACCACGAGGAGGATGATGACGACCATGGCCAGGCCAAACGCCACACCGCCGTAGCGCCCGAAGTCGGTCTCTCCATCCTCCTCTCCTCTCTTCGACATCCCGGTCTTCTCGTTTCCCTTGCCTACAGATCCTGAACCAGATCCTGAACCGGATCCGGCAGTGGTGGATCCAGTAGTAGTTGGTGACGGTACAGGAGTGGTGGTGGTGGTGCTGGTGCTGGTGCTGGTGGTGCTGGTGGTGGTGCTGGTGCTGGTGGTGCTGGTGGTGCTGGTGGTGCTGGTGGTGGTGGAAGCTGAGGTCGAGGTTGTGTCGGGGGTAGTAGCGGTGAGCCCCGACTTCGGTGAGCTCTTGTCAGGGATGAGTACTTCGTCCTTCCCCGTGGACATGGAGGGCGTCTTGGAGGACGTCATCGTTGGTGGAGGGTATGAGTCGGTCACGTTGCCCCAGGTCGTCCCGCTCTGGTCGCTCACGTTTCGGAACACAGTGGGCTCCTCGGTGGTGACGATGCTCGTGCCATTGGCGGGATCCGTCGTGACAGTGAGGTTTCCAAAGGACACGGTGGAGTCATTTGAAGGAGACTCCGTGGTGTCGTTGTACAAGCCAGGCACACTTTGGTTGTACGCCTCCCTACGAACTCTCGTGGCCAGTTTCCTGCTATCCCGCCGACCAGTCTGACCCACTTTGATGACGACTGTCTCTGGAACCGTTGCCTCCACCTTCCTCACACCGCGGGCACCCTCCTCCTCCTCCTCCTCCTTCTCTCTCCAGATCTGGGCCCGGGCCGTGAAAGGGATGATGGCCCTCGAGTCTTCACCGTCTCCTCTTTCTGCTGGTTCTGCTCCGCTGAGAGAGCGCCTCACACGTCCGGCTTGTCGCTGTCGGCTTCGGTAATGGCGAGCAGGGTCTCGGGAAGCTTCTCTGGCGGGCCGGATGTCGCCGAAGTCAGGTTCGGGTTCGATGTGGATGTCTCCTCTTCTGGGCCCGTCGTCTGGTCTGGAGTCAGAGTTCTCTGGGAGGCAAAGGAGGAAAAAGAATGAGGGATCAACGTGTGCTGCTTCGCTGAGGGGGTGGGGGTGCTCCCCCCCCCCCCCCCCCCGAGACTCAGACGGGCGAGGTGGGTATAAAGTTTTAGAACGTTAGCGCGCACACTCGAGCGCGCGTGCATCACACACACACACTTGATGCACACACACACGCGCGCGTGTTCACACACACACACACACACACACACACACACACACACACACACATGCACGTACTCACGCTCGCACAAGTACGGACAAACAGACAGACAGACAATCACATATACACACGCACGCGCGTGCGCACGCATGCGTGTGACACGCATCCGTAACACCCCCATCACTTTCACACATCACGTACGCACGCACACACACATACACACACACACACACACACACACCACACACACACACACACACACACACACACGCACACACACACACACTCACACTCACTCACACACACACACACACACACACACACACACACACACACACACACACACACACACAGAGTTACGCACACACACACACACACACACACACACACACACACACACACACACACACACACACACACACATGCACACTCTCTCTCTCACTCACTCTCTCTCTCTCTGTCTCTCTCTGTCTCTCTGTCTCTCTGTCTCTCTCTGTCTCTCTCTCTCTCTCTCTCTCTCTCTCTCTCTCTCTCTCTCTCTCTCTCTCTCCTCTCTCACCTGCCACCTGCAGACTGGCAGTGTAGCGCAGTTGTTTCCCGTTGTGGAGGATTTCACAGGAATAGACCCCCGAGTCCTCGGGAAAAGCTCGGTGCACCAGCAGACGGCTCACCCTGAACTGGTTGTAGCTCACCGACTGGATTCTGCCAGACAGACAGACAGACAGACAGGCTAACACCTTCTTACCACTCACCTTCCCATATACAAGCACTGTCGAGCAATACTGACTTTTCGATATACACAGTCAGGGAGTCACTAACACATACTTTGAAACGACTCGCTATCTCACATACAAACACTGTCAGAGTATTCATTATCCAACGTACAAACACCCTCAGACGACTCATTATCCAACATACAAACACTGTCAGAGTACTCTTTATCCAGTATACACACACTGTCCGGCGACTTATCATCCAACATACAAACGCTGTCAGAGTACTCATTATCCAATACACAAACACTGTCAGAGTACTCATTACCCAACATACAAACGCTGTCAGAGTACTCATTATCCAATACACAAACACTGTCAGAGTACTCATTACCCAGCATACAAACGCTGTCAGAGTACTCATTATCCAATACACAAACACTGTCAGAGTGCTCATTATCCAATACACAAACACTGTCAGAGTACTCTTATCCAACATACAAACGCTGTCAGAGTACTCATTACCCAACATACAAACGCTGTCAGAGTACTCATTATCCAATACACAAACACTGTCAGAGTACTCATTACCCAACATACAAACGCTGTCAGAGTACTCATTACCCAACATACAAACGCTGTCAGAGTACTCATTATCCAATACACAAACACTGTCAGAGTACTCATTACCAAACATACAAACGCTGTCAGAGTACTTATTATCCAATATACACACACTGTCCGACGACTTATCACCCAACATACAAACGCTGTCAGAGTACTCATTATCCAATACACAAACACTGTCAGAGTACTCATTACCCAACATACAAATGCTGTCAGAGTACTTATTATCCAATATACAA
>CM065738.1:15108721-15131221 GCA_033310375.1 Conus canariensis
CTCCCATATCCCTGTCTTACTCAAATAATTATGATGATTAGGCAGATTCGTTTACGTACCTACCTTCTGAATGACTGAGGGGCTCACGGTTTTTAAAAACAGTGGGGAACATAAATGTCCACGTGCATCTTACTAATCCTTCTTCCCCATCCTTACCTTCCCCCTCCCCCCCCCCCCCCCCCCCCCCCCCCCCCTTCATCCTCCCCTTGACCCACCAAACACTTCCCCGCTTTCCTTGCCTTTTACATTTTGGGACTGAAGGCGTTTAAACACAAGGGGAACATAAAAGTCCACGTGTATCTTATTCTTTCTTCTTTCCCATCCTTCCCTCCCACCCTCCACCCGCCCCCCCCTCCCCCAGCCACCCTCCTTCCCTACCCCCACCCCCACCCTCCACCAAACTCTTCCTGCTTGTGAAGAACACAAATGGTTGGTTGACTGCAGGACCTGGATGCAATGAAGACAACAAATTGGCCTGGTTAGCTGCAAAAGTGATACGCTAGGATCAAAACCTTCTGGGTTGAGGGAAGGACCAGAGGGAAGGGATGAGGGTGGGCAGGGGTGGGGACAGTGAGGAAGGAGATGGGCAGGAGTGGGAAGTGAGAGAGATGAAAAGGTCAAAGGATGAAGGACTGGAAGGGAGGGGGTGGATAAAGTAGAAGATTGAGGGGGGGGGAAGAAGAGAGAAATGGTCAAGAGCAGAAGGACTGGGGGGGGGGGATAAAGTAAATTAAAAAAAAAAAAAAGTAATAATAATGTTAAGAGACAAAATCAAGATAAGTAAGAACAAAGGGCTGTTATGGAGGAAAGTCAGTGTTTGATATTGATTCCATTTGGGTGGATAGTGCCAAGTTTGTGAATAAGGAGGGACTCTTGTTCTTTACGTCTTATAGAGGAAGATGAATTTTGCCAGACTGCAGCAATCTGCATGTGGGAGAGGTTGTGGCCGGAAGAGCAGAAATGGTTTGCAATTGGTGTATTGTAACCGAGACGGACTGCTCGTAGGTGTTCTGTGAAACGGTCGTTAAGGGTTCTGTAGGTTTCTCCAACATACAAGAGGCCACAGAAGGAGCAAGAAAGAATGTAAACTACATTGCGGGACTGACAAGTGAAAGGGTTGCGTATGGAAATTTTGCCTGAGGGGCCACAGATGGTTGTAGAAGAGTTTAGGTGAGGACAGGTTTTGCATTTGGGTTGCTTGCATGGAATATTGCCAGGTGGTGAGACTGTGTTTGTGGACAATTTTGAATGCACAAGAAGATCTCTGAGGTTGGTGTCACGTTTGTAGGCAACTAGTGGAGGCTGGGTGAAAATGTGTTTCAGGGAAGGATCAGTCTGCAGAATGTGGTAGTTCTTCATAAGGATGTTTTTGATGGCGAGGTTGTGAGGATGGAAGGTGATAGCAAGAACAGGCCTGTCGTCTGATGAAGGAGTGATCTTTTGCTTAAGAGCGGTGTTTCTGGGAATTCTAGAGGCCTTTTGTAGGGCTTCTTGGCAAATGGGTTCAGGGTATCCACGTTCAAGGAAAAATGAGATCATCAGGGTAGATTGTTTGGCGAAATCGTCATCATCGCTGCAGATGCGTCGCAAACGAAGTAGTTGAGAGAAAGGAATGCTTGTTTTGGTGGAAGCAGGGTGACTGGAGGAGTACAGAAGGTATGAATGCGAGTCGGTGGGTTTGTAATGAACAGATGTGGTGAGGTAGGGTGAGTTGGGACAAATAGAGATTTTGATGTCAAGGAAGGAAATGGTAGTCTGAGTGATTTCAAAAGTGAATCTAAGAGCTGGATGAAATCCACTGACGAAGTCAATGAAGTTTTTCAGATCTTGGATTGGACAGGAGGCTGCACCGAGGCAATCGTCAATGAAGCGACGGAAAAAGTCTGGGAAAGTGCCTGTGTATTGTGAGAAGATCTTTTCTTCAATGTAACCAACAAACAGGCAGGCGTAGCCAGGACCCATCCTGGTGCCCATGGCAACGCCGCAATTCAAAACCAAATGCAAATGCAAACCAAATGCAAAACCTGTCCTCACCTAAACTCTTCTACAACCATCTGTGGCCCCTCAGGCAAAATTTCCATACGCAACCCTTTCACTTGTCAGTCCCGCAATGTAGTTTACATTCTTTCTTGCTCCTTCTGTGGCCTCTTGTATGTTGGAGAAACCTACAGAACCCTTAACGACCGTTTCACAGAACACCTACGAGCAGTCCGTCTCGGTTACAATACACCAATTGCAAACCATTTCTGCTCTTCCGGCCACAACCTCTCCCACATGCAGATTGCTGCAGTCTGGCAAAATTCATCTTCCTCTATAAGACGTAAAGAACAAGAGTCCCTCCTTATTCACAAACTTGGCACTATCCACCCAAATGGAATCAATATCAAACACTGACTTTCCTCCATAACAGCCCTTTGTTCTTACTTATCTTGATTTTGTCTCTTAACATTATTATTACTATTTTTTTTTTTTTTTACTTTATCCCCCCCCCCCCCCCCCCCCCAGTCCTTCTGCTCTTGACCCATTTCTCTCTTCTTCCCCACCCTGCCCTCTCCTTCTATACCCCCCCCCCCCTCATCCCTTCCAACTCTCTCCTTCCTTCCCCCTCAATCCTTGCTGAACACTTTTCATCTTCTAGCAGTATTCACTTTTCAGCTTTTTGGCAGTGCTCACTTCCTCACTTCCCCATTTCTCCCTGCCCACTGTCACCCATTCCCACTGGTCCCCCTGAGCCAAGAAGGTTTTGAACCGAAGCGCCCTCATCCACCTCTTCCTCAAGGACCTGCCACCATAACCCAGGCAAGTTGTTTCTTCCCTGCTTTCCTTGCCTTTTACATTTTGGTACTGAAGGTGTATAAAACAAGGGGAACATACATGTCCACACATGTCTTCTTATTCCTTCTTCCCCATCCTTGCCGCCCTGCTTACTGGGGAAATGCTGGCTGTGATATCTTTGTCTTCTACTGCAATTGAGGTCAGACAAACACGCAGATATCTGCTGTGCAGCGAAGAGATTGAGACGGAAAATGGATTGGAAGTATCTCGAAGAGAAAGCATGCAATGAAGCAGCAGGGTTACTCGTTCTTTCCTCCTAATGCTTGACAGGATGCTGATGACGTTGTCAGTCCATTATTCCGCAGCTGGTTTTAGCCATTGTCCACGACGCCACACAATAATCACCTGAAGCCATATGTTCAGGAAGCAAGTACGTAAACGCAGACGTTCATGTATGCATGAATGAAAGAAAACTAATCGTACAAAGAAAGCTGGGATAGAGGAGAAGAGAGGAATAGGAGGGGGGGGGGGGGAGTCGAGGACTAGACTTCGTGGACGTATCCATCCAACCCTAGCCTTAAGCCCCAGCTGCATGAATATCTGTTTTGTGAATGCGCTGTTGGACTTAAAGGCGTCATCGGTGCTGTGAAACACTGCTGTCTTCTTCTCTGACCCCCTCTCTGCTCTGTGAGCTCTCCCAGCCTCCCTGAAACGAAGAACCCGACTGTCCCTGCAGCTAGCTGCCGTAGCTGGCTGGCCTACAGTAAACTCTGTGCACGTACGATCATGGAGTGCCTTCTCTACCTCGGCAAAACCCAAGAAAACGAGGAGACTGACAGACTCGCTAGGGAAGGGAACAAGAATCGATGCCACAAAGGAGCAATGTATGATCCGGGAAAAAAAAAGTAGCCAAGCCCACGGTGAAGCCCAAGCCAAGATGGGAGAATGGCTTCAGTGACACATTCGCCACGACAGCAAGGACTGCCACAGGGAAGGTCAGTTGGTTGATCATCGCGAGGCGCAGGACTGAACACTCCAGACCGGCGCATCTCAAGTTCATCGAGTTCCATGTCGACGACTGCTGCCTGCCCCCCTCCACCACTACCTCAGAGACGGCGGAGGACCTTCCCCAGCACTGTCCCCTGCATCACAACTCATCAGCAGACACCTGGTCTTCAGACGCTCCTGCTGAGACAGAGATAACTCTTTGGACCTTGGGAGGAGCCTCAACGGACAGCGGTATTCATTCAAGACCCTGAATTTCCTGTCTTAGAGAAGGTCGACAACGAAGTCCATGTCTAGTCAATCACTGCTGCTGCATCATTGCAGGCTACGTCCCTGTTCAGTGGGCTCTCTATGGTGAACAGGCAATTCGTAAGTGTGATGGGCATGACCGACTTCACGTTCGTTTGGAACGGGGCACCTGAACGGTCCAGCTGCTTACAGCGGCATAGATTACTCACAGATCGTGAGTTCGAACCCTGTACAGAATGTCCAGATAAAGGGGAATACAGTGGAAAGAGCCACTGGCAATCTCCTTCTTTTCCACATTGAACTCAGGAATGTTGAGGGGAGGGCCCGGGGGAAAAGCCGTGCGATTCCATGACACACAACGCTGCAGTCTCCTTTCCCCTCTTAAAAGACGTTCCTCTTTTTCAACCACAAAACTGCAGGCACGTCAAACACAACATCATGTTCGCGGAAAAAAGGGTAAACAGAAAAAAAGAGAAAACTTTATCATTTAAGTAAGGTATGTCTTTCAGGCAACAATATTCTGGAGTCACGCACACCTCACACGCAAGCGCTCTCCACCCCTCCCCTCCCCTCTTCCCTTCCCACCTCCAGAGACAGACAGACAGACAGACAGACAGACAGACTGACTGACTGACTGACTGACAGAGACAGACAGACAGAGACAGACAAACAAACAGACAGACTGACAGACAGAGAGGGAGGGAGAGCACGGAAGGTGGTACCAGGGCACATGTAAATATATCATCTGAAAATGGAAAAACAAAAACAAAAATCTGACGAACAGTCTCAATTCCGACACGCTTACAATTACCCATACTGCGCGACACCTCTGTCCATGATCCCGATCGTTGGTACAGTCAACATAGGTCACGTCACCGGAGGGCGTTACTGACCACTTCTCCAATCCCAGTGCTGCAGGCAGGTGACTCGTAAATACAGACAACTGCCCCTCGCGCGCTTCCTCCCCCCCCCCTCCCCTCCCTCCCTTCCACACTCTTCACCTACTCCGTAATCTTCCCCCCACCCCCAACTTATTTCGCCTCCCATTACTTTTTTTTTAATTGTTTAGTTTATAACCTCTGGAAGGCCTATTCTTTCTTTTTACTCCCCCCCCTCCCCCAATCTCTCTCTCTCTTAAAATGTGCACATATGTGTGTATGTGTGTGCGCTCGCGCGCGTGTGCGTGCGTGCGTGCGTGTGTGTGTGTGAAGCAAGACTTCTGTATGTGTGTAACATAGAATAGCCATGTAATGCGAACATTATAGTGGACGTGCTTGTAATACTTTGGCATGTTTCTGGTATTTAAGAAATGCAATCGTATCATACTGGCTTTTTTTCAGTCCATAGTTGTATCTGCAGTTCAAGGCTTTATAAGCTATTAAATGGAAATAAGTTTCTTTGAAAATACATTGCTCTGCGATGACAATACTAATATTATTAACAACTTACGGTACTCACCGTTGAAAGCTAAGAAGAGGCCATCAAACACTTCAGAATCTCCAAGCAGAATGCACAGTCGTCTGTCTCTACGCAAATACGTCCCCACACAAATTATGTTCTTTCACTAACACACGCTAGTTTTTTTCTATTTTGTACTTCTGCAGTAGTCAAATGCCCAGCGTAATAGATGTCTGCCGGCAGGCTGTGAAGCACGTTTGAGCACAGGGCTGCAGTGTTCGCAACCCGGATATGACGTCACTGGAGCGGATATGACAGCGTGGACACAGTGCCTGTGTTGGGGCAAGAGAGAGAGAGAGAGAGAGCGTTTGAAAGATGACGAGTGTCGTTTAGATTTTTGAGGCTGTCGATTATCCGTTGCATCTGAATAATAATCGTTAATTATCAGAACAAATTCAATATCAAGGATATTCAATTTCTTGGATTTGTTGGAGAGTTTGCACATCTTGGTCGTATTTTTCTTGATTTGTGTTTAATCGCTATTTTTATGGTAGCTTAGCCTACCTCCTAATTTGTGCTTAAAAAAGAAAGCCTTTGAGTTTGTTTCTTTCTCTCTTTTTTTCTAGTTTATTAGCAACAACTGTAGAAATGTTAATGTGTCTCGATTTCTTGCTGTATATATGTTTCTTGTTCATCAACGAGACAAAAAATAATAATAACAAATAACTGCGTAAGCAACAACTGTGGTGATATTATCAAGGTGCCTCGATTTCTGTCACAAGTCTACTAGCAAAGAGCGACCATACACAGACAAAAATATCTAGTGGGCTATATCTTTGTTCAGTTACGTTATTTTGTTCCTTTTTTTTTTAACCGTCCGTGATACAGATCAACATATAAAGGCGTTTTCCACGAATCGGAGTGCGCCTCTCTTGATTCAACAGAGCAGTCTTCCGAGTTTTTTTCAGACTTTGTTCTCTGAACTCTCGTACCATCCCAGTGATGTTCTCTGAACTCTCGTACCATCCCAGTGAAATGACTCCCATGCCAATCATTCGGACTCCGCCGTGCACAGCCACACCCATCCTCGTCCTGTATCTTGCGGCGCCAGCAGTCCACTCCTTAGGTGACGAAGGTTTAGTCTGCGTTCGCAGATAGGTGGTCCCTGACAGCTGTATGATTCATTGCTGGTCTTGCATTCTGACAGAAATGTAGAGCGTGGCACTATATGGGGCCACGAAAGACCGCATAGCAGCTGGAAGGATACTGGCGAGAAATCATCACTTATTCCTCACAGCCTTGTACCCAGCATTATGACACAGGAAAGGCGTGTCATCTGAGCATGACAGAGGCGGATTAAAGTTCTAATAAAGCTGAGTCTGAAGAGAGGGGAGAGTGGGTTCAGATCTGGAGATGGAAGGGATGGGGATGAGGAAGGGGGGTGGGAGGGGGTGGGGGGTGACATTTTCCAGGTGCATTAGAGGCCTTTCCTGGAAAATATCAATTGTCTCTTCACTAAATAGGCACGTGTAAATCTGTCCCTGTTTTAAGAAAATGGGTTGGGGGTGGTCGAGCACCCAGGACGCCCTTTCTTGTTCCAAACTCAGCAATCAAATGTTGTATTCCTTGCTAAGATACCATCTCATGCATAAATCTATAAATGGATTTTTTTCTGCAGACCTCTCTCTCTCCGTCCGCCTGGCTGTCAGTTTGTCTGTCTGCCTGCCTGTCTGTCTGCCTGTCTGTCTGTCTGTCTGTCTGTCTGTCTGTCTCTCTCTCTCTCTCTCTCTCTCTCTCTCTCTCTCTTTCAAGATTTTTCAGCCTTCTCTCTGTCTGTCTGTCTGTCTGTCTGTCTGTCTGTCTCTCTCTCTCTCTCTCTCTCTCTCTCCTTCCCCACTCACCCTCCACCCGTGAGGGAAAAAAACAAGCACTTGACATATGCAAACGATTTATTGTAGATGGAAACCATAGCTTTCGTGTCTTCTCTTTATTATGCCGTGCTAGACAGTATCATAACCTTTGTGACATAGTACGCATTATGTGATTTTTTTTTTTAATGTGTCAAATGGTGTTGACAGATGGTCATGCGGTTCAATGGTTTGTCTGACTTTGTTGCTCATATCCTCTTTCTGTAATGTGATCTTTGTTCATTGCTCATGAGTCACCAATACTGCCGTCTCCCTTTTTTCTTTAGGTCACCGAGTTTCGTAGCTAGGCCTGTGTCAGACAACAACGTTTCCAGCCAACACAAAGACTCGTCTGATTCTGTTGAAATCCTGGGTCAGACAACAATATGTTTCCAGCCGACACAAAGACTCGTCTGATTCGGTTGAAATCCTGGGTCAGACAACAATATGTTTCCAGCCGACACAAAGACTCGTCTGATTCTGTTGCAAGCCTGTGTCAGACAACTTCTTCTTCTGCGTTCCAGAATCATGACTCATATTTCCAGACCAGTTTGTTGGATGAAGGCTACTGTTGTCTTCAGATCCTCCATTGTGCCCCAAAGCTTTGCCGCAAGCGTGGCTGCGTGTGGCCAGCGCTGTATCCGTGCATCCTGGTAAAGGCGGCAGGACTGAAGAATGTGCTCGGGGGGTTGTGGGCCTGTCTCACAAGGGCAGTCAGGTGTGTGCGATAGCCCAATACGATAGAAATGGGCTCGCAGACAGCAGTGACCTGTTCATAGTCTGAATATTGTGGTCTGTTGGTGTCGCTGTAGTTGGGGCAGCTGATCATCAGGCGAGTGTCTGTGTTCTTCTTTGGTTTTGAGGAAAATCTGCAGCTCTGTTTTTTGTTTTTTTTCTGCCGGATGCCTTCAGCGTTCCACTGCACTACCCTTAAAAGGGCTGTTGCAGGGAAAGAGGTGTGACCAGTCGCTGTCAGACAACAGTATTTCCAGCCTACACAAAGACTCGACTGATCCTGTTGCAGATTCCCCAGTTGTGATTTGGGAGTCCGCGGTTCAAATAAGCAAAAACAAAGCATGGCCTAGCGTGGAACACTTGACTCTGAGAGGACAAGCTGTTGTGCGCACTGGCCCATCGGTCAAAGCAGAATGGTTGACATCGACGTGACTGTAGAGAGTTGCGAAAAGCTGTATTAATTTCTTGAGTGCGTCTTCGACAGTCTTGCTCAGAACAACGTAGCAGAAGCTACCATCGTGGGAGGCTTGAAGGAAGGGGGGATGGAGAAAAATGTACAATTGCATCATTGTATCATTGTTATTTATCATTAACCCTCAGTCGGTCGGAGTAGGACGAGGGAGAAAAGATACTGCGACATTCCGTGTCCTATCCTAGCCGGAATAGCTCAGTTGGTAGAGCGCCGGACTCGTAACCTTGGTGATCCTGGGGTTGCGGGTTCGAACCTCCGCTGGGGGCGTTTCGGTACAGGGGGATTTTTCCCTCGGAGTTAACATTGGTTCTGACTCCATTTCCCATACAGTCCTTCGAATGAGACTATAAACCGAGGTTCCATGTGTGAACGCACGCATAACATCTTGCACTCACGTAAAATCCCATCACCAACTTTCGGAAGAGTAGGCCAGTTTGGCCGTTGGTATGGATGACACGTTACACATAGCATGTACCCTGCGTGAGAAATGGAAAGAATGAAAGAAGTAAGGAAAATGAGTGATCGATATTGAACGATACTGACTGGATGACACGGGAAACGACTGAATGAAGCGCCAGCTGGCAGCTCTTCAGTCGGCACTACCCAGGTAGGCAGCCCGTTGTGTAAACGAGTGTTGATTGTAAAGCGCTTAGAGTTTGGTCTCTAGCCGAGAATAGGCGCTATATAAGTATTCATTATTATTATTATTATTATTATTATTATTATTATCCTGCCCTGCTCTCGGTGAAAGTTCCACAAAGAGTGCGTGGTGGCCAGCAGTGAGTAATCCCCGAGGTATGTGTTGCAAAGCGGTAAATAAATCCACAGAGAAGACATAGCATTCAGTTGTGACTAAAAACCACAAAGAATGTCCTGCAATCCGCAGTCAGTCAGCGATCAGGAAGGAATCAGTATAGTCATCAGGGAACCGTCCTAAAAGAATGGGTGTCATCCGCCAGTAAGTACGTTGCAAAGAATGTGTAGCAATCAACAGTGAAGACACTGCAAAGAGTGGGTAAAATTAGTCGTGAAGAAGTGGCAAAGCAAAAGGTATGTATTAACAGTGAACAAGCTGTAAAGAATGGATAGAAATCAACAAGGAATAAGCTGTAAAGAATGGATGGAAATCAATTGTGAATATGCTGCAAAGAATGGATAGAAAGTAACAGTGAATAAGCTGTAAAGATTGGATTGAAATCAACAGTGAATAAGCTGTAAAGAATAGAGAGAAATCAACAGTGAATAAACTGTAAAGAATGGATTGAAATCAACAGTGAACAAGCTGTAAAGAATGGATAGAAATCAACTATGAATATGCTGCAAAGAAAGGGTTGAAATCAACAGTGAATAAGCTGTAAAGAACGGATATAAAACAACAATGAAAATACTGCAAAGAATGAACTGACATCAACATTGAATAAGCTGCAGAGAATGGGCAAGGGTCGACGCTGAATAAGCAGCAAAGAATGATCAGCAAAAAAACAGTGATAAGTTGGAATCAACAGGATAAGTTGCAAAGAATGATCAAAAGTCAATAGTGCAAAACTTGCAATGAATGGATTGGAATCACCAATACATAAGCTTGCAAAACAGAGCACCACTAAATAGCCAATGAACTGCAAAGAATACGTAGCAAGAGAAATAAACTCAAATAAACTGAAGAGAAATAAACTCAAAGAAACGGTCGGAATGAACAGTGAATAGGAGTAACGAATGGGTAGACATCGAGAGTGAATAAGCTGCGAAGAGTAGGCAGGAATCACCACCGAATACGTAATAAAGACTGAATTTGATTCAACAGTGAATAAAACGGCCTAAAGAATGGACAGGAATCCACAGTGAATAAGCTGCAAATAATGGGTAGGAATCACCAGAAAGTACGTGACAAAGGATGGGTACGAGTCAACAGTGAATGAGCTACACAGAATAGACAGTAATCAGCAGTGAATAAACTACAAAGAAAGGGCAGTAAATGATCAACGGTAAACAAACTGCAAAAAAATGGGTACCGTGTGAATGAACAGTGAACAAGGTGCAAAGACTGAGTTGCAATCAGCAGTGAATTAGCTGCAAAGCACAAGCAGGAATCAGTAATGAATGACCAGTGAAGAATTGGTAAGGGTATACAATGAATAAGCTGCAAAGAATGTATAGCAATCGAAGGTGAATGCGCTGCAAAGAACAGGTAGCAATCAACAATGAACGAGCTGGAAAGACTGGGTTACAATTAATAGTGAATCAGCTGCGAAAATGGATGAAAATCACCAGCGAACAAGCTGCAAAAATTGGTAGGAATCACCAGTGAACAGGCTGCTAAGAACAGGCTAAAATCAATAGCGAATAAACTGCAAAGAAACATACGTGAATAATCTGTAAAAGTGGACGGAAGTCAACAGTAAATAAGCTGCAAAAACCAGTATGAATCAACACCAAATTAAGCCGCAAAAAAATGGGGAGTTTCAAGAGTGGATACTCTGCAAAGAATGGACAGGTATCAACCGTGGGAAAGCTGTGGAGAATGGTCAAGCATCAACAGTCACCAGTCTACAAAGTATGGGTAGGAATCCATTGTGAATAGATAATCAACAAAGAATGAAGTGGAATCAACAGTAAATAAGCTGCAAAGGAAGGACACCAGTCAACAGCAAATGAACTGCAAAGAATTGGAAACAATTGAAAGTGAAGAAGCTCAAAGAAACGAATGGAATAAACAATAAATTAGCAGTAATGAACGGGTAGAAATCAACAGTGAATGAGCTGCAAATAATGCTTGAGAAACAACAGGGAACAAGATCTATATAAAAAAAGAGCTGCAATTAACAGTGAACAGAATGCAAAGAATGGATGGCAAATCAACAGTGATTAAGGTGTACAGCATGGACATCAATTGATAGTAAGTAAGCAGCGAGAAATGGGTAGCAATCAGCAGTGGGTATCAATCAGCAGTGAATATGCTTCAGAAAATTAGCAGGAATCATTTGTAAATGGGCTCAGAAAAATGGGTGCTAATCAACACTAAAAAAAGAGAAGCAACGAACGAGCAGAAATTAGCAGTGAATAAAGATGCAAAGCATGGTGGTTACCAGCAATGACTACACTGAGAAGAAAATGCATAAATCTGCAGTGAATAAGCTGAACAAATTAGGTAAACATCAACAGTGAATAAGCTGCAAAGAATCTGTAGGAAATGACAGTGATAAGCTGTAAGGAATAGACAATAATGAACACTGATTAATTAAAAGCTGTAAAGGATAGGTAGCAATGAACACTGAATAAGCTACAAAAGAAGAGAAGAATCTACGATGAACAAGTTGCAAGGAATGGGTAGAAATCGACAGTAATGAACTGCAAAGAATGAGTCGTAATCAACAATGAATAATAGGCAAAGAATGAACAGAAATCAACAGGGGATACGCTGTAATAATTGCATAGCAATCACTCAACAGTAAATAAGCCGCAAAAAATGGGTAGCAATCAAGTGGAATACGTTCCAAAGATCTGGTAGAAATCAACAGTGCTCACGCTGTACGGAATGGCTAGGAATCAGCTCTGAATGGGCTGCAAAGAATGGTACGAATCACCGATAAAGAAGTGAAGAAAGGGTAGCAATCAGTGGTGCATACCCTGCAAAGAATGACAGTATCAGCAATTTATGCGGCAAAGAATGTGTAATAATCAACGGCAATTAAGTCGCAAAGAATGAATACTATCAACAATGACTAAGTTGCTTTGCAACAGAGAGACAGAGAGGAGGGTGGGGGGTGATGTTGTTTATAGCCCAGCCGACGGCAAAGGGCCATATCAGGGCTGAAACAACAGCGAATAAGAGCTGCAAAAATTGAGCAGAAGCTAACAGCGAATAAGCTGCAAAGAACGGGTTGGAATCAACATTGAGCAATATACAAAAGAGGGATATATATATTAACAGTGAATAACCCGCAAAAAAATGGGTATGAATAAATATCAAATAATCCGCATCAAATGGGTACGAAATAATAGTGAATGATTCGTTAAGAGCAGGTAATAACAAACAATGAATAATCCGCAAGAAAGGAGTAAGAATCAGCAGGGAAAAAAAGTTAAACTTTGCTCGGGAATCAACACTGAATAAGCAGCTGAAATGGGTGGGAGTCAGCAATGAATAACCTGTAAAGTATGGGCAGGAATCAGGAGACAAAGAGTTGCAAACAATACCTACGAATCAACAATGACTGAGTTACAAAGAATGGACAGATATCAACAGTGAATAACCCACAACAAAATGGGTTTGAATCAACAGAGGACATCTTGAAAAGAATGGATTTGAACCAACTGTGAATAAATTTCAAAGCGAGATGGCAGGATGTTGGTTTGCCAAAGGCAAGATAGCAGTGTGTTAGAGTGCTAAGGGCAGGGTGGCATATGTTGGAGTACCAAGGGCAAGACAGTATATGTTGGAGTACCAAGGGCAAGACAGTATATGTCGGAGTGCCAAGGGCAAGACGGCATATATTAGAGTGCTAAGGGCAAGATGGCATATGTTTGAGTGCTAAGGGAAAGACAGTATATGTTGGAGTACTAAGGGCAACATGGCAGTATGTTGGAGTGCTAAGGGCAAGATGGCATAGGTTGGAGTGCTAAGGGCAAGATGGCATATGTTGGAGTACTAAGGACAAGATGGCATATGTTGGAGTACTAAGGGCAAGATGGCATATGTTGGAGTACTAAGGGCAAGATGGCATATGTTGGAGTACTAAGGGCAAGATGGCATATGTTGGAGTACTAAGGGCAAGATGGCATATGTTGGAGTACTAAGGGCAAGATGGCATATGTTGGAGTGCTAAGGGCAAGATGGCATATGTTGGAGTACTAAGGGCAAGATGGCATATGTTGGAGTGCTAAGGGCAAGATGGCATATGTTGGAGTACTAAGGGCAAGATTGCATATGTTGGAGTACTAAGGGCAAGATGGCATATGTTGGAGTACTAAGGACAAGATGGCATCTGTTGGAGTACTAAGGGCAAGACGGCAGTATGTTGGAGTATCGAGGGCTAGACGGGATATGTTGGAGTGCTAAGGGCAAGATGGCATATGCCGGAGTACTAAAGGCAAGATGGCAGTATGTTAGAGTGCAACGGCGAGATGGCGTATGTTGGAGTGCTAAGGGTAAGATGGCAGTATGTTAGAGTGCCAAGGGCAAGATGGCAGTATGTTGGCGTGTCAAGAGCAAGATGGCATATGTTGGAGTGCTAAGGGCAAGATGGAATATGTTGGAGTACCAAGGACAAGATGGCATAAGTTGGAGTGCTAAGGGCAAGATGGCATATGTTGGAGTGCTAAGGGCAAGATGGCACTATGTTGGAGTGTTAAGGGCAAGATGGCATATGTTAGAGTGCTAAGGGCAAGATGGCATATGCCGGAGTACTAAAGGCAAGATGGCAGTATGTTAGAGTGCCAAGGGCGAGATGGCGTATGTTGGAGTGCTAAGGGTAAGATGGCAGTATGTTAGAGTGCCAAGGCAAGATGGCAGTATGTTGGTGTGTCAAGAGCAAGATGGCATATGTTGGAGTGCTAAGGGCAAGATGGCAGTATGTTGGAGTGCTAAGGGCAAGATGGCATATGTTGGAGTGCTAAGGGCAAGATGACAGTATGTTGGAGTGCTAAGGGCAAGATGGCAGTATGTTGGAGTGCTAAGGGCAAGATGGCAGTATGTTGGAGTGCTAAGGGCAAGATGGCAGTATGTTGGAGTGCTAAGGGCAAGATGGCTGTATGTTGGAGTGCTAAGGGCAAGATGGCAGTATGTTGGAGTGCTAAGGGTATGACGGCAATATTTTGGAGTACTAAGAGCATGATGGCAGTATGTTGGAGTGCTAAGGGCAAGATGGCAGTATGTTGGAGTGCTAAGGGCATGATGGCAGTATGTTGGAGTACTAAGGGCATGATGGCAGTATGTTGGAGTACTAAGGGCAAAATGGCAGTATGTTGGAGTGCTAAGGGTAAGATGGCAGTATGTTGGCGTGTCAAGAGCAAGATGGCAGTATGTTGGCGTGTCAAGAGCAAGATGGCAGTATGTTGGAGTGTCTATGACAATATGGCAACATGTTCGTGTGCCGGGGGCAAGACGGCAATGTGTTGGTTTGCGAGGAGAAATACGGTAGTATGTTGTGTGCCGAGGGCAAGATGGCAGTATGTTGATGTGCCAACGGCAAGATGGCAATAAGTTGGTGTGCCAAGAGCAAGATGGCAGTATGTTGATGTTCGAAGAGCAAGATGGCAGTATGTTGGAGTCCAAGCTCAAGATGGCAGTATGTTGGTGTGCCAAGAGCAAGATGGCAGTATGTTGGTGTGCCAAGAGCAAGATGGCAGTATGTTGGTGTGCCAAGAGCAAGATGACAGTATGTTGGAGTCCAAGCTCAAGATGGCAGTATGTTGGTGTGCCAAGAGCAAGATGGCAGTATGTTGGCTCGCTGAGGACAAGATGGCAGTATGTTGGCTCGCTGAGGACAAGATGGCAGTATGTTGGCTCGCTGAGGACAAGATGGCAGTATGTTGGCTCGCTTAGGACAAGATGGCTGTACGTTGGCTCGCTGAGGACAAGATGGCAGTATGTTGGCTCGCCGAGGACAAGATGGCAGTATGTTGGTGTGCCAAGGGTAAGATGACAGTACGTTGGTGTGCCAGGGGTAAGATGACAGTACGTTGGTGTGCCAGGGGTAAGATGACAGTACGTTGGTGTGCCAAGGGTAAGATGGCAGTATGTTGGTGTGCCAAAGGCAAGATGACAGTATGTGGGTGTGCCAAGGGTAAGATGACAGTATGTACGTGTGCCAAGGGTAAGTTGGCAGTATGTTGATGTGCCAAGGGTAAGATGACAGTATGTTGGTGTGCCAAGGGCAAGATGGCAGTATGTTGGTTTGCCAGGGGTAAGATGACAGTATGTTGGTGTACCAGGGGTAAGATGGCAGTATGTTGGCTGCCGAGGACAAGATGGCAGTATGTTGATGTGCCAAGGGTAAGATGACAGTATGTTGGTGTGCCAGGGGTAAGATGACAGTACGTTGGTGTGCCAGGGGTAAGATGACAGTACGTTGGTGTGCCAAGGGTAAGATGGCAGTATGTTGGTGTGCCAAAGGCAAGATGACAGTATGTTGGTTGTGCCAAGGGTAATATGACTGTATGTACGTGTGCCAAGGGTAAGTTGGCAGTATGTTGATGTGCCAAGGGTAAGATGACAGTACGTTGGTGTGCCAGGGGCAAGATGACAGTATGTTGGTGTGCCAGGGGTAAGATGACAGTATGTTGGTGTGGCCTAAGGGAAGATGGCAGTATGTTGGTGTGCCAGGGTAAGATGACAGTATGTTGGGTGTGCCAGGGGTAAGATGCAGTAGTTGGTGTGCCAGGGTAAGATGACAGTACGTTGGTGTGCCAGGGTAAGATGCAGTATGTTGTAGTGTGCCAAGGGAAGTGACAGTATGTTGGTGTGCCAAGGGTAAATGACTGTATGTACGGTGTGCCAAGGGTAGTTGGCAGTATAGTTGATGTGCCAAGGGTAAGATGACAGTATCGTTGGTGTGCCAGGGGCAAGATGACAGTATGTTGGTGTGCCAGGGGTAAGATGACAGTATGTTGGTGTTGCCAAGGGTAAGATGACAGTTATGTTGGTGTGCCAAGGGTAAGATGACAGTACGTTGGTGTGCCAAGGGTAAGATGGCAGTATGTTGGTGTGCCAAAGGCAAGATGACAGTATTGTTGGTGTGCCAAGGGTAAGATGACGTATGTGTAGTGTGCCAAGGGTAAGATGGCAGTATGTTGGATGTGCCAAGGGTAAGATGACAGTAGTTGGTGTGCCAGGGCAAGATGACAGTACGTTGGTGTGCCAGGGGCTAAGATGACAGTATGTTGGTGTGCCAAGGGTAGATGGCAGTATGTTGGTGTGCCAAGGGTAAGATGACAGTACGTTGGTGTGCAGGGGCAAGATGACAGTATCGTTGGTTGTGCCAAGGGTAAGATAACAGTACGTTGGTGTGCCAAGGGTAAGATGACAGTATGTTGGTGTGCCAAGGGTAGATGACAGTATGTTGGGTGTGCCAGGGGTAAGATGACAGTATGTTGGTGTGCCAAGGGTAAGATGACAGTAGTTGGTGTGCCAGGGCAAGATGCAGTATGTTGGATGTGCCAGGGATAAGATGACAGTATGTTTGGGGTGCCAAGGGGTAAGATGACAGTATGTTGGTGTGCCAAGGGTAAGATGACAGTATGTTGGGTGTGCCAGGGGTAAGATGACATGTTGGTGTGCCAGGGCAAGATGGCAGTATGTTGGTGTTGCCAAGGGTAAGAGACAGTATGTTGGTGTGTGCCAGGGGCAAGATGACAGTATGTTGGTGTGCCAGGGGTAAGATGACAGTATGTTGGTGTGCCAAGGGTAAGATGGCAGTATGTTGGTTGTGCCAAGGGCAAGATGACAGTATGTTGGTGTGCCAGGGGTAAGATGGCAGTATGTTGAGATGTGCCAAGGATAAGTATGGCAGTATGTGGTGTGCCAGGGTAAGACTAACAGTATGTTGGTGTGCCAAGGGTAAGATGACAGTATGTTGGTGTGCCAGGGGTAAGATAACAGTATGTGGTGTGCCAAAGGGTAAGATGACAGTATGTTGGTGTGCCAAGGGTAAGATAACAGTATGTTGGTGTGCCAGGGGTAAGATGACAGTATGTTGGTGTGCCAAGGGTAAGATGACAGTACGTTGGTGTGCCAGGGGTAAGATGACAGTATGTTGGTGTGCCAAGGGTAAGATGACAGTACGTTGGTGTGCCAAGGGCAAGACGGCAGTATGTTGATGTGCCAAGGGCAAGATGACAATATGTTGGTGTGGCAAGGGCAAGATGGCAATATGTTCGTGTGCCAAGGGCAAGATGGCAGTATTTTGGAGTTCAATGGTAAGATGGCAATATGTTGATGTGCCAAGGGCAAGATGGCAGTATGTTGATGTGATGATGGCAAGGCGACAAATCGCTGGCGTACTAATGGCAAAATGGCAACTCGTTGGTGTGCCACGGGCGAAATGGCAGCAGCATTTTGGCGTGCCAAGGTTAACGGCCAACTGCTTGTGGCAAGGGCGAGATAGCAGTTTAGTAATTTCTGAAGGTAACCTCTGAAGGTCGCTGAGCGGCAGTTCGTCTGTCTGGGCGGCGCGGACTTCCTTCCTCGTCACCATGGTCAATCGGCGTGACCTAACGATCAACGGCGCCAGGCGGACTGTACTGGAGTGACTGGTTAGCTGGCCTTGAGCGACTCTGCACATTCCTGAAAGCTTCGATATATTACTCACAGCAATTCAATTCAAACAGTAGCTTCGTTGTTGCGTCCTCTCCTTTTTGCCTACAGCCTGCTTGTAGAACGCATATTATTAACTGTGTAAACGGAAACAAATTTTCAGACAAATAAAGTCATAGAAATTCATTTTGAGTCTCTCTCTCTCTCTCTCTCTCTCTCTCACACACACACACACACACACACACACACACACACAACACACACACACACACACACGAAATGAGAGAAATAGAGCAGAAGTGAAAGTGACAAAAAGATTCAACTGTGAATGTAGACGTGCGTGCACGCGCGCGTGCTTGTGTATATAAGAGAGAGAGAGAGAGAGAGAGAGAGAGAGAGAGAGAGAGAGACCGAGGGCGAGAGAGAGAGAGAGAGAGAGAGAGAGAGAGAGAGAGAAAGAGCGTGCACACACACACACACACACACACACACACACACACATACACACACACACACTCGCGCGCGCGCTCGCGCACGCACCCACGCACGCACGCACGCACGCACGCACACACACACACACACACAGCACACACACACACACACACACACACACACACACACAGCACACACACACACACACACACACACACACACACACACACACACACACACACACACATGTGCTAGTGTCTCAAGTCCCAGAAGAGGACTATTCGAGCCAGTGTACATCGACACACTCACGTTCATAAATTGACAATGATCTTTTCCTTGTTGCCAACAAGTTAGAGCGACAGCTTCGTCATTGTCTTCCAGAACAATGGGCAGACACGTGCATTGTCACTCTCATGCCTGTGTATCGATTCTGTTGCCAACGCCCCGCCAGCACGGCAGAGCTTCCATAGAAAAATTCTCGGCCTGACATTCACTAACCATGTGACGTGCCACGTGACATACATGCATTTGCACTGATCTATTCTTAGCCGCAATTTGAAGAGCTTTTTTTTTTTTTTTTTTTTTTTTTGACTGTTAGCTCGGCTGCATACAAAAACAGCCCGAACTCAAAAACAAAGCGCATAGTAACACTTACCTAATACATAATACGAAACAGACAAGTACATTTTCGATAAATGAATTGTGTCTACTTCACACGGTGATAAATCACAGAGATAAAGATGCACAAAACAAGAATGCTCGTATGTCGGCAGGAGAATACAGTTGATGAACTGACCGCCATAGAGGAAATATTCTTTTGTGCATTTTCATGTCTGTCATTGGTATCGTCAGAAGAAGACATATTAGTCGAAAGTTCTCTTATCCGTTTTGAAATGCGGATTAAATAAGAATTAGTGTTGCCTTTGTTTTATGTGTTTTATATGTACATTTCGCCTTTTGTGTCAGTGGTATTGCAGTATGCATCAGTTCTCTGTTCAAACAGCGCGAGAGGCCTAAACTACAGCGCAAAATAGATCTACCCTACACACACTGCGCAGGATAAGGTCCCAGTAGTGTGTGTGAACAGTGCAACAGTACTTGCCTGCAGAGCTAACAGTCGTGTGTTCAAATCGCTCTTGAGGTCCAATTTCTTCGCTTTGAAAACCCTCTCTGCCACCCAGCTGTAAAGGACTACCTGATTCAGTTCAGGGAGGGGTCAAGGCGGCAGAAGGAGAGGGATGAACTCCGCCTTCCATAATGCCGTGCTCTTAACATTTCCCCGAGGATGGAGTATGGCTGCCTTAATGGCGGGATTAAAAAAAAACAAAAACGGTCATACACACAAAACTCCACTGCCTGTCTATGCAGGCAGTGTCCGCAGGAGTATCAGCTTGCGTACGCAGAAAGAAAGAAAGAAAGAAAATGCTCTTAACATGGTGAGCCTAGCCTTTCTCTGACAATTCATTACCCCCACCCCACACCCCACCCCACCCCAGCCCACACACACACACACACACACACACACACACACACACACCGCGGTTTGGGTGTGGGGGACTTTAACCTGTGAAACAGCACAGGCTTGGTTTTAAACTAGTAAAGTTCTCATAGCAGACTGGCCGTAGGGGCAATGACCTGTTACGAGGTGCACCGTGTCTAGCGCACGGCGTGATACGAGGCGGAGCCTCTTCCTCTCCTTCCGCCCCATTAACCTTCTCTGAACTGATTCAGGTTCTGACTACTGGTCTGGGTGAACAGACCCGGTTTCCAAGCTGGAAAAAATCTGATCTCATAAGTGGTTTAAACTCACGACCGTAAGCTCTGCGGACAAGTGCCCTAACCACTTGACCGCGGAATTCTCTTATAATGTAAAAGTGTTATTTACCTAGAATTGCGCCCTGTTGTGTAAAGCATCCAGTAAGACTGTACAGTGTGCTTTTTCTTTTTTTTTTTAATCGATGGTATATGCAAAAGTTTAATAAGGTAATTCTATGTAAAGTGAGTGACTTAGGTAAACTGACGGTTTTCGAGATCTCTTGACTCTACATTACATGCGCAGTGCAAGTTTTCTGAAGCCACGAATCCCCAAATTTCATCAACACTGAAACAGTCCCAAGGCTCTGTAAATCTTGGATGTTACATGACGGTGAACACCTTTTTTTCTTGTTGTTGTTGTTGTTGTCGTTGTTGACAAAACATGCGACATATACGATATTTCACAACGACGCAAATGTTCGGAAAGGACGGCAAGAAAAAAGGAAATCCCGAAGTTTGCAGCTGGAATTTATCAACTGTTACCAATTACGCTTCTGTGAATGGCATCAGCTGGGAGTGGCTACATGCAAAATGTACCGCATTAAAAGGTCCCAATAAATTATGAACTGAATCACACACACACACACACACACACAAACACACACACACACACACACACACGCACGCACGCACGCACGCACGCACGCACACACGCGCGCATGCTCGCACGCACGCACACTCGCGCGAAAGCCTGGACGCACGCATACACAAACACACAGACGCATTCACTGCACGCATGCATACGCATGCACTATACGCACGCGCGCGCGTTTGCACACACACACACACCACAACACACACACACACACACACACACACACACACACACACATACACACACATGCGCGCGCGCACGCACACACAAACATGCACGCACGCACACACACACACACACACACACACACACACACACACGCACGCACGCACACACACACACACACACACACACACACACACACACACACACACACACACACACACACACACACACCGGGCCTAATTCCCAGACAGCAAGGGTCCTAGGGCCCACCTAGGTTCTAGCTAGCTCCAGCTTTTAGTGCCTCGCCACAGAAGAAAATATCGCTGGCTAAACAAGCGTGCCATGGCCCATGGACGTGTGGTGAGTATAGTTCCTGTCATCCCTATGCTGGCTGTTTTCAAAACGAAATGATAAATGAAGATATGAATAAATAGATAAATGAATAAACAAATAAGTAAACAAACAAGTAGATAGAGAAATAAATAAATGAATAAGCAAATAGATAGATAGATAAATGAATAAACAAAAAGATGAATGAACGAATCAATCAATCAACAGATAAATAGTTAGATAAATAACTGAATAAATAAGTAAAGAATGAATGAATGAATGAATGAGTCAGTAAATGAATGATTAGATAGATAAATAAATAAACGAATGAATGAATGAATGAGTAGATAAGTAGATAAATGAATTAATAAACAGATGAACTAGGTTAGTTAATCAATTGGTTGGTTAATTGATTGATTGATTGATTAATTAATCAATTAACTAACTAATCAAATAACTAAGTAACAAAAAAGAAATAAACGATTGGGAATAAGCAGTGCTCGCAGTTCTTAGTGCATTCAAATGTCCAGCATCCAATGGACTGGCTAAAGCGCAGCTCCTTCAGTAAAATGTTAAGGCAGAAGACCAAAGGGGGAAAAGGGGGGGGGGGGGGGGTATGAACAGAAAAGAAGATAAATTTACATCATAGCAGAATGGACAGAAAAACCATTTCCAGAGACTGAGGCTTAAGCATAATTATAATCGACAGAGCTGAAGGGAAACTGACGCGCCCAAGTGAATCTGCAAACACAGAGAGAGAGAGAGAGAGAGAGAGAGAGAGAGAGAGAGAGAGAGAGAGAGAGAGAGAGAGAGAGAACAAGAACAAGAACAATTTTTTAGTTCTTCAGGCCATCAGCCCCTAGAGAGAGAGAGAGAGAGAGAGAGAGAGAGAGAGAGAGAGAGAGAGAGAGAGAGAGAGAGAGAGAGAGAGAGAGAGAGAGAGAGAGAGAGAACAAGAACAAGAACAAATTTTTAGTTCTTCAGGCCATCAGCCCCTAGAGAGAGAGAGAGGAGAGAGAGAGAGAGAGAGAGAGAGAGAGAGAGAGAGAGAGAGAGAGAGAGAGAGAGAGAGAGAGACTGCAGATTACATGGGTGACGTGCTCTAAAAGCAGGACAAAACTCAAATGTACAAGCGTTACATGTCAATTCCGAAACGCCGTAACGCTCTAGGAAACCCGGTGTCAGTAACAGACCCCGTAGCCAAGGGCTTTGGGCGGGCAGCATCCCGAGACTGCCAATATCTCTTCCGCCCATACTTCCGAAGTTCGACATCACGTCAGTCAGCGCCTTGGTAAGTTGTACGTCGATGTAATTCTGGGAATCACAGGCTCTGAAATTAAAAAATAAATAAATAAATGAATGAATAAAAAGG